>OZ007497.1:165864250-167064250 GCA_963931805.1 Microdon myrmicae
GGTTTTGCAGGAATCGCTTCAAGGCAATACCTGCCGATGAATGATGCGAGTCACGCTGCAGGGGATATGTTTGGTAGGTCGTTCAACCCTACCCAGTCCTCAACAGGTAAACTCCAGTATACACTGGGAAGTTATATACAGCGCCCCCAGACCAGAGAGGTGTACGCGACGAAGGTGGTAAACGCTGAAATCCCCGGCCACAACACCGTCGGTCCAGTGCCGGCCAAAAGTACTCTAGCTCTGCTAGTTTCGAGTCCACGAAGACTCAAAAGCAGGACAGAGCAGACAGGAACAATGGCGGCAAACGCCAGATGCCCTGGCCACAACACCGTCGGACCACGGGGAGCGAAAGCCGCCCCGTCTCTGCCAGCACTGAGCCTAAGGCTCAAAAGCAAAGCAAAGTTGGAAACCCCAACCCGACCGCACTAAACTCGCGACTCAGCCAAAGCTGTTCTCAGCTTTCGCTGACCAAAGTCCCGATTGTCCAACTCCCTTTGGACATTGAGTGTAAAAACACTACCCACCTAATCGTGGACACCGGTGCTGAGATCATCCTCTTAAAGCTGAAGGCACTCCACTCGACACATGTCGTAGATGCCCAAAAATCGACGACCCTCCAGACGCTTTTTGGTAAATGAAAGTAGAGGGATGCTGCTATGGGAGTTACAAGTTGCACCAAGAAATTCTTTATTAAAACTGACGCAAAACTGATACCTTTCTACAAAAATACGCGCAATCTGGTACTAAGGCAAAGTAAGACTGACTGCCAACAAATCTCAAAAGGAAAAAAAAAAAAATCATTGAGAGAAGCCATTAAAAAATATGGCCAAAGACATCAATGTGCGATTACTTAGTTGCCAACCTAATATGTCTTTCAAACATTGAAGATAATTTTATATTTTTGATTCAAAACCTTGAAATTTGAATATCACCCGGAAGTTTTGTTCGAAAGTATAGTCTGCTACGGAGCTCGCGTCCATACCCTCGACCAACACACTATAATCCACGAATTTCCCCTCTCTGTCGGTAAATTAGAAATATTGTCAAGTAGCTAATTTGCATAAACTACTTTGTGCAAATTCTACTTGGCAGGGAAAATAATAATAAAAGGCGTTCATGCCGAATTAAAAGATAGAAAAACGTCAACGGCAAAAAGATTTTCCAGTTTAGTTTTTAATCAACTCTTGCATGCATATATGACGTTAACTGTCAGAAATTAAACTAAACTAAATCATGATTCCAACAAATGAATTATGTTGCATGCATATGGGTTGTGAGTAATTGACAAAAGATCATTTATAAAGACCAGGAAGAGAGTGGGTGAGAGTACCGAACCGTGGGGAAGCCCTGCATTAATTTGATGGGAGATCGATTTGACACCATCAAGAACCACTCGATAGTATAGTGGTTAGTATACCCGCCTGTCACCCGGGAGACCGGGGTTCGATTCCCCGTCGGGGAGCCCCTGGCGCAAGACTAATGACCTTGCCCAGAAAAAATAAATCATTATGGAAAATTTAACAAACCTCAGGACTTGCTAAATAAGGCCAAGACCGGTTCCCGGTTGTAGTGCCGATGATGATGATGATATATGACATTAACGGCCATACATTAAAGTTTTAATCACTTTAAACCGAAAGAATTCTTTCGGTGTAGCATCAAAATTAATTCCCTATTACAACCGACAGAGTTATTTCAGTGTAGCTACGAAACCCTATCACACACCTACCTTTTGCTAAACGCAATTTCCCATCATACAATAGCATATGCTCGGCGCAAGGCTAATAACCTTGCCCGGAAAAACAAATTATTATGGACAATTTAACAAGTCGCGGATAAGGAGCGGATACCGATGGAGAGACTATCTAAATAAGGTCAAGACCTGATCCCGGTTGTAGTGCCGATGATGATGATGATGGATAGCATATGCTATGACTACACATAAATTTTCCATTTCCATAACTGAACTTGAAATTCTGCAACTCCCACGTTGCGTCCATACCCATGCTCTAATATTGCCTGCTATTTGCTATATTATTATATTTTTATTAATTGGCCTGTAGGAACCCGGAAGTTCATGACCTCATCGACTCGGCTCCGCCATTGTTCCCTGTCCTGTGCGCTCTCCTTCCACGTTCGACCATCCGATCCGATCTCCTCGAGGTCCAATCTAACATTGTCCTCCCATCTCCGTCGCGGCCGTCCTGTCGGTCTCCTTCCCGTTAGTTTACCGTCAAGTATTCTATGCACGGTCCTATCATCGCCCATTTGCGCTACGTGTCCGGCCCATCTTAATTTTCGCGACTTGATTACTCTCACTATTGTAGGTTTGCGGTATAGCTCTTCCAATTCGTGGTTGTGGAGTTTCCTCCATTGTCCTGACTCCTCGTCATATTTACCGCCAAATATACCCCTTAAAACTTTATTCTCGAATACGCGGAATTTCTTCTCTTCCCGTTTTGTGAGAGCTCATGTTTCGCATCCGTATAGAGCAATCGGAATGATTATGGTTCTATAGACACGGAGCTTTATATTACGTGCTATTTGCTATAAGTAAACAATAATTCTCATCACCTTGATGATCACCTGACACCCCATTACCTTCAAGGAAATTCCACCCATGCCCATGCACATGCATGCTATTTGCTATGGGCAAATCAGATTCGCATCACCTTGAATCGAAATTGTCCCATGGCTTGGGGTGGAGCTGCAGCCAGACTAGGCGTAAGGTTGCCACCTCAGGGTAAATGGCGACAGAATTGCAACGTTGCAGTTCCCATCGTCGTTGGCATGGCCTTCGACTGGGGCTAGCATCAGGTGGCTATCTCAAGGTGAGCAATGAATCGTGGGAAGGAATGTGGAATCGGATTTGATTTTGGGTATATAAAAGCGTTCTGTTAGAGGCACATGAGCAGTAGAAAACTAATAGTAACAGGTTGCAGCCCTCCATTAGTACAGCGGGCCTGTTACTCTAAATAAAATAATATAATAAGTTCTTAATCAAATAAAATAGTAACTAAATATGTTCATATATGAATAATACAACAAACAGTATAGGTATCTACCCTTTTGGACTCTCCGTTGGGACCCGGAACGGAAAGGATGGACCCCCTACAACAAAAACGTAAGGTTCTAATTCAAATACCCTAACCCTTTGGCACGGACGGCATACGTATTGCTGGTGCCAAGTAAATAATTAATGGTGATGCCTTTTTATGGTGTTACACAACGATTGAAAGCGAACAGGCACGAGGCAAAAACAGCCGGCAAATAATATCGCGAAAAGAATTTTCGACTACCATCGCGACCGAATGACACAACACTCATACACCCTAACAGCGCGAGTGAGTCAATACTCTAAATCCCGCAGTGCGATGAGGTATTGAGAGTGCAAGAGCAGTGGAGTATCACTGAAGGGGAGATACCTCCCGTGACCACCGAAGAGGTACTCTTGGCTGCAGGGGTTATCAAAAAAAACAAGACCCCGGGACTGGATGGTATCCCTAACGCTGTAGTGAAGATTGCTGTAACAAAAAAGCCGGAAGTCTTCAGCAGTATTTTCACCACCTGCTTTCAAACAGGACAATTTCCCAAATGATGGAAAAAACAGCGGCTTGGGCTTATACCAAAAGGTGTCAAGAATCCAGAAGAGCCGTCGTCTTATCGCCCGTTGTGCATGCTGGACACCACCGGAAAACTGCTTGAGCGAGTAATTGCCACTCGCCTGGAAGAATTCACTGAGGGAACATGGCTCTCTGAATCGCAGTATGGGTTCCGAAAAGGTAGGTCAACCGGAAAAGCACTATCTGTGGTGTGTGACATCGCTCGCAATGCGATAGCTGGAGCACGATGGCTAGGTGGTACCAAAAAATATTGCGCGGTGGTGACGCTTGATGTAAAAAATGCTTTTAACTCGGTGAATTGTAATCGGATTCTAGAAGCGTTGGGGCACAAGTCTCCCCCTACTTGGTGCGTATATTAGCAAACTATCTTTCGGATAGAAGACTGCTCTATGACACAGATGAGGGACCACAGGAATATAAAATAACAGCGGGTGCACCTTAGGGATCTGTATTAGATCCGCTGTTACGGAATATCATGTATGATGGTGTGCTCAGAGTCAACGTACCAGAAGGGGTTAGAATCATTGGGTACGCAGATGATTTGGCAATAGTAGCCGTCGCTAAACATCTAGATGACCTGGAGAATATTTGCTCCCAAGCAATCCAGAGCATTAAATGCTGGCTAGATATGGCCGGACTGAAACTAGCTGGACATAAGACGGAGGCAGTTTTAATAAGCAGCCGCACGAAAGTTGAACACCTTGATTTGGAAATAGAAGGACAAATAATCAGATCCAGTCCCTATATTAAATATCTCTTCAAGGAACACCTGAGGAAAACGAGTGAAAAAACGGCAAGAGTATGCAAAGTTTTGGCGAGACTGCTACCCAATGTTGGAGGACCCCGGCCCCACATAAGGAAACTCATAACCAGTGTCAGCACCTCCACTATAATGTATGCAGCTCACATATGGGCAGGAGCCGCACAGTATAAGTCATACATGAGGGGAGTGAATTCAGCGCATAGACTAGCATCACTAAGAGTATGTTGTGCATTTCGAACGGTATCCGAAGATGCCATATATGTTTTGGCCGGGCGGACACCACTTGACATTGCAGCTAAAGAAAACGCTGCATTGCATAAGGTCTCCCAAGAGAATCGTTGGAGAACGCGGACACAATTAGAGCTCTCAAGCCTAAGAGAATGGCAACGAAGGTGGGGTTCTTCCACCAAAGGAAGATGGACCCACACCATGATACCTGATATAGAAACATGGGTGAAAAGAAAACATGGCGAGCTGAATTACTACTTGACTCAGCTAATATCAGGACGTGGATGCTTCCGGCAATACTTGCACAAGTATAAGCATGTGAATCACCCATACTCCGCCCCGCCCCGCGATGGAATATCTAAAAGAAAGTTCCGCGGGGATCAACTGGAATGAGCCTGGCGGGAGGTGGTTTTAGTCGGTAAAAACCTGGCATGCCCCTGGATCGGTCTAGAGGTATCTATAAGATTCCCACCTTCCTACCGAAACCAAAAAAAAAAAAAAAAAAAAAAAAAAAAAAAAAAAAAAAAAAAAACACCGGATCACAAATCAAAATCCACGATCATGAAACAAAATACCGAACGGTACACACCAGAGCACTTACAGACAAAAAGTATAACATGACAACACTCACTTGCCCAGGTGTTCCGATAGATGTGTGTCATGTATGGGACACGATATCACGGCGCATGATACTCACAAAAAGTATTACATAACAATACTCGTTGCCCAGGTGTTCGGATAGATGTGTAGTATGTATGGCACACGATATCACGGCGCATGATACTCACAAAAAGTATTAAATAACAATACTCGTTGCCCAGGTGTTCCGATAGATGTGTAGCCTGGGTATGGTACTCACCTATTAACATGTCATCTGAGAAGAGTTTAAATTAGGAACATGATTTTCAGGGCATGATTGGACGGCCGAAATATGATGGCGTGTGACCTACTTGGTATCGATATGCATGGGAAATGTTGATGGGAGAAATAGTATTTAAAAACCGATTTTTGAAACAATAAAGCAGACACAAGCTGACTACAGTCAAACTTGCGTTTCATTATTTTCTTTCATCTTTCTAGCAGATATTTATGGCATTCGTGGCCTGTCCTACGAATATACTCCGACTTTCTGACAGAAACCTATGGCATTCGTGCCCTGTTATATAGTCAAGCGATCTCTCCTTTAGGACCTTCTACCTGATAGCACTGTTCGAACGAAGTGGACCCGACCCAACATTGCGTTGACCTATACAAATTTTAAAAATACGCTTCACCTTTTACGTCCGACTTTTGCATTATCCTGCTTGGTGAAGCACGACTAGTCGATTCTCCCAGCATCCTTTCTTACATGGCTACCCTGCCATAATAAACCAACAGCTTCCTACCCTACACATAACACACAATATCCAATGATACTACTGGTGAAGTAAAAACATTAACTCGGGCACCCCCTCACAGAGAAAAACATGAGCATCGGCGCCGGTGTGAACGAGTTAATGATCGCCATGTTACAGTTCGCCATCGTGGCATGTTAGAAGACTATATTTGGTCACAATTGGATAAACGTGATATCAGTGGCATGTGGTTCCAAGAAGATGGAGCCACCTGGCACACAGTTGGTCACACAATTGTTCTATTGAAGTGGAAGTTTAGTTAACGTGTAATCTTGAGAAACTGTCCGGTCGAACGAAATTCGGTCATGCGAATTTAACGTCGCTGGATTTATTTTTATAGGGTTATATTAAGTAATCATAACTTCCACGCCAACAAGCACCCGGTGTGAAAGGAGTTCAGGAGCGCTATTGAGCTCGAAATTGTCAACAAGATTCATGATAAACAAAAAGTTGTTATCCTTATTTATATACAATTTTTATTTATATCATATACTTACTTTTATGCATTTTGGTGTACTGACTAGAACATTTCTTGCTGCTATATCCCTGTGTACAAACTTCTTCGATTCTAAGTAACTTAACGCGGTTGATAGTTGAAAACAGTAAACAAGCAAAGTTCCCCGTTTTAACCTGCAAAATGATTTAAAAAAATAATTAAAAATAATATGCAGAGGATTGGTATGTTCATTTTGAATGTGAATTAATTATTTTTTTAATAATTCTTCTTTAGTTTGCCGCCTGTGACGAGTAGTCATTACCCACTCAATGCTATGCAGTATCCAATAACGAGTACATCTTTTGCATCGTATCATATATCGTCATTCATATCCATAAGCAGACGCCACACCTGGCATGGGAGATTCCCTGGCAATTGCTGGCGTCTGCAAAAATGCCACGGATAATAACCTTACCGTACGTCAGGTGGGAACTCCGATGAAAATGCATATGACTACGAAAGAAAGGCATATAGATAATAACGAAACGCCATCCGGTGATTCGAAGTGACGAACCAAGGCCACTGTACTTCAAATGGATCGATTGGGTGGAAGTAGCAATTAACCAGTTAACTGTTTCGATCTTGTTGGAAAATGTCTATGCATTTTTATTAGTTATTTTTATTTCGACATTGCCCCAAAATATTCCAAAGTTCTTGCAGTTTAGACATATATTTTAGTTTCAACTAAAATTGCTAAATTAACTGCCAATGGCCACTACTGAAGACGGATGACGAATATATTCGCCATAACACAAATGTTTACTATTTTTTCATGACGTATATTTCCGTCGTAAACAGTTAACTGGTTAAGCAAAGCGAACGACTCGTGCGAGGAATTGCACTCAATACGGGTCAAAGTCGACTGAGCGGAATATTTAGGGTGTAAAAGGAGTAGTTGGAAAGGCAGAGTTAATTTGAGATTACAATAAGGAAGGTCTGGGTAAATATAATAAATAAAGAAGTCATTGTAGAAAGAAGTAATCAAAGCATGGGGTCACAGTCGCATAAGTACAGCGGGCCTTTTGCTTAAGAATAAATGTTAAAAACTTAATAAAAAAATCGATAAACAATAAAAAGGTATAAATCAATTAAAGAAGAAAAACGTCTTTTGTTTTTAACTCTTCGTCTACTCGCTCTTCCCCCGGCATTGAAGAAGCACGGCGGGACGTGTAACAATATTATCGCGTTTAGGATGATAGTGAAGAACGTGTGATTCGAACTGACGCTATGACAGATTCACCAAAAATTGAACCAAATCGTAACACATCAGGCTACTGGCCGTGTTTTGAATTCGATTTTTAAACTCAAATATATTCAACTGATGTGAATTGTTATGTTATAGCTATGGTATACGGCTCTGATGCATTTTCTTATTCGATTTTCGTTCGGTGTTCTTCACTATTTGCTTGTGTATTGTGTGTGTATCTGTTAGAAACGCCACAATATCATACATTACTGCATTCTTGACAGAAGCCCTAACCTGGATAGAAACGCATCCTTTAAAGAATTTGATGCTCTATCTGATTCTATCGATGGGAGCTTGACCCTATATCCGGACATGGAAATCGTTATTGCGGATGATTTCAATGTGCATAACCCTCGGTGGCTTCGCTACTACGGACACACACCACCTGAAGGTCAGTATATTTAGCTCTTTGCCGAGTCAAATAATTTCACTCAACTCGTCAATGAGCCAACACCAGATGTAGATGGTCATTCCGCCAACACACTGGGCCTGTTTCTCACCTCCCACCCAAACAAATACACAATTGAAGTTTCTTCGTCCTTGGGCACTTCAGATCACCGTGTCGTGTCAGCTAAATTTGCTCTAACCAATAGCAACGCTAACGAGAAAACGCTGAAAAGAACAGTATGGTTCTATGAGAAAGCCAACTGGAAAGGTTTAAACGACTTTTTTGGGAAGTTAAATTGGTCGTTCTTTTTCCACAATAACGATGTTGAATCTATAGCGGATACACTGGCAGACGCGATTCTAGTTGGCATGCGAACCTTTATTCCACACAGAGTAAAGAGTATCAAGCCCCAGACAAATAGATGGTCCGATTCCGGTTGCAGAGAAGCCATTAAGGCTAAAGAGTTGAGGTTCCGGTAGTATAAATCAAACAATTCCGAGGTAAACCACAAAAAGATTCGAGAGAGTTAGAAATGAAAGTTCTTGTATGACCAGAGAGAGCAGAGAGTGAAACAAAAAATACTATACTCTCACACAGGTAGTAGAAACTTCTGGGCATTCGTGAAAAACATCCAAAACCCGATCTCCTCATACATTCCTTCGCTTATAGTCGATGCCAGACCAGTCGCCAGTGGAATAGAAAAAGCGAATCTACTTGCTGCAAATTTTTCAGCCAACGCAACGCTCCCTGAAACCACATCAGTTCCGTCTCAACTTGAGTATAAGTAGCACATCGTGAAGCAGATTCACTTCAGAACGCGTACTGTTGCCCGCGCACTCAAGGAGCTAAACACAAACACATCCGTTGGTCCGGATTGCATTCCCCCATTTCTCTTGAAATGTTGTTCTTCTTCACTCGCTAATCCGCTGCGGAAGCTCTTTCATTTGTCTTACTCCACTGGGCGTTTCCCAAATAGTTGGAAGTCAGCGAGCATTCAGCCAATTCTCAAAAAAGGCGACAAATCATCCCTTTCTTCGTATCAGCCCATAGCACTAAACTTCTATCCTCGCGGAATCACGCAATAACCGTCAACTTTCGAAATATCTGGAATCAAATGACTTGCTCAGTGACCGCCAATATGGCTTTCGTAGTAACCGCTCCACAGGACATTTGATGGCGTACCTTACAAAAAAGTGGAGCCATTCCACCCATTACTTCGGCGAAATCAAGGTTGTCTCATTGGATACTTCAAAAGCTTTCGAGAGAGTTTGGTATCCAGCCCTTTCGTCAAAATTACATTCCAATGGTGTGGAAAATTCCCTGACTCGATGGATAAAAGACTATCTTTCTGGCCCTTCAATTCCAGTGGTTCTGTTGGTATCAAATCTGCCTCCCATAAGATTAACCCAGGTATTCCCAAGGTTCGGTACTCTCACCCACTCTCTTCTCAAAACTCAATTCAGGTGTTCCCGGGTGTTCCCAGGGTTCGGTACTCTCACCCACTCTCTTCCCAAAACTCAATTCACTTGTTTGCTGATGATATCACGTTGCTATCCTCATACTCATATGAACATTCCCGACCAAACTCTTCGAATGTCATTACCCATCGGCGGGTTATGCTGGATAGATTGAATTCCGACTTCAAAAAGATATGTAAATTGAGATTATCTAACCGAATAAAATACAATGCCTTAAAAACTCTGCTGCATCTTGTCGTCAAAGGCGAACCCCAAAGTAAATATACTGTCGATGAGCGGCACTTGCAACAACGAAGCCAAGGAACTATCAATCCTCGGCACTCGAATTAAATCGACTTTTAATCGGAATGACCACATATTTGAGGCTGCGAAAGGGGCAACCAAATGTATGGGGTTAGTTAAGAGATGCAAAAGATACTTCCTCTATCTAACCTGGCCACTATTTACAAGGCGTATCATCATCATCGGCACTACAACCGGAAATCGGTCTGGCCTTATTTAGCAAGTCCTGAGGCTTGTTAAATTTTCCATAATGATTTATTTTTTCCGGGCAATGTCATTAGTCTTGCGCCAGGGGCTCCCCGACGGGAATCGAATCCCGGTCTCCCGCGTGACAGGCGGGTATACTAACCACTATATTATCGAGGAGCCAATCAATCCTCGTCACTCGAATTAAATCGACTTTTAATCGGAACGACCACATATTTGAGGCTGCGAAAGGGGCATACAAATGTATGGGGTTCCTTAAGAGATGCAAAAGATACTTCACTCCATCCAACCAGGCCACTATTTACAAGGCGTATATTCGTCCCAAAATAAAGTTCAAATCCCATATTTGGCCAGGCGTATCCAAAACTACGCTATATGTGCTCGATAAGATGAAACAACGAGCAGTGAAACTTATTGGTAACCCAACCGTAAGTCGTTCGATCCCGCCGTTAGAACATAGGCGCAACGTATCATGCATATCTCTTTTCTTTTGGTATTACCACGATCGTTGCTCTACTGAACTTGCTGAATTTGTTCTGCCCCTTCAGACGGATTCTCGTAATAGCCGTCAATCTGTGGATGCGCATCAATTCACGCTAAAAGTCAACTTAAGGCGGACAAATAAACATAGAGAGTCATTCTTTAACCGAACCGCAAGAATGTTGAATGCTCTACCTAATCATGTGCTTCCTCGTCGTTGTAATGTTCAGGTGTTTAAGAGCAATATACATCGATACCTCATTTCCTTATCCACTTCCTCTCTGTCCGATTGCACTGTGCTCTAACATTTAAGGGTACTTAAAAATCCCCTTTTGTCCGCGCGTTAGTGCAAAAAAAAAAAAAAGAGGTAGTGAATTCTACGCGGTATATTAATCCCAGTTGATATATGAAATAAGGTGATGATGAATAATGACATTCGAAAATGTTGGTCGAGTAGAGTTGTCACAAGCAAATGAGTGGACTCAGTTGTGGGTATTGGACGAAAGAACGTTTTTAAAAATGAGGAATAGCGTGAGTGAAAGTACGGAGTACTGGGAAACAGTAGCATAAGTTTGATTGGAGATAGATTTAACACCATGCAAAAGTTCTTAGGTTGAGCGGTCAGAACGACATCGTCTTATCCACTAAATCATTGTGTCATCAACTTCATCGGAATAGATTTTTACCAAGTGCAATAAACTTGATTTCACTGAAGCACCCCTTATCCATGGTGTTACGCGTCACCGTTCCCATTGGATGACTTGGAGCCAGGAGAATATCGGATGTATTATAACGACGCCTCTTGACACCGGGTCGAATCAGAGCAGTAAGCAGATCTTACCATATCAAAGAGGACTATTTGAAATCCCAAGACTCATGGGAACAAAAATGAATAATCAATATATAAAAAACAATCCCACGAAAAACCTGGTAGGCGTAGGTGTGATGAGCCGACACTACCATATAGGGAATACATCATCAAGAAAACACTGACTCGACAAAACGAAGACGTAGGGAAAAACGGAAAAGCGGAATATACCCGTCGGCACGTGGAATGTTCGAACATTATATAAGCCATGGGGTGGCCTCGTTCCTACTATTTTAACCATGTGCTCGAGTGTGTTATCAGAAAGGTACAAGACGATAACATATCCGAATCATCCCTGAACGGGGCCACACAAGCGCTCGCATATGCGGATGACATCGCCGTTTTGTTTGATAATCTAGAAACTGTAAGTAAAAACTGTGAAATCATCATACAAACGGCAGAAAAGGTGGGCCTAGAAATAAATGAAGACAAAACAAAATACATGATTACGGCGAGAGCAGGTGGACGTCAGGAAACACACATAAACGTCAGAGGCAAGATATTTGAAAAGGTTAAAGAATTTAAATATCTGGGAACGATATTGACGGCCAGTAACGAAATGTCGAAGGAGATTAACAAAAGACTGCATTCCGCCAACGCTAGTTGACACGCAGTCAGTGAACTGCTATCACGTAACATAAAGCTCCGTGTCTATAGAACCATAATCATGTCGATTGCTCTATATGGATGTGAAACATGGGGTCTCACAGAACGGGAAGAAAACAAATTCCGCGTATTCGAGAATAAAGTTTTAAGGGGTATCTTTGGAGGTAAATATGACGAGGAGGCAGGACAAAGGAGGAAACTCCACAACCACGAATTGGAAGAGCTATACAGCAAACCTACAATAGTGAGAGTAATCAGGTCGCGAAGATTACGATGGGCCAGATATGTGGCGCGAATGGGCAACGATAGGACCGTGCGTAGAATTCTTGACGGTAGACCCACGGGAAAGAGACCGACCGGACGGCCGCGACGGAGACGGAAGGACAATGTTAGGTTTGACCTTGAGGAGATCGGATCGGCTGAACAAGCGTGGAAGGAGAGTGCACAGGACAGGGAACGATGGCGGAGTCGAGACGGTGAGGTCATAAAGTTCCGGGTTTCTACAGGCCAATAAATAGTAGTGGTGTAATGGATTGAATACCTTCACCTTTCAGTAAGGTACGCCATCACTTCCGCAAACCTGCCGCTACAAAAAGCGTATTGGCGGGCACCAGACAGTTCGAAAATGTATGGTTGATCAGTGTTGGGGATACGACCCTTGTGATGAAGATAATCGTGTAGAACCAGCAGCGTCGAAGAGGATTAAGGGAAAACGATAGAATCAGCGTCCAAGATGATGTATATAGATATATATATATATATATATATACATATATATCATCTGGCCTGAGTTTCGGCATATATATACATGTAGTGATCCCAAATCACTACTCTTGTTACAACCTTACAATTCAAAGGGAATCCTGCTTCTAGGAATGCTTTAACAAAGTTTTGTCGACAATTTGCAGAAGCACCACACATTTTTTAAGTACAAATCTCTCTTGTATTAAAGATGCATTTCAGTTTAGAGGATTGTACGATTACTTTCCCACCATCCCTCCAAGTAGTTAGAGAACACCTGAACTAACCCTGTCCACACTATCCTTAGATACCTCCGCCCCTTTTTCTTTTTCAGATATCTCGAGACCGAGCCCTACATCCTCACCGATGTGGGCGACTCTAGTTATCGCAAGATGACTAGAAGCCAGAGACAAGATGAAGGACACAACTGTCCTTGTCTCGCCAAAGTCGGCCTCTCGCCACCCATTATTATTACTATTTTTTTTTTTAGTTTAGAGGATTAGTCTCAGAGGTAACGTCCAGCATTGTGGAACATTTTTAGTAACAATTAAATAAAGAAATAGATCAAAAAAAAACTTTAAACACAGTGTTCCTTAAGTGTTGCTACATACATGAGAATGTGTATAAGGTACGCTCGTGATGATAAAAAAAATTATATATATATATGTTATTTTATTTTATATTAAAAAAAAAAAAAAAAATAGACGGATTTTTTTATTTTTTTTTAGTTTTTCTTTGTTATTAAAATAAACGCAATTAAAAAACAAACAAATTTCTGCCCTCGTGCCTTTGTACAATAGACATGTAAAGTTTAGCTTAGAGCGTTTGCGTCTGGACCATCATCATCATATCATCGACACTACAACCGGGTCTTGGCCTTATTTAGCAAGTCTCGCGGCTTGTTCTAATTTATTTTTACGGGCAAGGCTATTAGCCTTGCGCCATAGGACCAGTAAGTTATAATATAAGATAATTAAGCTAGAATTTAAGCATGTTTTGTCTAGCCTTTATTTTAGAATCTAAGAAAAAAACGGAAATAAAAAATGTCGGAAAAATGAAAAAAAAAAATGCCTGGTGAGCGGAGTAGCTCACCGGAGAGGAAACCCCCTAGTCAATAAATGAAAATAAAAGCGAGCGAAATGATTACTAAATAGTAATCAGAAATATAATCCCGAAAAGCCTAAACAATTAATTAAAGCATAGACAGGGAATATATGGTAGAGTACAGGCTCAGACACCTGGAAAAAACTTCTTGATGCTAAAGCTCACACTAAATGTTGTTCCAGGATGAAAAATACCCTTCATGGAATAAACGTGTAGCAATGATATCAATAAACACTTACACGAACGACTAGTTATCCAAGTGCAAGCGTAAACATATTTATTCTAATCAGGTCACATCACAGATATTAGTTTATATAAAAATAATATTTGGAAATCATTCCAAAGAATTCGCTGCATTTGTTCATTTGCAAGCCAATCTGATACATCCTATCAATTCGCAATTTATATATATCTATACCAAAATTCGCTTTACTACAGAATTACTTTCCTGCACGAATGTTTTTGCTACAATTTTAGCTATTCAAATATAATACAAACAATTACTTACAAGGGTTTTCTAAAAAGGGTGATACATTCTTAAAATTAAATAATGGTTTTCCTAATGGGGATGATATGTATATGGTTGAAAATGTCGGTAATTGGCATTTATCTTTCGTATAGTTTGACTTAAACTCGTTGAATTTTAAAATAACAGAAAATTGTGCTGTTATCTCTAATATTTTGCATTTTATATAATTTTAAAAACATATCGACCTTAGGAAACCCAGTATTTAATGTTAAGTATGTATCATCCTTTTTTTGAAAACTCTTATGGGTAATTGTTTATATTGGTCTTGGACAGTCCTGATAGAAGTATGTTGCAAAAAAAAAATAGGGAAGAAAATGCAAATGTGCATATAAAAAAGTAATTAGCTCATTAAACTTACCTTTCACAATTTGATTTAAGATAGGCTCGAAGTTCACCAAGCTCTGCTAGTTCCATTACTATCCACACTGGAGCACTGCTACAAATGCCAATTAAACGGATAATATGAGGATGATCGAATTTCTGCATAATATCTGTGAATTGACAGAAACTTGTTGAAATTAATTTTTCCAAGACATCCACCATAATGATCTTACAAGCTTCTTGAAGAAATTTTTCTGTTTTATTTGGGTCATCATCCGCCTTACAAGTTTTTATGGCCACTTGGACGGATGTGGGTTTACTGTGACTATTCGCAGACGACGTAGTTTTGTCTCCTCCTTGAGTAGCTGAGTCCTTTTGCGGAAGGTTGTCTTTCATGTGATACGTTCCAATATGAACATCTCCAAATTGTCCGACACCAATTATATCGTTAAGTACTATCTGGGCTCTGTCCAATTCATAATTTCGAACTAAAATTTTGAATAATAAATATTTACTATGATGAGAATTATATCATTACCAGCTGGAGTAGAGTAATCCCCTTCCTCGTCGACCAAACCGACTTCTGCATAATCTTCATTTAATTTTGGAGTATTTTTTTCTTTATTAGTTTGAGATCCTAACTCGTTGGATGCAGAGTTGGCGTCAGTTGGAAGATCATTTGAATTTTTTGATTTTAAAATAGATTTTGTGATTTTGTTTGATTTATCTAAGGAATTAGATAAAAGACTATTGTTTGGTGAACTTTCACCTTTCCATCGGCGAAATTCTGTGTTTTTCACTAAACAACAATAACCATCAACCAAGTCTGCAATGCTGTCTGCAGTCTGAAAAATATTTGGATAAATTAATTGGATATTAAATTTACATGTATAAAATTATTATTATTATTATTTATTGGCCTGCAGGAACCCGGAGGTTCATGACCTCATCGACTCGGCTCCGCCATTGTTCCCTGTCCTGTGCGCTCTCCTTCCACGTTCGACCATCCGATCCGAACTCCCCGAGGTCCAATCTAACATTTTCCTCCCATCTCCGTCGCGGCCGTACTGTCGGTCTCTTTCCCGTTGGTCTACCGTCAAGAGTTCTACGCACGGTCCTATCATCGCCCATTCGCGCTACGTGTCCGACCCATCGTAATCTTCGCGACTTGATTACTCTCACTATTGTAGGTTTGGGGTATAGCTCTTTCAATTTGTGGTTGTGGAGTTTCCTCCATTGTCCTGACTCCTCGTCATATTTACCGCCAAATATACCCCTTAAAACTTTATTCTCGAATACGCGGAATTTGTTCTCTTCCCGTTTTGTGAGAGCCCATGTTTCGCATCCGTATAGAGCAATCGGCATGATTATGGTTCTATAGACACGGAGCTTTATATTACGTGATAGCAGTTTAGATTTCAGCAGTTTACTGACTACGCGCCAATTAGCGTTGCCGGAGTTTAGTCTTTTGTTAATTTCCTTCGACGTTTCGTTTCTGGTCGTCAGTATCGTTCCCAGATATTTAAATTCTTTAACTTTTTTAAATGTCTTGTCTCTGACGTTTATATGTGTTCTCTGAGGTCCGCCTGCTCTCGCCGTAATCATGTATTTTGTTTTGTCTTCATTTATTTCTAGGCCCACCTCTTTTGCTGCTTGCATGATGATTTCACAGTTTTTACTTACAGTTTCGACATGTATAATATATATAATAAAATATAAATAAATGACAGAATAACAAATGCTAAAAAATGCATCCTCTACCAGACTACGAGGGTTGCCTTTTATATTTCGGGATTAGAGAACAAAAACAAATATTGATCATCGAAAATCACTTTATTGTTTTTCAAAATATTCCCCAAGACGATCTATACACTTTTGCATGCGTTTGAACCAATTGTCGAAGCACTTTTGCCACTCTGATTGAGGTATCTCCAACACATGCATTCTGAACAACTTTTGTTGGATTTGGCTCATCTTGAAACACCCAGACAGTCGAATGCTGTTTACTTTCGGGCTCATACGCGTAAATCCACGATTCATCACCTGTCACGATGTCATAGACGTGTTTCGAAGCACCGCGACCGTATTTTTTGAGCATTTCTTTCAACCAATTGACACGAGCCTTTTTTTGGGCGATTGACAAATTGTGTGGGATCCAACGCGAACAAATTTTTTTGACGGTCAAATGTTTATGCAATATTGAATGTATGCTGGTCCCACTAACGCCTATGGTTGTCTCAATTTCACGATAGGTCACATGACGATCTTCCAATATCAGTTCGCGCACAGCATCAATGGTTTTCAGAACAACAACTGATTTTGGACGACCTTCAAGAAATTCATCTTGGAGTGAACTACAACCACGATTGAATTCACCATACCATCGATAAACACTGGTCCTTGATGGAGCTTCATCGCCAAAAATTGAATTAAGTTCATCCTTGCACTGTTGCTGAGTTAATCCACGCCGAAAGTTGTAAAAAATAATCGCACGAAAATGTTGACGATTTAATTACATTTTTGGGCCGAGATGAATCTTTTAAGTTACTGTAAACAACACAAATAGCGCTCGTATGTCAAAACGTTCTGAGTGCGTATAACCTCAAAAATGTCCAACTTTACGACAGAGCTGTCAATTGCCGGATTGCAACGCTAGGGTTGCCAAATCCCGAAACATAAGAGGCAACCCTCGTAATACTGACCGAGCAAAATATGCTGCTGTATGTTTGTAGATTCAGTTAAAAGTCGATTTATTTACAGTACCAAGAAGTGAACGTTCGTTAGCTTCGTTTTCTATAGTCAGTGAATGTACACCGTTTGCGACGATAGTGAAGAACGTGTGATTCGAACCGACACTATCACGGTTAGAATCACTAAAACATAGAACCAAAGCTTAACGCATCGGGCCACTGCCGCGTGTACGAATTCGATTTCTAAACTCAAGTACATTCAACTGGTGTGAAAATGCTATATTAATGCTATGGTATGCGGCTTTTTTAATGGATGTGCTTTTGGTGGTGTTGTTCTTCAATATTTATTTGTTTAGTTTAGTTGTGATGTAAATGGTTGTTGTAACATAAAAGGAGTACGCACAGCCAGTTGTAATATAATAATTCGACCTTGCTTTTGCCGAGACTGTAAGTTGTAATATACTGGTTCTAGCCAGTTGTGGTGTATTGATTCTTGTAGTATCAACAAGTTGTGATGTAATATTTTCATATGTTCTGCCGAATCACGCACTATAATTCTCGTCCGTTGAACCAGTTGTGTAGTTATTATGTGCTTCTTCAGTTGCTATAGATTTCTTTATGCTAAATATTGTTGTTTTAGGTTTATTTGAAGTATCAATATGACTAGCAGCGCCAGTGTGCCGAAAAACCCATGCAGCTAGCGCCAGTTGTGATATATTTATATGTGTAGTTGAGTATACTGTTACGGACTTTTTGTTGTTGGATTGTATAGTCTTATGCATTCGGTGTGTTATTACAATAGTGTTACATAATGGTGTAACTAGCCAGTTGTTACAAGCAGATTTGTCCTTTTGGCAATAGATAAATGTTGTGTCCGTTGCCAGTGCTGTGGCTTTTGTTATTCCTTTTTCTTTCCTTTTGTCGTCCTTCCGTTGTCGGACACAGACAACGGTATCCACCGGATACGGTATCCGCACCCGCCTTTAGCGGCCGGTTATTCGCACCCCGCGAAACGGAAATTTATGGAAATGTAGGTTACCTTCTTTCTTTCTAAGAATGATCCTCCATTGCAACTCCAACCAACTCAGGAAATCCACAAGACAATTTACAATTTATTGTATTATACACTGATTAATTAACATATTTACACGGGACGATTTAATTTTCAATTCTTTAATAAATTATACAATACAAAAATTCGCGTTTAATGAAACTAAACTTCTCGCATCGTGTTTTCCTTTTTACTTCTTTTTTTTCTTTACTGGGGCCAAAAACGCACCAGATCTTTTCGCGGTTACTCGTTTCACCAGTTCAGACAGACTCTGCTACTCGCAAGTTCTTTCTCGACTACTTTTCTTCTCTCTCCAGCTGTTTCCGCGGAGTCTACATTAACGAACAAACAAAAAGGATCGTGCACTCGCTTTCGACGAATACCACCCCGAAAATGCAGATCACCGGTTCTCAAACCTTCACTTTTTCAATTCCCTTCAATTTATTGGCTATTTATATTAACTCTAAAAATATATCGGTGGGACACCGGGGATGTAGGAGTTTACTACGTAACAGTCGTGTGCAACTGGTAGAAACGCCACATATGTAGTTTGTTACATAATTTCCGTTGTAAGCTAAGCCATGTGCTAAAAACCAAATTTAACCGAATGCATGATAAATAGCATCATATGTTGCAAAAACACAAATTCCTAAAAACCCCAATATCATAATGCACATCTCCAAATTCTGTTATATACTTAAAACCCCCCTAAGGGCTCTCTTTCCTGGAAGCTCGCGATGGAAATAAAAAAATAATTACAACAAAAAAAAATAATAAACTATACTAAACTACAAGCACTTGTAGTTGGCTGAAAGAATAAAAAACTATACTAAACTACAAGTAGGCGTTGAGAGAACAAAGATTAAAATTACTGTGTAAAATAAAAAAAAGGAGGCGCAGGAAAAAAAAAATTAAAAATGAAAAATAATACAATTAATTCAGTCGTGAAATTGTGACTCCGTAAGAGAGCTAAATACCGTTAAATGATATTATTCGAATACAAATAATTCATCCGACTGACTCAGGAACTCGGCTGAGTGACCAAAAGTCGAGTTGTGTGAACAATGAGAAAAGTAATTTCGAAAAATATTTCCAATCCGACGATACTCGGTTGAGTGAGCAAAAGTTCCGGAGTTTACCGAGTTGTGTGAACAATCAGAAAAGTAGTTTCAGAAAATATTTCCAATCGGACGATTTACAGTGTGTTTAATCATCAACTCCAACAAATTACGCAACTGGGGGTTCAAGAGCCAACGCCCCCAGGCACCTGAAAGCAGTTCCAGTTAGCTGGAGGCCCCATCAACAAACACAAAAGCCTGAGTACGTTGCCTCTCTTAATAAGGCTTTGCTTATTCGAATTTCCTTTCGATGTTCTTCACTATCTGCTTGTATAATGTGTGTGTGTCTATTAGAAACGCCACAAGCTGCCTCGAGTTCAGCCAATCCCAAAGAAGGGGAAAAAGTGTCTCCCACAAAATTACCGGCCGATAACATTACTGATATCTAAGGTGATGGAAAAGGTCACCAATGCCGAGCCATGTATGCCGAGGTCGTCAATGCGGAGTTATCCATCTCAGCAAAATTGAGTTATCTTTTTAGAGCCAAGAAATATTTTACTCCGGCCCAACTTTTTCTCCTGAATAAATTACAAATTACAGCTTTTGGAGCTCTGCTCCTAACCATACTTTCAACTTACGGCGCTGACGTCGGGACTACAGAAAGCTATTACATCGTAGACACGTAGCTGACCTCTGCCTGTTTTACAGATATTGTCATGAGTACTATTCTTTGGAGATGCGTGGCATTGTTCGGCGCAATTCGGTTTATATGCGCTCCACGAGACAATCCGACGGAACGTACCAGTTTGCGGTTCATCTCCCAACGGCGCAAACGCCTCTGCATCAGAACTCATTCCATTACAGAGCGGGTAAGCTGTGGAATTCCCTCTCCGAGCGAGTGTTTCCAGAGCGTTACAACCTGCAACTGTGCAAGAAGAGCTGAGACGGTTATTTGGTGGCATCTTGGGGCGCCGACTCGGGGCTATAGATTCGCCTCTCTTGAGAGAAGTGCAATAAAAATAAATCGTATTTCTGCATCCTAGTTTTAAGTCAGTTTTAAAGTGAATTTATAGCTTGTATTAAGCCGAATAAATGGGGACTATGCTTATGGTTCTGGGCGCAAGGCTAATAACCTTACCCGGAAAAACAAATTATTATGGACAATTTAACAAGTCTCGGATATTGACCGGATACCGGTGGGGAGACTTCGTAACTAAGGCCAAGACCGGATCCCGGTTTTAGTGCCGATGATGATGATGATGATGCTAATGGTTCTACGTGAACCTAGTGGTGTCCTAATGGTAAGTATGTGAACCAACTTCAAACTTGGTGCCATAATAACTGCCTTGAACTAAATATTGCCAAATGTCACCCAATCACCTTCCCCCGCAAACGACCCCCCCCCCCCCAACGTTCCTATGTCTTACTCAACCAACTGATAACACCTGTACGAACTATTCGTGACCTTGGGATCTGATGTGATAGGGACCCTGACTTCATCCCACATTCATATTGATGACATTATTCTCAAGACCAACTCTGTCCTTGGTTTTGTGAAACGCTGGTCGAAAGAATTCCTTAATCCCTACGTTTCCAGATCACTCTATATAGCCTTTGTCCATCCCCTTCTTGAATATGATAGTCAGGTTTGGGCTCCTCACTTCTCGTCCCAAATTCGCAGGGTCGAAAGCCTGCAACGTCGTTTTTTGCGTTTTGCCCCCCGAGGATTGAAATGGGAAAATCCTCGGATTCTACTCCCATACACGAGCCGTCTTCACCCAATTAACGTTCACACATGAAGAGCGCAGAAATCATGCCGACATCCTCTTCATTCACCGTCTACTCTCAGGTTCAATCAACTGCCCAAACCTGCTCCCTCCATCACGGTTTCCACTAATCCGCGAAACCTGCGAAACCCTCGTCTCTTCTATTTGCCCGCCCATCACGTTTCTTACGGCTCTAATGAACCCATTTCGCGAATGCAGGGGTGAGCAAACTCTCACACCACCTTCTTTGACTTGAATCTCACCTCCCCCGCGCCCAAACGTCGTCTCCTCTCTTACCCCTCCTGACTTCACCCCGCTAACCGCCTGCACTCTCCCGCACTCATACTCAGACCCTAGCATCCGGCTTATTCTCGGCCTTCCCTGTCCAACCACTTAGACTATTATTCTATCCATCTTTGTTTAGTTCCCCATTCCTTTTTAAAGTTAATTTAAGGTTAGTCCTCCACCCCCAACCCGCATGCCTTAGTTTTTAAGGTAGTTCGTAAGTCTAGTTATAAGGTTATATGTTTATACAACTTGTATTATGTAAAATAAACTGAGGGTTCTGTCCTCCATTCATTCATTCAATCTTATCGTAACGAAGAATCAGTTTGTAAACTGGATGAAAATATTGTTCATGTGGTCGGTCAATTGTCAGAAGCATGAATATCTTTTTGCATGTTTTATAGTTTATTCTTAATTCAAACAAAGTGTGTGACAAATGTCTCGATGGCGAGCTTGCTCCAACCATGTCGTAGAATCTAAAGTATTTTACCAACGACAGAAAATTGCTTTATAGAGTAGATAGATTTCTCAATTGATAAGCTCCTTTACCTCTCTCTGTACAAGTTTATTTTGAAGTAATCTTTTTGGAATTTTCAGATCAATCAACATTTACTGAAGACACGATGCCGACAATGAACCCACTTTTTTAAAAGTTGTGAGTGATGTTATTTATCAAGCAGGAATTGTGTTAAAATTGAGTTTCATTCTATGCTTTAAGTATTCCTGCTTGGTAGAAACCCTGACGTGGTGCGGGGGCTTAAACTACAATGAATCAGTCAGGGTATGCTGACGGAAGCATACGCTACCAGTAGGGCCACCCATGTCAGACAGAGTAGCGAGGAGTAACACACAAAGATCTACCACCTCTAATCCAGGGTGTTACGCGTCACCGTGCTCATTGGAGCTATGGATATACCTGTTGTATTATAACGGCGCCTCTTGGCACCCGATCGAATCAGAGCAGTAAGCAGACCTTTCCATATTAAAGAGGGGCTTTGATATGGCCGATTATTGGAACCCCAAGACTCGGGGGAACAAAAATGAATAATCAATATACAAAAAACAATCTCACGAAAAACCCGGTAGGCGTAGGTGTGATGAGGCGACACTACCATAAGGAAACAAATCATCAAGAAAACACTGACTCGACAAAACGAAGACGTAGGGAAAAATGGAAAAAGCTGGATATACGCGTCAGCACGTGGAAAGTTCGAACGTTATATTAACCAGGCGCGATACAGAAGGTCGTAGAAAACCCGAAACAATACAAAATGGACATCTCGCACTTCAGAAAGTCCAAATCCCACATCAAGTAATCGAAACCAACGGGTTCACACTGTCGTGTGGAGGTACCGTACACATAACCTCCGAACCGGCTTCATCATAAGCAAGAAGATTACGCCCCATGTAAAAGATGTGCAATTTATTACTGGCCGAATGTCGGTGCTAAAAATACAGGGCCCATGGGTACAATTATATATTTATAAACGTACACGCGCCAACAGAATCTACCGACGAAATAAAGGGCCCGTTCTATGCGACCCTAGAGGAGGAATTTGATGTGTTCTCATCATTCGATGTTAAAATCCTCCTTGGGGACCTCAACGCGAAAATTGGAATGGAAGATGTCTTCCAACCGACTATAGGTATAGAAAGCCTACACGACGTTTCAAATGATAATGGAATTCGAATTATTACGTTCGCAGCGTCAAAAAATCTGTTAGTGAAAAGCACGATGTTCAAGCACAAGCAAATTCATAAAGCCACATGGATATCACCCGACGGCGTAACGCGTAACCAAATACACTACTTCCTCATAGACAAAAGACACCACTCGAACATCCTCGACATAAGATCGTATAGAGGAGCAGATTGCGACTCCGATCAGCTTCTAGTGATGTGCAATATCAGGAGTCGGCTCGCAGCAAACCCCCATGGGCAGTCACGCGAGACGAGCAAAAAGTTCGACATTGATAAACTAAAAGACTTGCGCAAAAGGGCTGAATATCAAGACGAACCAACGAATAGATTTAGCATCCTAGAGAACGGGAGCAGTGAGGAAGAGGAAACCAATAGTGTGGACACTAAATGCACATCGATCAGAGACACAATCAAACAAACAGCCCAAAAGGCATTAGGATTTAAGAAAGCAATCAAGTCCAAGCCGTGGTTTGACGATGATTGCAGGGCAAAGATCGAGCAACGTAAACGCCTCAGAGTGATCCACTTACAAAGATATGAGGAAGTCAACGCAGAAATATATGCCAGAGCAAAAAATATCAGAGGCATGTATAGCGGCATAAATTCAATTAGAAATGGCCACCGAGGAAGAGCCAAAATAATCCGAGACACAAACGGCTATCTGGTCACAGAAACAAACAATATAGTGACAAGATGGAAGCAGGACTTTGAAAACCTGCTCAATGTACGCACCCATCAACCACAAATAAACGCACCAGACGTACATACAGCCGAGCCTCAGATCCCAGAGCCCTCTTTCAACGAAGTTGTAGACGCAATAAATCGATGGAAAAAAACAAGGCTCCCGGAGTCGACTGCACACCGGCAGAGCTTGTGAAACATGGAGGAGAAGCAACCACTCAAAAGATCGACCAACTGATTAAAACAATATGGGGTAAGGAAGTCACTCCAGGCGAATGGAAAACCTCAATAGTCATCCCCATTTTCAAAAAAGTCCACATTGCTCCCAACCACACACAAAATACTAACAAATGTCATACTGGCTAGAATCACGCCTTACGCAGAAGAAATACTGGGAGACTACCAATGCGGATTCCGTAGGAATCGATCAACATGCGACCAAATGTCCACAATAAGGCAACTGCTGGAAAAGAAGTGGGAATACGGAGAGACGGTTCACCAACTGTTCGTTGATTTCATAATAGCCTACGACTCAGTTGCAAGGCAACTACCATATTGTAGTTGAGCTGGGAATCCCGAAAAAATATGTCGCCCTCATTCAAATCTGCATGAACGAAAATAAAGGGCGAGTTAGAATAGAAAACCAACTCTCAGAACAATTTCAAATCCGGGACGGACTAAAACAGAGCTCCCGACCTATTTTCACATTCAAATCACCAAGAACGATTTTCACATCGTATCTTGGCCAGGCTCTCAGAATTATTTGAAATCCGGGACGGACTAAAACAGGGGGGTGACCTCTTACCGTGTCTTTTTAACCTTGTGCTCGAGTATGTTATCAGAAAGGTACAAGACGACAAGATAGCCGTATCATCCCTGAACGGGGTCACACAAGTGCTCGCATATGCGGATGACATGGCCGTTCTGGGCGATAATCTAGGAACTGTAACTAAAAATCATCATGAAAGCGGCAGAAGAGATGGGCCTAGAAATAAATGAAGACAAAGCAAAATACATGATTACGGCGAGAAAAGGTGGACCACAGCGAACACATATAAACATCAGAGGCAAGATATTCGAAAAAGTTAAAGAATTTTAATATTTGGGAACGATACTGACGTCTAGTAACGAAATGTCGAAGGAAATTAGCAATATACTGCATTTTGGCAACGCTAGTCGGCACGCAGTCAGTAAACTCATAAAGCTACGTGCCTATAGAACCATAAACATAACATAACATAAAGCTCCGTGTCTATAGAACCATAATCATGTCGATTGCTCTATACGGATGTGAAACATGGGCTCTCACAAAACGGGAAGAAAACAAATTCCGCGTATTCGAGAATAAAGTTTTAAGAAGTATCTTTGGCGGTAAATATGACGAGGAGGCAGGACAATGGAGGAAACTCCACAACCACGAATTGGAAGAGCTATACGACAAACCTACAATAGTGAGAGTAATCAGGTCGCGAAGATTAAGATGGGCCGGACACGTGGCGCGAATGGGCAACGACAGGACCGTGCGTAGAATTCTTGACGGTAGACCAACGGGAAGGAGACCGACAGGATGGCCGCGACGGAGATACGGGGACTGTGGGGTTCTCTATATCACACGGAAAACCAACCCACAATTCATACCTAACTTCGACCGCTAACAGTGCGTCACCATAACCCAAATCTGCAATAGCACACATTGGCAGACAAGCAAAGAACACACTCCCCAATCTGCAACAGGATCCATTTCCCAATCTCCAATAGCATATATTTCCCAATCCCTAATAGAATGCATTTGTAAAACATACAACAGAATATAGCCCGAATCCCACAACAGAATACATTTCACATCATCTCCCTCATCTACATCAAACCGCACGCATTTTTCCCAAAAACCACTTCGGTTAATTGCCTACTGAAACAATATTTCTGCTTGCGACCAAGCAGCACCAGTTTCCCCGAAAACTATTTTGGCTCTCATCCTACCTAAATCATTGAAATAATACCAACTCTCCTTACTGGTGAGTCACCAGCACGATGCGTGCATTTCCACGAAACAACCACCGCAACGACCAAGACCCATGTTCCTTTGTCTAACCGACAACTCATGCCCATACTTGGTTATGTCCCCGAAACCGATGTCTCCGTATACACAGCAACGGAGGAATCTAATTCAGCCTGTACGGCGGAAAATTCCCTGAAACAATTCTCTATGTACGCATAGCAACCCTTTTTCACATTCCCAGTAAGTGGCAGTGAGTTTACTTAGCGATGACTCCACTGCCACGACACCATGAATGGATTCATGCCCCCTTTTAGTCAGTCGAGTCCCAACCACCACCGAGCGCACATCGCTCTTTCATTATCCAGAGCCGAATTTCAACCGTTGCAGGGGTCAAGCCGAGGTCGCCAGTTTGTCAGAGTCGGGAGGGCACATTAAGTTACGTGCCAGGCCCACGCGTTAATACATCTCTTGCGAGAACTCCGTATTTGGAAATTCGCTTTCCTTTAAAAGCCAGTGTCTCCGTTTGTATTGTTGCCGCGTCACTTGGCACTGAATTCCTCAGTGAATCAAATGTAACCTTGTGGATTTTTGCAATAAACAATTGTTCAGTAACTTCGTGGGTTTATGCTATAGACAATTGCCCAGTAACTTTGTGGATTTATGCAATAAACAACTGCTCAGTAACCTTGTGGATTAATGCAATAAACAACTGTTCAGTAACTTTGTGAATCTATGCTATGAACAACCGTCAGTGTATGCACTTGTATTAACAAAATAAACAACAATAAAGGAAAGCAATTTACAACCAAACCCAACTCCAGAGTTTTTACTCCTTATTTCTCCTCGGTGAACTATTTTCAGTGAACTCTCTGTGGGGTTTTTACGGAACCCGCATTCATGCTGGCGCACTGGTAAAACCCACCCACAGGACAATGTTAGGTTTGACCTTGAGGAGATCGGATCGGATGGTCAAGCGTAGAAGGAGAGCGCACAGGACAGGGAACGATGGCGGAGTCGGGTCGGTGAGGTCATGAACTTCTGGGTTCCTATAGGCCAATAAATAGTATAGTAATAGCTTTAAGTACTGAAAAACGACATGTAATGTACATTTTCATTTACTCTATTCTTATAACTGCTACATAATTTGTTGAAGCTCCTGGGAGTATGTAAAATCTTAAGTCAAAAGCATACCCAGATGACATCTTCGAAAAAAAGAGAAATTTTAAATGCCAAACATGTGTACTTACATTAACTCCAGTGCAGTTTATGACTAAGTCTTCATCATTACTGTTCGTCTTCAGTTTGAGTTGGGTTTTGATATTTTTGCAGTTGCAGTTTTCCTTCCGGTCAGCGGCTATTTTATCGTTGCTCCAAAGAGAAAAGCTGTTGTTTGAAAGCTTTTGTGAGCTTCTTGACTTTTCTGTCAGATTTTGCTGCTGGTTGCCCTCGACAGGGTTGTTGTCTTTTTGTAAAATGCAAGTTTGTATCTTCTCAATATTTTCAAAATCAGCCACCTTTGTTAAGTTGGCTTGAGGATGCGTTAAGTAAGAGACTCCTGTAAGACGAGCAAAATGAATCAAGTTTGTTTCCAAAACTAGATGTTTATTCACCGATATGTGGACCGATGTATAAAATACCCGAGATGTTCCATGCTGAACTAAGAGTGACTGAGAATTGTTCCTGATCGAATTTGTATTGACTTCCCAAAAGTTCAAAATATCTGCAAGTCCATTATATTGTTAGGAAAGAATTGCTTTTGAATACTAGACATCAGGGACACGTTTACCTAAGAATGTACTCCAAATCGCTATATACATGAATCTTCTTGTAAGCCGCCGTGATCAGCTTTTTAAGATTCTTCTGCTTAGTTGTATTTATCACAGATTTTGGAACAAATGATTTAAAACCATTTTCTTTTTCAATGTAATCTACATGATGCTTCTTGTCTTCTGATTTCTTAGCATCTCTGAAATAATGTCTTATTGCTAAACAACATATTTGTATTGCTGTGTCGAGGTCTACTGTGGTGATATTGGAATTGATGTAATCTTCTTTAACCTGAAACAATCATTTCGATAATTGGTTTTACGTAGTTATTCAAGGTGATTTAATTTCAAACCTGATCGAAATAAAAATTGCATGTTACTCTATCCGTTTCAAAAAGATCTCTTATATTTTTTGGGATGTAACGAACTCTCAACTCGGCCCTCCAAACTCCGTTGATGTGCGCATCACCAGAGTGGATTTTGTGTTGGTCTTTCTTTTGACCGGCTACATATTTTTGCAGACTGGGACAGTCAATATTTGAGCACGAGGGGTTTAAAATACGTTTTATAACTTGGCTTACAGGCGTATGTCTAGGTAACCAAACAATTTCTTTGGTAATGACGTTACTCAGACGCAGCGCATAGTTTTGTGGATTAGATTTTTGGCCCGGGACAAGATTTAGTACAGTTTTATCGATGATCATTTGTACATCATCCGAGTTTTCAATAAATTTTATTGTACGAAAAACATTATTTGGTAGGTAGACATGCAGGATATCCGGCTGACCTAAGAAGGGTAATTAATTAAATAAAACCAAAAACAAAACAAACAGAAATTAAAAAAGGTCAAGGAACTTACTGTTTTTTTGGATTGTTGTGTAATGAGGGGATTGGCATCGATTGATGTTTAAGTCTCCCATCTTGTCGCGGTTGTTTGCCTTGAAAAGGAAAACTGAAAACATTTAAACATTTAATTCAACTTCTACAAAATTCATTAAAGTTTATATTATTTATTGTAATATCGTGTTTAAAACCACAAGCAACATAATCCATGTAAATTATATTAGCAACCTTCCGACTATTTGGGGGTTATCAAGTAGAGTAAGATAAACAGAAGGGTTTTCATAGCGGTTTAGTGAGTGACGAAGAATCATCATCATCGGCACTACAACCGGGATCCGAATTCCGGGCAAAGTTATTAGCCTTGCGTCAACCTTTTTCAAGATGTCGCTGCATGCATTGGTTCACTACTTGGCGGCTGCCAAGGTAGCTATCCAGGGGTGTGTTACGGACTTCGTGTCCATGCCCTCGCCCAATACACTATAAGCCACGAATTTCCCCTCCCTACCGATAAATTGGAAATATCGTCAAGTAGCTAATTTGCATAAACTACTTTATGCACATTCTACTTGGCAGAAAAAATAATAATAAAAGGCGTTGGCGCCTATTTGTTATCGGCTTTTCCAATCGGGACTTGACAACTTTGATTTTAATTTGTGAACGCACCCTTTCAATAATCATCGAACTGTCACTGTCAATTCAATTTCATCAAAGTAAAGTACACGAACGAACAACGTCTGTAAATTATAAAAATTTACTACCGAAATTTGGAGTCGGTGACTGCAACTTTAAGAGCTTTAACTCCAATTTTCGGTCGGAATTCTCGCCCTAGTAGACAGGCAATAACAAGTTTAGTGCAAAAATTTGAGTCTACATATTCGTTGTGTGCTGTTGCCGTGCCAGTGAGACAACGGGTTAGTCGAAGTGTCGAAAATATCGCTGCCGTTCAGGCGTCCCGGATGTCGCCGAATTCACCCACCGCATAACACAAGCAGTAAAGGACTACAATGAAGCGGCAACACGTAAGTATGGGACTACGAATAGCACAGGGTTCACATTCCAGACCGAGAGATTAGCTAAATCGGTTCTGATGGTAGGAATCAGAAACGACCAACTGAGGCATCTGATAGTACAATCAGAAAAGGACCCCTTGGATAGGATTATTGCTAGGGTTCTCGAGTTAGAGAAAACCGAGAATGAGATGAGGAGCGAGAGTGGGTGGTACGAAATACCAACGAGGTATCATGACCAGTCACCTTCACCGGAAAGGAACGACGAATACCATGCCCCCACCTCATCAAATAGACAACCTATGCTAAAAAATAATCCATTTTACTATTAGGAGGATGGACAAGATCCCCCAGAGGAAACAAATAGGGTTTTAGATAGGACCTACGGGGATACTCGACCAAACCCCCAGGAATCGAGACAAAGGCAGAATAGGCCTAGACACGGTGCGTCTCGGGTAGTAGAGACACAGAACAGGAACTCTAACACTAGATTCCCAGAACGATCTCACCCCGTTACACGCTCACAACCAGGGAAAAAACCGTTTAGGTCGGATACACCACCACACACTTCTAGTAGAAGACCAACAGGGTCTAAACCAAAGAAGCCCGAGGAACCACGACACCGTCAAAGAGGTGGAGGTGACTATCTCGGTGACTCCTCTAGTCAAGGTAGGGACAAGCGTACACCAAACACTCCAAAGTGTACAAAGTGTGATCGATATGGACACGATGTCCAGAATTGTCGGACACTAAGTACACAAAAGAAGGCGGATAATCCTGAACCTACACCAATAAGGTCACAGAACCAAAGGAAGTCACCTGTGAATACCTCAAATCAAGGGCAGGAACGACCATCCACATCGAAACAAGCATCGGCATCGAATCCTAGAGTGTACAGCATTCGATGTTGTTGTGAGTTTTGTGGCCGAAAGGGGCACACGGGGGACGAGTGTCGTATCAAGGGAAAGTGGATAAAACCACAAAAGCCAACAGACACAACCAATGTGGTTAAGTCTGTACTTAGTGACCACAACCCACCGACCTGCACGATCAATAACGAATGGCAAACAGTCTTAAAAAGAAAAAATTCAAAGGACAACAAACAGTTACGCGACAAAAGCGGTAAACAGACTCGAGCCAAGAGTAGTACTAGTACGAGCAGTACTGAACACTCGGAGGCTCGAAAAATAAAACAACGCCAACACCGATTACAACGCCATCGACCCGAATCGAACCGTCAGTCGAATTCAACCGGTACGGACGCGTCAGAGACGCCAAAAAAGGGGCATAGGCGACAGAAGAACGGAGAATGGTGCACATTTTGCAAGCGACATAACCACACGGCGACAGTGTGTCGACTAAAAGCAAAATGGGAGAAGTTGGAAAACTCCCAGAGGTCGGGCCGGAATTCCCCAACCCGACCGAATTAAAGCCACCAAATAAAGAAAACTGTCCTCAACCGCCAACAAAAGTTCCAATAGTCCAGCTCCCCTTAGACATTGGATGTAGAAATACTACATGTCTAATAGTGGACACAGGTGCGGAGATCAGCCTTCTTAAGCTGAAGGCACTCCAAAATGGAATAGCATTGGATACCAAAAAGGCCACTACTCTCCAAACGCTTTTTGGAAAGGGAAAGTGTAGGGGCTTTTGTAAGGGAATATTCAAACTGCCCCAACCAATCTCCTGTAACTTTCAGGTAATGGACTCCCTACCGGGATTGTCAGAAGATGGGTTGTTAGGAAACGACTTTCTAGCTAGGAATTGTAAAATCAACGGACCCGGGAATTGTTTGGAATTCTCCCAAACCAATGGAAATCCGGTAAGTTTTTCCGTTGAATTTACAAAAGATAGGAAGCGGACGCCAAGACATTAGGCAACCAGTCGGGAACCCGTGCCAAGGGGATCCATAGAGGTCCAGACCGCGGCCGGAAGTACACCGGATACCCTACCCAAACAGGGGAAAGGGGGCGAAATATTGTCAGGCTCCAAGCATCCCAACCCCACTTTAATAGCTGACAAACTAAAGAAAGCTAACAAAGAAGTAACAGTGGTGGAACACTCACTGCCAAACGCTTTGGAGGTAGAAATTTTTCTGAACAAACCGACAATAATACCGGCACGTTCACGAAAAATGCTGAGACTTCCAATAGAAATTCGGGAAGAGGTAATTCTAGTACCTAAACCAATGCAATCAGGGATTTTCATATCCAATTGTATTGTAGGGAAAGCGAAGAGTGCCCAAGTAGAGGTACTCAATATCGCAAACTACCTCCAAACCATAGACTTTTCCACCTTTCCGCTGGAAAATGAGGACAACCATTCTAAGGAATACAATGCGGATAAAAAACCTTCGGAGGGAGAAAACCGCCAGTATATCCGACATTTATTCTCAGAGGAGGAATTACCAAAAGATCCAAGGTTGACACAATTACACGAGGAACTCCACTTAGGTAAAAACCTAAGTCCTCAAGAGTGTCAATCCATAGTGGAAATATGTGAGGAGTTCAACGATATTTTCCACCTTAAAGGTGACCTCCTAACATATACCAGTGCAATAACGCATGAGATACCGGTGATACAGGATCAAGCACCGATAAATCAAAGAATGTACCGTCTGCCTGAGTGCAAGAAAGAGGTGATCAACGAGCAAGTACGGGATATGCTGGAGAATGATATCATTCAACCAAGCAAAAGTCCGTGGAACTCACCACTCTTGGTAGTTCCTAAGAAAGCGGGCCCCGATGGAGAGTTGTGGTCGATTTCAGAAAACTGAACGATAAAACCATCGGTGATGCGTATCCTCTCCCTCGAATAGAGGACATTTTAGACCAGCTCGGTCACTCACGCTATTTTTCCACGCTCGATTTAGCCAGCGGCTACCACGAAGTCTTAGTAGATCCGAAGGATCGAAGTAAGACAGCGTTCAGCACTAATTACGGGCACTACCAGTTCAAACGTATGCCATTTGGTCTGAAGGGAGCACCAGCTACGTTTCAGAGACTCATGAACCATGTCCTAACCGGGTTGCAAGGAATCGAATGCTTTGTTTATCTGGACGACGTTGTCATATATGGGGAAAACCTAGAACACGATAATGACGGAAAGTATTCGATCAAATTAGATACCACAACCTCAAGTTGCAACCGGAGAAATGCAAGTTCCTCCAGAAGGAAGTAGTATACCTGGGACATGTTTGTTCCGAAAAGGGGGCAATGCCAAATCCAGACACGACAGATAGTGTCAGGGATTTCCTATTGTTACGGACTGACCTAGAGTCCAGGTCCCCCCAACATCCACGAATCCCCTTTCGTTAGTTTCCCCTCTTTACCTTTAAACGGAGAACAACTCGCCAAGTAGCTAATTTGCATAAACTACTTTATTTCTTAATTTCTTAATTCTACTTGGCAGAGAAAATAATAAAAACCGGCGTTGGCGTCAAATAATAAAATAAAACGTCAACGGCAAAAAATATAAATTCGTCATTCGTCGTTAAACTTTGAAAGGATGAACAACTTCCTTCAAAACATTAATACTGAACAATTGTATTAAGGACAGATAAAACAAGTGAATAAAAACAAAGAAACTACACATTAATAAAGAAAAGGAATCGAGAGGCATAACCTAAAGCTACAAAGACGAAAAAGGGATTATAACTAGGAATAATTAATACGAAGAAAAGGAGAATAAAATAAAAAAGAAGAGGAGCAAAACTAAAGCAGAAACAAGAAAGCCGAACAGGCGAGCAGCACGCTCAACGCCCCCTGCAACCAGTCGCTGACCAACAGCAACTACAGCGACCGCACCACGGTCGACAAAATCAAAGTAAGTGAACTACCTTATTAAAGAATACAAATAACTTCCAATAAATTAACTATATTAATATTTAAATTATATTACTAAATTGTATATATAACCATATCAAATCCACGTGTGCTTCATGAATCACCACTTCATCCACAAAAAATAACTGTTTGGTGCGGTTTGCATGCCGGCGGCGTCATTGGGCCATATCTTTTCGTCGACGATAACGCTCGTCACGTTACTGTGAATGACCATCGTTATCGCGCCATGATTACCGATTATTTTTGGCCCGAATTGGAAGATATGGACTTGGGCGACATGTGGTTTCAACAGGACGGTGCCACAAGCCACACAGCACACGATACAATCGATTTATTGAAGAGTAAGTCTGATGAGCGTATTATCTCAAGAAATGGGCTAGTCGGTTGGCCGCCTCGTTCGTGCGATTTAACGCCTCTAGACTATTTTCTTTGGGGCTATGTCAAGAAATGTGTGGCCGAGTCATCGAAAATTGTGTCCAACGAATCGACCGCTGCAAACGTGCCCGCGGTGCCCATATGAACGAAGTCGAGTTCCATTCATAAATGGTTTGATTGTACTTCAAGCCGATAATAAAGTTTTTGAAATATCTCAAATGGCTTGCGTTTTATTAAAAGAAAAGTTGTCAAGTCCCTATTGGAAAATAATAAAAACGCCAACGGCAAAAAAATAAAATAAGTAAATAGTAATAAATTGGAAAAATAAATAAATAATAATAAATAGAACAACAGATTTGAACTAGAACGCACGTGTCGGGAAAATGCTTCGGAATATTTTATTTAGAAAGGATTTGTCTGTACAACCAAGCGGACGAAGTCCCGGAACACCGACCAGCGGACCGGATCAGGACGATCAAGACTCAACACACTCGGCACTCAGGAACCAGCCACAACGACCAAGGAACGGTCCAACACTTCAAGACCCTGACAAGTAAGTCACCTTCCCTTGTTTACCACTTCATCATTTTAAAATTGTTAATATCACATAACAATTTTGGCGCAGCCGGTGACCACCAGCTGAGGTTTGTGTCGGATCCGCCGGGGACACGAACCCAGTGGTGGGAAGAGCCCCGAGGCTAGGAAAAACAATTAAAAAAGTAAAAGCCGTTAATAACAAATATAGTAGAATAAAATAAACAGGAATTTTGTTTATTTTTTTCCTTTTTTCAATTTACAGGAGAGAGGAGGAAAGCAACGTTGGGTTGAAAAATCAGAGAACATTTTACCCAGATACTTTCCATTGTTTTAGTGTGTATTTTCAGGTTTTTGGCTTCTTTTTATTTCTTTCTTTTTCCCTTTTTTCTAGATTGGGTCTTGTCATCGCTGGTCGTCTTATTCCTTAATCGTGTTTTGGTCCGCTACCGGTTAATAGCGAACAACGTTTAGATAAATCCGGGTAGTTCCGTACCACCAATAAATAAACGCGCGATTTAAAGAACCCTCGATGCAAACTAGAAACCAATCGAGGAGAAATTCCGCGGAACGCGTAACGGAGGAACCCATCGCCGCTATGTTGGGTACCGAAAGAATTTTGGACCAAAACAACGGGCGGTGTTTAATGGACACAAAGGTCCTAATGCAGCGAGGGAACTGCACGACTTCCTCGAAAGATGTGATAGGACCTTAGATTGTTTATCCGCAGCGGAGGAAAACATTTCCCTGCGGTGGCTAACCATACGATTAAGTGGGAAAGCTCGCCGCATTTTTAAGGACAACCTCCCAGCAACTTTCGACGAGTACGAACACCACCTCCGTAATGCACTACTGCCGCACGCTTCTTATGAGGAGTTGCATTCGAAACTCTCTCATATGCGACAATCCCGCGAAGAGGATGTCGCAGGCTTCACGTCAAGAGTAACACAACCAGTAACGGACTGCAAAGAAGCAGCAATCCACACGTACGGTCATGATACTAGCACCGCGTTTCCCGTCCAGGTAAACAGATTGGCAAAATCGGTTCTAATGGTAGGAATTAGGGAAGACCAATTCCGGCACTTAATGTTAGAACCAGAAAAGGACCCAATAGACAGGATTATAGCGAGACTTATCCAAATAGAGAAAACTCAAAATGAGATGAGGAGTAATAGCGGATGGTATGATAGGACACCACCGAGGTGAAGGGATACACAATATGACCAGTCACCCTCACCTGATAGGGATGACAGCTAGCATGCCCCCACTCTACCTAATAGACAATCCATATTGAGGAACAATCCGTTCTACTATTGGGAGGATGAACAAGATCCCTCACAGGAAGCAAGTAGAGTTTCAGACCGGACCTGCGGGGATACTTGGCGAAACCCCCAGGAATCGAGACACAGGCAACATAGATCTGTAAACGATGCGTCTCAGGCAGTAGGGGCCAATAATAGGAACACCAACACTAGGTTCGCAGAACGATTCCTCCCTGTTACACGCCTCCAACCTGGGAAAACCCCGTTTAGGTCAGAAACACCACCGCGATCTTCTAAAGGGCCAATAAGGTCTAAGCCTAAAAAGCCTGAGATACCACGGCACCATCAGAGAGGCGGAGGAAACTACCATAGTGATTCGTCCAACCAAGGCCGGGATAAACGTGCAGCACACGCGTTTGTTGCACGTATGACATGTAGTTTCTACAACAAGAAAGGTCATTTATATGATGAATGCCTCCGACGCCGGAACATGTCGTGTACGAAGTGCGATATGGGCACGATGCCCACGATTGTCGTACACAAAATACACAACCACTTGCAAATAATCCCGAGCCTCCACGTCCAAGGTCGCAGAACCAACAGAGGGCACCCGTGAATACCTCAAACCAAGGGCAAGAAAGAACATCTACTTCGAAACAAGCAACAGCATCGAATCGTAGTGTACAGCATTCGATGTTATTGTGAGTTTTATGGCCGAAAGGGTCACACGTGGGACGAGTGTCATTGCAAGGCAATGTGGGTACAAAACCCACAGCCACGAAAAGATGCATCCAATGTGGTTAAGCCTGTACTGCGCGACCACACCCCACTGATCTGCACGGTGAACACAGAATGGAAGACAGTCCAAACTATTATATTCTATTTATTGGCCTGTAGGAACCCGAAAGTTTATGACCTCACCGACTCGACTCCGCCATTGTTCCCTGTCCTGTACACTCTCCTTCCACGTTCGACCACCTGATCTGATCGCCTCGAGGTCCAACCTAACGTTGTCCACCCATCTCCGTCGCGGCCGCCCTGTCGGTCTCCTCCCTGTTGGCTTACCGTCAGGAATTCTATGCACAGTCCTATCGTAGCCCATTCGCGCCACGTGTCCCGCCCATCTTAATCGTCGCGACTTGATTATTCTCACTATTGTAGGTTTGCGGTATAGCTCTACCAGTTCGCCGTTGTGGAGTTTCCTCCATGATGGAGAAAGACAGTCCAAACGAAAAGAACTTCGAAGGACCATAGACAGTGTTGCGGATTCGCATCGAAACAACCGGCGAATTCGCAATATTTAAATTTGTGGCATCACCTTTAACAATGTCAGCAATCAGCTGACATTTATGAATTCTGTTGGTTGTCACTTGACAACCATTTTTTATGTTTTGATTTCTTCTTACTTTTACTGTTGACGAGCACGGAGCTACAATCCAATCCAATCCAATAATCTAGTTAATAAAAGCTATTTAAAAGTAAACTAAACCAACCATATTTCTTATTGCCGCCATGAGAAGGAGTATTTCCGGGATTGCGCATTCCATATAGGTATTAATTCTCATTTCACAGCATTACTTTTAAAACGATTGCAGAACGACATTCAACATAGTCGGCGAAGCCCAACAACGCCGAACCAACGTGCACGACAGGTGACCGCATTGTTCCTGACGCCAGCCCACAACACAATAAGAACCCGGTGTTCGTGGAAGGTGTGTTCAACGCTTGTTGAACATACAGACAGTCACGCGACAAAGGTACGAGACAAGAGCAATACTAGTACCAACAGTACTAAACATGTTGAGACTCAAAAACTGAAACAACGTCAGCAGCGAGTACAACGCCGTCGACCAGAGTCGAACCGTAGCCAATCGAACTCAACCGCTACGGACGCGTCAGAGACTCCAAAGCAGGGACATCGGCGACAGAGAAACGGTCCACGGTGCACATTTTGTAGGCGACACAACCACACGACGGCAGGGTGTCGACAAAGAGCAAAATGGGAGAAGTCAGAAAACTCCCAGAGGTCGGGTCGGAATTCCCCAACCTGACCAAACTAAAGTCACCAAATAATGAAACCTGTCCTCAACTCCCACCAACGAAAGTTCCAGTCGTCGAGCACCCATTAGACATCGGTTGTAGAAACACCACACGTCTAATAGTGGACACAGGTGCGGAGACCAGCCTGATTAAGCTGAAGGCACTCTAATATGGAACCACATTGGATACAGAAAAAGCTTTTTGGCAAAGGCAACTCTAGAGGCTACTGCAAGGGGATATTCAAATTACCCCAACAAATCTCCTGTAGTTTTCAGGTGATAGACTCCTGTGGGGGTGGTAGGTATGCGCCAGCACGGACGCGGTTTCGCTGCGCCCCCAACACGTCACTGGAAGGATACAACCGAAATTTTCACCAACGGGGAAGAGGAAAGGAAATAAAACGCACTTGTCCGGTTTTAATGTTAATGCTCCTCTTTTTATTTGTCTTTACTTATCCGTTTATTGCTTAATTCCCTCCTTTCACTTAGGACTATCCCGGCACTATATTCCACTTAACCACGGTTTGGGGGGGGGGGGGGGGGGGGGGGGGGGCGCACTTAGTTTTGGTTTGGGTTTGATTCCTTAAGCGGCATTCTAGCAATTCGACCCGATTAACAACGAACGCGGACTCTCGTAAATAGCACCTCGATACACTTCGCGACCTTCGGTGCCTGGTGGTTGGGAAAGGCCGCGTGCTCCTAACAGTTGCCCGAGTCGCACCGCGCTATATTTCAAAAGGCGGTTGAATACGCGAGGGTAGCCAGACGTAAGGTGACCGAAAAACACGTCAGGTTCTGGTGAGCGACTCCCGAAATATACTGGGTTAACACCGACTGAGTGGGTTGAATGGAGACGTTTGTAATTAGGCGGTTGGATCTCGACTTCGTTGTGAGGGCCACGGCGGATAAATTGCGACTGACTCATGGAATTGAAAATCCATTGCGTTGTGGTAGTGGCATCGTAAGCTCATTGTCACTTCCTAAGAATCTAGTGGAAGAGTTGCTATGCCTATGCATATGAGTTTAGTTCCAGCGAATCCTTGCCGTATAAGCTAAGTTGGATTCGTTGGTTGTGTATACCAGGAAATTGAAATTGCTTGGGTGCAAGAAAGGGGTATCGTTTAGATAGAAATGTTAACCGTTTCGGGGGAAACGTGCGCGGTTTAGTTGGTTGGTAAGGTTCCGTTGAGGATTTGAATATACGCTTTGTTAAGGCATATGAACTTCGGAGAAATGTGTGCGGCTTGGTATACTTGCTAATGTTCCGTTGAGGATTTGAATATACGCTTTGTTAAGGCATATGAACTTCGGAGAAATGTGTGCGGCTTGGTATACTTGCTGATGTTCCGTTGAGGATTTGAATATACGCTTTGTTAAGGCATATGAACTTCGGAGAAATGCGTGCGGCTTGGTATACTTGCTAATGTTCCGTTGAGGATTTGAATATATGCTTTGTTAAGGCATATGAACTTCGGAGAAATGTGTGCGGCTTGGTATACTTGCTAATGTTCCGTTGAGGATTTGATTTTTGCATGTTTGCAGGTTAGGGTTGTGGGTTGGTTCTCCGTGTGATGTAGAGAACCCCCACACTCCCTATCGGGATTATCAGCAGGTGGGTTGTTAGGGAACGACTTCCTGTGTAGTAACTGCAAAGTTAATGGACCGGGAAACAGTTTGGAATTTTGCCAAACAAGATTGAATCCGGTAAGCTTTCCCATTAAGTTTACAAAAGACAGGAAGTGAATGTCAGGACATAAGGCAGCCAGTCGGGAACCCGCACCAAGGGGACCCAAAGAGGTCCAGACCGCGGTCGGTAGTATACCGGATACCCCATCCAAACAGGGGAAAGGCTGTGAAAACCAAGATGATATCTCACAAGCCGAAGAAAGCTAAAGAAAAAGAAGCATTAGTGGAACACTCACTGCCAAACCCTTCGGAGGTAGACATTTTTCTGAACAGAGCGGCGATAATACCGGCACGTTCGCGAAAAATGCTTAGACTTCCCCTTAGAGTTTACATTGAAAGTGGACTTTAGGCGCACAAATAAACATAGAGAGTCATTCTTTAGCCGAACCACAAGAATGTGGAATGTTCTGCCTGATCATATGTTTCCTGGCCGTTGTGATGTCCAGACATTCAAGACCAATATACATCGACACCGCCTTTCCTTATCCACTTCCTCTCCATCCGCTCGCACTGTGCTCTGACATTTAAGGGTACTTCAAAATCCCCTTTTGTGCACGCGTTAGTGTAAGAAAAAAGTTAAATAGAGTCTTGAAATAAGCGTTAAAATAATAATTTCTTTTTCCCCAAATTAGTACATTCCACAAATATTTTCTCGTGATGTTCGTCCACCGAAGAATGCTCATCAGTTGACATTAAATATTAATTTCAGTCTCATGGATAAACAAATACAACCCTTACCGATATGGAGGGCTTTGTCTCATCATGTGTGCCTTTGCGATTGTAGGCTCCAGATATTCAAGGGTAATGTACTTCGTTAGTTCTTTTCCTTATCTTCTTCCTCTGCTGCCGGTCGCACGTTGCTTTGACATTTAGTGGTAGCCCAAAAAAATGAAGATAGAAACTGAAAAAAAAAAATCCCTCCTAATTCAACCTATTTAATATTCGGTAATGACTTCAAAAACGTCCATATGTTTTGACACTTTAGTTCTCCCTAAATAATGTGGTAGCGAAAATATCTTTGCAGCTGACCAGTGTTACTCTAGATTAGCAAACATTAATTTAAAAAAATCGCAATTTTATCAGCCTACCAGCCGCTTCAATAAACGGTCATTAGCCCTAAAAATTAAGTGTATGTTGATCTAACACCCGATTTGTTGCCCATCCCAAGTATAAGTAATTAAAATCGTAATAATGAAGCTATATGAGATCATTATCAATGATATACTTCCCGCATTTATCAACTTAATTATTAACAATAATTGTTTTAATGAATTTGTAACGCAAAAAGAGCAATCACACAAATCGCTGATGAGGCGAGTGACCTCTTCTTGACGGCCACCCTGTGAAGTTGTTCTACACCAACCACCGGCTGAGCACACCACATCTGCACCAGCCCACCGTGCTCCGACACCCATAAGAGTGCTAATCAAAATTGTTTTTGTTATAAAATGATTCGCAATATTGTATTGCAAATATACACGAGTATGTATCAAATGCGACAGCGACTTTTAGGAAACCATTATCAAGTCGACCACACATATTCTTGCCAAGGATTATCTTTAGCGCACCCAAGGCACTGGATGTCAAATTAAATGGAATCTACATCAATAGCAACTGGGATTGGCCTTTGTTTTTATTTTTAAGTTTTATTGAGCCCTGAGTATTGATTTGCATTTGTGATAAAAATTTTCATGTAGGAGGGGAAAAATGAACTCACCAGGGATCTCTTACTCTATTTTATCAGCAGGGCGAACACTTTCCACGCCTTTTTTTTTGTGTTTCCTAATGTTTATGTTGAACTCATGTTGCACATTGTGGGAACCGGAAGTCAATATAATGAAACAATTGGACGATGAATGTTCATGGTACGCTGCCAATCTGTTTGGAACTTTTAGTATTCGAGTACAATTATGAAAACACAAATTTTCATGGATTGTTAACACGGCCGCACACTGATTACACAGTCTAGTTTTGGATAGTGGAAAATGTTATTACTATACGTGGGAAGGGCATTTTATTGTATGAAATTTGTGATAGATTATATTTTGGGATACGGTAGAATAGAGATTAATAACAAGATTTTATTAAAGTATCAAGTTTCTTGAAGTGCTGCAGCTATTTGAGCCATAATATAACGTCACAATATCCGTATAAAAAAGCCCAATGGAAAAGTAACTCGACTAAATGCGTTTACATGTTGAGTGGAAGTCCAATTGGATTTCGGGTATAATGTTCCGTGTTGCATATGAAGTCGCTTCGTTCGATTCCAGTTTGTTCGTAGACAAATATTGACAATTCGAAAAATGGCACGCTTAAGAAATCAAAGAATTAATTTTAGAACAAATTTTAACCACATTTCTGAATCAGAAAGGATTTTATTGAAAATAAAATGAATTAACTATGTTTTATGAGGTTTAACTAATAGATCATAATGTGAACACAAGGCGTACAGTTTAAGGTTTAACTAATAGATCATAATGTGTACGCAAGCGGTACAGCACAATCTTTAAATTTAATTTAAGAAGAAAAAAAAACCGTCGCGACTGGAATCCTATTCGTGAACAAAAACAAAAAAATAACGTTTAAATTAAATTTATTTATATTTGTTATGCAGTGACACGCATGATTTTACAGAATTGCAATTCATAAATCTACTACCAAAGAAAACAACAGCCTTGGTCTTCTTAACCGTCTTGAGATCATCGACCCCCAGGTCCATGGCCGTTCGAAGTCCATTCACTGCTAACATGGACGTTATCAAACACCGTCATGATAGCCTGCATAGAGTGGTTGGCCTCAACACCTCCACCTTACACCCGAAGAAACATCCACGAACGTCGCTTCCACTGTAGCTTCGGTGTGCGTTTTTTTTTTTTTTTTTTTTCATTTACACAAATGCACTCACCAAACGGTATTTTCGAGTACCCTTGCATGTCAGAGCAAAAGGAGAGGAAGTGGATGCGGAAAAGAGGTAGCGATGTACATTGGTCTCGAATGCCTGGACATCACAACGACGAGAAAACACATGATCAGGTAGAGTATTCCACATTCGTGTGGTTCGGCTAAAGAATGACTCTCTATATTCATTTGTTCGCCTGAAGCTGACTTTCAATGTGGATTGATGTGCATTCTCAGATTGACGGGTATCGCGGGAAAATGTCTGAGGACGCGGAACACATTGAGTATGTTCAGTTGAGCAACGACCGTGGTAATACCCATAGAAAGGAGATAGGCATGTTACTTTGGTTCTACGGTTGAGTCCCAATAAGTTTCACTGCTCGTTTTCGCATCCTATCGAGCACATATAGTGCAGTTTTGGATACGCCTGACCAAATAAGGAAGTTTAACTCCATTTTGAGATGAATGTATGCCTTGTAAATAGTGGCCAGATTGGAAGGAGTGAAGTATGTTTTGCCTCTCTTAAGGAACCCCATACATTTGGCCGCGTTTTTCGCATATTCAAAAATGTGATCGCTCCAATAGAGAGTCGAGATAATTCGAGTGCCGCGGATTGATAGTTCCTTGGCTTCGTCGATGCAAGTGCCGTTCATCGACAGTGTATTTACTTTGACGTTCGCCTTTGACGCAGGAGACAGCACTGAGTTTTTAAGGCACTGAACTCTCCTCAATTAATCCCCACTGGTATATGTATCTTGTTGAGGTCTGAATTCAATGTATCAAGCATAAGTTGCTGGTTGGTAGTGACGTTCGAAGACTTTGGACGGGGGTGTTCATATGAGTATGAGAAACTCAACGTGCTTTCATCAGCAAACGAGTGAATTGGGTTGTGAGTAATTGACAAAAGATCATTTATAAAGACCAGGAAGAGAGTAGGTGAGAGTACCGAACCGTGGGGAATCCCTGCATTAATTTGATGGGAGATCGATTTGACACCATCAAGAACCACTCGATAGTATAGTGGTGAGTATACCCGCCTGTCACGCAGGAGACCGGGGTTCGATTCCCCGGCGGGGAGCCTCTGGCGCAAGACTAATGACCTTGCCCGGAAAAAAACAAAGCATTATGGAAAATTTAACAAGCCTTTAGGACTTGCCAAATAAGGCCAAGACCGGTTCCCGGTTGTAGTGCCGATGATGATGATGATGATGATGATGAAGAAGCACAATAAGTTTCACTGTTCGTTTTCGCATCCTATCGAGCACGTATAGTGCAGTTTTGCATGCACCTGACCAAATATTGGTGTTGAACTCCATTTTGAGACGAGTATATGCCTTGTACATAGTGGCTAGGTTGTCTTATGACTACTTCAGTTCGAATCTATCTTAAGATTCTTATTCAATATAATATTTATTTATTTTACGAGGGGCGCTTGCCGCTTCGGAATCTATCTTGAGACTGCCTTATATTTCTATTTTTACTTAAAATCTGACATAACAATAATAATAGAATATACCTCAGGTAGTTACAAAATGTCTACCTGTTAATATGTAATTAGGCACCTAAAATATAATTACATTTTAACGACATTATAAATATGACCAATTAGTCTAAAAGATGAGATGTATTCATTCTGTTATGCTTACGTTATGTTCATGCCATGTTTCTGTTATGACTATGTTATGTTTATGTTATGGCCATGTTTTTTTTTTTTACACCAACGCGCGTGTTAAGTGTGTCGATGATGTTATACCTAAAGATAACATACAAGGGGTCATTGATACACTTAATCAGAAAAGTACCACCAGATTCTGAACTCCAATAACCCTACAGTCCAACAAGTGCATACGAATCATCATTTCATAGGAATCAATCGGAAAACGATTAATCACGTTTTCCTAAAACAATTACAGCCAAATTAGCACTTCACAGGTAATTGGCAAATCAATTAAAATGAAAGAAAAAGAAAAACAATTAAATTCATTTCCTTAAAGCAATTATCTTATGCATAAGCCGGAACAAACAAATTGCGAAAGGAATTAAACTGCATGTTCCAGACCAATCAACAGAAATGCAATTAATTGGGTCAGTTCGCAACCGTAGAAGGTGAACCGAGTTCAAACCAATAACAAATTATTGGACAATTCAGCAAGTTTGCAAACTGAGGCCAGTAATCGATAATTGGGGCTACTGAAGTTGAAATGCTGTATGGAATAAGGGAAACGTTAACCCCGGAAGGTGTTGTGCAAGAGGAAATTATTTGGGCAGGGGATTTTGGATCGTGATAGAGGATTGACGTGGGCAGTTGGATTGTGGTCGCAAAGAAGATTAGATTGGGGTATGGAAGACATCTGGTGATGGTTATAAAGAGAGAATTAGAAGCGATAATTAGAAAACAGGAAGATTTTTGGTTTTGTGACATGTAATGACGGAGTGAAGAAAGAAATAACTAAAGTTTAAGAGAAGTGATTACATAGACCATATTAACAATTGTATATAGTGTCGAAGTGAGACAACGAAGGAAACAATAAGAAAAGAAACTAAATACGATATATTAATATTTGAATGTAATGTCGGAGAGAAGAAAGAATAAACTAAAGTTTAAGAGAAATGATTACATAGATCATATTAACAATTGAATGTAATGTCGAAGTGTGTTAACGAAAAATATTAATAAGAAAAGTGACTAAATATGATATATTAGAACTTGACACTAGACATCTAATAAACTTTGTTAATTTTACCATTTATGATTACTTCTGTGCAAAGCGTTTCCTTGGTGAAATCTTTTAAGTGTACTAGCATTGTATAAAAGGAATAACGAAATCAGGTGTAAAACAATTGAGAAATATAACGTTAGTGAAAACAAAAAGAGAAAATAAAACAACAACAAAAAATAAAAAAGCTCAGTGTTTTAATTGTTTCAATGAGTGGACGTTGTTTTTTTCCTGTTGCTGTAAGTGTTATCTCACCGCTTACCCAAGAACCATAACTCGCGCACAAGAGGGGATTTTGAAGTACCCTTACATTTTAGAGCACAGTGCGAGCGGATGGAGAGGAAGTGGATAAGGAAAGGCGGTGTCGAAGTATATTGGTCTTAAATGTCTGGACATCACAACGGCCAGGAAACAGATGATCAGGCAGAACATTCCACATTCTTGCGGTTCGGCTAAAGAATGACTCTCTATGTTTATTTGTGCGACTAAAGTCCACTATCAACGTGAACTGCTGCGCAATCACAGATTGACGAGTATCACGGGAAAATGTGTGAAAGGACGGAACACATTCAGCAAGTTCAGTTGAGCAACGACCGTGGTAATACCTATAGAGAAGAGATAGGCATGTTACGTTGCGCCTGTGTTCCAACGACGAAATTGATTGACTTACGGCTGGGTTCCCAATAAGTTTCATTGCTCGTTTTTGCATCCTGTCGAGCATGTGTAGTGCAGTTTTGGATGCCCCTGACCAAATATGGGAGTTGAACTCAATTTTGTGACGAGTATATGCTTTGTAAGGGCTCCTCGATAGTATAGTGGTTAGTATACCCGCCTGTCACGCGGGAGACCGGGGTTCGATTCCCCGTCGGGGAGCCTCTGGCGCAAGACTAATGACCTTGCCCAGAAAAAATAAATCATTATGGAAAATTTAACAAGCCCCAGGAGTTGCTAAATAAGGCCAAGACCGGTCCCCGGTTGTAGTGCCGATGATGATGATGATGATGATATGCCTTGTAAATAGTGTCCAGGTTGGGTGGAGTGAAGTATATTTTGCATCTCTTAAGGAACCTCATACATTTGGCCCCACTTTTTGAAGCTTCAAAAATATGGTCGCTCCAATTAAGCAGCTCTTTGCTGCATGATACGTTGCGCCTACGTTCCATCGACGGGATTGAACGACTTACGACTTGGTCCCCAATAAGTTTGAGTGCTCGCTTTTGCATCCTATCGAGCACATATAGTGCAGTTTTGGATGCACCTGACCAAATATGGGAGTTGAACGAATATACGCCTGGTAAATAGTGGCCAGGTTGGATGGGGTGAAGTATCCTTTGCATCTCTTAAGGAACCCCATACATTTAGCTGCACGTTTCGCAGCTTCAAATATGTGGCCATTCCAATTAAGAGTCGAATTAATTCGACTGCCGAGGATTGATAGTTCCTTGGTTTCGTCGATGGAAGTACCGTTCATCGACAGTGCATTTACTTTGGGGTTCCCCTTTGACGACAGGGGACAGCACTGAGTTTTTAAGGCATCGGCACGGTACTAAGCTGAATATACGAGGGTTCTGCCCTCACTAAACTAAAAGCGCGACAAGAGGAAAGAAGAAAAAAATTGAAGCGTTGGAACAACAAAAAAATAAACAAGAAAAGCCGAAGGCAAAAGGAGGCCAACATCAGCAACAAAAACCAAACTCAGAAGCAGGACCAGATGCACAAAAGGCAGCCCATTAGCCAAAAGCACAACAGCAGGAAACTAACAAAAAAACTAAAATGTTGATTCGCGGCACGGCATACATTGATTGTAAAGAATTGGTAAGTCTGTGTAAGTTAGTTGTATGAAGTAATAATTTTGTGATTAAAAGACGGGGAGACAATAGGCACGCCATTCAAACATATAACGTTGGTGACCATATTAAAATTAAAAATGTGTTTGAAAGAGCCACCGCGGATTCCCTTTCTTACACGGCGAAAGAACTTTAAAATATTACAGGTCTATTAAAGGGCGTCGACCCTGAAATTGAACCGGAGACCTTTTTGAAAATGCTGCGAGAGCTAAAGTACGATGACCTTGAATTTAGTATGGTCAAACCCTTCACCACAGCCAAGTCAAAAGGGGAGAACCGGGAAGCTACCTTTTTTCCTGCTACAGTTAACCCCAAATAGTATAAATGACAGTCTACGGAAAATAACAGTCCTGGACCACCAAAGCGTAACATGGGACCAACTAAAAAAAAAGCAGAACCTTACTTCAATGCGTCCGCTGCACAAAGGTTTGGGCATTTAGCGACGAACTGTGAAATGCAGCATCGTTGCTTGAAATACTGTCAGTATCATAATGCCCTTTGCCCTTCGGGTAAAGAAAGGGTGAAAGACAAAACTCTTTTAAAGTGTGGAGTATGTCGGAATGAGGGACACTCCGCTAATTACCGAGTTTGTCCTAAATACCGAGAATCAACGTCGAAGAAAAACTAAAGAGAAAAACTGAGACAAATCGCAGAAGGTCCATGACTGTTACCCTACAGCGGGCTTACGCACAAATAGCGAGGGGTGGGGGAACCCAGAGAGCACAGGCTTCAACATTGATACCCGCAAATACTTCGGTACATATTGAAACAACATTACAAGCAGACGTGTTCACAATCTTGCTCATTCTGCAAAGACAGATGTCACCACTGCAAACGCAAACAAACGAGATCTGCTCGCACTTGCCCAATCTAAATAAAAAGTCGATATAAACCCTCTAACCAAAAGATCAATTAAAGCTCTTGTCGTGAATGTAAATATAAATTCACTTATAAGGACCGAGAGAAAAACCCCTCTTTTTAACGTGCTGCAAGACGAAAACCCTGATGTGCTTCTGGTGGGGGAAACTAAGTTAAACCAGTTGTATAAACTTTGGCACAAAAACTATAATATTGTGACGCATATGGCAATCAGTACTAGAATATTCTAGAGAATATTCACCATTCACAATATTATAGAGTCCTAAACAGAGTACTAGAATATTCTATAAAGTAATGGAAAACTGGAGACCGTGAACAGTAGAACATTCAAGACTATGGGACGGACGGAAACGAAACGCCGAATCAGAATAAAGAAACGGTATAAATACGTCGCACACAGGTCATGGAGACGAGTAAGAAGTAGAAAGTGAAGCAAGCGATAAGTGCGGTAGTAAGAAGTAATAAGTAGAAAGTAAGAAGTAAGCAGTAAACAGTGAAGCAAGCGATAACTAAGGAAGCGATAAGTCAAGAAATCGTAATGTGTACGGTAAATGTAACGGTTGTTATTAACGGACTAATAAAGTGTTAAATTAATTCAAAATCGATTTAACGGCTCTTATTTATTTTAAATAATTAATCCAGCGAACCCTAAGCTCGCAACAATATTATATGAAGAGACCGACCCAATTCCTCAAAAGGAGGAGGTGTCCCCATCTTTATAAGTAAAGGACTCCAATTGTTGCGGATTCGCAATTAAATGCAGCGGGGAGAATCTAGTACGTTTATCGTCTAGTACACTCCTCAACCACCAGACATGAGACAACTGTCAGTAACCAGCTCACAGTGCGCCATAGCCAGGGGACGCCTGCTAAGTTTCAGATGGATTTTGAATTGTTCTAACGTTCGTTTTTCTGTTGTTGAATTACTCTCTCTCTCTCATTTTCTTATATGTAGTTCCGTAGCTCGACTTTTTGACAATAAAAAACACTTTAATCAAGCAGACTCAGTGAATTTAGTAATTGCACGGTTTGAATGAATCTCCTGCTGCGATTCGCGTCCTTTGTCGGTGCGTTGGTCCTGTCGCATTTCGTGTTCTGGTTTCGTGACTTTGTCGTTCTGTGCGGCTCGTCATCGTGTGATTGGAGCCAGCGGTGGTGGTGGACTGTATTTTCATGTGTGTGTATCGACACTTGCAAGCGGAGTGTTGGATTCTTATTAGTGGTTTCAGGAGATTCACATGTTCGCCGAAAGTGCATCCTTGGTTGTGCTAAAGACTTCAATGCACGCCCGCTCATCCGCGGGCGCACAATTTTTTATAGTGTGCAACGGGACTAATTCACCAGCTGCGTAGTAAAGGATCGCTCGTGAGTCGAAGGAGACACACTGCAGACATCAACGGCAGAGTTTAAGAAATCGTCTCATTTTGGTTTGACGGATTGGCATTAAACTTGGGATTTGGTGATCCCAGATTGTAATGGTAACTGAATTTCTAATAACTACAGTACACTTACAGAGGGAACGCACACGACGAACATCCTCTTTTTAACCATCGACCAGGACCAACTGAAAAGCTCTGCCGCACCAGCCTCGGCGCCATCCCCCTGGCCTCCGGAGGTCGTTACCTTCATTGTTCGCCGTTCGTTCGCCTACACTAATACAAAGTTATGTATAGAGGAGAAGAGTGTAGTTTACAGGTGCTTGAAGCATACATCGTACGCATACCACTTCAGCAAGGAAGGGGGCTGTATGGGATGTCGCTTTATGCAACCGAGGAACATCGGTATAATCTCTTTATAGCAGAACTTGAGACTCTCTTTCGATGCTTGCAACTCCAACTGGATAAAAACTACTTTATTATAGGTGGTGACATGAACGCCAAACATAAAGATTGGGGAAATTGTATGTGCAACAGTAGAGGAAATCAACGGGCTAGCTGGTTAGATCAATATCACGTAGAATATAAAACTGACCTTTTAGCTATGGAATATCCATCGTTCCTTAGAGGTAGATCCTATCTACATATCATGCTTAGTGACACACGACTGACACCATTAAACACCAACAGACATAACAGAAATGCTTTACGGACAATTGAATACGACAGTGACCACTGTGCATTCACGGCCGTAATAAAGCTTCCGAACGAACTGGCAGAACTGGAGGAATTCGTGGTCCCACAACCCTATAACTACGGGGCAATGCGATGGCGACGATTCACCAGATCGTTAACAAAAGAATTACGTTCAAACGATATCGACCTAGCAACAAACAGAAACCTGACGAATGACGAAATCGGCAAATACATTCAACAAATGGACGAAACTATAAAACGAACAATGGACATAACAATTTCTAAAGCAACAGAACCGGACAAAATGAACTTGTATAGGAACACAACAATAAACGCACTTCACAGGAGAAAGAGCAGACTGATATCAAAACTAAAACAATTACACAGAGAGTTTACAGACAGACAAGACCAGGAGATAATATCACTGAAATCCCGATTAAAAAACCTCCAACAATTACTTAAAGATAATTATAGATTAGCCACAAATTTGTATTGGAACAACAGAATACAGGATATAAAATCTAACAACCCGAATATGTTCCCACAAATTAATAAGGTATTCAGGAGAAATAATCAAAATCAGATTCAGTGTCTCCACTTACCACGTAATGACGAAAACACACAAATGTTAATCAATATAGGCACAGATACAAAGAACACTATCCTCAGTGATGAACGCTTCGTGATGGAAGATCCCTTAGAAAAGGCGAACACCTTCGAAATGAAATTTCGCATTGGCCGTCAGAGAATCTCGTTTTTAACGAAATCACTGCCGACAATTTGGCAAATGATATTAATGCTCATCGATATTTTAGTGGTGAGTATACCCGCCTGTCACGCGGGAGACCGGGGTTCGATTCCCCGTCGGGGAGCCCGAAAAAACAAATCATTATGGAAAATTTAACAAGCCTCAGGACTTGCTAAATAAGGCCAAGACCGGTTCCCGGTTGTAGTGCCGATGATGATGATGATTAATGCCAATAACATGCCTAATAGCCTATTAAGAACGAAGGAGGAGATCTAGGACAAAAAGGCAGTGGGAATAGATGGAGCTCCAAATATCGTACTCAAATATCTACCACTGCTGCGGATTCACAAATGAATGTACTGGAGAAATCGATTACGTTCATATCTGCTTGCCTTGTCAACTGTCATCCGCCAGCTGACAACGTTTCGGTGAAAGAAAAGGGACGCCACTTAAGCCTCACGATTCACAATTCACTCCACGGTTTTCTCTCATACATCATCTCTAGCTTGCCTGGGACGGTGTTTCTCAACGCTATTGCGTCAACGGATGCATTCTTGAACGTTCAGTCTTAACCTCCTCACATTCTTTCTCCGCTATTATAACATTCTATCTGGGCGCACCACTACTGACACATTCTCTCTGGACGAATCGCTATTATCACATTCTCTCTGGACGCACTTCTATTATCACATTCTCTCATGACGCACCGCTATCACCATATACCTTCTGGGCGCACCGCTATCACCACATCCTCAGGACGCCTTGTTGGACGGTCCGTCAATCTCTGGACGCTTTATTTTCCTGCACACAACCTCATCACAATGATCGCATCTCGACCAGCCACCATTGGCAATGGACATATATACAGTTCTATTTAACAACGCGTTAAATAATGCACACTATCCCACACGTTGGAAAACAGCAATCATTGACCCTATACCAAAAAAAGCCAAGGACTGTACAAACCCAATGAACATGCGTTCGATAATCTTACTTCCTAGGATCAGTAAAGTATTCGAGAAAGTCATAAACAAAGCTTTGGTTAAATTGGCTCATTACAACAACATTATTCCAAATAACCAGTAAAAAACCATACATGCCGCAGCTAAACTGGTTTCCGACATACAATGGAATAAATGCGAGAACCAATGCACAGGTGGTTGTCTGACCGACTGGGAAAAAGCCTTCGACACCGTTTGGCTTGAAGGTTTATACCACAGGATTGTCAGACAAGGTATGTATAAACCTTTACTGAATATACTTTATGATATGTTAAATAACAGGAAGTTCGTGGTTAAAAGGGGGAAAATAACGGCCAATACAACGTATAATATGAAGAGTGATTTACAGCGGGGAGCTGTACTTTCTCTGATTCTTTTTAACATTTACGTTAACGACATATTAAGCGCATTTCCCGACGCAATTGCGTACGCAGACGATCTTCATCATCATCATCATCGGCACTATAACCGGGAACCGGTCTTGGCCTTATTTAGCAAGTCCTGAGGCTTGTTAAATTTTCCATAATGATTTGTTTTTTCCGGGCAAGGTCATTAGTCTTGCGCCAGAGGCTCCCCGACGAGGAATCGAACCCCGGTCTCCCGCGTGACAGGCGGGTATACTAACCATTATACTATCGAGGAGCCCAGAGTTCTTATAATTTATAAAACAGCACCGAAAATTGAAATCATAAACAGCTTACTGCAACGCGACTTCAATAAAGTGCAGCGACGTTGCGACGACTGAAAACTTAAGATAAACTTCTACAAATGTGAAGCTATTCTATTTAGAACCCCTTACATAAAGCCACGAATGACACAAGAAAAAACTAGCAAAAGTTAGTGATCATGGGACCGCATGAACACCAACTGGAAATCAAGACTGTGGTTAAATACCCTGGTATTTGACTTCATCAGTACCTGTATTTTAACAGACATGTGGAGACAGCTTTGGTTAAGGCCAAGAAAACGTTTGCTATGACAAGGAGGCTATTTCACTGTAGCCAACTTGATAGCAGGGTGAAAGTTATATACTATATGACCCTAATCTGTCCCATGATTATAAATGGATGCCCAGTGTGGTTCAATATATGTTCAAGAAGAAGACAGCCGAGAATCAAATGACTAGCACACATGCCAAAAATATACGACCATTCACCTATCTACATTAATAATATAACAAACATCAATGAGCTAATTAGGATGCTCGAAAATACCTTACGCCACCGCAATTGCACCACAAACACAAGAGGAGCTTCGACTTCCATCTCAACAACCGCTTTAATGGATCACAACAAGGCGGCAGAAAATCTTGCGCAACATAAGCTTGGATTTTTCACTTTTCAACATGCACAGTTGAAACCAGCGACTCTCATCATAAGACATATTGATCCAGCGTGGACCAATGAGGAACTTGCAGCAGAAATATTCAGGATCTGTCCGGAACCGAAAGTAAACAGTTTGGACTACTTCCAAACGCCATACATGCGGAGTAACAAGACTCTGCATCTACGTATTATACAAAGTCCTCCAACTGATGTTACCCGGCTCAAACAAATAAAATATCTATTCACGCATAAAATTGCAATTGAGGAACTACATAAACAAAACGTTCTTCATTGCAAAAGATGCCAAGGTTCAGGACACTTGGCGGCCGCATATCATCTAAGCATACGATGCGTAAAGTGTGCAGAGTAACATCAACCTGGAGAAAGCAAGGTCAGCCCGCCCGGGATGGAACCAGGAACAATCCAAACAAACCCCAATGGATCCATTACAACGAAGAAAATCACAGTGACACGCTGTAACTGCGGAGGACCCCACCCCGCTAACTTATGCCCACATAAGCTGCGGATTCTCCAAAGGCGAACAATACCCATGGCAAAGAGCAAACCTTCACCAACCAAAACAACATCACCTCAATCAACTTATCCTACAAGTTCAGGAATGTCATACGCTCAGGTTGTCAAGAATTCCCATAACACGACAAAAAATCACCAATTCAACTGTAACGAACTTAATCTGGACATCCCAGGATACATAAGTAGCTTACAGAAGATGCTATCCACGCTGAAGCACAGTTCAGAAATAGAAAAAAAGGTCAGCTATTATCTCCTATAACTCCACATATCCTTTCCCTTGATGGCTAATTTAACCATAATTTCCCTCAATGCAGAGTCTATACATTCCAATATTCGCAGACAACACCTCCAATTGCTCGTTGATAAATTTTCTCCAGATATCCTCCTCCCCTCGGAAACGTGGCTTAAACCAAGCTGCCGAATATCTATCCCTAATTATACACTTGTTTCTAATCCACGAACCACTGGACCTAGTGAAGGTACTGGAATTCTAATACACAAGAAATTCCAATTTTCCGAAATTAGGTTCACCAATATAAATAATATTGAGTACACGGTAATTAAAATCTTTTGCAAAAGCAATAAAGTGCTTATACTGTCGTCCATATACATTCACCCTTCTCGAGAACCAAACTTCCCCACTTCCGACATCACTGAGATAATACAACAGTCTCTATCTGCACCTTTCATAATAGGAGGAGATTGAATCCTCGGCATACCTCATTCAACGAAACTAAGTGCAATAAATACGGTTGCCAACTTCTAGCACTATGGTACTTCCACTCCATCCATATATTTATGCGGACTGTCCATTAGGCCAACACGTATCTCCAATTCTACTAAATCAACAATCGATTTTTTCCTAAAATTCGTAGACATCTACTCATCTAACCCCCTACAGTATCCTTCGAATTCCCATCCGATCATGGATCCGTCTACACCACTGTCCAAATCCCTGCCCTCGAACCACGCTACTCATTCAATCCGATCCCGAACTTTTCCAGGACAAACTGGAGAAGAGTCAATAGGGACATTGCTGCCAGTTTTGCAGACTACACTTTGCCAGAGTCTACAAACCTACTCCCTGCTGAAATTGATGAGGCAGCCTTAAGAATAGAGCAAATACTGAAAAAAATGCCCTCTTCAGCCACACACCTACATCCATTCCTCATAATCACCTAGGAAAACATTTGAATTACTCTCTCTCTCTCATTTTCTTATATGTAGTTCCGTAGCTCGACTTTTTGACAATAAAAAACACTTTAATCAAGCAGACTCAGTGAATTTAGTAATTGCACGGTTTGAATGAATCTCCTGCTGCGATTCGCGTCCTTTGTCGGTGCGTTGGTCCTGTCGCATTTCGTGTTCTGGTTTCGTGACTTTGTCGTTCTGTGCGGCTCGTCATCGTGTGATTGGAGCCAGCGGTGGTGGTGGACTGTATTTTCATGTGTGTGTATCGACACTTGCAAGCGGAGTGTTGGATTCTTATTAGTGGTTTCAGGAGATTCACATGTTCGCCGAAAGTGCATCCTTGGTTGTGCTAAAGACTTCAATGCACGCCCGCTCATCCGCGGGCGCACAATTTTTTATAGTGTGCAACGGGACTAATTCACCAGCTGCGTAGTAAAGGATCGCTCGTGAGTCGAAGGAGACACACTGCAGACATCAACGGCAGAATTTAAGGAATCGTCTCATTTTGGTTTGACGGATTGGCATTAAACTTGGGATTTGGTGATCCCAGATTGTAATGGTAACTGAATTTCTAATAACTACAGTACACTTACAGAGGGAACGCACACGACGAACATCCTCTTTTTAACCATCGACCAGGACCAACTGAAAAGCTCTGCCGCACCAGCCTCGGCGCCATCCCCCTGGCCTCCGGAGGTCGTTACCTTCATTGTTCGCCGTTCGTTCGCCTACACTAATACAAAGTTATGTATAGAGGAGAAGAGTGTAGTTTACAGGTGCTTGAAGCATACATCGTACGCATACCACTTCAGCAAGGAAGGGGGCTGTATGGGATGTCGCTTTATGCAACTGAGGAACATCGGTATAATCTCTTTATAGCAGAACTTGAGACTCTCTTTCGATGCTTGCAACTCCAACTGGATAAAAACTACTTTATTATAGGTGGTGACATGAACGCCAAACATAAAGATTGGGGAAATTGTATGTGCAACAGTAGAGGAAATCAACGGGCTAGCTGGTTAGATCAATATCACGTAGAATATAAAACTGACCTTTTAGCTACGGAATATCCATCGTTCCTTAGAGGTAGATCCTATCTACATATCATGCTTAGTGACACACGACTGACACCATTAAACACCAACAGACATAACAGAAATGCTTTACGGACAATTGAATACGACAGTGACCACTGTGCATTCACGGCCGTAATAAAGCTTCCGAACGAACTGGCAGAACTGGAGGAATTCGTGGTCCCACAACCCTATAACTACGGGGCAATGCGATGGCGACGATTCACCAGATCGTTAACAAAAGAATTACGTTCAAACGATATCGACCTAGCAACAAACAGAAACCTGACGAATGACGAAATCGGCAAATACATTCAACAAATGGACGAAACTATAAAACGAACAATGGACATAACAATTTCTAAAGCAACAGAACCGGACAAAATGAACTTGTATAGGAACACAACAATAAACGCACTTCACAGGAGAAAGAGCAGACTGATATCAAAACTAAAACAATTACACAGAGAGTTTACAGACAGACAAGACCAGGAGATAATATCACTGAAATCCCGATTAAAAAACCTCCAACAATTACTTAAAGATAATTATAGATTAGCCACAAATTTGTATTGGAACAACAGAATACAGGATATAAAATCTAACAACCCGAATATGTTCCCACAAATTAATAAGGTATTCAGGAGAAATAATCAAAATCAGATTCAGTGTCTCCACTTACCACGTAATGACGAAAACACACAAATGTTAATCAATATAGGCACAGATACAAAGAACACTATCCTCAGTGATGAACGCTTCGTGATGGAAGATCCCTTAGAAAAGGCGAACACCTTCGAAATGAAATTTCGCATTGGCCGTCAGAGAATCTCGTTTTTAACGAAATCACTGCCGACAATTTGGCAAATGATATTAATGCTCATCGATATTTTAGTGGTGAGTATACCCGCCTGTCACGCGGGAGACCGGGGTTCGATTCCCCGTCGGGGAGCCCGAAAAAACAAATCATTATGGAAAATTTAACAAGCCTCAGGACTTGCTAAATAAGGCCAAGACCGGTTCCCGGTTGTAGTGCCGATGATGATGATGATTAATGCCAATAACATGCCTAATAGCCTATTAAGAACGAAGGAGGAGATCTAGGACAAAAAGGCAGTGGGAATAGATGGAGCTCCAAATATCGTACTCAAATATCTACCACTGCTGCGGATTCACAAATGAATGTACTGGAGAAATCGATTACGTTCATATCTGCTTGCCTTGTCAACTGTCATCCGCCAGCTGACAACGTTTCGGTGAAAGAAAAGGGACGCCACTTAAGCCTCACGATTCACAATTCACTCCACGGTTTTCTCTCATACATCATCTCTAGCTTGCCTGGGACGGTGTTTCTCAACGCTATTGCGTCAACGGATGCATTCTTGAACGTTCAGTCTTAACCTCCTCACATTCTTTCTCCGCTATTATAACATTCTATCTGGGCGCACCACTACTGACACATTCTCTCTGGACGAATCGCTATTATCACATTCTCTCTGGACGCACTTCTATTATCACATTCTCTCATGACGCACCGCTATCACCATATACCTTCTGGGCGCACCGCTATCACCACATCCTCAGGACGCCTTGTTGGACGGTCCGTCAATCTCTGGACGCTTTATTTTCCTGCACACAACCTCATCACAATGATCGCATCTCGACCAGCCACCATTGGCAATGGACATATATACAGTTCTATTTAACAACGCGTTAAATAATGCACACTATCCCACACGTTGGAAAACAGCAATCATTGACCCTATACCAAAAAAAGCCAAGGACTGTACAAACCCAATGAACATGCGTTCGATAATCTTACTTCCTAGGATCAGTAAAGTATTCGAGAAAGTCATAAACAAAGCTTTGGTTAAATTGGCTCATTACAACAACATTATTCCAAATAACCAGTAAAAAACCATACATGCCGCAGCTAAACTGGTTTCCGACATACAATGGAATAAATGCGAGAACCAATGCACAGGTGGTTGTCTGACCGACTGGGAAAAAGCCTTCGACACCGTTTGGCTTGAAGGTTTATACCACAGGATTGTCAGACAAGGTATGTATAAACCTTTACTGAATATACTTTATGATATGTTAAATAACAGGAAGTTCGTGGTTAAAAGGGGGAAAATAACGGCCAATACAACGTATAATATGAAGAGTGATTTACAGCGGGGAGCTGTACTTTCTCTGATTCTTTTTAACATTTACGTTAACGACATATTAAGCGCATTTCCCGACGCAATTGCGTACGCAGACGATCTTCATCATCATCATCATCGGCACTATAACCGGGAACCGGTCTTGGCCTTATTTAGCAAGTCCTGAGGCTTGTTAAATTTTCCATAATGATTTGTTTTTTCCGGGCAAGGTCATTAGTCTTGCGCCAGAGGCTCCCCGACGAGGAATCGAACCCCGGTCTCCCGCGTGACAGGCGGGTATACTAACCATTATACTATCGAGGAGCCCAGAGTTCTTATAATTTATAAAACAGCACCGAAAATTGAAATCATAAACAGCTTACTGCAACGCGACTTCAATAAAGTGCAGCGACGTTGCGACGACTGAAAACTTAAGATAAACTTCTACAAATGTGAAGCTATTCTATTTAGAACCCCTTACATAAAGCCACGAATGACACAAGAAAAAACTAGCAAAAGTTAGTGATCATGGGACCGCATGAACACCAACTGGAAATCAAGACTGTGGTTAAATACCCTGGTATTTGACTTCATCAGTACCTGTATTTTAACAGACATGTGGAGACAGCTTTGGTTAAGGCCAAGAAAACGTTTGCTATGACAAGGAGGCTATTTCACTGTAGCCAACTTGATAGCAGGGTGAAAGTTATATACTATATGACCCTAATCTGTCCCATGATTATAAATGGATGCCCAGTGTGGTTCAATATATGTTCAAGAAGAAGACAGCCGAGAATCAAATGACTAGCACACATGCCAAAAATATACGACCATTCACCTATCTACATTAATAATATAACAAACATCAATGAGCTAATTAGGATGCTCGAAAATACCTTACGCCACCGCAATTGCACCACAAACACAAGAGGAGCTTCGACTTCCATCTCAACAACCGCTTTAATGGATCACAACAAGGCGGCAGAAAATCTTGCGCAACATAAGCTTGGATTTTTCACTTTTCAACATGCACAGTTGAAACCAGCGACTCTCATCATAAGACATATTGATCCAGCGTGGACCAATGAGGAACTTGCAGCAGAAATATTCAGGATCTGTCCGGAACCGAAAGTAAACAGTTTGGACTACTTCCAAACGCCATACATGCGGAGTAACAAGACTCTGCATCTACGTATTATACAAAGTCCTCCAACTGATGTTACCCGGCTCAAACAAATAAAATATCTATTCACGCATAAAATTGCAATTGAGGAACTACATAAACAAAACGTTCTTCATTGCAAAAGATGCCAAGGTTCAGGACACTTGGCGGCCGCATATCATCTAAGCATACGATGCGTAAAGTGTGCAGAGTAACATCAACCTGGAGAAAGCAAGGTCAGCCCGCCCGGGATGGAACCAGGAACAATCCAAACAAACCCCAATGGATCCATTACAACGAAGAAAATCACAGTGACACGCTGTAACTGCGGAGGACCCCACCCCACTAACTTATGCCCACATAAGCTGCGGATTCTCCAAAGGCGAACAATACCCATGGCAAAGAGCAAACCTTCACCAACCAAAACAACATCACCTCAATCAACTTATCCTACAAGTTCAGGAATGTCATACGCTCAGGTTGTCAAGAATTCCCATAACACGACAAAAAATCACCAATTCAACTGTAACGAACTTAATCTGGACATCCCAGGATACATAAGTAGCTTACAGAAGATGCTATCCACGCTGAAGCACAGTTCAGAAATAGAAAAAAAGGTCAGCTATTATCTCCTATAACTCCACATATCCTTTCCCTTGATGGCTAATTTAACCATAATTTCCCTCAATGCAGAGTCTATACATTCCAATATTTGCAGACAACACCTCCAATTGCTCGTTGATAAATTTTCTCCAGATATCCTCCTCCCCTCGGAAACGTGGCTTAAACCAAGCTGCCGAATATCTATCCCTAATTATACACTTGTTTCTAATCCACGAACCACTGGACCTAGTGAAGGTACTGGAATTCTAATACACAAGAAATTCCAATTTTCCGAAATTAGGTTCACCAATATAAATAATATTGAGTACACGGTAATTAAAATCTTTTGCAAAAGCAATAAAGTGCTTATACTGTCGTCCATATACATTCACCCTTCTCGAGAACCAAACTTCCCCACTTCCGACATCACTGAGATAATACAACAGTCTCTATCTGCACCTTTCATAATAGGAGGAGATTGAATCCTCGGCATACCTCATTCAACGAAACTAAGTGCAATAAATACGGTTGCCAACTTCTAGCACTATGGTACTTCCACTCCATCCATATATTTATGCGGACTGTCCATTAGGCCAACACGTATCTCCAATTCTACTAAATCAACAATCGATTTTTTCCTAAAATTCGTAGACATCTACTCATCTAACCCCCTACAGTATCCTTCGAATTCCCATCCGATCATGGATCCGTCTACACCACTGTCCAAATCCCTGCCCTCGAACCACGCTACTCATTCAATCCGATCCCGAACTTTTCCAGGACAAACTGGAGAAGAGTCAATAGGGACATTGCTGCCAGTTTTGCAGACTACACTTTGCCAGAGTCTACAAACCTACTCCCTGCTGAAATTGATGAGGCAGCCTTAAGAATAGAGCAAATACTGAAAAAATGCCCTCTTCAGCCACACACCTACATCCATTCCTCATAATCACCTAGGAAAACATTTACCCAGCTTCCTTACAAAACTGTTACGTGTAAAAAAACAGCTTAGACGAAAACTACATAACAGTTCCTCCCCTTTTATTAAAAATCAAATCCAACTTTTGACTACCCTAATAAATGGACAACTAAAACAATTTGTCGACCAGGCTTACACGTCTATACTTAACAATATTAAACACAATCGTGATTTATTCAAAAACATCAACCGACTAACGCATCGAAAATACCAACCCCGAATCGATTATATAATCCTACTAACAATCACCCAGTCCAATCAGATATTGACACAGTAAACTGTCTAGCTAATTACCTTTATAAAATCCATCAACAAAACGACTCCCTCTCAGTCTCCAATTTTGAAGTTACCGTAAACGACTACATCTCACGCACAATGATCTCATCCTTCACCCCGTTCATCACGGAATTCAACGAAACAAGCAAAGCGTCACATCCTCTGTGTTTGTATCAGGACTCTTTTGACCTGATTGTTGTTGCTGTTGAAGCACCTAACTTCTAAAGCCCTACAGTACACTAGGGTGCAACACCCTTAGTGTGATAATTTTGGGTCGATGTTCGGGCTCAACGCCACTAAATATCTAAAAAGGATCCTGAGTATTCGTGCGTAACGCCACTAAATATCTCAAAGGATATCAACAAAAAAAAAAGGGGGGACCCGGAAAGTAAGAACAGGATTAATTGAGAATACGCCGGGGTGGTCGATTGCATTCTAACTTTATTTTTACCTTACAATTCTATTTATACATAAATATTTAAATAATTCTACGAGACATTCCCTTTCCAACCGTCGTCGAGTTTAGATCGTCGCGAATCGTGTTCAGTACGTGTAACATCAGTCCTACGTTACAAAATTATATTACATCCCCTTTGTGTAATAGTGCAGTGAAAAAAACGAAAAAAAAAAAAACAGAAAAACAGACCAGACCCTTGTGCAGTGTGCTGTGTTTATCAAACAAAAGAGTAGTGTAACACAATTGCAACGAAATGGCCTGCGGGCCAAATGTGAATAGTAACCGGTTTAGCGATCTTACGGAAGATACAAATAGTGATATTCGACCAAACAAAATGAAAAGGACACATGAAAACAGAGGAATGTTTTCCTAGCTTACCAACAATGAACAATACAAAAGATCCAAAATTTCTAATTATATCATCCAAGGAGAATGGTAAGCCTATTTCATCTCTAAGCCCATTTTTAATTAAAAAAGTGATAGACGATGTTAGCAAAGAGTATGAACAAATCACGGTTCTACGAGACGGACAATTATTAGTAAAAGTTAATTCTCAAAAAATCACAGACCGTTTTCTTAAAATAACAAACTTTGGCAACGTGTGTCCCGTTTCTGTAAAATTTCACGAAAAATTAAATGAATGCAAAGGCATAGTGTACGCCCCTTGTCTCGTAAACATCTCGGAAGCGGAAATAATAGCCGAAATGGGTCAACAAAAAGTCACAGATGTGTACAAATTTACCAAAGTAGATGACTGTAAAGTGCGAAGACCCTCCGGACTTATGTTATTTACTTTCAACCTATTCCAACCACCGAAGTCGGTTGACATCGGTTTTTACAAAGCTAAGGTCAACGAATATATCCCAACCCCATGAGATGCCGCAACTGCCAACGACTCGGCCATACCACAAAACGCTGCACCAATACCACAATGTGCGAAAAGTGTAATCTGCCAACTCATAGCCCCGTAAATTGCAGTCGCACTATGTGCGCAAACTGCTCGCTAGATCTCTCGGCCGCGGATAAAACCTGTCCCTTGTATATCCAAGCGAAAGAAGTTTTAACAATAAAAACCACAAACAAATGTTCAATGGGCGAAGCCAAACGAATTTATAAGGAAAAAAATATCCACAAACCTGATCAATTTTCAGGAAGCTTTGCAGATACACTAAAATCGTGCCAATTACAAGGACCCTCAACGGAACAAAACAAACAAATAAATACACCCAAGGAATCCCTTCCAACCAGCTCCTCCTCATCTGCTACAATCAACAGTATTCAAATTGCATTGCCCCACAAGCCAAAAAAGTCAATGACACATAACCCAACCAAACCAATTTCGTCTATAACACCACTAATCCAACGAACACCATCAATTCAATTAACACCATCAACTCAACTAACTACATTCGAACCCGCACAACTACAAACAAGTTCGCCAACAAACAACCAAACTGAAACCATTCCACAAATCACGACAAGCTGCTCTGCTAATAGCCCTTCGCAACGCACCCCTTTACCCAAATCAAAGGTAAAAAGTAAACCGTCTCTCACTAATATAAAAATTAATAAAAATGTACACATCTTAGTAGATGATGATATTACAATGTAACTATAAAACTAACAACCAAGCCCCTGACTCTGCTGTTCCTGAGGTTGGACACTTGAACTCAATCCAGAGTCCAAGTGCCCAACATCCGGAACAGCGGAGTCTTGATCCTAACAACATACATCCCGCCCACCATACCTTCCAACACCTTAATACATTTAAGAATATACAACCCCATCACTCTGCAAAATCCAGACCTAAGCACACTAGCAGGGCTGAACGCCCAAAACTCACTCCAAAACAAAAACCATTCACCATTCTACAATGGAACATGAACGGTTATACCAATAACTTTGACGAACTAAACATTCTAATTAAAGACTATAACCCACAGATAATACCACTGCAAGAAACGCATTGTCCAGTCAACACCACACCATTCATCCCTAAATCCTATGTAGGCTACTTCTACAATTCACCTGCAAACACATCACACAAGCAAGGAGTAGGATTGCTAATCAAGAAAGGTACTTCCCACAAAATCCTCCCCATCATTACAAACAAAACAAAGTCCAAACTCTCGTTGTAGAAATACAACACCCTTTAAATTTTACCTAGTTACATTGCCTTATATCTTCCCCTAAATCAACCATTAAATAAAAATGATCTTCAGGCTATACTCAACCAAACAAATGAGCCCAGAATACTTGGAGGCGACATAAATGCTTGGAGTACACTCTGGGGTGCACCTTCCACAAACAAAAGAGGGGAAGTAATTGAAAACCTCCTCCTCGCCTCCAATCTGATCCTACTGAATGATGGTTCGCCTACTCACCTTTCTACCCACAATACCCTCACTCATATAGACATCACTTGTTGCTCCTCAGAATTGGTTCCGAAAACTTCATGGCAGGTTCTAAACGACCTCTACATTAGTGACCATTTCCCCATTTTAAGCATAATAAATAATCAGCAACCGATAACCCATCACAACAGATCTCAAAAATACAAAACCGATTCCGCCAACTGGGCACTTTTTGAAAGAAAAGTTGACGAATTTCTTTTAAGCAATTCCCCAACACCTGACACGAATCACGAAGCTGCGCTAATCAGTAAAGCAATTAGATCCGCTGCCAATCTCTCAATGCCCCAAACAAATATCACAACAAATATCACAGAAACCAGGCAACCTGTACCTTGGTGGAACTCCGACCTAACGCTTCTCAGAAAAAGCAAAATGTCAGCCCTCTCTGAATTTAAAAAAAGACCAACGCAGATTAATTTTGTTGCATACAAAAAAGCGAATGCACAATTTCGTAGGAAGATGAAAGAAAGCAAAGTAAAAAGCTTTCTTCAATTCACTTCCTCAATCAATCCGACATCCTCCACAACCACAATATGGCATAAAATACGCAGCTTAAGTGGTAATCACAATCCGACAATTATCTCATCCCTTAATTCCGAAAATTCTACAATCTCAGACACAGTGAAAATAAGCCAACTCTTCGCCAAAACCTGGTCGCAATTCTCAGGCGACAATAATTTTCACCCCGAATTCAATCGTAAAAAAATTGAATGCGTTAACAATCCACTATCTTTGCAAACTCCTAACTCTGCAGCTCTTCGCATTGAACAACCCATCTCATTTATCGAATTCGAGTCAGCACTTAGTATAACTAAGGGCAAAACTCCAGGGAGAGATCGAATATCTTACCCAATGTTAAAAAACCTTTCGCATTATGCAAAACAAAGAATTATAAAGTTATACAATAAAATACTTGAAACATCACACATTCCACAAATATGGAAAACCGCGGTCTTAATACCTATTCCCAAACCGAACAAAGATAAAGATACGGTGGATGGCTACCGCCCCATATCCTTAATTCCTTGTCCAGCAAAGCAAAGGTATTAGAAAAAATCGTAGCCAAACGTCTACTCTGGTTTATGGAAACAAAGAAATTGACATCCATCAACCAAGTAGCTTTCAAATCCAACAGAGGTTGCACAGACGCCTTACTCCACATTGACCACTACACCTCAAAGGCTATATCCGCCAAAAATCACGTCACAATACTCTCTCTTGATATTGAGAAAGCATTCGACAGAATAGGCGCTTACACCGTACTTAATAAATTGTTAAAATGGAGAATTGGTAACAATATATATAGGTACGTTAAATCATTTCTAAGCAATAGAAAATTCCAATGTAAAGCCAACCACCTTTACTCCAATACATTTCCATTACACAACGGAATCCCTCAAGGATCCCCGCAGTCAGTTGTACTATTTATGATCGCCTTTGACGACATAAGTACAATAATACACAAACAGAAACATCTAGATCATTGCATTTACGCCGATGATATATACATCTTAAGTAAATCCAGTGATCTAAATTTCTGCAAAAACATTTTAACTGAAACAGTGAAAGATATCTTAGAATGGTCAAATTCTTCAGGTGCCAAACTCTCAGTAGACAAATGTAAATTATTTCATGTGTGCCGACGACGACTTTGTCCCCAAATACACCTCAACATAAACAACAAAACAATCCAAAATGTCCCCAACCTCAAAATCCTAGGAATAACATTTAACAATAAGTATACCTGGAAACAACATTGTTCAGAACTCAAGGTATCATTAGCAGCTAGGCTCAATATTATTAAATACTTAAGCAACATGAAAAGTAACGTACACATTAACACTCTATGTAAAATTACTAAAGCTCTAATTTTAAGTAAAATAGACTAAGGGATCTACATCTATGGCAATAGTCCAAAAACGACTCTAAATATAATAAAACCCACCTATCACCAAGCCGCTAGAAGAAGCACCTTTGCATTCAGAACGACACCAATAAAAAATATACTGGCTGAAGCTGGGCTCCCAACAATCGAGGACCGGATGGAAATCATATCATTAAAACTAATAGCTGAATTAGCGTTTTTGCGAAATTCCATAATTGACAAAGACATCAAACTAACAATAGGATACAAAAACACAAACCGAATCCCATCTGCAATCAGCCGCATTTTAGAAAAAGCCAAGCAATTGGAATTGGATATTAAACACACTTTCAAATACTCCGCAACTTACCCGCCATGGCTTCTAAATAATAATAATATCATTACAACACTCTCAACATTTAAAAAACCAAACACAAACAAGGAAATATACGGTGCACTATTCTGGTCAGTCGCCTCAAAATATAAATCCAACGGATGGCGCTTTCTGTACACAGATGGATCCAAAACAACCAACTATACTTCCTTTGCGGTCACATCCGAAGAAGGTGCAGTAAAGAAAATCGGACTATTACCCGAATTTTGCTCCATTTTCACGGCGGAAGCCTTCGCGATCTTACAAGCCGTAACATTCGCCACCAACCACAGAGAAAAATATGTCATCTGCACCGACAGCCTGTCGGTACTCAACTCAATAAGAAACACCAACAACACTGATGATATCATTTCCAATATTCGGAATAATATCATTAAATACTGCAATAAAATAAAACTAATGTGGACTCCCAGTCACGTCGCCATCAGCGGTAACGAGAATGCAGACGCCGCAGCCAACTCAGCCAAAAGAGCTCCAGTCCATAAATTCAACATCTACACAAGATCCGATCTACTGTCAATTATCAGCAATCAACAAAAACAAATAAACCAAACAAACTGGGATACTCACCACCATGCCTATAAAATGGTAAACCGTTTCAAAACTCACCCTTCTTACCCAACTAACTTGTCCAAATCCAAAATCACAAACTTTGTGAGGCTGCGATTAGGCCATACAGCTGCTACCCACCTCCACCTGCTCCACCGAGCTACAGCCCCAATCTGCCCAAAATGCAACACAACACTTACAATCACTCACATATTGAAAGACTGTCCTCACCTAAAACCCTTGAAAGACAAACTATTTCGCAATACAGATATTTATACAATTCTGGCAGATCCCACTACCGACAACATAGAAATTGTAAATAAATTTGTAAATAGCATTAAGATTAAATTGTAAATTAGAAATACAGAGCCAATAGTCCCCGCTGCTAGGCTCATTAGGTTAAGTTATTAATATGTAATTTTACATTACTAATTGATAATAAATAAATAATTCTACGAGAACGTCGAACGGGCCCTCAATGCCTGCCCAAGATACGATGTAAAAATTATTCTTGGTTATTTGAATGCAAAAATAGGTCGGGAGACAGTTTTCAGGCACTACGCAGGTTCCCATAGTTTGCATGAGAACACTAATGACAATGGGTCAATAGTATCAGCTGATAACAGTACGGAAGAATAAATACACGAACGGCTAATCAAATCCATGGTTTTACCAGTACTCATGTATGGATCCGAGACCTGGTTGCTCAATAAAAGGCACTCTGAACTCTTAGCCGCGTTCGAGAGGAAGATCTGAAGGAGAATTGTTGGCCCCGTGTGTGAGGGAGGACGATTCCGAGGACGCTATAACCATGAGTTGTAAGAAAAATCAAGCCCGGTAGACTCCGGTGGGCGGGATACCTAGCTCGAATGAGCGAAGAGGAGCCTGCCCGGAAAGTCCTTTGTGGCGGGATGTGTGGAAGGAGACAGCGCGGCAGACCATGTCTGCGATGGAAGGGTTGCGTAGACCAGGACGCCCAGAGCCTGGAAGTGCCAAACTGGATGACAGCGGCTCGAAATCGGGACCGGTGGAGAGATTTATTAAATAAGGCCTGTGGCGTTTCTACTAACACCACTGCTTCCTTTTTCAACCTACCTCCAAATCTTCCTTCCTAAGGCTCCACTAATTTCATCATTTTACCATGCAAGCGCAATAGCTTCCCCAAGCATTCTCCCACCGATTGCATTACCTTTCGATTATGCAAATCGCATCCATCAAGCATCCAACATCAAGCATCTGCCCATCAAGGACATTCACGCAGTTAACGCGGTATATCAATTTTCCCTAGAAGAAATTCGGTACGCCAGTACCGCATACATCAATGCATCTCAGCATTGTTCTAAAAGGAAAACATTTCGGTTGCCATACTAGATAACCGAAGTGGATTATGAAAACAATCAGCAGAACCCCCGTCTGCCTGCATTTACTGTCCCACACGTGCGCAACAGATTTTCATGCGCACCAGTACTCACGGCGGCTTTTATGCAATCTTCAAAGCACCGGCGCAATTCGCGCCTAGCTGCCAAGAGCCGAATTCAATGCCAGTGTAAATACTCACATTGGAATTCGACCCATGACTCCCTAGGATTGCAATACACAATTAACATGGTTGTAAACACAACCATCATTGTGTAATTATCCCAAATGCATCCTAATCCCAAAGATGCTTTTTAATGAATTTTTATTCCCACGGTTCGACCACCCATGAGCTCGCATCACGAGCCAACAAGGTGATCCGCGCACAAAAGTAGTTTAGTCGATGAAAGTGTTGTAACGGAGTCGAGTCTCCTGGAGTACACCCGGAAAGACGAGTTTAATACCCGGAGTAGTGCGCCCGCGCGATAAAAACGTTTACTGAAATTGTAAAATAGAGAAACCACGAATAGAATAATAGTCCCGGATTGTTTCGAATAAAACGAGTGTGCGGAAGCGATGTAAGTTGCTGTGAATGTAATTTGTGAAGTTAGTGACGGACCTAATGTTGTGAAGATCCGTCACAGACTAAAGGTTAAGAGAAAGATAGTTTTCGAACAATAAAAACAAAACTGTATCACCAACCCTAATGTTTTATTTTCTGCCTGGTATCTGCGCTGTGTCTGAGCGCTCGTTGTGAAGTTTATCCCGAAGTGACAGTGCAACGTCCAATCCTGAGGAAGCTCTATCTGGCTGCTGTTTACCTGAGGACGTGGATTAGTTAACTTGTAAGGAGATCTTAGTCAACCCGTGCCAATGTCGGCACATAACTAAGACCAGCCCCACAGGCCAAGACCGGATCCCGGTAGTAGTGCCGATGATGATGATGATTTAATATATAGGTGGGCTGAAAAGTTTCCGACATCAACGTGAACATAGCAGCACTCGTTAATAAAAGTTAGTGAATGTAGTTTTGCATCTTTTGACAGTTACTCAATAAAATCTTAGCCATTTTGGACTCGTAATTTTTATTTGACAGTCGCTTGAGTGAGTCGATGTGAGTGTTTTTGTGAAAATGGACATACTTGAGTATCGAGCTGTCATTAAATTTTTGGTTTTGAAAGGCAATATGCCAACGCAAGTCAAAGATGAGTTGGACTCTGTGTGTGGGGACTCTGCACCATCATTTACCACAGTGAAATTTTGGGCAGCTGAATTGTAACGTGGCCGCGAGAGCTTGGGAGACGATGAACTTTCGGGGCGTCCAAAAATTGTAGCAATTGACGATAACATCGCTAAAGTTCACCAACTGGTGCTAGACGACCACCGAATTAAAGTGAGAGAGATAGCAGAGGCTTTGAAAATGTCTAAAAAACGTGTTTGTCATATATTAAATCAAGATTTAGGCATGAGAAAGCTGTCCGCGCGTTGGGTGTCGCGTTTGCTCACGTTAGACCAAAAACGCGTTCGAGAGAACATTTCCAACGCGCTCTGCTGGCGCGGTTTAGGCGCAATAAATCCGAGTTTTGGCGCCGATTAGTTACTGTCGATGAAACTTGGATACGCCATTATAAGCCCGAAACAAAAATACAGTCAAAATAAACTGCAAAGGGGGAATCGGCTCCAAAAAAAGCAAAAACTGTTTTTTTCGGCTTGGAAAGTGATGGCGCCGGTTTTTTGGGTTAGTCATGGAGTTATCTTATTCGATTATATTCAAAAAGGAAAAACCCATTACAGGAGCATACTCGCATCCTTACTTGACCAACTGAAGGCAGAAATTGTGGAAAAACGGCCACATTTGCAGAAAAAGAAAGTCCTGTTTCATCAAGACAACACGCCGACTCACACCTCAGCGGTTGCCATGGCGAAAATCTACGAATTACGGTTTGAACTGCTTGACCATGCAACTTACTCACCAGATCTAGCCCCAAGCGACTTCTTTTTGTTCCCTAATCTAAAAATTGCGCTTGGAGAATAGAGATTTTCGTCGAATGAGAAGGCAATCACCTCCGTGAACAGTTATTTTGCAGAGAAAAACCCCGAGTACTATTTGGACGGGTTAGAGAGATGGGAGCATCGCTGGGAGAAGTGTGTAGAGTTACAAGGAGACTATGTAGAAAAATAAAAATAAATTTAAGAGAAAATGTCTTGTATTTTTGTTAGTTCGGAAACTTTTCAGCCCACCCTCGTATATACATCGTCATCATCGGCACTACAACCGGGATCCGGTCTTGACCTTATTTAGCAAGTCTCTCCACCGGTATTCGGTCCATATTCGAGACTTGTTAAATTGTCCATAATAATTCGTTTTTCCGGGTAAGGTTATTAGCCTTGCACCAATCTTTGTCAGGATGTCTCTGTATGCATTGGTTCAATACTTGGAGGGTGCCAAAGTAGCTATCCAGGGGTGTCACGTGGATACTGCATGTCAACTTGGTTTGAACAGGGACAAGGATCGTCCTGGCCTTCGCCGGGTTGAAAGCAGAGTGTTCCTGCACAAGCAACAAAGCATAAACATCAAACGATGAAGTTTTAACAGAGGATTCGGTGATGGCACTGAATGCTGCCAGTTGCTGAATCTTCTTAAAGCGCAGCTAACGAGATGCATCCATCGCATTATTAAAACAAATTCCCCAGGACGATGGCCACAAGTACTGGATAAGATATATATTTGTCTCCAAAATAGGGACGCGAGTGTGAATATTTGTCTCCAAAGTATGGACGTGAATGCATGAAGCGGTGCGTTGTTGACTCTGTATCAATTGGTTAGATTTTATGAGTGCAAAAAACCAAGGAACGGGCGCAATTAAATGAAGCCATGAATTTGCTTGTACCAGTGCTTTATAATTTGATGGTCCACGACCCTTCAGAACAGTTAGTACAAAGGCAAATTTTAAAGATTTATCACGTCCTCGTATAATATGTGGTGTCTCTCGACTTAATCAAAACAGATGGTTTCTCGCAGTGGATGGAGGTATTTTTAGACAGGTCGCAGCACAACCAGTTCCCGACTGGTCACACTTGGAAGAACACCGGCCTACCTGAAGTCCCTTGATGGAAATCGACGACAAGGCGATGCGTATAATGGTCCGCATGTTTGAAAGATATGGAAGTCCTAAAAGTGTGGATGAGAATTATCGGAAATTTGCGGAATGGTACTTTCCTGCGTTCACGTCAGGTGTTTTGGATGTTTCAATTAGGGGTTTCGACCAATATCATAACCACGTTGATGTGTCACCGCGAATCTTAACATACAGTCTAACGTAGCAAAACAATGCGGTGGCTCATATGCATTCCTGGAAGTTCAATTAAACCTCACATGGATGCAATTATTCAAGATGTTATATTTCTAATAACGTCCTGCACAGAATCTGATCAAAACCTCTGGGAAAACGACCCGCATGAATTTAATCAAATAAAATCCGATCCTTATAAAGATTTTGTCTGTCCAGTTCCTGCAGCAGGAATATTTCAACCTCAGGTAGAACGCAGAAAGGAATTCTACCAAAAACAATGGGAATCATGATGCAAGTTATTACATCACCAAACTCTGAATATATTCAAAAGGATTGGAACTCTGGCAGACGTACTTCTGAAAAACGAAGATACCGTGGTCAAGTGGAGTATGGTTACCACATATATATTTCCTGAGTTTCAATCGGACTGGATATATGCGAGTCCATGCTGCTTGGGTAGTTCATTACCTTTGTTTTTCCCTTATTACAAACTCCAATGCAACCAAAACCAGCATTTTTGCGTTTCTTTCAAGTGGAACGCATATGGATTTACGATCCAACACAGGACTACGTCCTAGAGATTTATTATTTTACATAGGGATTTACGATCCAACACCGGACTACGTCCTAGAGATTTATCACTTTACTAATGGATTCACGATCCAAAGGAGGACTACGTCCAAGAAGTAGTCATCGATGACACAGAGGGATTCACGATCCAAAAGACGACTCTCGTCACCTGGACTCATCACTCACGCATCCAGGATTTGCCGCTTCTCGCCGCCCAGGCACATTGCTGTCACGTGTCTGGGGTTCTTTGCTTTTTGCCGCCTGGACGGAATGCTCTGGGGGCACCCCCTTAACACCGCTTATTGCACATAGCTGCCACGGGGGGCACCACTCCAACAGAGTCGGTGTCTAAGATGGAGTTTCGGTGTCAAGATTAGGAAGTATAGAAGGAGAAGAACAGGAAAGGCGCCGGCACCCTTCGGGAAATCATACCAACGGAAAGCGAACCGTGAACGCAGGATCCAGTCACCGTTCAAAAAAAAAAAAAAAACAACCATATCCAGCACCATCATTCTATCAGTGGATCAAATACTCCACCAGGTAACGCTGCCGACAGAGAGTTCAGTTCCCATCAAGAAATTCGCCCAACGCCGAGCATTGGTTTAGCGGCGTAGATGGGATATATCCCCAACTGCAACAGCATCAGCCAGAGCAATCAACTTGGATTCGAGACGCAGATGATCCTATGCAGTTGGCGGTAACTATAACATTTCTGGTATCGGCACAGGCTGGACATACTCAGAAGATGGTGAAATTACAGCCTATCAACTTCGACATATTGACGACTACGTCGCTCAATTACAACGTCAAATGGACAATGATCAGAATATTGCACAACTGCCAACGCAGTTTCAACGGAGCTTGATACATTAATCAAATCAACTGGAATAGTGACCTCAACCAATTGAAGAACGTAAGTGCTTATTCAAATCGTTGCCGCGGTTGATGCGACAAATATCGCCTTTTAGGCAACTTCTCCACAACATGTCGGAGATTTTCAACTACATCGAGCTACAACGTTGGCACTCTATAGCCAACTGGGGCCTCGGCCTCTCACACACACACACGCACACACACTAACCCTGATTTGGCAATAGTAGCCGTCGCTAAACATCTAGATGACCTGGAGAATATTTTCTCCCAAGCAATCCAGAGCATTAAATGCTGGCTAGATATGGCAGGACTGAAACTAGCTGGACATAAAACGGATGCAGTTTTAATAAGCAGCCACACGAAAGTTGAACACCTTGATTTGGAAATAAAAGGACAAATAATCAGATCCAGTCCCTATATTAAATATCTTGGTGTTATACTCGACAACAGAGCTTCAAGGAACACTTGAAAACGAGTGAAAAAACGGCAAGAGTATGCAAAGTTTTGGCGAGCCTGCTACCCAATGTTGGAGGACCCCGGCCCCACATAAGGAAACTCATAACCAGTGTCAACACCTCCACTATAATGTATGTAGCTCACATATGGACAGGAGCCGCGCAGTATAAGTCGTACATGAGGGGAGTGAAGTCAGCGCATAGACTGGCATCACTAAGAGTATGTTGTGCATTTCGAACGGTATCCGAAGATGCCATAAATGTTTTGGCCGGAAGGACACCACTTGACATTGCAGCTAAAGAAAACGCTGCATGGCATAAGGTCTCCCAAGAGAATCGTTGGAGAATGCGGACACAATTAGAGCTCTCAAGCCTAAGAGAATGGCAACGAAGGTGGGATTCTTCCACCAAGGGCAGATGGACCCACACCATGATACCTGATATAGAAACATGGGTGAAAAGAAAACATGGCGAGCTGAATTACTACTTGACTCAGCTAATATCAGGACATGGATGCTTTCGGCAATACTTGCACAAGTATAAGCATGTGAATTACCCATACTGCTTGTATTGCGAAGGCAAAATAGAGAATGCGGAACACGTACTCATAGAGTGCGTGAGATTCGAGACCGCACGAACGATTTTGGAGAGACACACGAGACGGACAGTTACTCCGGCTGGAGTAATAGAATACATGCTTAGTTCAAAACAGGCATGGTCCGTAACCAGTGGTATTCTCTGTGAAATGATGCAGCAGTTGGGACTTGACGAGCGGAGTAACAGGTAAACTCCGTCCCGCCCCGCGATGGAATATCTAAAAGAAAGTTCCGCAGGGATCAACGGGAATATGAGCCTGGCGGGAGGTGGTTTTAGTCGGTAAAAACCCGGCATGCCCCTGGATCGGTCTAGAGGTATCTTTTGAAGATTTCCACCTTCCTACCGAAACCAAAAAAAAAAAAAAGAAAAAAAAAACACTAACCCTGATAATTTACTACGAATTGAAACAATAACAAAATATATTTCATAACAAAATAATCCAATTAATAGTTAGATCTAGTCAACATAATTAATTATTGCCACCCTACCTCTGCACCGTACCGGTACATGAGCATTGAAGCCTCTGTTCTCAACCACAAGTACCAACCGCGTCTTCCCACGGCGCTGACATGCATACGTTGGTGACGCCAACTAAAGGGGACTACTGGGTCCATTGTCGTCGGGCCATCATCCGTATACAACCAGCAACAGGTCTTCAGTGAACCAACTAGTGGAGTTGGATTTTCAATTCCCCGTGGGCGAACAACCGAGCACCAACTAGTGGAGTTGGTCTAGCTGTTCCCAGTGGGCGAACAGTCATGGAACCAACTAGTGGAGTTGGTCTTGCTGGTCCCAGTGGGTGCTGACACGCCACTTCATTGACAGCACCAAAGGGAAGGACAACACTGGTGCATCGTCGTCGGCCCGACAAGATGTTCCTGCACAAGCAACAAAGCATAAACATCAAACGATGAGGTTTCAACAGAGGATTCGGTGATGGCACAGAATGCTGCCAGTTGCTGAATCTTCTTTGACAGTTTACATTCTTACTGCTTGACACAATTTTATTTTACAGTTTTTGACAGTTTGTAATTGTTCTTCGAACAAAGAAGAAATTCATTCGTGGCTTTATGTACAGTTTTACCTTTTCAACGTGTTAACACCGTTTTTCGTGTTTGTCTAATCATTAAAATAATGTTGAAAATAAAATCGCGCAATGGCAAAGAAAACATACGAGTTATTGTTCAAATTATTCTTTTTCGACAAGGAGGACATTTTTGCTGTTCTCGTCGAGGAAGAGCTCGACGCAGAACATGGATTTGCTGTTCCCAGTTGGTGAACCCTCTGCAACGATTGGAGTTGCGGTTCCCAGCTGGCGTATGTTCACTATCACCCCCCCCCCCCCCCCCCCCCCCCCCCATACTCATATACACATAAGATTGTTTAATCTGGAAACTGCAAACTGTCCTTGGTTTTATATATTTATTTATGCCCATTATTGGTATTGTGTAAAGTAACGTGGAATAAATAAACTATTTTAAAAATAATGTTCCTGCGGGCGCATAATTAAATTTTACATGCGCCCGCATGTTAATAAATGACGCAAGGCTAATAATCTTGCCCAAAAAAATCAACTATTATTATGAAAATTTTAACAAGCCTCGAGACTTGCTAAATAAGGATAAGACCGGATCCCGGTTGTAGTGCCAATGATGATGATGATGCATGCTAATAAATGTAGGTTTTCGTGCTCTATCGCATTAAAGCGAATCTATAATAATAAAATAGCCTAAACAGTGTACAAATGTTGAATAATTCACGAAAAAAATAATGGGTAACGAGAAAGCCTTATTAAACAACGTTAGTTAAGGTAGTATATTATCGTTTTAGTTTACGTCTATCCGTTCTCTGTCGGGAACGGGATTCACTTCTAACCTAAGCAGCGCCACAGATGAGCGGCAATCTTTTCCAATTGTTATACACAAAACACATTCTGAAAAGTTCAAGTTAAAAATAAATATCGGAAAAACCAAATAATGTCTTTGCCACATCTGACGTCTGTGGCTTTTGACGTCACAGCATCATACATTTTTTTGGAAATATAGAAGAGAACAATGCACGCTCCCATAATGTATCTATTTTGAAGTTCATATCGCCGATGAAATGACACAAAATACAACATTTCAAAATCACGGTTTTTGTAAAATTCGTAAAATAAGCAAACTTTTTTAAGTTCGCGCCGTCTGCTGCTTCCATATGTTAAAATACTGCGCACTTTTGGACCAACCAAAACAGTCAATGATGAGTTGTGAAGGATGTCCATTCAAATGCGTTCGCGTGCCGCTTTTTTAGATAACATAGGATGGATTATGTTCTGAATAAGCCTTTAGAAGATATTATAGGATACTAAGATTATATCTCATTAATAGATGATCAGAGATTTATATAAATAATTATTCTCTATGATCCTAATTAGAGAGGTGACATGAATATCTAAAGAAAGAAAGAGTGAGAGTAAGAGAGACACAGAGAGAGAGAGAGAGAGAGAGAGAGAGAGAGAGAGAGAGAGAGAAAGCGAGAGAGAGAGCGAAGAGGAACTAATGTTAGAAGAACTGTAATCTAATTCAAGTATGATCATTGGTAAACCAACAGAAGAACACTGTACAGAATACATCAAGTACAATCCCTTTGATAAAAACATTTAAAAAATTAGTTAAATATTCTCCAGAAACTCCAACTAAAAGCAAATAGATATATGGAAAATTAAGAACTTTTTTGATCCAAAAAAGGCTTGGTCTTAGCTGTGGAACCACATCAGATACACATACAAGAATACATTTCAAATCAATACCCAAATTAAAAATATAAACAATATTGAATATCCTGCATAGCGCTTTATTAACTTATAATTAATAGTTAGAGAAGTTGATAATTATATATGCCACTTCTGTTCAATTATTAATAACTTTTGTGCAATCCATTAACTGACATTTGTAGTCATTTAAGACTACTCAGAAAACATGTACATTGTTTAATTAATTCCGTTCACATTATTTGATTTTAATAAATATTACATTTTAATTAACACTTATTTTATTCAAACTTTTAATGCTACCTCAAACTAAATATGCCTGCAAGAGTATTTGTCAAAACACAAGCAAACTACATTATTAAAAACTTTATATTAACAATCGTTTATAGAAATTGCCAAAATCTATAACATTCGTTACAATTTTAGTTAAAGCATTTGCTACTTATTTTCCTAAAACATTTACAGCAAATAATTGTGGAATGTTTTTTTAAACTGCATCGCCACACCTTTCTCTATATTTTCCAATGCGATGTAACTATAAAAAATCACATTTATTAGTTTGCTGTAGAACTTCAAATGCAATGGAATAGGGACTCTAATGCTGCCGCAAACACGGGAGTGATGAAGCAGGTAAAAAATGAAAAGCGCTTCGATTTTGGAATGGTTGATGTTGTGTACTTTTAAGCAACCCTGTATCTTCCATAAAATTTTCATTTATACCTTAAAAGTATACAATCACGTTTAATACATTTCTACAAGGCTATTTCTCAATGTACCATCTTTGTTTCCCAAATACTCAATTTCATTAATCACTGCTTGGCAACCACAAAGCAACGTCCTTATTTCACAGTCAAGTCTTTGAATAGTGGCTTCAGTATTTACTTCGACCATAGCAGCCTCCATAATTCTTTTCATCCGATTGAGTTTGTTGTTGTCCTTGCATAGAACTTCTGATAATTTCTCCAACTGAGTTTGTTGTTTGCTTATCACTTTTTTGTCTGCAATTAGAAATGGATAAAAAAGTAAATATATGTCTATTTAATTTTTAACAAGTAATCAAATGGAATTTTATAACTACTATGGCATAAAAATATTGTAACAGAATCAACAACTTCTGAAATTGGCTTAAGTCATTTCAATTCGGACAGTAGATGTTAAACATCAATCTTCTACGGTGAATTTAAGTTATGGAACTTTGAATAAAAACGAGGATATAATCTACTTTCTATAGACAAAACACAGATCCAGTAATGGTTGTCTAGTTTGACATCTTGCCGGTTCTTGCGTTTGGATCAATATGACGCCATCAGGTAGAGATATGGTTTTGCCTCTTATTTATTTATTTTTTTTTTTCATTTTTTCGAACATTTTTAATTTTGTTTTCTTAGATTCTAACTTATAGGCTAGACAAAAAATGCTTAAATTTACTTAATTACCTTACATTATAACTTACTAGTCCATCGCGGACGCTCTAAGCTAAACATAACATCAATATCGTCGTGTACTTTGCCTTACGTCGACAGAACTCTGTTTGTATTTTTTGTTGCTTAATCTGTTTATTTCAATAACAAAGAAAAACTAAAAAAAACTTTATTACTTAACTTAAATTTAACTTACTTTTTTTTTAAAAATTGCTTAAAAACCTTAACTCGACTTAACCTAAATCTTATTCTACCCTAATCGTAGAAAAAGTCAAGAGCCGGTTGTTCCCTCACTATGTCACATCGCCACTTTCACCCAGGAAACAAAACTCCGCAACAAATCGTCCAGAAGTAAGTAAAATGAAACACGGTTTGATTGTTTGTATAAAAGGTTCTTTTATTTAATTAAATTAAATGATGGTTGTAATGTGACTCCCTGATACAACCCTCGTTTGGGGTGAGTTTGGTGGTGTGGTGAAAAGGAAATGAAATTATCCTTTTGAGACCGACCAATCACAGTGGATCGCCGGCACATAGATCCTAACGAGGGTGTGTCCACTTACGCGCGGATCACTTTGTTTGCTCGTGACGCGAGCTCTTCGGTGTACGAGCCGTGGGAATGAAAATTCACATGCAAGAGCATCTCTGGACGAAGTGTTTGCAGCTGTTTAAATATGGTGCTGGTGATTAGGTTGCGTGTGGGATGATTACACAATGACGGTTGTGTTTACATCCACGTCAATTGTGTATTGCATCCATAGCAAGTCAAGGATCGAATTCCATTGTGAATATTTACACTTGCAAAGAATTCGGCTGTTGGTAGTTAAGCGCGAGTTGCGCTATGCTTTGTAGGTTGAATAAAGGCCGCGCTGGGCACGGATACACTATAAAAATCTGTCGCGCATGCGTGAAACAGTAAACGGAGGCAGACAGGGGTTCTGCTGATTGTTTCTATAATCCATTTCGGTTATCTAGTGTGGCAACCGAAATGTTTTCTTTTTAGAACAATGCTGAGATGCATTGATGTATGCGGTACTGGCGTACCGATTTCTTCCAGGAAAAATGATATAACGCATTAATTGCGTGAATGTTCTTGATGAGAAAATGCTTGAAGGTGTTGGATGCGATTGCATCATCGTCGAACTATGGGGTCGGTGGGAGAATGCTTGAGGGTGTTAATGCGCTTGCATAAGCGAAAAACAATGAGGTCTCTAGAGCTTTAGGGCAGGAAGATTTAGAGGTAAGTGAAAAGGGCAGCAGTGGCGTCAGTAGAATCGCCACTGTACTCGCATAGTCACGAAAAAAGGCAGGGCTGACGTGCTGCTCGAATGGTTGGTGCGGTGCTGGTGGGAGGGTGTAGGGGTTCCACCAAACCCCACGGCCCACTCACCTGAAAAACCCCCCATATCCGCAACTCAATTTCCATTGTCTCCCGCCAATGCAATCCCATTGGCACCTGAAAATATTTCCTTTTCCGTGGACATTAATGCATAAAAGCATTACATAGAATTTCAAAAGAGAATTGCGTCTACTAGTGCATTTGTACATTATCAATACATCTCTGCATTAGCGACCCAAGAAACCGAATTTCCAAGTAGTGTAGATTTTCACACTATAGTTCGATCCTGCCGTCGCCATAGATGCCATGCATAATTGACACAGATGGTATACACAACCGCCATTGTGTACCCATCTAAATTACTTTCCGAAGACTTGCAACTATTGATTCAATTGCAAGCATTTCTCGCGGAAATATTTCTTTGTTTGAATCTTCAAACGATTACTGACGCCGCGTTTTGCCGTCGGATCGGATTCAATAGCATGAACATATGCGAACAAAAGAATCCGATTCTCCCAGTCGGCAGAGAGACAATATACGATCTCTATTGTACGAAATATCGTAATCCCTTTTAGCATCTAATGGGTGGCTGCTATTTAGACAGCCGACCCTCATTACGGAAAGCTGCTTTAGGTCGTTTCACCATTGTTCTTTTTCCCTCGTTTCAGGCAAAACGCATCGAAGAACACGGTGATGTGTACGAACACACACATACACCACCACATACCTGAGATCGCTTTCCATTGGTCACTGGTCAAAGGAAATTTCATTTCCTTTTCACCACACCACCAGAAACTCACCCCAAACGATAAAATATCGTGGAGTCCTTTACCATCCGCAGGCCAGCACGGTCATGCCACTCCCGCACTCCGTCACGGTGGAGTTGCGCATGTATATAACGGAGTCATCATTCAACCATCGAGTTGGTCGGGTCGTCACCCTCCACCGTACCTCGCGCTGGTACGGTGGTACACAATAAGTCGCGTTTCAAGCCCCAATATAAAAGTCAAGTTCCTATCTCGTGAGTCGACAACGTGAACAATAGTTTGAATGTAGTTTAAAATGTGTTCTGCCATATAATGTAGTGTTGCGTTTTGTAAATTATCAAATCAGTGTTCCAATGGTTTAATTAAAATAATAAAATTAAAGGACGAGCTAAACCGGTGTCTCATTGCAACTTTTGTCGGCGTTTCCGTTCGGAATTTGGTTTGTGCTTTTCTTCCGGTGCGCCCGTTTTATCCTTATTGTTCTTCTGCTTCAGTGTTTTACGCGACGATCAACTCATGATGGGGATAGGAGTTAACCGGTGCCAATGTCGGCACACATACATTATCCCCACAAGGGCTGTAGGCTTGGGATTCAAGGTGGCCCTGCGTACTTCGGGAGGCGCTGTGGTTAAGTTAGGGGAACTGTCGTGATGACTAGTTCCTGGGTCATGGTTTGGGCCTGGATCGATAATTGGGGTGGACGCGGATGTTACCACGTTGATGCAACAGGTTTATCGCCCGATGGGTCGGAACCTATCGGTAATCTACTCGCGTCCGCAGTGCCGAAGTAGCGTGTGTGGGGAGAGGCAGATAGAGGCGCTGTGGGTGTTAACCTCTTGTTGGCAGTATCTGCCAACAGGTTGTACCTTTTAATAGGAGGAAAACCGAGTCCAGAGTCGGTATCTTTCGTCCATACGTTTGTATGGTGAATTGTTTGCCGCTGGGACTGGTAAAGGGGGCGAGCACTCAGTTGCGCGGCTTGCCGACCGAGGAAGGACCAGTATATCGGGGCACCGGTGTCGACGGCGGCGCTCGATATACGGCAGCTGCGGCCTCGACCGAACGGCAGCTTGTGGTGAGGTGCCGGCCAGTCGCGCTTGGTTAGGGGGCTCTTGGTGGGTGGTTGGTTGCGTCCAACCGCAGGGCGCCCTAGGGAAATGGAAACGCACTCCGAAGGATGGTTGATGCACCTGTGTGTGTGGCGGCGTAGGGGGCGTGTATTGCCTTGGGTTGCCGCTAAAATCGGGCCTTGGAAGGGCCTAATGACTGGAATACCTGTATGAGGTGTTCCAGGATGGGGTTGGGTAGAGACACCTGTGTAAGGTGTTCTAGGGTAGGGTCTCAGGCCGGTGGTATCGGTTTAATTTGTCGACCGGTGTTGCTGAGACACTTGGGAGACGTCCAGGGGCCTAAGAAGGGAGGTCTAAAGTCTATATAAGGAGGTGAAGCCAGGCGTCCTGCTGTGGTGGTGCTACGCGTGGTAGCCGTGGTTACGAGGGGAGCTGGCTTGCTGAAATTGGTTAGAGTAAGGTCGAGCATTGGCAAGCGGGGTCGCATTGAGTTGGAACCGGGCATCCTACTGATAGTTTTGCTACGCGCAGTAGCTGAGGTTCAGTGAGGAGCCGAGGTCACTCCGAAAGGGCGGAGTCGCACGGAGACTGTGCTTGGCGCGCATGTGCGCCAATATTTAGTAAAAGGACAGAAAAAGTTGAGTTGAGACGAAACCGGGCGTCCTATTGAATGTTGCTACGCGTAATAGCCGTTGTTAATTAAAGACCCGGTTTGTGGAAGATGGACGGAGTCGAGTGTTTATGGGGCATTGTGTGCCAATGTAAGAGACGAGTTGTTAAAAGAGGAGCCGAGTGTGGGTAAACGGAGTCAAAACGGAGGCAGACAGGGGTTCTGCTAATTGTTTCTATAATCCATTTCGGTTATCTAGTATGGCAACCGAAATGTTTTCTTTTTAGAACAATGCTGAGATGCATTGATGTATGCGGTACTGGCGTACCGATTTCTTCCAGGAAAATTGATATAACGCATTAATTGCATTAATTGCGTGAATGTCCTTGATGAGAAAATGCTTGAGGGTGTTGGATGCGATTGCATAATCGACGAACTATGGGGTCGGTGGGAGAATGCTTGAGGGTGTTAATTCACTTTTCGCATTAGCGAAAAACATTGAAATCTCTAGAGCTTTAGGGCAGGAAGATTTAGAGGTAAGTGGAAAGGGCAGCAGTGGCCTCAGTAGAACCACTACAGACTCTGTTCCCCCTCTTGTATACGAAGGCGAATCAAATATAAAGGGTAATTTTACTTTTTTGCTTGGCAACAACTTGAGAGTTAGATAATCTTGTGTGTGGTTGTTGTTTGGTTTATGAAGAGTGCGGAAACCGGCTTGGCTAGAAGTCGCGCTCTACTTTGTAGTCAATACAGCCATGAGCGAGCAAGAGACACATACATCTGTTGCGCAACGGATTGTTATAAAAAATTTTAAAAATGAAGGCGTTAAACTCTCGGAAATTTTTTCTCGATTGAAGGCACAGTTTGATGATGATACACTGTCTCACAATCGTGAGTATACGTAGGCCAGAGAATTTAAAAGTGGGCGACAACATATCGAAAACGAAACTCATGATCGTCGCCCGCGGACAAGTCGTACAGATGACATCCGTGCCATTTGAGAGTTTATTGAAAGTGATGGATTGAACACTTCCATAGCTGGATACCAACTTCTGATGAGATACCTCCAACAGTTACGCGCCGATCACTTTCAAAATGGTGCAATGAATGAACAATTACTACACGAGTGTAGTACGGTGTGCGAACACAACTGGTTTATTTCATTCCTTACATAATTGTTTTTGAAGTGAAGCTGTAATGCACCGCCTTTATAATTTAAAGTTTTAACCGATAATTTTATGTCATCGTAAAATTACTGAGCTCAGTGTGGAAGGTGTTACCCATAGATTCTCGTCAATTTAAGATTATTCAGAAGTAAACTGCCAAGAAGAGAGAAGAATGTCCTAAATAGCCATACTATATTTAGGGACATTTAGTCCTCTCTTCGTTACAATCCCACCACCAGTTGGAATGGAATCGCTCCATTTTAGATTTATCTTTTTTTTACTGATTATCATACTGAGACGTGGCGCAAGGCTAATAACCTCGCCCGGAAAAACAAATTATTATGGAAAATTTAACAAGCCTCGGGACAAGACCGGATCCCGATTGTAGTGCCGATGATGATGATGATACTGAGACGTAGGCGATCTGGAACACTAGAGATACCGCTAACATGGAGAATTCTTTTATCCCTGGCACCACGGAAAGCGTGGTACATACGACGGTGAATCAAATATAAACAGTGATTTCTTTTTATACATTTATTGAATAATGTTACACACTAACTATACTATCAACATTTTTCAATATAGCCTCCTGCGGGATCTACACACTTTTGCCACCGATTTGAAAGCTTTAATATCCCTTGTTCTTAGAAAGATATAGGAGCTCAACAATAAACGTACTTCACAGGAAAAAAAAGCAGACTGCTAACAAGACTAAAACAATTATACTGATAGTTTACTGACATACACTACCAGGAGATAATATCATTGATATCCCGAATAAAAAACCTCCAACAATTACATAAAGCTAACTATAGGGTAGCAACAAATTTGTATTGGAACAACAGAATTTACTATTTATTGGGCTGTAGGAACCCGGAAGTTCATGACCTCATCGACTCGACTCCGCCATCGTTCCCTGTCCTATGCACTTTCCTTCCACGCTTGACCAACCGATCCGATCTCCTCAAGGTCAAACCTTACATTGTCTTACCATCTCCGTTGCCATCCTGCCGGTCTCTTTCCTGTTGGTCTACCGCCAAGAATTCTACGCACGGTTCTACCGTTGCCCATTCGCGTCACATGTCCGGCCCATCTTAATCTTCGCGACGTGATTACTCGCACTATTGTAGGTTTGTGGTATAGCTCTTCCAATTCGTGGTTGTGGAGTTTCCTCCATTTTTATATATATTTATCGCCAAAGATACCCCTTAAAACTTTATTCTCGAATACGCGGAATTTGTTTTCTTCCCGCTTTGCGAGAGCCCATGTTTGGCATCCGTATAGAACAATCGGCATGATTATGGTTCTATAGACACGGAGCTTCATGTTATGTAATAACAGTTTGGATTTCAGTAGTTTACTGACTGCGTGCCAACTAGCGTTGCCGGAGTGTAGTCTTTTGTTAATTTCCTTCGACAATTCGTTACTGGCCGTCGGTGTCGTTCCTAGATATTTAAATTCTTTAACTTTTTCAAATATCTTGCCTCTGACGTTTATATGTGTTCCCTGAGTTCCATTTGCTCTCGTCGTAATCATGTATTTTGTTTTGTCTTCATATATTTCTAGACCCACCTCTTCTGACGATTGCATGATGATTTCACATTTTTCACTGACAGTTTCTAGATTATCGCCCAGGACGGCGATGTCATTAGCATATGCGAGCACTTGTGTGACCCCGTTCAGGGATGATGCGGCCATGTTGTCGTCTTGTACCTCTCTGATGACATACTCGAGCACAAGGTTAAAAAGACACGGTAAGAGGTCACCCCTCTGTTTTAGTCCGTCCCGGATTTCAAATGGTTCTGAGAGGTGGTTTTCTATTCTAACTCGCCTTTTATTTTCGTTCATGCAAATTTGAATGAGGGAGGCATATTTTTTCGGGATTCACAGCTCAACTACAATGTGGTAGAGCCGTTGTCTTGCGACTGAGTCGTAGGCTTTTTTGAAGTCAACGAACAGTTGGTCTCTCCGTATTCTCACTTCTTTCCAGCAGTCGCCTTATTGTGAACATTTGGTCACTTGTTAACGGGTTCCTACGGAATCCGCATTGGTAGTCTCCCAGTATTTCTTCTGCGTACGGTGTGATTCTCGCCAGTAAGACATTTGTTAGTATTTTGTATGTGGTTGGGAGCAATGATATTCCTCTGTAGTTTTCGCAGTCAGATCTGTCACCTTTTTTGAAAATGGGGACGGCTATTGAGGTTTACCATTCTTCCGGAATGACTTCCTTATCCCATATTGTTTTAATCATGTTGGTGGATATTTCGAGTGGTTGCCTCTCCACCATGCTTCACAACCTCTGCCGATATGCAGTCGATTTCGGGAGCCTTGTTGTTTTTCAATCGGTTTATTGCTTCTACAACTTGGTCGAAAGAGGGCTATGGTATTTGAGGCTCGGCTGTATGTACGTCTGGTGCATTTATTTGTGGTTGATGGGTGCACACATTGAGCAGGTTTTCAAAGTACTGCTTCCATCTTGTTACGATACTTTTTGTTTGTGTCACCAGACAGTCGTTTGTGTCTCGGATTATTTTGGCTCTCCCTCGGTAGCCATTTCTAATTGAATTTATGCAGGCATACATACCTCTATTATTCTTTGCTCTGGCATTTTCTAGGCCTTTCCGTTCCGAGTCTTTTCCCATTCGCGTTTTTTGCGTTTGAAAAGTCTCGTTGTCTCTTTCCGAATTATCGCGTGATCGATGTCCATTGAGTGTCCACACTATTGGTTTCCTCTTCCTCACTGCTCCCGTTCTCTAGGATGCTAAATCTATTCGTTAGTTCGTCTTGATATTCAGCCGTTTTGCGCAGTTCTTTTAGTTTTAAATGTCGAACTTTTTGCTCGTCTCCCGTGACTGCCCACGTGGGTTTGCTGCAAGCCGACTCCTGATTTTGCACATCACTAGAAGATGATCGGAGTCGCAATCTGCTCCTCTATATGATCTTATGTCAAAGGTGTTCGAATGGTATCTTTTGTCTATGAGGAAGTGGTCTATTTGGTTACACGTTACGCCATCGGGTGAGATCCATGTGGCTTTATGGATTTGTGCTTGTACATCGTGCTTTTCACTACCAGATCTTTTGACGCTGCGAACGTGATAATTCGAATTCCATTATCATTTGAAACGTCGTGTAGGCTTTCTTTACCTATAGTTGGTTGAAAGAAATCTTTCTTTCCAATTTTCGCGTTGCGGTCCCCAAGGAGGATTTTAACATCGAATGATGGGATCACATCAAATTCCTCCTCTAAGGTGGCGTAGAACGTGCCCTTTATTTCTTCGTTGGTAGATTCTGTTGGCGCGTGGACGTTTATAAATACATAATTGTACCATGGTCCCTGTATTTTTAGCACCGACATTTGGTCATTAATAAATCTCACATCTTTTACATGGGGCGTAATCTTCTTGCTTATGATGCAGCCGGTTCCGATGTTATGTGAACCTGGTTTCGATTACTTGATGTGGGAGTTGGACTTCCTGAAGCGCGACATTGTCGATTTTATATTGTTTCGCGTTTTCTACGACGGTCTGTATCGCGCCTAGTTTATATAATGTTTGAACATTCCACGTCTCGACGCGTATATCCCACTCTTTTCGTTTTTCCCTACGTCTCCTTTTGCCGAGTCGGTGTTTTCTTGATAATTTGTTCCCTTATGTTAAAGTCGGGTCATCATACCTACGCCTACCGGGATTTTCGCGAGATTGTTTTTTGTATATTGATTATTCATTTTTGTTCCCAAGAGTCTTGGGGTTTCAAATAGTCCGCCACATCAGAGCCCCTCTGTGATATGGTAAGGTCTGCTTACTGCTCTGATTCGACTCGGTGTCAGAGAGACGCCGTTATAATACAGCCGGTATACCCCTGGCTGCAAACCATTCAATGGGCACGGTGGCGCGTAACACCTTGGATTAGGAGTGGTAGATCTTTGTGTGTTACTCCTCGCTAGCCTGCCTGACATGGGTGGTTCTGCTGGAAGCGTATGTTCCCGTGAGCATAGCCTGAGTGATTCATTGTAGTTTAAGCCCCCGCACCACGTCAAGGTTTCTACCAAGCCGGGGGAACCCTGGGAAACACCTGCATTAATTTGATGGGAGACACCATCAAAAACCACTTGAATTGAACGCCCAGAAAGATAGTCTTTTATCCAGTGGATCAGGGAATTGTCCACTCCATATGAATGTAATTTTGATAAAAGGCTGGATGCCAACTTCTTTCGATAGCTTTTGAAATATCCGATGCGACTACCTTGCTTTCACCGAGGTAGTGGATGGAATGGCTCCACTTTTCGGTAAGGTACGCCATCAGATCTGTTGCGAACCTGTTGCTACGAAAGCCATATTGCCGGTCATTGAATATGGAATGCTCTACCTGATCATTTGTTTCTTCGTCATTGTAAAGTCCAGGCATTTAAGACCAATGTACATCGACACCTCCTTTCCTTATCCACTCCCTCTTCTTCCGCTCGTACTATGGGGTAGTTCAAAATCCCCTTTTGTGTACATTAGTGTAAAAAAAACCTTGTTCAGAACTTCCCTAATAAGGACAGGCCTTTCTACGAACGGGGAAGTATGAAGCTCATCGAATGATGGCAAAAGGTCATCGAAGAAAGCGGAATATATATATATATAAATATATATATATATATATATATATATATATATATATATATATATAAATATGCACACAAGATGGCGCAAAATTAATCACCCTATCGGAAGATGTTATAATTTTTGCAAATGGCGTTGTTCGTCAATCATATTTGACATTTGTGAACTAGACAGCTGCAGAATACAAACAGACAAGCAATGAAGGGCGTGTGAATTACTGTCAAGCCAACCTTAATCTCAACAACGAAGAGGACGCTTTTGTGTCGAAAATCATCAAGCGGTTACGTCAATAAGCAAAATGGTCGTTTCTGGAGCACTGAAAATCCGCATGTGATGCACGAAGAGCCATTACATCCACTCAAAGCCACAGTGTGGTGTGGCGTTCACACGAAAATGTGATTGGGCCGTAATTTTTTGAGGACGCCATCGACAATACGGTCACTGTTACTGGCGAACGCTACATGGCCTTGATAAACGACTTCTTAATACCGGAATCGGATGAGCGTGGCTTGGTGAACATGCGGTTTCAACAAGGCGTTGCAACCGCACACACAACAGGAGCCACAATGGATATTGTGAAGGAAGCGTTTCCTGGTCCCGTAATCTGCCGTTTTGGCAATATGGCATGGCCAGAAAGATCGCCCGATTTAACCATCCCAGACTTCTTTCTTTGGGTCTACTTGAAGTCGCGGGCTTATGCCAACAAGCCTCAGACAATCGTAGCCCTTAAGTAGAATATTCGATAGGCATGCGAACAGTTATCACCGGAAATCTTGCGGACAGTTATGGAAAATGCGATAAAACGGGTACAAATGTGTACAACACTGGCGGCAGCCACTTGACGGATATCATCTTTTCCACTAAACAGAAAAAATTGTAAAGGTCCAAATAAAGATTTGCATCACTCAAAATCATTTTTTTTATTTAGTAAAAAAGTAATTCAAAAACAAAATTGGATGATTAATTTTGCGCCACCCATGTATCTATATAGCTCCTCGATAGTATAGTGGCTAGTATACCCGCCTGTCACGCGGAAGACCGGGGTTCGATTCCGCGTTGGGGAGCCTCTGGCGCAAGACTAATGACCTTGCCTGGAAAAAACATATCATTATGGAAAATTTAACAACCGTCAGGACTTGCTAAATAAGGCCAACACCGGCTCCCGGTTTTAGTGCCGATGATGACGATAATATATATATATATATATATATATATATATATATATATATATATATATATATATATATATATATATATATATATATTGTTATGGATGCTGCGAATCCATAGGAGAAAAACCTATCAGGAGTCCTAACCCTATATCCATCCAAAAGAAACAATTTTGCCTAATCCACAAAATAATCCAAATCACATAATATGATATGATCAAAAGAAACAATTTTGCCTAATTCACAAAATAATCCAAATCCCATAATATGATATGATCAAAAGACACAATTTTGCTTAATTCACAAAATAATCCAAATCCCATAATATGATATGATCAAAAGAAACAATTTTGCCTAATTCACAAAATAATCCAAATCCCATAATATGATATGATCAAAAGACACAATTTTGCTTAATTCACAAAATAATCCAAATCCCATAATATGATATGATCAAAAGAAACAATTTTGCCTAATTCACAAAATAATCCAAATCCCATAATATGATATGATCAAAAGACACAATTTTGCTTAATCCACAAAATAATCCAAGTCCCACAGTCATATGACCCATGGGAAATATTCGCTTGATCTGCAGATTGTCCCATAGCATAACCCATAAGATACAAAGTAGCTTATACAGAAATATGAACCCCATGGGAGCCCCTAACAAACGTTTTTGCATGATCGACAAAAAGCAATGCGATCACGGGCAGCCGACGAGGCAAGGAAGATTGGGAAATGAGGAGAGTTCGTCTGGAGTCTTTCGAGAAGTCAGTGGTCGTGGTCTCGTCCTTCCGCTCAAGTAAAAACTATAGGAAATTAACGTTAACAAAGTGTATAAATTGCAAGTAAAAACTATAGGAAATTAACGTTAACAAAGTGTATAAATTGCAAGTAAAAACTATAGGAAATTAACGTTAACAAAGTGTATAAATTGCAAGTAAAAACTATAGGAAATTAACGTTAACAAAGTGTATAAATTGCAAGTAAAAACTATAGGAAATTAACGTTAACTAAGTGTATAAATTGCAAGTAAAAACTATAGGAAATTAACGTTAACAAAGTGTATAAATTGCAAGTAAAAACTATAGGAAATTAACGTTAACAAAGTGTATAAATTGCAAGTAAAAACTATAGGAAATTAACGTTAACAAAGTGTATAAATTGCAAGTAAAAACTATAGGAAATTAACGTTAACAAAGTGTATAAAGCGCAAGTAAAAACTATAGGAAATTAAAGTTAGCAAAGTGTATAAAGCGCAAGTAAAAACTATAGGAAATTAACGTTAACTAAGTGTATAAATTGCAAGTAAAAACTATAGGAAATTAACGTTAACAAAGTGTATAAATTGCAAGTAAAAACTATAGGAAATTAACGTTAACAAAGTGTATAAATTGCAAGTAAAAACTATAGGAAATTAACGTTAACAAAGTGTATAAATTGCAAGTAAAAACTATAGGAAATTAACGTTAACAAAGTGTATAAAGCGCAAGTAAAAACTATAGGAAATTAAAGTTAGCAAAGTGTATAAAGCGCAAGTAAAAACTATAGGACCATATTGTGTAAATATTGTAACTTAGAAATAAAATAAAATAAAATAAGATTTAAATGTTGTAACTTAAAATTAAGATTGAAAATAAGATTGAAATTTATTAATTATTGTAACTTAGAAATAAAATAAAATAAAATAAGATTTAAATGTTGTAACTTAAAAATAAGATTGAAAATAAGATTGAGATTTATTAATTATTGTAACTTAGAAATAAAATAAAATAAAATAAGATTTAAATGTTGTAACTTAAAAATAAGATTGAAAATAAGATTGAGATTTATTAATTATTGTAACTTAGAAATAAAATCAAAAATAAGATTGAAATTTATTAATTATTGTAACTTAGAAATAAAATAAAATAAAATAAGATTTAAATGTTGTAACTTAAAAATAAAATTAAAAATAAGATTGAGATTTATTAATTATTGTAACTTAGAAATAAAATTGAAAATAAGATTGAAAATATTGTAACTGTAAATAAGATTGAAAGTAATTAGAGGAAAATCAAGATTGTAATTGTAATTAATAAAGTTAAGTTAAGCGTCTTAAAAAAAAAAAAGAGGTGAATCCACGCGGTAACATATTCCTTGGTTCCAGCATCCGCCCCCTAATCCAACGGAAAAGCCGGAGGTTCCTCCCACGAACCGTATCTGGCCTGCGGACTTAGTTGGTGCAAAACATATTACTTGGTGTGCAGCCTAACCAGGCATAACATACCAAATTTTTGGTGGCAGCGGTGGGATCCAGCACTTCAACTGCGGCGGACACATGGAGTTGTTCCTGGGATTGTTCCTGTAAGTGGTTCTTTTATTTTATTGCCCTATAGATTTTAGAATTTTTTGCGCTGTTGATTTTATTTGCTGTTATTGTTGAATTGTTGCCCTATGAGAAAGGAAAAAGGAAACTCTTTATTTGATTAAGAGAGAGACGAGGGACGAGATCCGGCGACTGGAGAGAAGAGACCATTCATGTTCTCGAATCTACGAGCTTCAATAGGTGCCCTGAACAAACCCTTAGCTAACGATAACGACACCGGTGCGGGTGGGGATTCTGATTCGGACGACGGTAGCAATTGTGGCGATTCGCGGGTCGAGGGTAATTCCACTTGCGACATGACGGAGGTTGCCATCAACGTGTTGATCTCGTTCATCCCTACCTTCAATGGTACCAGCGATGAAGTTTTCACCTTTATCGATTCGTGCGATGATGCCATCGAACTGGCATCTGATGCGCAGAAAAATGTACTCTTCAAGTATATCAAAACCAAAGTTCGTGGCAATGCCGCAACGATTCTGATGAATAAGGAGATCACGGACTGGCAGGCATTGAAAAGGGAACTGATAGCAGTGTTTAGGGAACCTCACAGCGCACTACAGCTGCACAGGGAGTTGATTTCGATCCGACAGGGTAGGGACGAGTCTGTGGTGCACTATTTGCAGCGAGTTGAGACTTTGCAGAGACGACTCCTCCAGAGCAAGCTCTCCGGCGTAAAACGTGAACACAGGGAAGGCCAAATCGAATATATTCAGAATGAGAGCCTTTCAGTCTTTGTGAGTGGTCTCCAGGAGCGATTATCAATGTATGTTGTGACGCAGCGACCTAGAAGTCTTGCGGAGGCAAGCAGGTTCGCTTGTGAAGAAGAACAGCGCATTAACCTGTTCAGATCAAATACGCAAAAGGATTATACCTCGAAAAATTTGGCAAAGATTAACTTCCAGCAGATTAAGTGTTATAATTGTGGCAAGTTGGGTCACATCGCAAGGAATTGTAGACTTCCGAGGAAGCAGGACGGTCGACCCGTTGGGAACTACTATGGGCGGAGTAATAAATTCAGTGGAAACCCCTTTAGGCAGGATGAAAAACCACCTTCGGGCCCGAGCAAGGTGGACTTCAAGGAAAGAAATTTTCAATAGGCTGCATGAAGTATGGGGCACTCATGCAGGTCAGAGTCTCGGATAAATCGGAGAGTCCCCACATTTTGGGTACAATCAACGGGGACGTAAGGAGGTTCATGATAGATACGGGGGCTGAAATATCACTCATCAAAGCAAATTGTGTCTACAAGGATGAGGTGGATGTCGGAAGGGTTTTGAGATTTAGTGGGATAGGTGGCAGAATGTGTGCCACATTAGGAGTGGTTAAACAGAGAGTTGAATTCGGCCAAAATAATGGCAGCATCAGGACGGATATGATGGAGTTCCACGTGGTCGCAAACACCCTTTTGGGAGACTATGACGGATTGATTGGAAACCATTTCCTACGAGAGGGCGGTTTCACGATCGACTATAAGAATGATGTAATAGCGGGACATTTTGGTGAGATACCGCTAAGGTATCTCAATGAATTACGGTCTGTCATGGCCAGATCCGAGGTTTTTAGGAAAGTCCAAGTCCAAGGAAACTTAGACGAAGAAATAATAATACCTAGACAGGAAATTACCGAAGGTATTGTTGTCCCCAGTTGCATCACCAGGAATAGGAATGGCCAATGTCTGGTTTCAGTTTTGAACACTACAGATAAGCCATTTGACTTGAAGGGAGTATCCGTCAGGGGTTCAAATCTGAGTGACTTTAACGTCGCAGGAAACAGAGCCAAGAAGGTTTCAGGGAACGTGCGAACCGATCACTTAAATAAGGAAGAAAAAGAGAGCCTCCTGGAAATTGTTCAGGAATTCAGTGACATATTTAGCGTCGAGGGTGAAAAGTTGTCAACAACTCCCATCATTAAGCATAAGATTAGAACGAGGGACTTCTCAGAGCCCATCTTTACAAAAACTTATAGGTACCCCAAGGTCCACGAAGAAGAGGTCCGCGAGCAAATTAAGAAGCTTAAGGACGAGGGGATCGTGCGTGACAGTAGCTCACCATGGAGCTCCCCGTTGTGGGTGGTGCCGAAAAAGGCCGATGCGAGCGGCAAAAGGAAGTGGCGTATGGTTATCGACTACCGTAAGTTAAACGAGATAACGATTGCGGACAACTACCCCTTGCCTAACATAGGCGAAATCCTCGATCAATTAGGAAAAGCTAAATACTTTTCCACTTTGGACTTAACGTCCGGATTTCATCAAATTCCAATGGATGAGGAGGACATCGAGAAGACGGCCTTCAGCACACCTTATGGTCACTTCGAATATACCAGAATGCCATTTGGATTGAAAAACGCTCCTGCCTGCTTTCAGAGGCTGATGAACACCGTCTTGGCTGGATTGCAGGGAATCAAATGCTTCGTCTATTTGGACGACATCGTCGTCTATGGACAAAGCCTGTCGGAGCACAATAAGAAGCTCATCGAGGTGTTCGAGCAACTTAGGAGTGCGAATCTCAAACTGCAGCCCGATAAATGTGAATTTCTGCGGAAGGAGGTCTCCTACTTGGGGCATGTCATTACGGACAGGGGTGTTAGACCGGATCCAGGGAAGATCGAGAGCATCCTGCGGATGGAGGAACCCAGGAACCCCAAAGGTGTGAAATCATTCCTAGGAATGATAGGATATTATAGAAAGTTTATAAAGAACTTCAGTCAGGTGGCCGGGCCACTGAATAAACTTTTAAAGAAGGACGTGGAGTTTAAATGGGATACAGAGCAGCAACAGTCCTTTGACGCATTGAAACGAATTATCACAAGCCATCCCATCTTGCAGTATCCGGATTTCCAGAAAACCTTCATAGTGACTACCGACGCGTCTAATGGCGGCATAGGTGCTGTCTTAAGTCAGGAGCATAACGGTAAGGATCTACCAATACATTTCGCCAGTAGGACGCTTAATAAGGCCGAGACCAACTATAGCACGACAGAGAAGGAATGCTTGGCTATCGTTTGGGCTACGAAACAGTTTCGTCCATATATTTATGGGACTAAGTTCATCATTCAGACAGATCACAGACCATTGACATGGCTGTTCCACGTTAAGGATCCTGGCAGTCGGCTTGTGAGATGGCGCCTCAAGCTTGAGGAATTCGACTACGTTATAACCTATAAGAAAGGTAAGGAAAATGTGGTTGCCGACGAACTCAGCCGGAATGTTAGGATTGTCGAAGGGGAACAGGAGAATGTCGACAACGGTGACATCGGCATCGGCCCCAGCGATGAGATCGGTTCAGGTGTCGTAGCTGAACTCGCTGCTGACGATGAAAGTTCGAGCACGAAGAGTGGAGCGTCGGGCGGCAGGGAAGAAGTGATTGACACAGACAGAAGGTTGGCAATTATGAGGGAATACCATGAAGGCTTGATGGGCGGCCACACAGGGCAAAAGGCAACCTACGCTAGGATAAAAAGAAGGTATGGATGGAGGGGGATGCAGAAGGACATCGAGAATTTTGTCAGGAACTGTCCCCATTGCCAGACGGAAAAAGTTAACCGGGCACCGACCAGAAATCCTATGAAAATAGTTAGTTCAGCCGATAGGGCATTAGAGAAAATTATGATTGACATTATAGGACCGTTCCAGGAGACGGACGAGGGCTACAAATTCGGATTAACAATCCAAGATGACTTGTCGAAGTTTATTAAGTTCATACCCTTGAAGAACAAGGAAATGCAAACAGTGGCGCGAGCCCTGATGGAAGAGTGGATAATGAACTTCGGTATGCCTAAATTGATTCTCTCCGATAATGGCCTAGAATTCTGCAATGAACTCTTTAAAGAGTTTTGTGACCTGTTGGGAATGGAACATATAACAACCAGTGTTGCTTACCCACAGGCTAACGGTAGCGTGGAGCGAGCCCATTGTCGACTGCTGGAATACTTGAGATCCACAGGAAGGGAATTGGACCAGATAGAGGATTGGCACAAACGAATGCCGTATGCTGGATTTTGTTACAACAGTACAGTTCATAATGCGACGGGCTACACGCCCTATGAGATAGTTTTTGGTAACGAGGCCAACCGACCTAGCGCTGTGGACACCCATAACGAAAAAACGGTTTTCGACTATATCGACGAGCTTAGGTCCAACCTCTTCGAGACACGAGAGAATGTTAAAGGAAATGTCCGAGAATGTAGGAAGAGATCCAAGTTGAGGTATGACAAGAAAATAGGAAGGCCAATCGAGTATAGGGTTGGTCAAAGGGTCTTAATAAAAAATGAAGTGAAAGGCAAACTCCGAAGTACATATAAGGGCCCTTTTACTGTCCTCGAAGTTCATCAAAATCATTTGGTGATACAACTTCGGAATAAACAACAGAGATTCAATAAAGCTAACGTCAAACCTTACTTTGCAGGATCTCGTGCATCTGCACAATAAATGCGGGAAACGTGAACGTGCGGAGCCTGCGGGAACATTCGGGACTGTATTTCAACTATATCGGAGATGGAAAAGAGATGAACAGCAAATTGACGCTGGTTGCACACTTAGACATAACTATTCTAGAGCAAACAAGTTTAAATATTAGAAATATGATTAACGCAATAGACAAACTTTGCATACAAACCAAAACAGAATGTAGACAATTCCAAATTTTAGCAGAGCAAGAAGTAACTAAGGCAGATCATAGAATCAATATAATCTCTGGTATAGTGGGAAAATCGAAAAGAACAAAAAGAGGGCTGGCAAATGTGATAGGTTCGGGCTTTAAGGTTTTGTTTGGTACAATGGATAATGAGGATGCTGAATACTATTCGACAGCGATTCACAGTGTTTTGGAAAACGAGCACAGAATCAAGAACGGCATGGAAGAGAACATAAAGATAATGAGTCACTTAAATAAACAGGTACTTGAAAGCGTAAAGAACGCAAACGTTACATTGAAAAAGGTTAACGAAGTCATTGACGAAATTAACAGGGTCAATATAAGAGAGGATAATCTAAACAGAACTATCATCTTGGCCTCTTACTACGATGAAATATCCAGCAAAATTAATCACAAGATCATGCGACTCGAACTAGAAATAGAACAAATAATTGATAGCCTGTTGTTCATTCAGTCCGGAATTATACACCCAAGAATTATAGAACCAATCGACCTACTTAAGGAATTAAAGGAATTCGAACACAATAACTTACTGGCCATAGAACCAAATTTAGAAAATTACCCCGAAATCTTAAAATTGATCGAAATTAAAGCTTTCACCAAGGGTCGCACTATCATTTTCGTTATTCATATTCCGACAGTTACAAAAGAAACTTTTGATATATATGAGATAATCGCTCTCCCAAAGATCGTGGCCAATGGAATCGTGGTGCTGGGATTGAGTAACGAATATCTAATTATAAACAAGAATAGAGAGGACTACGTGTTGAGGTCAAGACTGGATGATTGTAAGCTTTTCAATAAAATATACGTTTGTAAACCGCAACTTCTGCGCAGTACTTTAAGTGACTCAAACTGCGAAATAAACATCTTCATGAGAAACAGAGCCGAAAGATGCAATGCCAAAGTCATAAACTCGCAGGTTGAAATATTCCACAAAATTAAAGATGACTCTTTCCTGTATACAATAACAACGGAAACCAGTTTTGAATGTAAATGCCGGAATGGGACAGAAGTAGGAAAGCTCCTGGGTACAGGAGTTATTACAATTAATGGGTACTGCAGGCTGGAAACATATGACATGACTATAAACACGTTGGGAGTTGGCACCGAAAAATCGGTAAGAGATAGGCACTCGTATGGCGATTTGGAAAATTGTTGCGCTAACGCTAAGCTGCGCGAAATAGCAATCGAAAGGGAACCAATGTCCAAAATTTCAGCAAAAAGCATTCATGAGCTGCAAGACCTATCCCTGGAAATACAGAATCAGCAGACCTTCTGGTCAAGGGCTCTGCAAAAGATACCAGAACGAACACAAGGGATCCTGATGTCTGTAACTGGAGTCCTCAGTCTGGTGGGGATTGCCTGTGTCATCAGGAAATGTAACTGTGGACCTGTAAGAACAACTATAACCCTTCTTAACAGATGCTTTAACAGAAGGAACCGAGTTGACCCAGACGTGAGGTTGGAAGTGGCAAGAACACCAGAGCCACACAAGTTGGCGGAGGTTTTTGAGTTGAAAACACCTAAGTCCAATCTAAGGGTAAGGTACCCTTAGATGTGTCTGAAGGGGGGACGTGTTATGGATGCTGCGAATCCATAGGAGAAAAACCTATCAGGAGTCCTAACCCTATATCCATCCAAAAGAAACAATTTTGCCTAATCCACAAAATAATCCAAATCACATAATATGATATGATCAAAAGAAACAATTTTGCCTAATTCACAAAATAATCCAAATCCCATAATATGATATGATCAAAAGACACAATTTTGCTTAATTCACAAAATAATCCAAATCCCATAATATGATATGATCAAAAGAAACAATTTTGCCTAATTCACAAAATAATCCAAATCCCATAATATGATATGATCAAAAGACACAATTTTGCTTAATTCACAAAATAATCCAAATCCCATAATATGATATGATCAAAAGAAACAATTTTGCCTAATTCACAAAATAATCCAAATCCCATAATATGATATGATCAAAAGACACAATTTTGCTTAATCCACAAAATAATCCAAGTCCCACAGTCATATGACCCATGGGAAATATTCGCTTGATCTGCAGATTGTCCCATAGCATAACCCATAAGATACAAAGTAGCTTATACAGAAATATGAACCCCATGGGAGCCCCTAACAAACGTTTTTGCATGATCGACAAAAAGCAATGCGATCACGGGCAGCCGACGAGGCAAGGAAGATTGGGAAATGAGGAGAGTTCGTCTGGAGTCTTTCGAGAAGTCAGTGGTCGTGGTCTCGTCCTTCCGCTCAAGTAAAAACTATAGGAAATTAACGTTAACAAAGTGTATAAATTGCAAGTAAAAACTATAGGAAATTAACGTTAACAAAGTGTATAAATTGCAAGTAAAAACTATAGGAAATTAACGTTAACAAAGTGTATAAATTGCAAGTAAAAACTATAGGAAATTAACGTTAACAAAGTGTATAAATTGCAAGTAAAAACTATAGGAAATTAACGTTAACTAAGTGTATAAATTGCAAGTAAAAACTATAGGAAATTAACGTTAACAAAGTGTATAAATTGCAAGTAAAAACTATAGGAAATTAACGTTAACAAAGTGTATAAATTGCAAGTAAAAACTATAGGAAATTAACGTTAACAAAGTGTATAAATTGCAAGTAAAAACTATAGGAAATTAACGTTAACAAAGTGTATAAAGCGCAAGTAAAAACTATAGGAAATTAAAGTTAGCAAAGTGTATAAAGCGCAAGTAAAAACTATAGGAAATTAACGTTAACTAAGTGTATAAATTGCAAGTAAAAACTATAGGAAATTAACGTTAACAAAGTGTATAAATTGCAAGTAAAAACTATAGGAAATTAACGTTAACAAAGTGTATAAATTGCAAGTAAAAACTATAGGAAATTAACGTTAACAAAGTGTATAAATTGCAAGTAAAAACTATAGGAAATTAACGTTAACAAAGTGTATAAAGCGCAAGTAAAAACTATAGGAAATTAAAGTTAGCAAAGTGTATAAAGCGCAAGTAAAAACTATAGGACCATATTGTGTAAATATTGTAACTTAGAAATAAAATAAAATAAAATAAGATTTAAATGTTGTAACTTAAAATTAAGATTGAAAATAAGATTGAAATTTATTAATTATTGTAACTTAGAAATAAAATAAAATAAAATAAGATTTAAATGTTGTAACTTAAAAATAAGATTGAAAATAAGATTGAGATTTATTAATTATTGTAACTTAGAAATAAAATAAAATAAAATAAGATTTAAATGTTGTAACTTAAAAATAAGATTGAAAATAAGATTGAGATTTATTAATTATTGTAACTTAGAAATAAAATCAAAAATAAGATTGAAATTTATTAATTATTGTAACTTAGAAATAAAATAAAATAAAATAAGATTTAAATGTTGTAACTTAAAAATAAAATTAAAAATAAGATTGAGATTTATTAATTATTGTAACTTAGAAATAAAATTGAAAATAAGATTGAAAATATTGTAACTGTAAATAAGATTGAAAGTAATTAGAGGAAAATCAAGATTGTAATTGTAATTAATAAAGTTAAGTTAAGCGTCTTAAAAAAAAAAAAGAGGTGAATCCACGCGGTAACATATTCCTTGGTTCCAGCATCCGCCCCCTAATCCAACGGAAAAGCCGGAGGTTCCTCCCACGAACCGTATCTGGCCTGCGGACTTAGTTGGTGCAAAACATATTACTTGGTGTGCAGCCTAACCAGGCATAACAATATATATATATATACATATATATATATTTTTTTTTGTTATGTTTTTTATTAGACTTCTCTCGGGAGAGGCGAACCTATAGCATCGAGTGGGCGCCCCGAGATGCCATCAAATAACTGTTGCAGTTCTTTTTGAACAGTTGCAGGTTGTAACGCTCCGGGAACACTTGCGTGGGAGGGCAGTTCCACAGCTTTCCCGCTCTGTAACGGAACGAGTTCTGATACAGGGATGTTCGCGCCGTCGGGAGATGAACCACAAACGGGTGCGATCCGTCGGATTGTCTTGTGGAGCGCATATAAACCGAATTGCGTGGAATAATGCCAAGATTCTCCGAAAAACAGCACCCGTGATAAAATCTGTAAAACAGACAGAGGTCGGCTACGCGCTTTCGATGTGATAGCGACTGTAGTGCCGACGTCAGCACCGAGTCCCCCATCAGGCGGATCGCTCGTCTCTGTACGCTCTCAAGTAGGTCGAGGGTATGTTTAGGAGCCGAGCTGCAAACATGAGAGCAATATTCGAGCGCGGGTCTAATTTGGGATTTATATAGGAGAAGAAGTTGGGCCGGGGTAAAATATTTCTTGGCCCTAAAAAGATAACTCAGTTTTCCTGAGGCTGATCTGGCGATACCCGATACTTGACACGTGTTTATTTCGCGATACATTCCCACAGACCGTGACGCCGAGAAATTTCAAACTTTCCCCAGCCTCGAGGGCCCGGCCACTCATCATCAGCTGTGGAACCGATGATCCAGTTTTCTTTGTGAATGTTGTATACTGGGTCTTCGTTGCGTTGAAGTCGACAAGATTGGCCTTTCCCCACTGCAGGACTTTATCCAGATCCTGATTCAGAGAGCCAATCTGTCTACATCTCAGCTGATGCGACGTTGATTCACCAATCGGCCGATCACTCGAAAATGAGGAAACAAGCGTACTATCATCCGCATAACTGAACACTTTGTTATCCGTTGTCTCCAACAAATCATTTATGTGAAGCAAGAACAAGGTTGGAGCCAAAATAGAACCTCGGGGCACCCCCGAATTAACAGGATACAGATCCGAACACTCGCCGTCCACAACAACCCTGATCGATCGATTCTCAAGGAAGCTTTTCATCCAGTCGCAAAGCTGTTGGGAAAGTCCATATGAACGAAGTTTGCTCAGCAATGCCCCGTGCCAGACGCGGTCAAAAGCCTTGGAAATGGAATTCGCGGAAAATAAATTCGCGAATACATTAGCTTTATCCTTTGGATTCGTGACTAATGTCCCGCTGTCTGTCACCAACGGGGGGAAAGAGGAGGATGCGAAGCTACCGCTGACAGCCCTTGCCATTGACCAGAAGGAGCGCGATCCAGTTGGGCACCGAAGGAGCTTATTGATCACCCTGTCGTTGTGAGCTTTCTTCGCGGTATCAATCGCCTGGTTGCACGCGTTTCTGATTCTAACAAAATTCGTTCTGTTAACATCGGTGGGATTGGAGCGCCATTGCTTAAAAGCTCTATTTTTTGCCGCTGTAATCTGCTCGCATTTTTTGTCAAACCAATGTTTATCAGGCGAACTTCGTTTGATGGAATGTGGAATATACATCTCCATCCCCAGAAGAATAATCTCTGATACCGACTCAGCGCAAGCGTTAACATCGGAGTTTCCGAAGCACACCTCCGACCATGGAAAGGATGCGAAGAAATCTCGCAAATCGTCCCAGTTAGCAGCTCCATACTTCCATACATGGCGAAGTTGCCTAGGCCGGTTATTCGCTTAATATGCAAGTGCTTGCGCGACAGATACCAAGCAGTGATCTGAGTTTCCCAGTGGGACAGAAACCTCTACCGTATAAATACTCGGTTCGGATGTCAAAAATAGATCCAGGGTGTTCGCATAATCGCCTCGGGCATCCGGCACTCGCGTTGGCTCCCCTACGAGTTGAGTCAAGTTGTGGCTTACAGCAAACATCTCCGCCAGCCTCCCAGCCTCGTCGGTTCTGTTAGAATATAACAATCAGTCGGAATTGTGCACATTGAAATCGCCAAGGACAACAATTTCAGAAGCTGGGTGGTTGGTCTGTATCCAGTCGACGATATATGAAAGATGTTCGAAGAATGTCGCCGGTCGATCGTCATTCGGGGAGCGGTAAAGACAACAAAGAAATTTAACGGAATTCCTCAGCACGACCCTCAACCATATGATGTCCATATTATTGGGTTTCAACGCCTCCATCCGCTGGCAAGCCAGATTGGACCGCGCGAAAACGCAGACTCCGCCCTTAAAACGGAATCTCGAATGTAAGTCGTATCCTGAGCAACGAAGATATGTCGAATCAGTTGACGAATCGACCTGGGTCTCAGTTAGGGCACGGATATCAGGTTTCGTTGTTTGCAAATATTGGTTGACGGCGTTTACATTCGTATTGGTGAAACTGATGCCCCTGATGTTACAAAATGCCGTCACCAGTCGAGCGTGGGCCGAGCCTCGAGAGCGAGCCCGTTTATGCGATGACGAACCTCTTAAAGTTTCATTATTTATCATGATATCTGTATGATGTTCCCCCTGACATAGTCCCCCCCGGAGATCCGAATGGGAGATTAGTTTACATCCGGAATTCTTTATATCAGAAGGCACCATCATGACTTATCCCCGTGTCAGTCCGTCCATCAGCCACACATCCGAAACACCGTCGAAGATTTCTCTCGGCGATATCGCGGAATGTACAGCGTGACGGGGTGGTATCTCACCTTGGGACCGACTACCATCTAACCAACCTTTTTTCGAACCAGCCCATGGGCCAAGCTCCGAAAGATGGCCAAGGATTTCTCCCGACCATTTCACGGAGCCTAAAGCTTTATGGGGTGGTATTTCACCGGGCGCACAGGGCGTTGGGACCCCGGCTACCACTCGGCCTTGAGTCGCCTCTTACGACAAGCTGGCCTAGCTGTGAGTATATTCTAACGCCCTACTCACAGGGACTATATATATATATATATATATATATATATATATATATATATATATATGTATATATATATATATATATGTATATATATATATATCTATATCTATATCTATGTATATATATTGTGATGCATATGACAATCAGTACTAGAATATTCGAGAAATTCCGAAACAAAAAACTAGGATATTCTAGAAAGTATTGGAAAACTGGAGACTATAAACAGTAGAACATTCAAGGCTATGGAACGAACGGAAACGAAACACCGAATCAGAATGAGGTAACGGTATAAATACGTCGCACACAGAACATGGAGAAGTAGAAAGTGAAGCAAGCGATAAGTAAGAAGTAAGCAGTCAAAGACGCGATAAGTACGGAAGTGATAAGTCAAGAAATCGTTAAGTGTACGGCAAAAGTAACGATCGTTATTAACGGACTAATAAAGTGTTACATTAATTCAAAATCGATTTAACGGCTCGTCTTTATTAAAATAATTAATCCAGCGAAACCTAAGCTCGCTACAATATATATATATATATATATATATATATATATATATATATATATATCTTCTATATATATAAAATTCTCTTGTCACCGTTTTTGTCCTCGAACTCCTCCAAAACGGCTCAACCGATTTAAATGAAGTTTTGTACGAGGGTTGCCTCTTATGTTTTGGGATTTGGCAACCCTAGCGTTGCAATCCGGCAATTGACAGCTCTGTCGTAAAGTTGGACATTTTTGAGGTTATACGCACTCAGAACCTTTTGACATACAAGCGCTATCTGTGTTGTTTACAGTAACTTAAAAGATTCATCTCGGCCCAAAAATGGAATTAAATCGTCAACATTTTCATGCGATTATTTTTTACAACTTTCGACGTGGATTAACTCAGCAACAGTGCATGGATGAACTTAATTCAATTTTTGGCGATGAAGCTCCATCAAGGATCAGTGTTTATCGATGGTATGGTGAATTCAATCGTGGTCGTAGTTCACTCCAAGATGAATTTCGTGAAGGTCGTCCAAAATCAGTTGTTGTTCCGAAAACCATTGATGCTGTGCGCGAACTGATATTGGAAGATCGTCATGTGACCTATCGTGAGATTGAGACAACCTTAGGCGTTAGTGGGACCAGCATACATTCAATATTGCATAAACATTTGACTGTCAAAAAAATTTGTTCGCGTTGGATCCCACACAATTTGTCAATCGCCCAAAAAAAGGCTCGCGTCAATTGGTCGAAAGAAATGCTCAAAAAATACGGTCGCGGTGCTTCGAAACACGTCTATGACATCGTGACAGGTGATGAAACGTGGATTTACGCGTATGAGCCCGAAAGTAAATAGCAGTCGACAGTCTGCGTGTTTCAAGATGAGCCAAATCCAACAAAAGTTGTTCGCGCACGAAGCACTTCCAAGCAAATGGTCGCCTGTTTTTTCGGAAAAACTGGACATGTCGCAACCGTACCACTAGAACAACGCAGAACAGTCAATTCTGAGTGGTACACAACCATTTGTTTCCCAGTTGTCTTCCAAGAAATCAGGAAAACCAACCGCCGAAGACGGATCACTCTTCACCACGACAATGCGAGCTCTCACACATCGGCTGCGACAACTGCATTTTTGAGCACCCAAAACATCGATTTGATGGGTCATCCGCCGTATAGTCCTGACTTGGCACCGAATGACTTCTTTTTATTCCCGTACGTAAGAAGCAAACTGAGAGGTCAACGTTTTTCGACACCTGAAGAAGCGGTTGCTGCATTCAGAATGCATGTGTTGGAGATACCTCAATCAGAGTGGCAAAAGTGCTTCAACAATTGGTTCAAACGCATGCAAAAGTGTATAGATCTTCATGGGGAATATTTTGAAAAACAATAAAGTGAGTTTCGATGATCAATATTTGTTTTTGTTCTCTAATCCCGAAATATAAAAGGGAACCCTCGTATATATATTCCGTAGGTCTGAGAATAGGTTTTTATCTATTTTTTATGCTCATAAGTGCAATTGTTTAATAAATATTAATAATTTATTAATTTTCAACCTTGGTCGATATTTGTGTAAGTGCATCGGCTATTATTATAACCGTTTTGGGCGGTGTTCCGTCCATTGTTTAACAGTTCGGGGGCTGGTGTCCAGGTCACTATTATACCAGTTTGGGGTGGGTGTGTCGGCTGGGTGTTGGTGCATAGGCTATTGTTATAACCGTTTTGGGTGGGGGTGTTATTGGATGGAGGTAGACCAGCTCATTCAGTATTTAAGCTGCCACTAAATATTCAAAATAACCCTGACGCAGTGTGCAACATCCGAGTATTAACCTCGGTCGATAATTGATTAGTTATCCCCACCAGGTGATATTATAACATTATGTAATTTTACCATTTCAGTGTAATCTTCAAGTGAATTTTTTCCTGTCTTAAGGTTTTTATCTATTTTTTATGCTCATAAGTGCAATTGTTTAATAAATATTAATAATTTATTAATTTTCAACCTCGGTCGATAACCGTGTAAGTGATAATTGATTAGTTTTCCCATCAGCTGATATTATAACATTATGTAATTTTACCATTTCAGTGTAATCTTCAAATGAATTTTTTCCTGTCTTATTGAAAAGTAAGTGAAATTATTATTTCTGAGCGTAGTTCTCACGTTTATTCTTTTAGTATAACCTAAAAAATACTTAACACATATCACGAGCTCCCGTCAACAACAACTATTGTGTTAAACTAATTTGTACAATGCCAGCTAGACGCAGAGGAACTTCTTTAGGCCGTCAAACACGTGGAGCTGCACGCAGGCGAACCGCTAGAGCCCAAAGAACAGAAGACCAAATCCAGCAAGATAATACTAATGTGCGTGTGAACATGGCGCGATTGCATCGATATGAATCAGCAGATGCGCGAACTGAACGAAATGAAGAAAGAAGATTAGAACAGAGACAAGCGCGTCGTTTTACAATCAGCAGACGCAGAGCAAATGATCAACAACGCCAACAGGTCCATCGATCATTTACATCTAATTCATTCCTGCGTCTAGCATTCGAGTATGAGTCCGATATTGAATATTATGCTCTTTCGAAAGTGGTAATTGGTGCTATGGATAAGGAATGTCCTCATTGTCATGCTCTTAAGTTTAAAAACGAGCCAGCCGGGATGTGTTGTTCGTCAGGAAAGGTGCAATTACCAGCAATTGAGACACCACCTGAACCATTAAATGGTTTACTTATCGGCACGGATCCAGATTCTAATCTGTTCCTAAAGTCAATTCGAACACTTAATTCATGTTTCCAAATGACATCGTTCGGAGCAACAGAAATAGTTAACAATAATGCTATCAATGGTCAACAATTCAATTCAACATTCAAAATCAAAGGCCAAATTTATCCCAAAGTGGGTTTATTGCTGCCAATGCCAAACGAATCACCTACATTTTTACAAATTTACTTCATGGGTGGTGAGGATGCACTCGTGGATGCACGTTGTGGCTATAATCACCTTAATTCACTTTTTGCCAGGCGTATCATCGGCGACCTGGATGCTCTATTGAATGAGCACAATGAATTGTTAAAGATATTCAAATCACACATGCACAAATTACAAAGTGATAATAACGCTATTGTAATCAATCCTGATAAAACACCTGCTGGAGAGCGCATTCGTAGATTTAATGCACCTGTTCTTGATGATGTTGCTGGAATCATGGTCGGCGATCGTACAGCTACGCGGGAAATCGTGATTCGTAGAAGAAATAATAATCTACAGTTCATTGCTGATACACACCGCTCATATGACGCTCTTCAATATCCGCTAATGTTCTGGAAAGGCCAAGACGGGTATTGCGTAAATATTAAACAACGAGATCCCGCAACAGGAACTGAAACAATCAAGAATGTTAGTTCGAAGGATTATTATGCGTATCGGTTGATGATCAGACGTGATCAGGACAGCGTTATTCTACTGTGCCGTGAGCTTTGTCAACAATTCATGGTCGACATGTATGTGAAGATAGAGAGCAAACGACTACGATACTAGCGATTTAATCAACAAAAGCTAAGTGCGGAAGAGTACATTCACCTGCGAGACGCTATTATCAACAACGCCGATGCCGCCCAAATTGGTAATTCTGTCATTCTACCATCATCGTACATAGGCAGTCCACGTCATATGCAAGAATATATACAAGACGCCTTGACTTACGTGCGAGAATATGGACGGCCGTGTTTATTCATCACCTTCACATGTAATCCAAAATGGCCGGAGATCACATCCTTAGTATTGCCTGGCCAAAGCGCAATACACCGTCATGACTTTACACCACGTGTTTTCAGACAAAAATTGAAGTCTCTAATTGATTTCATTACAAAGTTACATGTATTTGGTCCCACACGTTGCTGGATGTATTCCGTTGAATGGCAAAAGCGCGGATTACCTCATGCACACATTTTGGTATGGTTAATCGATAAAATACGTCCTGAAGAAATCGACAGTATAATTTCTTCGGAAATTCCAGATCCGTCCACTGATCAAATGCTGTTTGATATTGTTACTGCAAATATGATTCATGGCCCATGTGGCAATATGAATCGTTCATCGCCTTGCATGGCAGACGGGAAATGTACTAAAAGTTTTCCAAAAAAATTCACTGACGATATGATCACAAATGTTGATGGATATCCAATATATCGTCGAAGAAATCCCGATAATGGAGGACAATCTTTTGTTAAAAAGATCAATAACATAGACATTGACATTGATAACCGTTGGGTGGTCCCATATTCGCCTTTGCTGAGCAAAACATTCAATGCTCATATTAATGTCGAGTTCTGCAGTTCAGTGAAGAGCATCAAATACATTTGCAAGTATGTAAATAAAGGCAGTGATATGGCTGTATTTCGCGTTGAAAATACCAATGTGAATGTTCCTCCGGTGAATAACAACGATGAAATAACGCTTTACCAAATTGACCGGTACGTCAGTTCCAATGAAGCTGTTTGGCGTATCTTTGGTTTCCCAATTCATGAACGAGATCCAGCAGTCATTCATTTAGCCGTCCATCTTGAAAACGGCCAGCGCGTATATTTCACGAGCGAGACAGCAATTGATCGTGCTATAAATCCACAAAAAACTACACTCACCGAATTTTTTGAATTGTGTAATCGTGCGGATGCTTTTGGTGCTTTTGCACGGACATTACTCTATTCAGAAGTACCACGTTATTTCACATGGGCACCAACAAAAAAATGGATGCCCCGTAAGCAAGGCACACCAATTGATGCATGTCCCGGTTTATTCAAATCAAACACCTTGGGACGAGTATTTACAGTTAATCCAAGGCAGACTGAGTGCTTTTATCTCCGGCTGTTGTTGGTTAATGTCACCGGCCCATTGTCATTTCAAGATATACGTAAAGTGAATGAGCAACAGTATCCAACATATAAAGATGGATGCCTTGCACTCGGTTTACTGGAAGATGACAACTAGTGGGAATGTAAGCTTGCTGAAGCAGGATTGAACTGTACAGCAAGACAAATTCGTCTACTGTTCGCTGTAGTGTTGACTACATGTTTTCCGACCAGAGCAGAGACATTATGGGATAATCACAAAGATTCAATGACTGATGATATATTGCATCAACATCGTACACGATGCAATGATCTAACGATAGCATTCAGCGACACTATGTACAATGAAGCATTGATTGCTATTGAGGATCTTTGCATTATTATTGCCCACTTAACTCTCAGTCATTTCGGTATGCATTCCCCAAATCGAAATGCATCTGATTTAATTAACACTGAATTGAATCGTGAACTACAATACAATACTATGGAAATGGCAGCGATTGTTGCTCGCAATGTCCCACTAATGAATGACGAACAAAGAGCCATTTGCGACCGTATCATGCTCGCAGTTGCGGCAGGACAAGGTGGTTTCTTTTTCTTGGATGCACCAGGTGGAACTGGCAAAACATTCCTTATTTCGTTAATTCTCGCCGAAATACGATCAAATAATGGCATCGCATTGGCTGTTGCATCATCTGGCATTGCGGCAACTTTATTGGATGGAGGTAGAACAGCTCATTCAGTATTTAAGCTGCCACTAAATATTCAAAATAACCCAGACGCAGTGTGCAACATAAAAAAACAATCTTCCATGGCCACAGTACTGAAACAGTGTAAAATTATCATCTGGGATGAATGTACTATGGCGCACAAACATTCGCTTGAGGCGTTGAACAGGACATTGAAAGATATAAAAAATAACGACAAACTATTTGGCGGAACTTTGTTACTCCTTTCAGGTGATTTCAGACAAACACTTCCTGTCCTTCCACGTTCAACATACGCTGATGAGATCAACGCGTGCTTAAAATCATCGCCAGTGTGGCGTAATGTTGAAAAAGTACAACTGAAAGTAAATATGCGCGTTCAAATGCTTCAAGATCCATCTGCTGAAACATTCTCAAAACAACTATTAGATATCGGCGATGGAAAAGTTACTACAGATGAAACTGAATGCATAAAATTACCGACCGATTTCTGCACAATCATTGATTCGCATGATGCTCTCATTGTCCAAATATTTCCCGATGTTCACAGACAATACACAAATCATGAGTGGCTGCCAGAAAGAGCAATTTTAGCAGCAAAAAATGTGGACGTCAACGAATTGAATCTTAAGATACAAGATTTATTGCCAGGAGACTTGGTGTCATACAAATCTATTGATACAGTTTGCGATACCACCGAAGCTGTGAATTATCCAACAGAGTTTTTAAACTCATTGGATTTACCAGGCACGCCACCATATAATTTACAACTGAAGGTTGGATCTTCGGTTATTTTGCTTCGTAATTTGAACTCACCACAGCTGTGCAACGGCACGCGATTAGTTATTAAAAAATTAATGAAAAATGTTATTGAAGCTATCATTTTAAATTCCGAGGTGAAAATATATTACTACCGCGAATCCCTATTATACCCACAGATGTACCAATTCAATTTAAACGCCTTCAATTTCCAATTAGATTGACATTTGCAATGACTACGAGGGTTGCCTCTTATGTTTTGGGATTTGGCAACCCTAGTGTTGCAATCCGGCAATTGACAGCTCTGTCGTAAAGTTGGACATTTTTGAGGTTATACACACTCAGAACGTTTTGACATACGAGCGCTATTTGTGTTGTTTACAGTAACTTAAAAGATTCATCTCGGCCCAAAAATGGAATTAAATCGTCAACATTTTCATGCGATTATTTTTTACAACTTTCGACGTGGATTAACTCAGCAACAGTGCATGGATGAACTTAATTCAATTTTTGGCGATGAAGCTCCATCAAGGATCAGTGTTTATCGATGGTATGGTGAATTCAATCGTGGTCGTAGTTCACTCCAAGATGAATTTCGTGAAGGTCGTCCAAAATCAGTTGTTGTTCCGAAAACCATTGATGCTGTGCGCGAACTGATATTGGAAGATCGTCATGTGACCTATCGTGAGATTGAGACAACCTTAGGCGTTAGTGGGACCAGCATACATTCAATATTGCATAAACATTTGACTGTAAAAAAAAATTTGTTCGCGTTGGATCCCACAAAATTTGTCTATCGCCCAAAAAAAGGCTCGTGTCAATTGGTCGAAAGAAATGCTCAAAAAATACGGTCGCGGTGCTTCGAAACACGTCTATGACATCGTGACAGGTAATGAATCGTGGATTTACGCGTATGAGCCCGAAAGTAAACAGCAGTCGACTGTCTGGGTGTTTCAAGGTGAGCCAAATCCAACAAAAGTTGTTTGCGCACGAAGCACTTCCAAGCAAATGGTCGCCTGTTTTTTCGGAAAAACTGGACATGTCGCAACCGTACCACTAGAACAACGCAGAACAGTCAATTCTGAGTGGTACACAACCATTTGTTTGCCAGTTGTCTTCCAAGAAATCAGGAAAACCAACCGCCGAAGACGGATCACTCGTCACCACGACAATGCGAGCTCTCACACATCGGCTGCAACAACTGCATTTTTGAGCACCCAAAACATCGATTTGATGGGTCATCCGCCGTATAGTCCTGACTTGGCACCGAATGACTACTTTTTATTCCCGTACGTAAAAAACAAACTGAGAGGTCAACGTTTTTCGGCACCTGAAGAACCGGTTGCTGCATTCAGAAAGCATGTGTTGGAGATACCTCAATCAGAGTGGCAAAAGTGCTTCGACAATTGGTTCAAACGCATGCAAAAGTGTATAGATCTTCATGGGGAATATTTTGAAAAACAATAAAGTGATTTTCGATGATCAATATTTGTTTTTGTTCTCTAATCCCGAAATATAAAAGGCAACCCTCGTATCAATGAGTCTCAAGGCCAAACGATGTCTGTCTGTGGTTTAAATTTGAGCACATCATGTTTTTCACACGGACAATTATACGTGGCGTGCTCTCGAGTGGGCAAACCATCCAGTTTGTTTGTGTTAGCTAAAGATGGGAAAACAAAAAATATTGTACACTCTGTTGCATTAAGAGACTGATATTGTTTTTTAGTAATATTGTCATAATTAGTGATATGTACATACATTTAATAAATTTAAAAAATAAATGTTTAGTGGTTTGTTTTTTTTATATTCCGTTATCATCGACAGTGCTCCATGCCTTTTCCACTCATATACCGAATCCTCATACACTTTCAATAAGTTAGTCATTTATTTCTACCTAAACAATCCCTAGAAATAATGTATATGGCAAAACGAAGTTTGCCGGGTCAACTAGTATACATATATATATATATATATATATATATATATATATATATATATATATATATATATATATATATATATATATATATGTATATATATGTATATTATTTATATATATATATATCGTTTTTATATATGAAATATATTTCTGATTATAATTAATTGACTTTGAAAACCATACAAAAAATACGCAATGACTTGTTACTCAATATTAGAAATTTGAACACGATATTTGCAAAGAAATGTCCACTATACACAAATCAAAGTATACATTTCGGGAAGGACTTCTTGGTGTTTTTGGGCTATTAAGTTTATTTGCTTTCTATGTAGTATGATCTAGATTTATTCCGGAATGTAGGTTGTTCGATAACCATACTTGTGGATCCCCATTCTTTTATAATGGTTCGTTTCTTTAATAGTCCAGTACCAACTTAAAAAAATATTTTTGAAGAAAAATTATTATGTACGAATGTTGAAAATTCTACAAAACTAAAAAAAAAAGTCCTTGCCTGACGAATGTTTATTGTGTTATTATCAATTTGTTTTTGTTTTCGTTTTTAAAATTGAGATTTTAAAACGTTCGTGCAACCGCCATAGATCCGTTCTGCATTGCTGTTCCTTTTATGCCATTAGAATTAGCTGCCATTAAAATTTGATTTCAAAAATCGTTAGAGTCGGAAATTGTAACTTCTGGGTAAATAAATAAATAAAAGCAGAAATACTATCAAATCTCCCTCGCTCCCCCCTGACTGCTGTTCCTTAATTTCTTTCTATTTTTCTCTTTTCCTTACTCTCTCTCTTTTGTAGGAACTTAACTTGCGAATAAAATATTGAAAAGCAGAAAAATACACAAACACGAAATGATTCTTTAGTAAGTTATTTTTAAACTTTTGAATACTCGTGTGTTCTAGAAATAAAATGTTCTGAATGAAAAGGTCTAGAAAGACTTTTTTTTTTGTTTTAATTTCGTAGTTTGTTTGTTTGTTTGTTTGCGAAATTACGTTTATCTTGTTTGAATAAAGTTGAAGTAGAGGATACTCCAACTTGTGCTCTATAAATGTATCCATAAGTAAGCTTCACTAATTAATTAATAAGCTTAAAGAAATAAATGAAGTTTAAATTAAAAAAAATTATCTACAAGTCTTAGAAAAAAAATCGTTTAATATATGGAATAACTCTATTAAAAACAGGATTACCTTCTCTTGGATTGCACGAGCTGCCTGTATTCAAGTTTTGATTATCAGGACAATGTACACCTCCGTCCGACGGGTGGACTCTGTCGTTATCATTTGATTTGGAGGTACTACAGTGTACTGGATGGATTCGGAAGCTGCTAAAAATACTACCGCCATCTGTTACTGTAATTTGGTAATTATTTTGATAACCAGGTCCTTTAGAAAGTGATGAACTTGAGTATGTGATGTGGGGTCCAATAGTTATGTCGATAGGAGCCTGTGGATTTAGAGTTGGTTGCCGGAGTATTAGATTCACAGAAGTGTAACTTTTTTGACCTCGAGCTGGTGATTCGAAATTTCGAACGAATGGAAATTCTGGTCGAACGAATATAGTTGACTGGTGCCGTTGCTGGTGTTGCAAATGCCCGTTAATAGACCTCGGAGAGACGGCTACATTTACACATATCTCCGCTTGGGACAACAAAGGGTAGTTTAAGGTGCTGGTTAAAGTACACGTTGCGTGAGAATCTACATCAATATTTTTTGGAAATTTTGAACGTTCGTCGTGGCCATGCGAGGTACATCGTTGATCTGTATTTTCTGTGGTTTGTTGTTTTTTCGAAAAATCTTCCCTGTTCCGAAATGAGGGGCTTCGAATGGTACCAAAAACTGGAGGACAGTTGGGCGGTGTGTTTGTAGGGTTTTCTTTGGAACAATCAGATAGATCAAGTGCACGTTTTTGATCACCAATAATAGTTTTCCTTTCATGATTTTGTACGCCAGAAGGCATACCTCTTCTGCTTGACGAGGCAATATCAGATCTCTCTGGTAGCGTGGTTGTTATGTTTTCCTTATTACTTACAGTACCGCTACGCGGAGTCGGATTATTGTGACTCTGTGTTAAATGGTTATTCTCGTTGGTTTTCTTCAACGTGTTTGAGTCATGCAAGTATCTTAAGCTTCGCGACTGTAATTTCTTTTTACACATTGATTTATTATTACCAATCGGTAGAATAACTTTCGGAGATTCTACCGATGGAGTTTTCTTTTCCATATCATTTTTATGATTGTCTTCATTTTGGTAATAATCTACGACATATTGGTTGACGACGTGGTCGGGAACGGATGGATTCTTTTGTTTCAGCTCATGGAAAAGTTGCATAGCAGAGATGGTGGTGCTATTGCAGGTAGATTTCCTGTTGAAATCTTCGTCAGAAAAATATGCTTGTAAGCATTTTTCGGTTTCATTTATATTACTTTTGAGTAATTGTGAGGAGTTGATATGTTTCAAGAAGTTATTCTTAGACATTGATGGAGTGATTTCATCTCGTGACTATTTCGGTGCCTGAAACATTTATAAAAAAAATATCTTTATAATTGTTTTTACAATAATTTTAATCGAATGTGATAAAAGACATATATACAGACAATGTCAATGCTTGAACTTACTTACGTATTACTTATAATGAAACATTAATGGTAACTACCACCCGCAAATAATTATCCCTTTGGAAAAAGCCCACAATGATTAGATGCACTTAACACTAAACCTCACCCTGAGAAAGGTTGGCGCAAAGCTAATAACCTTGCCCAGAAAAACAAATTATTACGGACAATTTAACAAGTCTCGGATAAGGACCGGATATCAGTGGAGAGACTTGCTAAATGAGGCCAAGACCGGATCCCGGTTGTAGTGCCGATGATGATGATGAACACTAAATCTACCATGGACGGTTCAAATGACCTGGTGAACGTAAATAAGCTTCATACATGTTACATAATTGTCAGTGATCAATAAGTAATAGAAATATAAACATTTGTTTATCCAAAGGCTTCTGTCCATGGAGATGCGATTCAGGCGAAACCCGAAGCTAGGCCATCAGTATGCGGAATTTATGAAGGAATACCAGGACATGGGCCACATGTAGCAGGTGATCGAAGAAACCCTAAAATTACCGAACAACCACTGCTGCTATCTACCCCACCATGCAGTAATCAAGGCCGAGCGTGAAACCACCAAGCCCAGAGTGGTGTTCGATGCTTCTCTGGTCACAAGTAATGGAACATCTTTGAACGATCACTTGATTGTCGGACCATCCTTGCAGTCGGACCTCATCTCAATATTGACCCGGTTCCGCAGGCATCCCATAGCGTTTGCCGCGAATATCGCCAAATTCGAGTTCAGCCTGATCACACCGACTTTCAAAGAATTGTTTGTCGGGACAACCCAGAGGACGAGTACCAAACGCTCAAGCTGCTAACCGTAACATACGGAACGGCGTCTGCTCAATTTTTGGCAACGCGTTGTTTGGTCCAGATTGCCGAGAAGATCGAACAATCGTGTCCGGAGGCAGCGCGAATCATCAGAGAGGACTTCTATATGGATGATTGTATATCTGGAGCGCAATCCGTGCAGGAGGCAATCCGGTTGGTGGGTCAAGTGACGGATGCTCTTAAGAGCGGCGGATTTCCGCTACGTAAGTGGAAATCAAATTGCCACAAGGTACTGAACTGGCTGCCGCCGATTCACTGGGTTCTGAAGAAGTGTACCAGTTCATCACGAGCGAGGAAACGAAGCTACTTGGAGTGAATTGGCATCCCGGGTCGTATCATAGCTCACGAAAAGTAAGGTTCTGTCACACGTCTCCATGCTATATGGCCCATTAGGCTTGCTCGCTCCAGTGGTGGTACCAGCCAAGCTAGTATTGCAAAAACTGTGACTTACAGGTGTCGAGTGGGATCAACCCCTGGATGAAGAGATTCAGAGAGAGTGCAAGGAATACTTCGAGGGATTGCCGGCGCTGGAGTCGGTGAAGATCCCACGTTGGTTGGGACATCCGAAGCCCGTTCAGTTACATGGATTTTCGGACGCAAGCGAGAAGGCCTATGGAGCGAGGTTCAATGCTTCGCATATACCGATTCCACTATAGTGCTACAATGGCTATCGGATCATCCCAGGCGGTGGAAGACAGTCATTGCGAATCGTACCTCGTACATTTTGGAAAGGCTGCCAAGGGGCCAGTGGCATCATGTACCGACTGCGTTAAATCCAGCGGATTATCTATCAAGGGGGCTTAGAGCAAAGGAGCTCGCCGGAGCAGCTCTGTGGTGGTGGGGATCCGTTTTCCTGCGAGACAAGGAGCTGAAGTTGCCCCGGACGCCCACTTACCAAGTCCGAGAGGCGGACACCGGAACACCAGTAGACCTCGAGGAGCGAAAGGCATCGTGCTTCGTAATCCAGCAAGAGGAGCTGTCCATAACAAGGAGATTCTCCAGCTTCACTCGAACGGTACGAAAGGTAGCGTGGATGAAGCGGTTCATCGACAACAGTAGCTGCAAAGGGGACGGCACGCGAAGCGAACTGATTGCGCTCAACCCATTCATCGATGACCAAGGTACCCTCAGGGTGGGCGGAAGACTAGAAGCAGCAAGGATGGAATACGAACGCCGACATGCACCAATCTTACATCGGCAATATCACCTGGCAAAGATCATCGTGCGGGATTTGCACTGGAGACTGATGCGCACAGGAAGCCGGTTACTGCTCTCCGCAGCGAACTCCCGGTACTGGATCATAGGGAGTCGAGGACTGGTCCGGAGGGTCATCGCAGAATGCACGGTTTGCGTTCGTCACAAGGGAGGGTGCTATCTCAACAAATGGCGGCATTAATCCCGCACGCCCATTTAGTAACACCGGCGTTGATTATGGAGGTCCTATCACTCTTCGAAGATGGAAAGGACGTGGCGCGAAGCGAGTCAAAGGCTACATCTGTCTCTTCGTATGCTTGGCAACCAAGGCAATAGATCTCGAAGCGGTTAGCGAGCTGTCCAGCGAGGCTTTCCTGGCAGCATTAAGGAGATTCCTCGCGCGTAGGGGTTTTTGTCACACCTTATGGAGTGATAATGGCACCAATTTCGTCGGGGCATGCCGAAAATTGCGAGAAGTTTATGAGCACATAAACCCGAAGGCTACCCAGGACCAGATCATGGAGGAGTTGGCCACCAACGGGATCACTTGGAGATTCATTCCCCCGGCAGCTCCCCACTTTGGTGGATTATGGGAGGCAGGAATCAAGTCCGTGAAGCATCATCCTATAGTTGCCCTGCCAACGGCGCCTGGCGACCCTGAGGTGTTGACCCCCAGTCATTTCTTAATTGGAGGACCCGCTATGAGCGTCCCGGAAGTCGATCCGGGAGAGACAACAATCACTTCACGGTCCAGGTGGAAGTACTTGCAGGCGTTGCATCGAGCATTTTGGTACCGGTGGAAGAACGAATACCTCCACACGCTGCAGGCTCGCAACAAATGGTATCATCCGGAACCAAACCTAGGAAATCCGGTCGTGGTGCTCCTGAAGGGCGAGCAACAATCTCCGACCTATTGGCCCATGGGAAGGGTTGTCGAGCTTCATCCTGGCAGAGATGGCAAGGTGCGGGTGGCAACTGTAAAGATTCAGGGGGGCACCCTTAAGCGATCCGTCACGAAGTTGGTCCTACTCCCGGTTGCGGAAGAGGAGACGGTTGAACCGACAGTTCAAGGTGGGCGGAATGTTGGAAACGGAGCAGCACACGACCGCAGTACTAGATGCGACCAGCGAAGTCGCATTGAATGCAGTCAATCACAACATAAACAACAAATGTCAGCAAACAGCTGACATTCAAATTAGATTAAATCATCTGTCATTCTGTAAATTGACTTCCACTTTTCGTGAGCGATCAGCAACATCGCTGCACGCCACATTACATTTGAGTGAGAAATCTTCCCCGATGACATTCCTCGGTCGGCGTAAATCAAACTACGTGTTGTACAATTGACAACACAATTATTGAACATATTGTAAGTAAACCGAGTTAGTTGGTTTACGTCGCTTTACATACACAGTGTTCCCTTCGGCTGAGTTAACTCTTGAAATTATTGCTGAAAATGTCAATTCACCAATCCGATTGTAAAGAAGAGATAATCTGAACAATCTACTGAAAGCCGAGCGCCCAGATGTGCTCTTGGCTAGCGAAACTAAGCTAAACAAAAGGCACAAATTGGGCTACAAAAATTATGAAGTTACTAGACGAGATCGTACAAACTCCACTCAAGGGGATTGGGGGGGGGGGGGGGGGGGGGGGGGGGGGGTTCAAAGGGGTCAAAGGGATCTATATGTGGTTTTTGTTTATGGTCCTGGAGCCCCCCAGTGTACACAATTTATCAAAGAACTTGATACCCTTTTCCAGAGTTTCAAGTTTGACGCGGAAAGTAATTATATCTTTATGGTGGGAGATTTTAACTCCAAGCTCAGTGCTTGGAGTAACCTAATCTCGAACACAAGAGGCAATGGGTTGTTCGACTGGTGGCAAACAAATGCCACCAAACATAAACTAGAATTGTACGCTACAAGTTCGTCGTCTTATCTAAGAGGAAATTCCTTCGAGATTCACTTATGTTGGACGAGCGAATACAATTACTAGTCACGGAACTCACTACTCGAAATTGTCTTCGTACAATCGAGTACGATAGTGATCATTACGGACTAGGCGCCGCAATTCATGTTCCAAGCGAACACTCACTACTTGAGCAATATAACCAGACAAGTTTTTTTAATTTACGAAAAGCACATTGGTCGCGCTTTGATATCATTTTTCCTTATATAGGGTGGCGCAAAATTAATCATCTATTTTGTTTTTGAATTACTTTTGTGCTAATTAAAAAAAAATGATTTTGAGTGATGGAAATCTTTATTTCGAGCTTTACAATTTTTTATATTAAGTTAAGAGGTGACTGCAGCTGTTTAGTTCATAAATGTCAAATATGATTGATGTACGACGTCATTTGCAAAAATTATAATATCTTCCAATAGGGTGATTAATTTTGCGCCAACCTATACAATGAATCATTCTATTCCGAGAGTGTCTCACTCCGAGGGGCATACAATACGATACAGAAACTCGACGATCGACGCTCTGTATAAGCAATAGAGCATTCTGCTCTCTAAATTAAAACTGCTATATAGACAGTTCAGGCTCTTCGATAGTATAATGGTTAGTGTTTCGGATTCATAATTATATGCTCGGGGAGAATCTAGTACATCGTCTAGTACTCTCCCCGACAAACATATTCACCACAACTCGATGACAGGGCATGAACAACCGTCATCGCTAACTGTCATTGCATACTGTTTTGGTGCTCGATCAATTGAAAGAAACTTTTTGGATTTTTAATGCTGTGATAGTTGTGACCTAGAGGATAGTTTAATTAAAGTTATATAATGAACTAAGACAAGGAACGTTTTTATTGTTATCCTGTTGTAATTTCGCTTAATACAACTCATGTCAACGGTGCAGTCAGTGTATAGTGCAGAAATACAACAAACATCCAAACTGACTAATTTGGCCGACGTGATTTTTGCACTGCATCGAGCAAAGGCCAAAGTGATCAGCATTGAAGAACCTGTCGACCTTAGGCGAAGTTCTACAAAAAAGGTATTACTGTTCCTTTGCATTTTAACCTATTGGTTTCAGGTATCGTTGACCCGGACGCCATTGCGTCATTCCTCGCACCGTGCTTATCTTTAACGATTCACCGACGACATTCCTCGTTCGGCGGAACACCGCAAAGGATCTCGACCGACGACATTCCTCGTCCGGCACCGAGATATTCAACAGTTAGTATACCCGCCTGTCACGTGGGAGACCGGGGTTCGATTGACGCAAGACTAATGACCTTGCCCGGAAAAAACAAATCATTATGGAAAATTTAACAAGCCTCAGGACTTGCTAAATAACGCCAAGACCGGTTCCCGGTTATAGTGCCGATGATTATGATATAGACAGTTCAGCGATCCAGATGGCCAGGAGATTAAAACAATTAAGTCACTAATTAAAAATCTTCAAAAACTGATCTGTGATAATTATAGATCAGTAATCAATGAAGACTGGAGCAACGGAATTCAAGCCATTAAAGCTAGTGGATTGAATATGTTCCCACAAATAAATAAAGTCCCTCAAAAGAAAGATATAATGATATTCTATATCTATAAGTCCCACAGACGCCAGAGAATTGTCAAACTCTGCTGAACGCAGGACTTACCCTAGCGTACATCAACTCCAACGAAGAGCTCATAATAGTCGGGGATCCGCGAAAGAAAGCGAACTCAATTGGTGCTTGTTTCGAGGCATTGCATAGAGTGAACGAACTTGTTCATTCTAACCTTGAGCTGGAAAATAGGCCTCGCCAAAACCATAATTTTCTACGAACTAAGAGTTGGCGTCTCGAAAGTCGAAGTTTCACAACCTTTAGTGAAAACAATAGAGCGGATTCTTCGAAAATAGGGCTCTCCAAAATCATATTTGGATACGCTATGAGCTTAATAATTGGCGTCTCTTTAGTCGAAATTCCATTATATTTAGCGTGAACAATAGAGCAGATTTCCCACTAAGAAATCCAAACACAAGTATGTTTGTGCACAGGGATGAACTTACGAACATCCTTAGATCCACTGAGAACAAGAAATTCTCTGAATAGTATTCCAGACATTGTTTTAAAGCATTTTCCTCTTGAAGTAGTGAACGTCTACACAATTTTGTTCAACAACGCTCTAAATAATGTATATTATCCAAACCGTTGGAGAACTGCAATAGTTCATCCCATCTCAAAAAAGGGCAAAGTCAGCAGCAATCCAGACAAACTTCGCTTGATTAGCTTGATTCCAGACGTTAGTAAGATATTCGAGAAAATTATAAATAAAGCATTGATAAACTGGTGTGATGAAAAGCTGTATCATTCCGAACGACTAGTTCGGTTTCAGATCAAAACACGACCCCCTTCCCGCCGTCCAGCTATTGATCTCCTGCTACCACCCCTCGTCAAGATCGCGCAACAAGCCCTTAAGTCATCCGAATGCCGCTATGCCTTCTCGAAGCTTAGAAATAGTCGAACTTACGACAACGTCCGCATCTATCTAGCTTCCCTCCATACAGATCTGATGCAGTCTGTAATGAAGGCAAAACAAAAACGAGCGTTAAGGTTTCCATTCAACAGGCAGGCCTTCCCACCGATTTCCCTAGCCTTCGTAATCTGCCCATCTACCAGTTCGCACATATGCCGTTCACTGTTGCTGTCTCACAAATGCCATATTTGCCACCCCCGCATACACTCGCTCTTCTCTAGACTCCTACCTCCCCTATCGGCTAGTTCTCTTCTCCTTTCCTTGTTTTTTCTCCTTTCTTATTTCTTCTTTTTTAATAATTTTTTAATTACTACTTTAGATTTTAAGTTAGTCTGTAAGACATTTTTTTAATTTATGCTTGGATTAAGCAAAATAAATAAGGGTTCTGCCCTCACCAAACTAGACACGGTTCATGCTGCGACAAAACTTGTTTCCGACATATACTGGAACAAAGGAAAGCGACAACGCACAGGGGTCTGTTTGGTTGATTTTGAAATGGCCTTAGACCCCATATGGTTAGAAGGGCTTGTCTATAAGTTATTATATATATGTATACCAGAATATTTGTTATAGATTATTTACGATATGATAATGGGTAAACAATTTGTGGTGAAATGTGGAGATATAAATTCTAACAAGACATTTCACATCAAAAACGGCTTACAGCAAGAGGCAGTGAATTCTCCCATTTTGTTTAACATTTACACTAGTGATCCAGTGGGTTCTCTCAGCCATGCCATTGGATACGCAGACGACATTGGGGTGTATAGATCTGGAGAAAAGATGGATGTCGTCAACAGACTTCTGCACGATGACTTCAATAGAATCAAACGTTTTTGCGACGACTGGAAGTTAAAGACCAATGTCAAGAAAACAGAAACTATCCTTTCCACATCGCCTTTGTCCAGGGCATCGAGCGGTAAAAGACAGAATTGGAAAAAAAAATTGCAAAAACTGTAGTTAGATACCTGGTATCTTTACTTTGATAAGCATATACGAGGGCGGACTGAAAAGTTTCCGACCTAACAAAGGTACAAGACATTTTTTCCTTTTATATATTTCTACATAGTCTCCTTGTAACTCTACACACTTCTCCCAGTGTACTACGGAATAGATTTCATGTCATTGCATATCCGTTTTTAACTGCGATAAGAGCAGCTGCTACGAGAGTGGACTGAAAAGTTTCTGACCTAACAAAGGTACAAGATATTTTTTCTTAAAATGTATTTTTCTTTTTCTACATAGTCTCCTTGTAACTCTACACACTTCCCCCAGTGCACTACGGAATAGATTTCTTTTCATTGCAAATGCGTTTTTAACTGCGATAAGAGCAGCTGCTACGAGAGTGGGCTGAACATTTTCCGACCTCAACGCGAAGATAGCAGCAGTCGCCAATAAAAGCTGGTGAATGTAGTTGTACATCTTTTGGCAGTTACTCGCCAAAATCTCAGGCATTTTGGACACGTAGTTTTTATTTGACAGTCGTTTGAGTGCGTCAGTGGCGGTTCCACCAAACGCCACTGTCTACTTGTCCAATTTCCCCCAAGCTTCCTGTGCCGAAGCTTCTCAAATTCCACCATTTCCCGCTAATGCGATTGCATTAGCACCAGTAAATGCTTCACGCATCAAGGTTATCTACCGCATAACCTAAAAGTTCCTTTAAAAGAATTCTTACCTTTCACCTATTCGACACCTTCGGTTGCCAGGCAAATTCCAGCCTCCCCATATTTGCACTTCAATCTCCTCGCATACCTGAAACATTTCCCTTCTCAACGGCAATTATTGCTTTCAACGCATTATCTAGGAATTCCTGTAAAGAATTTCTCCCACAAGCGCATTCATGCATGCATCAGTGCATCTCTGCATTAGCGACCAAGAACCGAATTCTCGTTTACTGTAAATACTCACACTAGAATTCGACCCTTGAGTTGCCTTAGATGGCATATACAATTGGCATAGATGTCATACAAACCGTCATTGTGTAACCATCTAAATTGCTTCGCAATGACTTGCAGCTAGTGATACAACTGCAAGCACTTTACCCCGAAATGCTCCTTTGTTTGAATCTCCAAAAAATCATCAACTCCACGCATAGCCGCCGTGTTGAATTCAATAGCATCAACAAATGCAAATAAAGAATCCATTTCTTACAACGACCAAAGATACGATACACAGATTGTATGATGTATCCCAAATGCATTTCACACCTAATGAGTTGCAGCTTATATATTTAGCCGACCCTCATTACAGACCAATGCCTTAGGTCGCTTCTCCCTTTGTTCTTTTTTCCTCGTTTCAGGTTTCGTTTATCCTTTGCTCAAATGCATCGATAAACACTGTGATCTGTACGATCACCCATACATGCATACCACCATGATCTTCCCTATGAGATCCGGTTACCTACCCCCAAAAAGAGACTCCACGTTTCTCTTGGAATAGGAAACGCACCCTTAACTAAGAGAGCCATTACCACTGGCCGAATTTCCTTTCCCAGCGAATTGATATCGCTGAGTCGTTTACTATCACTCGACCGAGCCGGCCGGCCCGTCTCCCGCTACCCGTAGCGCCGCGGCTATGCATACGCGCTATTTCCAAAGTTGTGATCGGGTTGCTTTCAGTAACAAAACTCTTGTTTAAAATGTTGTGAATTAAAGAAAACGTGAGACGAACAATCGACTAACTTAATCGAAACCAATGGTCAGTGCTATATGCTCAACAGAAAATAAATAGCACCAAGTCGCGAAATGTGTGTGTAAAGAGCTTCTCTGCTCTATGCCATTCGCGTCATTTATAATATTATAAAAAAATAATCAAGCATAAAGCAAAAGTTCATAATAGTTTAGAATCCAAAGTGCAAATGTACCTTTTATCGTTTGTTTTGTTTTACCAACCGTTTTAAATAAATAAACACATCAATAACATTAAAACAGTGAGTTTTATTTACTTTCCTCCTGGTGGACGGTTTGTCGTGAAGTTTTGTTTCCTTGGTGGACAATTTACAGCGGAACTTTGTTTTAGCGATGATGGGGATGGGAGTGAACCTGGTGCAGTACGCCTGCACACATACCCCTACCCCACAAGTCGATGTGAGTGTTTTTGTGAAAATGGACATAATTGAGTATGGAGCTGTCATTAAAATTTTGTTTTTGAAAGGCAATACGCCAACGCAAGTCAAAGATGATTTGGACTCTGTGTATGGGGACTCTGCACCATCATTTACCACCGTGAAATTTTGGGCAGCTGAATTTAACTGTGGCCGTGAGCGCTTGGGAGACGATGAACGTTCGGGACGTCCAAAAACTGCAACAACTGACGATAACATCGCTAAAGTTTATCAAATGGTGCTAGACGACCGCCGAATTAAAGTGGGAGAGATAGCAGAGGCTTTGAAAATGTCTAAAAAACGTGTTTGTCATATATTAAATCAAGATTTAGGCACGAGAAAGCTATCCGCGCATTGTGTGTCGCGTTTGCTCACGTTAGACCAAAAACGTGTTCGAGTGAACATTTCCAACGCGCTCTGTTGGCGCGGTTTAGGCGCAATAAATCCGAGTTTTGGCGCCGATTTATTACTGTCGATGAAATTTGGATACGCCATTATAAGCCCGAAATACAAATACAGTCAAAATAATGGACTCCAAAGGGGGAATCGGCTCAAAAAAAAAAAAAAAAAAAACTGTTTTTTCGGCTGGGAAAGTGATGGCGACTATTTTTTGGTGTAGTCATGGAGTTATCTTATTCGATTATCTTCAAGATGGAAAAACCCATTACAGGAGCATACTAAGCATCATTACTTGACCAAATGAAGGCAGAAATTGCCGAAAAACGGCCACATTTGCAGAAAGAGAAAATCCTGTTTCACCAAGACAACGCGCCGTCTCACACCTCAGCGGTTGCCATGGCGAAAATCTACGAATTACGGTTTGAATTGTTTGATCATCCGCCTTACTCACCAGATCTAGCCGGAAGAGACTTCTTTTTGTTCCCTAATCCAAAAATTGCGCTCGGAGGACAGAGATTTTCGTCAAATGACAAAGCAATCACCTTCGTGAACAGTTATTTTGCAGAGAAAAACGCCGAGTACTATTTGGACGGGTTAGAGAGATGGGAGCACCGCTGGAAGAAGTGTGTAGAGTTACAAGGAGACTATGTAGAAAAATAAAAATAAATTTTAAGAAAAAAATATCTTGTATCTTTGTTAGTTCGAAAACTTTTCAGCCCACCTTCGTAGTCTTCTAGATGTTACGTGCGTTTGATAATTTGTAATTATAATATAATTTTGTTTTAATATAGTCTGATGGTAAGGTGGTGGAAGAGTTGCGCGATCCACGAGTGAGTGTTCGAACACGCCCCGATTCGAGTGTGGATCGTGGGCGAGTTCGAATTCGGTTTCCGAAGTGGACGTCGATGAGCGAGAGAGAGACAGGAAGATGTTTGAATTCGGTGATTTTGATTCCGTTTGTTGTCGATTCGGGGACATACTGTGTTTTTTGGATCCCGTTGAGAGTTGAGTTGCAGCAGAAGGAAGAAAAGACAAAGCCCCGTTCCTTGTATTAAAAAGTACAAAAAAAAGCCAAGTTCGAAAATTAAACAGGAATAAAGAAAGGAAATGAGAATTCAAGAGGAGCACCGGTGAATAATGAACAGTTTGTCGTAGTCAGCGTAGCATAGTAATGTTAATTTAAAAATGAGTTAAATGTTAAAGTGGATTGAAATAATGTTAATTTAAATGCTGAAAAGTTATGCAATGAAATGTATCAGTGTTGAATAGAATGTTGGAGTCAGCTGTATGTTAAAATAAACTGTGGTAACCCAAAGATCTGAGGAACAAAAGGAGTTTTATTTTCCCCTGACCAGTGTTGTGCCCGTGGAACGAGTAGAATTGATATTGGCAGATTCGGCATCAACGGTCCTGATATCTGGGAGACGATTCCCTGCCTACCGACCTGAATGCGAGCTGAGAAGGTTGAATATAACGAGTCTCCTGAAACGACAGGTAAGCGCTTATTTATATATTAATAACAAATATTCTTGTGGTAGGAAAAAACATCACATACACTCCAAAGTCAAAATAATATTGTGATGCATATGACAATCAGTACTAGAATATTCTAGAAAGTCCAAAACAAACTACTAGAATATTCTAAAAAAGTACTGGAAAACTGGAGACTATGAGCAGTGGAAAATTCGAGGCTATGGAACGGACGGAAACAAAACACCGAATCAGAATGAGGAAACGGTATAAATACGATAGACGCAGATCAGAGTAAGAAGTAAGAAGTCAAAGACGCGATAAGTAAGGAAGCGATAAGTAAAGTAGCGAAGTATCAAGAAACGGTTGTTATTAACAGACTAATAAAGTGTCCGCAAAGAGAATCGATTTAACGGCTCTATTAAAATAATTAATCCAGCGAACCCTAAACTCGCTACAATATCATACTCGGCATTCATCCGACCAGTGTTGATGTATGGCTGCCCGGTATGGTATAACATATCCCCATTCTAATAGAAAAAATTTCGGGTGTTCGAGAGGCACTGTTTGCGTTCCTGCCTTAGAATGTATAGAACACCTGAGTCGTAACATAAGAAGTTCTACTCCAATAATGTCCTGTACGCCAAATCAGGACCAAGCAGGATAGATAACTCAAAATTTCCGTGGTCACACTGTAAGAGCAATGTGCAGTGAAAATAATCTTATTTCGGGAACATTCTATCGCAATGATATGTATCAGGAGAGTACTCCACAGAACAGGTTATTTCGCCCAGAAGCATTTCTCTTTTTGGATGGAAAAGGACTTATCCAAGACAAATATGGAGTCCCTATTATTTACCACGCTTTCCGTGGCGTCTGAATTTTCCATAATCCAATGTTCCAGATCGCCTACGTTTCAGCATGGTGGTCTGTGGAAGAGATAAATCTAAAGAGACCGATCTCATCCCAACTGGTGGTGGTGTGTGGGGGTGAATGTATGGGTGCCGGCGTACGGCACGGGTTCACTATTACCCACCGACGGAAATCACGGGAGCGGCAAATAGTTGCGGGCAATAGCGCTGGTAATGGTAGGCTCGTTCGTACTTTGTGCTTTTTTACTTCCCTTTTCTTACTCAGAACTCACAGCCAAGGAACAGTCACCACTGAGTCAGTTTGGATCGTTTGCAACTATTTTAAAAGTCTGATTAATTGGATCGTGCCTTGAAGTTATTCACTGGTAGCCATCCGCTAGAAGATCGCACTTCGGGCACGTTACGAGCACTTGAAAATCTGATGCGAAACTGTCATCCGCAAGGAGGAAACACCACCAATGAAACACCCGGATTTCGTTGAACTTAGTTTTTTTTTATTTCTTCGATATTCTGCACAGTATGAAAATATTGCGCCATTGCCGCAATTTACAAGTCAGTAGCACTTAGGCACATGGAGTACAAAGGGTAGTAGTATTATACACAAACTATCGTATAGAAAGCTATCGATCTCTGTTAATTTCCGACTTTATTTTATCCACTGAGTTACAAGGCTTCAACAAAGTATTATATTGTTTGTTAAGTTTTCTGTATTCGCGATAATTTAATTTATAATTATTGTTCGCGTGTACGCTACCAAAGTGGAATTCGTTTTTTTAATTCTCTTTCTTTTGATTAATATAATGACGCGGATTTCCTACTCGACTCGGGGCGTGCGTGCTTCGCAATGTATCAAACTCGACTTAAATCGGGACTTGCGCAGCACACTCACGCGATGCGGCTCGACTTTACTTTACACACGGGGGCGTGCACACCCCCGTGTGATCGCGGTGGTTATAAGACGATTCTTGACGTGCGCGCACTGACGGTTGAATGACGACTGACTGAATGAATGCATGCAAGAATCCATTCCGGGTGTCGTGGCAGGGGAGCCATTGCTAAGTGAACTCACTGCCAATTACTAGGAACATGGGGAAGGGTTGCTATGCCGACGTAGAAAATTTAGTTCAGGGGAATTTCTGCCGTACAGGCTGAATTAGATTCCTCTGTTGCTGTGTATACGGATAAATCGGTTTCGGAGGCATAACCAAGTATGGGCATGAGTTGTCGGTTAGACAACGGAACATGGGTCTTGGTCGTTGCGATGGTTGTTTCGTGGAAATGCAACGCATCGTACTGGTGACTTACCAGTAAGGAGAATTGGTATTATTTCAGATGGTTTAGGTAGGATGGGAGCCGAAATGGTTTTCGGGGAAACTGAATGCTGCTTGGTTACAAGCGAGGAAAATGGTTCAAGTAGGAAGTGCGTCGGAGTAGTTTTCGGGGAAAATTAATGGTGCTTGGTTGTCCGGCCAGATACTTGTCTACGCAGATGACATCGTCATCATCGGTAGAACTGAATCGGCTGTACAGGACTCCTTCACCCAGATCGAGCAGGCGGCACAAAAACAGAGAGTGCATAATAATGAGGGAAAAACTAAGTACATGGTGGCAACTTTTGCGAAGAGAAGACCTAACGTTGGTCAAACTATCAGGGTAGTGGAGCACGAATTTGAAGTAGTGCAATCTTTTAACTACCTTGGGTCAATAGTATCAGTCGATAACAAAATGGAAGAAGAAATACGCGAACGGCTGATCAAATCCAACAAAGCCTATTATGGTCTATCTAGGCTCTTTAAATCGTAAAATGTATCCAGAACATCCAAGTTACTACTGTACAAGACCATGGTAATCATGTATGGATCCGAGACCTGGGTGCTCAATAAAAGGCACTCTGAACTCTGGGCTCCTCGATAGTATAGTGGTTAGTATACCCGCCTGTCACGTGGGAGAAAGGGGGGTTCGATTCCCCGTCAGGGAGCCTCTGGCGCAAGACTAATGACCTTGCCCGGAAAAAACAAATCATTATGGAAAATTTAACAAGCCTCAGGAATTGCTAAATAAGGCCAAGACCGGTTCACGCTTGTAGTGCCGATGATGATGATGAACTCTTAGCCTCGAGAGAAAGGTCTTAAGGAGAATTGTTGGCCATGTATGTGGGGGAGGACGATTCCAGAGACGCTACAACCATGAGTTGAACACAATCTACCTTGAAGCTGATGTTGTAAGAAAAATCAAGCTCGGTAGAGTCCGGTGAGCGGGACACCTAGCTCGAATGAGCGAAGAGGAGCCTGTCCGGAAAGTCCTTTGTGGCAGGATGTATGAAAGGAGACAGCGCGGCAGACCTTGTCTGCGATGGAGGGATGGCCTAGACCAGGACGCCCAGAGCCTGGGAGTGCTAAACTGGATGACATCGGCTCGAAATCGGGACCGATGGAGAGATTTGTTAAATAAAGCCAAGACCGGATCCCAGTTGTAGTGCCGATGATGATGATGATAAAACGTGCTGGAAGTTGTGTATTGAAAACTGTAAGCGAACTTCGCTCTGCATAGAGTTCTTAAGCGAATATTGTATGTGGTTGTTTAGTGTCGCGATGATGTTCTTTAATAACCTTATGATGTAAATATTTTAGTCTTAAAAAATTGTAATTTTTGCATTTTAAAACAATTAACTTAATTTTTTGGCAGCAAGCCGTAACGCTCGGCCATTATTTTATATTTTGCCATCGAAGTTATTTAACAGGAATACTGTTTACTGAGTCAGTCGAATCGGATTCAAAGTTATTACAAAATTCTTTCTCGTTATAATCTGCTTTCTATTTTAAAAAACGACAGAACACAGTTTTGTTTTTAAAATGCAAATAAGGAAAAAAGATATTAAATAAAGTTTAATTAAGAAATTATTTTTGTGGTCAAAGCTCAAAGTTAATAAAGATAAAACCGGCAGGTTTGTATTTATGTGGTGGTGTTCTTGGAGACATATCGCTTAAAACTTAAGCATAATATGCTTTGAAAACGCAATATTATTTTCTCGAAATTGCTCCTTGCATACATGTAGAACCAAAAGATTTTGGTATTTAACCCCGCGTGCCTGTTCTTTTTTGCCAGAAATTCATTACTCCTTCATCTTTTTAGTGCCCGCGCTGTACCACTTCACACTGTAATATGAGGTCATTTATAAACCGTTCAGGGTATGCGTAGTGGACAAAAAAGCCCTTCCGATAATAGGGGCTTTTTACACCCACCTCAACACCAGCAAAAAAGGACTTACATTTTTTTTTTTTTTTCATTAATCCGAAAACTAATAAATGTTTGGTAACAATATGTTTTAAGTTATTGATGTTTGCCAATACGAGCTACTTGCTCGAAATTTAAGTACATCATTTAGAACGCGAACATAACAAATTTCTCAAAAAGGATGTTATATGAAATCTCTCGCCATGCAACTGAACATTCATTCGATTCACAGCTACTTTCCCAAGATTCCATTCAAAAATATAGCTCAACAACAGGTGAAATATTTATTATTTCTGTAGAATAGCGTCAGTTTGTGAATGTGAAACTGATAGTGAGCGGCGCAATCCCACATGTAGCATTCAATACAAAACGAAAACGAAATGTTTTTCCAAACTTGCTTCGGAAAATTTTCAATACACCCACGTAAATACGAACAAAGCAAAATTCAGCTGATTATCTAAATCTGCCAAAAAAGTTTTTCTATCATTTCAACAAAAGGATTTTTTATAAAAGCTCCCCTACTGACACTCCATACATACAATTGATCAATATTCCACAAATACGAATGTCAAAACAACATTTTAACACGATAATATTTCCGAATTCACCTTAAAACATATTCTAACTAATTACTTAGACACTTTTAAATTTATATTATTAACAAAACAGTAACACAAGGTGATGAAATTAATAATAACGCAAACTTTTCCGTACAGACTGATCCGAATAAAACTAAAGAGGCAACACAAAGAAAATAGCACAAGAAAACATACACCAAACACATGGGCATATAATTTCTGTACAACAAATGATATAAAATCACATAACTCAATCATACCTAGAGTATTTGGAGAAAGCCGTTGCGGGTTTTATATAAATTGAATTATTATTTCCTTTCAGCAAGTTCCCACAGATTTTTCGCTGCACTTTCTAAGATACTATTCACCATATACCGAGACGAATCTGATAGATTTGCAAAACGGAAACTTTAAAATAAATCTGCACCATTTTTATTATAGATAATTTTGTAAAATCATTGAAGTTTTTAATCACGCCAAATTATATTCAGTATGTTGTTAAAGAGCAAATATTTGTTGAAACGCGATGAATTTAATAAAAGAACTTACTATATGCACAGTAATAAAGTTTTGTAATTATTTTTAATTTCATCTTATTTGACAAGTCGTACACAACTGGTCATCACATTTAAAATACACAATATTATGTTTACTACAGCGAAGTGTTCTATCGCGGTCCATGACAATATTAAAATAAATATCGATCACCAAAAACACCAACAATAAAAGAAAGTATTCCATTCAAATAGGAAATTAAGTATAAAAGAAAAACACATTTTACACAAGAATGTCGGTTACACTTTTTGTTACGTCCGATAAAAATTAAAATATATAAATTGTTTGTTTTTTTTTTAGTTATTTAATTAAATAATGTTCGGTAATCGAATTTTTACATATAATACAGGTGTACCTGTCTGTATGCAGTAGATGAATTTGGCAAAAATAAAACATTTAGGCCGCGTGTTTTCAACGATACGATCTAGAGTGTGACGCAAACGGCGAACGAACGAGACTGAGAACCGCGGAAAAAATGAAGATCGCTCGAGACAACATTTTGAAAACAAAAATAAATAATAAGATGCAATGAAAATATACATTCGTACACAAATAAGAGAATGACGTAGTGCGACATTAAATAAAATCATTTAATAGGAAATATATTTTCAAAACTGTACAAAGCCGGTGTCGATTGTGTGATCTTTTCGAATCTACACATTCTTCTGCTAACCAAAAGCTTTGTTAAAAACTATTTCAAGTATGATGAACAATTTTAAAATATGGTGTTGATATTTATTGCAGTTCACTGTAAACACAATAGTGGTGTGAAAAACAAAATTTCTTTCATTCTGTCTTGTCAGAATTTAAACTACGATGTGATACAAGAATTAATTAACAGATAACTTATAAGTTTTTGCGGATTGTTGCAATTTTCGAACATATTTTAGACAAAATACCCGATTAGAATAACAAGTTTGCAGTTGAATGTGCGCACAGTGGTAATAAAAACTGTTTCTGTGTATGTTGTGTTGTGCTATATGAAGGCATATACAAGTCGGGAAAGGCTGATTTACTAAGGAGTAAGTCATTGCGTTCTGAATGAAATAATTAGTCCCCATCTCTACTCCCTATTACATAGGCTACTGACCAAGTGCTTCTCTTCTTCCTTCTGTTTCTATTTCCATTGCTTTTCTTTTCCCTTTATTCCATTAGCCTAGAGCAACTAAATATATAGGAGACGCTGATGATTATTAAAATGTTTTATTGTTTCTGCAGTTGGTGCGGATATTACATTTTAATATATGGCTGTCGAACTGAACTGACAAATCTTCTTATCACCTTGCGATTTGATAATCGAGAGTGATAAGAAGAAGAAGTTTCTGAAGTTCCATCTAGTTTACCCACACATTTTAGCATTTAACATTTTCTATCCTTTTTTTCTTTTCTAGTAAAAACAAGAAAAAATTGTACACATAACTTATCGCTAGACCTTACACTGTAAGTCCATCAATTATGTAAAGCTGTGGGGGTTCTTAAAGCTCACCTGAAGAACCCCCCATATCCGCAACCCAGCCATCAGCAACTTTCTGCTAATGCAATCGCATTAAGCACCTGTAAATGCTTGGTAGAAACCTTGACGTGGTGCGGGGGCTTAAACTACAATGAATCATTCAGGCTATGCTGACGGAAGCATATGCTTCCAGTAGGGTCACCCATGTCAGACAGGCTAGCGAGGAGTAACACACAAAGATCTACCACCCCTAATCCAGGGTGTTACGCGCCAACGTGTCCATTGGATGGTTTGCAGCCAGGGCTATACCGGCTGTAGTATAACGTCGCCTCTCTGACACCGAGTCGAATCAGAGCAATAAGCAGACCTTACCACGTCAAAACGGGGCTCTGATGTGGCGGACTATTTGAAACCCCAAGTCTCGTGAGCTCAAAAATGAATAACCAATATACAAAAAAACAATCCCACGAAAAACCCGGTAGGCGTAGGTGTGATGAGCCGACACTACCATAAGGGAAAAAATCATCAAGAAAACACCGACTCGCCAAAAAGAAGACGTAGGGAAAAACTGAAAAAGCGGGATATACGCATCGGCACGTGGAATGTTCGAACGTTATATAAACCAGGCGCGATACAGACGGTCGTAGAAAACGCGAAACAATATAAAATGGACATCGTCGCGCTTCAGGAAGTTCGACTCCCACATCAAGTAATAGAAACCAACGGGTTTACACTGGTGTGTGGAGGTACCCATACACATAACCTCGGAACTGGCTTCATCATAAGCAAGAAGATTACGCCCCATGTAAAAGATGTGCAATTTATTAATGACCGAATGTCGGTGCTAAAAATACAGGGCCCATGGTACAATTCTGTATTTAAAAACGTACACGCTCCAAAAGAATCTACCGACGAAGAAACGAAGGACACATTCTACGAGAGCCTAGAGGAAGTATTTGATGGGATCTCATCATCCGATGTTAAAATCCTCCTCGGCGACCTCAACGCGAAAATTGGAAAGGAAGAGATCTTCCAACCAACAATAGGTAAAGAAAGCCTACATGACGTTTCAAATGATAATGGTATTCGAATTATCATGTTCGCAGCGTCAAAAGATCTGGTAGTGAAAAGCACGATGTTCAAGCACAAGCAAATCCATAAAGCCACATGGATATCACCCGACGGCGTAACGCGTAACCAATTAGACCACTTCCTCATAGACAAAAAACACCACTCGAATATCCTTGACGTAAGATCATATAGAGGAGCAGATTGCGACTCCGATCATCTTCTAGTGATGAGCAAAATTAGAAGTCGGCTCGCAGCAAACCCACATGGACACTCACGGGAGACGAGCAAAAAGTTAGAAATTGATAAACTTAAAGACCTACGTCAAAGGGCTGAATGTCAAGACGAACTAACGAATAGATTTAGAATGGTAGAGAATGACAGTAGTGAGGAAGAGGAAACCAATAGTGTGGACACTAAATGACACAATCAAACAAACAGCCAAAGGGGTATTAGGATTTAAGAAAACAACTAAGTCCAAACCGTTGTTTTAACGATGAGTGCAGGGCAAAGATCGAAAAACGTAAACGCCTCAGAATGATCCACTTAGAAGCATAGGATGAAGTCAACGCAGTAAGATACGCGACAATTCGGAAAGAAACAGCTAGACTTTTCAAACGCATAAAACGGGAATGGGAGAAGACTCGGATCGAAAAAATCATAGAAAATGCCAGAGCAAAGAACAGCAGAGGTATGTATGTCGGCATAAATTCAATTAGAAATGGCTACCGAGGAAGAGCCTAAATAATTCAAGACGCAAACGGCTGTCTGGTCACAGCAACAAACAATATCGTGACAAGATGGAAGCAGTACTTTGAAAACCTGCTCAATGTACCCACCCATCAATCACAAATAAACGCCTCAGCCTTACATACAGCCGAGCCTCAGATCCCAGAGCCCTCTTTCGACGAAGTTGTAGACGCGATAAATCGACTGAAAAACAACAAGGCTCCCGGAATCGATTGCATACCGGCAGAGCTTGTGAAGCATGGAGGAGAGGCAACCGCTCGGAAGATCCACCAACTGGTTAAAATAATATGGGACAAGGAAGTCATTCCGGAAGAATGGAAAACCTCAATAGTCATCTCCATTTTCAAAAAAGGCGACAGATCTGACTGCGAAAATTATAGAGGAATATCATTGCTCCCAATCACATACAAAATATTAACAAATGTTTTTGTTGTTGAATAACGCATTTATTGTACAATAATTTGACAATTGTTGACTTAGGACTAAAATGCTAAATCCTATTTTACAATGTTATTTATTCTTAAAATAATTTACTGGCTCTACACGAGCACTCTAAATTACACGATACAATTTTGTCTAATGCCTTTCGACGTACAATAATATTTTTATATTTTTATATTTTTATATATTTTCTATTACCCGAACATTTTAGAAGACGAAGTTCTCTCTCTGTAATGTTTTTTTTCTTTCTTTTTTTTAAAATAATATAAGGTAAAAAAGTTTACAAAAAAAAATTAATAACAAAAAAACAAAAAAAGAAATTTTAAAACGAAGAGGAATCTAAATGAAAAATGGAAATGAAAAGGAAGAATAAATAAATATGAAAAGGGAAATGAGGAATGGGAAGGGAAGGCGTAGCGTCTGAAGATCTTACTATATTTGGGGATATTAAATCCTTTCTTCATTGTCAATCCACCACCAGTTGGGATGGGATCGGTCATTTATAGATTTATCTCGATCGCCTATTGCCATGCTAAATCGCAAGTGAACTGCAGCATTTGATATACCACTGTTATAAAGAATCCGTTTGTCCCTGGCACCACGAAAGGCGTGGTAAATAATAGGAACTCCGTGCTTGTTTTCGATAAGACCTTTTCTATCCAAGAGAGGGAACGCTTCTGGTGGGATAAACCCATTTTGGAGTGTATTCTCCAGGTATATGTCATTGGGGTAGTATGCTCCCGAGATAAGATTATTTTCGCTGCACATTGCCCTTGCAGTGTGACCACGAATAATTTTGATAATGAAATTGTCTATCCTATTCAGTCCTGATTTGTCATACAGTGTCTTATTAGGACAGAATTTCCTGTATTGAGACTAAGGTGTTCTATGTAACCCGAGGCAGGAACGCAAGCACTGCCTCTAGAACATGCGAAACTTTTCCATGTAGGATGGGGAAACGTTGAATCATACCGGACATATACACTAATATTGGACGAATAAATGCTGAGTACGAAATTATTTTAACTTTGTGATCTAGGAGACTATTTCGGAACAGACTTCTTGTCATTGCATATGCACTTTTAGCTGCAGAGAGGGCAGCTGCTATGTGCTTATCAAAGTATAGGTATTGGTCTGTGGAGAGGAAGTCGTGGCACCGGCATGAGTGCGAGTTCTACTTCCTCCTCCATCATCACTATAAGGCAATGTTCCGCCAACCGAATAGTCACTAAAAGGTTACACGGAAGAGGCAACAAAAGAAAATCAAAACGCTGCAAGTCCGGGAGGAAAGAAAACACATTAAAACGCACAGATTTAATTGGTGATCACCGCATTTTTATTACTTCACTTATAACTTTTTATTACTATTAAATTGTTCACGGAACTTTTTGGCACTCGCAGGCTACGGGGGAAAGGAAGATTGCAACTCCAGGGTGTGCACTCCGAGCACACCCTACACGGGATAATGAACGGCTCGACCGCTCCGTTCAGTGGTTGGAATAAGACTCCGTGAGGATAGAACTCTGACTTGAATTCTATCTTCAATTAAGGGTGAGATATGGAGGGGAAAGAGAAAATTTTCTCTTAAGGGTGTGGCCACTAAGAAAATGCGATCTTTTTGGTGCAGTGGCATGTGTGCGCGATCGAACAGATTCAATGTTGTTGCACGTGTTCGAAAGCAGTGGAACGACGAGAAAGGCAGTCGGCGAGAACAAAGGAAAAGGCGACCAAATGGTTCGCTCCGTAATGAGGGTCATGTTTATGCAACGTCGCTATGACGGACGTTGGAAAAAAGGTGTTAATGGGATACGATACTTTATACCATGGAAATTGTATATCGTATCTTGGATTAATTGCCGATACGCATCCCTTGCTTGCATTTAGGTATGCCAAGCAATTAGTGGTGGCGACGAAAGAAATGCATCATTGTTTGTCTATTGAATCGCTAGTGTTGCAGCTGTAAAAACAAGCTGACGACATAGTATTTTAACTCAGACAAAGGGTATCGAATGTTTGGTATTTATCGTGCATATGCACATTAAGGATCAATTTTAGGAATTTCAGATAATGCTTGAAAGCATTACATGTCCTTGGAAAAGGAAATGTTTTCTGCGGCAAATGCAAATGCATTGGCGGGAAACAATGGGAGTTGTGGAATTCCTAAAAAGGTCATGAAGAATTCTTACAGAAAATTGTATGCAAAGGGATGCATGAAAAGGTAAGTTTTCTTTATAGGGATTTTAAGATTACAGGTGGTGATCTATATAATGCGTGCAGCGTTCTTGTGTGCCGAATGCGATTGCATTGGTGAAATTATATGGGAAGATGGATGTTATGGGAATTTTTAAGGAAAACGTACCGTCGGGTTTGGCGGGACCGCCACAGGTCCATCCAGATACCAAGGTACCTGACAACAGTTATCATTTATGCCTTGTATCTCTTGAAGCTGTAGAAAGGGGTGTTCTGAAAAGGATAGTTTCTGTTTTTTGGAAGTTAATTTTCAATTTCCAATCGTCACAAAAGCGTTTGATTTTATTGAAGTCTCCTTGAAGAGGTCTGTTAATGGCATCGATTTTTTTTTCTGATCTGTACACTACAATATCGTCGGCATATGCAATAGCATGATTAAGACTACAACTAGATCACTAGTATAAATATTGAAGAGAATGGGAGAATTCACGGCTCCCTGCTGTAAGCCATTTTTAATATAGAAGGTTTTATTGGAGATTTTGTCCCCACATTTTACCACAAAGTGCTTATCCATTATCATATCGTAAATTATGTATAACAGATATTCGGGCAAACCTAGATTTGATAGCTTATATACAAGTCCTTCTAACCATACGGTATCGAAGGCCTTTTCAAAGTCAACCAAACATACGCCTGTGCATTGTCGTTTTGCCTTGTTCCACTGTATATCGGAAACAAGATTTGTAGCTGCATGAACTGTGTCGTGCCCCACTCTAAAGCCAAACTGGTTGTTCGAAATGATGTCGTTTTCATCACACCAGTTTATCAATGCCTTATTTATGATTTTCTCGAATATTTTGCTAATGTTTGGAAGCAGACTAATCGAGCGAAGGTTAGCGGGATTGCTCCTGTCCTTGCCCTTTTTGGGGATGGGATGGACTACGGCTATTTTCCAACGTCTTGGAAAGTATGCATTATTTAGAGCGTTGTTGAACAAGGTAGTGTAAATTTTCACCGCTTCCGGAGGCAGATGTTTAAGAACTGTATTCGGAATACCATCTGTTCCAGAGGATTTCTTGTTTTTAATGGATCTAAGGATGTCCATGAGATCATTCTTATTCACAAATATATTTGTGTGCATCCGCTCTATTGTTTTTACTTAAGATGGTGAAACTTTTGTTTTCGGAATGCCAACTTTGCCGTTCATTGTGCAGCGAAATATGGTTTTGGATAGCTCTGTTTTCGATATCGAGGTTAGAATGAATGGATTCATTCACTTTGTATACTGGCTCGAAACAGGCGCCAATTGAGTTAGCTTTCTCTTGCGGATCCTTGACTACAATTAGTTCTTCGTTGGAGTTGATGTGTTCCGGGGTGAGTCCTGCGTTCAGCAATATTTGACAATTCTCGGGAGTCCTCGGGACTCGAATGCAGGGAATGTCATTATGATCTTTTCTTCTAAAAACTTTATTTATTTGCGGAAACATATTCCCACCACTGGTTTTAATGGAGAGAATTTTACGTTTCCATTCTTCATTAATTACTGATCTGTAGTTGTCACGGATCAGCTTTTGAACGTTTTCAATCAATGACTTAATTGTCTTTATTTCTTGGCTATAAGGATCGCTGAACTGTCTGTAGAGCAGTTTGAGCTGGGAGAGCAGAGCGCTTTTTTGTCTATACAGGGCATCAATAGTTGAGTTTCTGTATCTAATAAAATTCTCCTCCATGTGCGCCGCTTTTGGAATGGAACGGCGCATTGTTTTGATGACAATGTTGTCCATCATTAAGAGATAATGGTCTATTTCCTCATTTCGAAGGTTTCTATTAGTCGGAGGATCTACGCCATTGGAGCGTAGTTCTCTTTTTATTATGCGATCAAAGCGTGACCAATGTGCTTTTCAGAAAACGAACGAATGTATCTGGTCGTACTGCTCAAGTATTGCACGTTCGTTTGGAACATGTAAAACGGCGCCGTGGCCTTAGTTGTCACTATCATACCCGAATGTGCGAAGGCAATTTCGAGTATTTAGGTCCGTGCCTAATAATTGTAGTCTCTCGTCCATCATAAGTAAGTCCAGAAAGGAGTTTCCTCTTGGATAAGATGGTGTACTTGTAGCGTACAATTCTAGTTTATATTCTGTTGCATTTATTTGCCACCAGTTGAATAGTGCATTACCTCTTGTGTTCGGCGTGATATCACCCCAAGCACTGTATTTGGAGTTGAAATCTCCCGCCAGAACAAAATCATTGTTTTCCGAGTCTAACTTGAGATTACGAAAAAGGGTATCCAGTTCGCTGATAAATTGCGAACACTGAGGAGCTTCAGGTGCATACACGGATACCACGTATGACTGTAGTTGTAGTATAGCGCAGCCCACCATCAAAATGTTTATTGATTTCCTAAAAAGGCGTGCTCAAGTAGAGAGTACCCGAGCGCAACAAATTTTCAAGCCACCTTCGGAAAGGCCCTTTATACGTCGCGACCATCGGCCACAACAGGCATTTATGGCTTCCACTCAAGCTTGTGTTTTTTGCGAGGACACTAAGCACCAGGTGTATTCCTGTGATAAGTTCGCGCAAGCTCGAAAGCTCGATTTGAGGCAGATAAGGTTGGCTGGCCGGTGGTGCGTACAATGTCTAAAGAAAGGACATCAAGTTTTGGGTTGTCAAGCACAACAATGTTGTTATCGAATAAGTTGGTATAATTGTAATTGCATGCTTGGCAGCCCTTTTTTGCGTTCGTTACTGCCAGTTTTGTTATTTGTTGTTAGATGTCATCATCATCATCATCGGCACTACAACCGGGAACTGGTCTTGGCCTTATTTAGCAAGTCTTGATGCTTGTTAAATTTTCCATAATGATTTGTTTTTTCCGGGCAAGGTCATTAGTCTTGCGCCAAAGGCTCCCCGACGGGGAATCGAACTGCGGTCTCCCGCGTGATAGGCGTGTATACTAACCACTATACTATCGAGGAGCCTTGGTAGATGTCATAATTATGTAAATTAGTTTTAGTTTGGATTAATATTCGTTGTCGTTGCCGATTAGTTTTCGTTCGTTATCAATAAGATTATTATTGTCAATTCTTTTCGTTATCGAACAAATTTGTCTTGTTATTCGTTCGTTGTCAAGCAGTCTTCTGTGTTGCGAAAATAGAGTTCGTATTGAAATAAAGTTTCGTTCGTGATAAACATTTTTGTGCATTTACAAATATTTCGTCGTCGCTCGTTCCCGGTAAACGCACTGGGACTTAACATGTTCCTTGCCTTTGACTTTTCAAAGGTATATCTATAATGCAAGCTTCCAGCAGCTGAAATTTGTGTACAGCTGTGCTGTAAACGACCTTGTGGTGAAGGGCTTTCTTAATTAAGATAGCAACTCCACCTCCTTGTGTGGAGTGTGGACGATCTCGTCTAATGACTTTATAGTTTTTGTAGCCCAATTTGTGCCTCTGGTTTAGCTTGGTTTCGCTAGGTAGAAGCACATCGGGGCATTCAGTTTCAAGCAGGTTACCTAGATTATCCCTTCTTTCCACGTGGATTAGTGAATTCACATTCACAGCAATAATTTTTAGTGTTAAATTAGTTGGGTAGTTCATTGTGGTATGTTGGGTTGTCTGAGAACAAGGACGAATAAATAATATTTATTCGGGCCGCTTGTTCAGTCAGTTTTTTTTTCAAATCCAGCAATCTGTCCTTGTAGGGCTAACAGGATTGCTCTTATATCTGAATTTGCCTCTGGAGCGGGCGCTTTTATGACGTTGCGTGAAAGTTCCGCCGCCGTTGTATTAATTGGATTACTAGCCATTTGAGAAAATTATATGCTAGGTGCGGAAGGTTTTGTGATATTACTTCCCTGTGCCGCGAAGTTTGAGTTTAATGAACTACCGGCAATTTGAGCGAATGATACACTAGGTGCAACAAGGTTATTATAAGAACGAACCTTCATTCGTTTCTCTTCTTCAAGTTGTTTTTTTTTTAAATTCCAACTTGGCTTTTAGTTGTTGGAATTTCGGACAACCTCTAAAGTTGGCCGGGTGACCTGTATTTTTGCACAGGACGCAAGATAGTTTGCTTCTATCCTGAACTTCTTTACCTAAGGGGCATTCTCCTACGGTATGATTGTTTTGGCACTTTACACATCTAAATTCCATACAACAGTTAGATGCAACGTGGCCGAATCGTTGGCACCGCATGCACTGCAACACGCGGTCAGCCTTCCGTATTTTTTCCCAAATTAACATATTGTTTGGTGGAAAATAACTTTAATATTCCTAAGTGCATCGACTTTGCTGTTGGGACTTAGGGAGACAATGAAGAATGGCAACTTGCGGTAGCGACTTCGGGAGAGAGAAGTGGAGAATGGCTTCACATCAATGAATTTTAAACTGTCATTTTCGACAGTTTGTAGTTCTGAGAGGAGTTCTTCCGAGGAAAAAGAAGGATCAACTCCTTTAAGTAACATGGAGATAGTTTTCTCCGATTCAGGTGTGTACGTGAAGTACTCACTACTTGCTTCCCTTAGAGCAGATTTAATTTTATGATAATCATCTAAACTATCGCATAAAAAACTTATTTTATTATTATTTAAATTCTTCGTTTTAAAATTTCTACATGTTAACTTACCCAATTTAATTAGGTCCTTAGCTTCCATAAAACTAACTATGATGGGAGGCACTTTCTCCTTCTTATTGGCTGCTGCATGTTGTTTTTCCAGCAGTTGTTGCTGCTGCTGTTGTTGTTTCTCCTCTTGCTGTTGAATGTTGCTTTCCGATAAGGCGTCTTTGATTTGTCGTTCCAAATCGTTCTTCTTTTTGGAGAGCTCCTCTTTCTTTTTATATAGCTCCGCAATAAATTGAGCACGTTCGACATCTATGTCACTCATTTCTGTATTGCTGGTTTTGCGGTCTTCTGTTGCCAGGTCTTTAAATTTATTCCCTTCTCCGGAATAATGTGGCTTATCAGGAGTGGTCATTCCTTCTCTGCGAGTTTTTTCTTTCTTGTCTGGATTGGCTTTATGCCGTTTGGTAAGGAGGTTTGGCTGGGCTTTGGGCCTCCTCTTTGAAATTACTTTTAGAATTGCTTTTTTTTCCATTATTTGTTTCCACCTTTAGTTCAATTGTTTAATTTGTGAAGCAACATGCAGATGTCTCATCTGCTTTCACACGCATACACATTAACACACACACAGTTTTTTTTTATTGGCCGTTGGGTGTATACACGGTGATAGACACGTCAGCACGCAGGTGTACGCGACAATACTGTAAATTTGTTGTGGACGAGCGACGAACGATGTGTTTTCAACGAGAGTTTTAGACGGGCACTTGGCACATTGTCGTTTTATTCAAGTTACACCCTATTTTTGGGTTTAATTAATATTTATTATATCTTTTACGCGCACCTTGCACAACACTTTGGCTACGAGTTCAATGACTTTCACACACAGGTGCACACACTAGAAAGACGAGGGATAGAACGATAAAACGATCCGTATCCTTCGAACGTTAGCTGAGTTATTTATTAACAAATGTCATACTGGCAAGAATCACACCGTACGCAGAAGAAATATTGGGAGACTACCAATGCGGATTCCGTCGGAGCCGGTCAACAAGCGACCAGATGTTCACAATAAGGCAACCGCTGGAAAAGAAGTGGGAATACGGAGAGACGGTTCACCAACTGTTCGTTGACTTCAAAAAAGCCTACGACTCAGTCGCAAGGCAAAGACTCTACCATATTGTGGTTGAGTTGGGGATCCCGAAAAAATATGCCGCCCTCATTCAAATCTGCATGAACGAAAACCAAGCGCGAATTAGAATAGAAAACCACCTCTCAGAACCATTTGACATCCGGGACGGACTAAAACAAGGGGATGCCCTCTCACCGTGCCTTTTTTCACCTTGTCCTCGAGTATGTTATCAGAAAGGTACAAGACGATAACACGGCCGGATCATCCCTGAACGGGGTCACACAAGTGCTCGCGTATGCGGATGACATCGCCGTTCTGGGCGATAATCTTGAAACTATAAGTAAAAACTGTGAAATCATCATGCAAGCAGCAGAAGAGGTGGGCCTAGAAATAAACGAAGACAAAACGAAATACATAATTGCGACGAGAGCAGATGGACCTCAGAGAACACATATAAACGCCAGGGGCAAGATATTTGAAAATGTCAAAGAATTTAAATATCTGGGAACAATACTAACGACCAGAAATGAAACGCCAAAGGAAATTAACAAAAGACTACATTCCGGCAACGCTAGTTGGCACACAGTCAATGAACTACTGAAATCCAAACTGCTGTCACGTAACATAAAGCTCCGTGTCTATATAACCATAATCATGCCGATTGCTCTATACGGATGTGAAACATGGGCTCTTACAAAAGGGGAAAGAGAACAAATTCCGCGTATTCGAGAATAAAGTTTTAAGGGTATCTTTGGCGGTAAATATGACGAGGAGTCAGGACAATGGAGGAAACTCCACAACCACGAATTGGAAGGGCTATACCGCAAACCTACAATAGTGAGAGTGATCAAGTCGCGAAGATTAAGATGGGCCAGACACGTAGCGCGAATGGGCAATGATAGGACCGTGCATAGCATTCTTGACGGTAAACTAACGGGGAAGAGACCGACAGAACGGCCGCGACGGAGATGGGAGGACAATGTTAGATTGGGCCTCGAGGAGATCAGATCGGATGGTCGAACGTGGAAGGAGAGCGCACAGAACAGGGAACAATGGCGGAGTCAAGTCGGTGAGGTCATGAACTTCCGGGTTCCTACAGGCCAGTAAATAATAATAATAAATTCTTTTTACATATTATGTATAATATTAGGGATAAATGTTAAACCCTATTTTACAATTACAATCCTTAAATTAATTTACTGGCTCTATGCGAGCTCTCTAAATTACACAGTATAAATTGATTTTTTTATTTATGCCTTTCGGAGTACATTTTTTTTGTTTTTTCTTATATATATATATATATATATATATATATATATATATAAACATTAAATAGGTAATATATTAGAAGGATTCCTCGTTTACATCTACCAGGTGTACCGGTGTGAAGTGAGCGTCAAGATACAAATGTATCGATAGAGAACCTTTGTTTTGAACGAGCACATATATTTTTTTTATTTGGTTGCTATGACATCTGTCAAACATATTTAGTATGCATCAAGTAATTGTACAAACAACGTCAGTTTTTTTTAATTCTGTTAAAACTGTCGCATTTTGTACCAGAAAATGATGATTTGCGGAAAGCATTAATTTTTTGTTTTCATATGAAGAAAAGTGCTGCAGAGTGGCATCGAATGCTTGTCGAGGCTTATGGTGATAATGCTCTATCGGAAGCAACATGCAAAAGATGGTTTAAGCGGTTCAGAGATCATGATTTTGATGTGCGAAATGAAGAACGTGGAACACCACCAAAAAAGTTTGAAGACGGCGAATTGCAAACAATATTGGATCAAGGTGATCCTTTAAATCAAAAACAAATGGCACAAATGTTCAATGTTGCACAACAAACAATTTCTGGCCGTTTAAAAGCTATGGGGAAGATCCAAAAGTGTGGAAACTGGATGCCACATGAATTGAATGACAGGCAGATGAAAAAGCGAAACACCACATGTGAAACGTTGCTTCTACGACACGAAAGGAAGTCAGTATTGCATCGAATTGTGACTGGTGATGAAAAATGGATTTATTTTAAAAATCCTAAACGCAAAAAAAAAATCGGGCTCCTCGATAGTATAGTGGTTAGTATATCCGCCTCTCACGTGGGAGACCGGGGTTCGATTCCCCGTCGGGGAGCCTCTGGCGCAAGACTAATGACCTTGCCCGGAAAAAACAAATCATTATGGAAATTTTACAAGTCCCAGGACTTGCTAAATAAGGCCAAGACCAGTTCCCGGTTGTAGAGCCGATGATGATGATGATGATGATGAACCGCAAAAAATCACGCGTACATCCAGGAGAAGCGTCAACATTGACTGCAAAACCTGCTTGGTTCGGAAAAAAGACAATGCTCTGTGTTTGGAAGGACCAGAAGGGGGTGGTGTATCATGACCTTCTAAAACCTGGCGAAACTGTTGATGCGCAACGCTACCGACAACAAATGATCAATTTGGACCACGTATTGATTGAAAAACGACCAGAATGGGCCACAAAACATGGAAAGGTAGTTTTGTTGCATGATAATGCTCCGAGCCATACAGCAAAACCCGTCAAAGAACCAATAAAAGCTCTCGGCTGGGAAGTGTTACCCCACCCGCCGTATTCACCAGACTTGGCTCCTTTCGACCACCATTTGTTTTCATCGATGGGACACGCATTGGCTGAGCAGCATTTCAATTCCTACGAAGAAGTCGAAAATAAGGTCTCCTAATGGTTTGCCTCAAAAGACGACCGGTTTTATTGGCGTGGTATCCATAAATTGCCAGAAAGGTGGTCGAATTGTGTAGAAGGCAATGGGCAATACTTCGAATAAAATGTTTTTTACTTTTACTTTACTAAAAAAACGATCACTTTATAGTGGTACACCTGGTATATGTTTTTTTTTTTGTTTTTTTTTTGTTTTAATGTAACAAACAAAAACTTCAAAACGAAACGAAAAGGTATATAAAAAAAAACAGAATAGCTACAAAATAGGTAATAAACGTAATATTGGAAGGAGGACATGGGGAGGGGAGACAAGAGTAAGGAGAGCGTTGCTCTTGAGAGGCATACTATATCTGAGGAAGTGAAGCCCTCTTCTCGTTGAGAAGCCACCACCATGTGGGAGATGTTCGATCTTTGGCTGATCTATCTCTTTCACTGATCGCCGTGCTAAAACGCAGGCGGTCTGGGAGATTGGAGATATCACTATCATTCGTTTGTCCCTGGCACTACGGAGAGCGTGGTAAATAATCGGGACTCCATGCACGCCTTGGATAAGGCCTTTTTGATCCAAGAAAGGGAACGCTTCTGGGGGAATAAACCTTTGGCGGTAGTATTTTGGTCTATTAGTTGTAAGTGGTCCGCCGAACACAGTAGTCCACACACGAAAGAACAACCTGGAACACGGGGACACTGTCAAACAATCAAACACGGAGAGAATAGTTTTGAATCTTTCTTTTTATTTTTATTGTTTAACGAATTTAGTTTTATTGTTATATGAAATACTAATTTACAACACTTGATCACACGTGGCGATGCTATGAGAACTCCTTCAATGTCAATACACAATACGAGCTAACTCCACCGAGTGTTTTCGGGAGGTTGATGGCACAGTACCATTCAGGGAACTTTTGCACAATAAACTTTGTCAACACTACGGATCACCTAGCTGAGATACAAGTTCTTTTGCCACTCGACGCTACTTTTTACACGAGAACGAATTTGCAACGGCGCGATATCGAATACTTTTCGGAAAAAGGTCTCACACCAACGTACATGAAAATTAATACCTTTTCCTCCGGATTCTCTACGTCGACTGTCTATTCGACGGATGCACTAAGTAGACTGAAAAATTCTCCTCCCCATTTCGAATTTCTTTTTTCATCCCCCATCTGAAACAGAAAATTTCCCATCCAATCTGCAAGGAAAATTTCCCATCATAATGATCATTCTCCTTTCCGTCTTCTTTATAGGAATCTTGTTCCTTTGTTTGAACGATCGAGGGTACCGCCACACATTTTCCGATCTTTTCGTGGGATTTGTTTGTGTTACCCATCTGGCTTAAGATACCAATGTTATTGTGCGCTTCAGATGGGTAATAAAGGAACCGTGGCATTGGTATTGGTTTCTAATTGCATTTCCAAATCATAAACATCTAGCGTGAGATCTACGTTAGGATATTTATGATTGCAAGGACTGTTGGTCGGCGGCGAATCGCTGTCCTTTGTTTGCACAAGTGTGCCTTTTAGGTTTTGGGTCATGCCAGGAATTTAGGTGCTAATTGCTATTAGCTTCAAGCGGAGATATTCGTTGTTCGGTTTGTTTACCTAAGAACGCGTTTAATGGATGTATTGCACTGATGCCTTGAATGGGTGCGTTGGCTTGGATCCGTTGAATTGTCGCGTCGAATTGGATGGGTTGAATTCGATATTAGAGACTTTTGAACGTTTAGTTCGATTGATTTTTGCTATTGAATTCAAGGTTGGTGTCTGAAATGTTGCCTTTTGTTTCAGGTGGGAGTAAGGACTTTTGGGACACGTGTCTGTGGGCATTTGTAATGGATAACGGTGACTATGTTCCTTGGCGGAAAGGACATCTCAACCTATAGTGGGTTGTGTGGTTCGTAAAACCACCACAAACCCATTCTGGAGCGTATTCTCCAGATAGATATCATTGGGATAGAATGCTCCCGAAATAAGATTATTGTCACTGCACATTGCCCTTGCTGTGTGACCACGATTTTAATTATGAAATTGTCTATCCTATTTAACCCTGATTTGTTATACAGGATTTTGTTGGGATAGAATTTTTTGTAATGCGACTCTGGTGTTCTATAAAGTCCAAGGCAGGAACGCAAACACTGCCGTTCGAACACACGAAACTTCTCCATATAAAGTGGAGATATATTATACAATACTGGGCAGCCATAAACCAGAACTGGTCGGATGAATACCGAGTACGAAATTATTTTCACTCTGGGGTCGAAAAGACTACTCCGGAATAGACTTCTTGTCATAGAATATGCGCTTTTAGCTGCGAAGAGGGACGCTGCTACGTGCTTGTCAAAATATAAATACTGGTCTAGCCAGATACCAAGGTATCTAACTACAGTTTTCACTTGCAATGGAAGGTTATTGCTACCTACAATAGAAAAGTGTTTCCAGTTGTGTTTTGTATTCCTCGAGGCCCTGGATAGGGGTATTCTGAAAAGGATAGCCTCGGTTTTCTGGAAATTAATCTTAAATTTCCAGTCGACGCAAAAACCTTTTATTTTGTTGAAGTCATCTTGAAGGTGCATATTGATGACGTCTATGTTTCCTCTTGTTCTATACACAACTATGTCATCGGCGTACGCAATGGCCTTTTCGAGAGAACTGACTAGATCACTAGTGTAAATATTGAATAGAGTGGGAGAATTCACAGCTCCCTGCTAAAAGCCATTTTTAATTTGGAAGGTCTTGTTGGAGAGTATGTCCCCGTGTTTCACCACAAAATGTTTGTTCATTATCACATTGTGGGGGGGCGAAGTCTTGGAACCGACATGGGCGCAGAGTTCTACTCCGTCCCCACAACTTCCAATAAAGTTCCACCAAGTAAAACGCCGAAGGAAAAGGACGAAACGTCGCCACGTTTGTCCACAACCGAGAGTAAGGGGTAAACATTGTCCACCGAGGAAATCGAACTTCACGACAAACCGTACACTACGAGGAAAGTAAATGAAACTCACTGTTATATTTTTGAGAAAAAGCTGGGTTTATTTCCGGTGATCACCATTTTTAATTTAATCTTATCTATATGCGAAAATGTTTATATTTATTTAACACTGAATTTATTCATAGCATAAGTCATTCCATCGAGTGACATAAAACAGATTCTGGTTTCACCGACGCTGCAACTGACGCACAAAGTATTAGGATGCAACTAACGCACTAGAAAAAATACTTTTAATTAAATGCGCGCGCTTACTCCACTCGACTTGGGGTATAAACGCATCTCCGTGTGCACCAGAGAGCGGAAGTCAGCGCCACCAGCGTGGTCGGCAGATGGAAAAGGACTCAGCGATAAACGGCTCGTGGTGAGTCGACTCGCTCATGGGGTGAGTTTTCCCGAGAGAGAAAGTGTTTCTCTCGTGGTGAAAACAAGGAAGAAAGACTTGGCAATGTATGTGTGTGTGTGAGTGAAGATCACATTGGTTTTTTCACAACACAAGGCCATGGGAACGAATCTGAAAACCAGAAAAGGTATGATGTGCATCAATGAGATGTGGGTTCGGCTAAGTAAACAAGCCGAATCTCATTGGGTGCTAAATGGGGTCTCTGTTTGTTCAATGCCGCTAGTCATGAGAAACAGATCCAGAAATATGGGATGGCAAAGAGATCGGGTAGATCATTGTCTAAGCTACGCATTGCAGCTGTAACGATAGCCACAATGCCCATGCACATGGTGCTACTTGATTCTAGCTTATTTACAGGGAATTGGATTTGGGATACCACAAACGATGTGAATGTTTGTGGTATCGCCGTAAAACCCTTGAAGGACAGCGTTCTTTTGTTTGCACATGGTGCGAGTTAGGTAATTGGCTTCAGCGTCGATTGCGCTAATTATATGCAGCTGCTTGGGTTGTTTATTGTTAGGAGAAATGGCCGCCAACCATTGTGTATGAAAAGGGATTTGTTGTATACATGTTGAGGCTGGGATTAGGCAACTCAAGGGTAAGATTCCGTGATTTTGCGGTTGTATTATATATGAACCGATGAATTTCTTTCAGGGAATTTATGATAAGCTTGGAGAGAATTCTTATAGGGGATTTTAAATGCGAAGTTATGCATGCAGGTAAGAATTCTCTTCTAGGGGATTTTAGCTTTATTTTAAATGAACTTGATCTATTTGATGCGTGAAGCATTTAAGATGCTAATGCGATTGCATTAGCGAAAGCTTATGCAGACTGGGTTGTAGGGATGGGGGTTCTTTAGGTAAGCAGTCAGTGGGGTTTATCGGAACCGCCACAATACCATAAATGATGTATAGCAGAAATTGCGGCATACCCAGGTTTGTTAACTTATAGACAAGTCCTTCTAACCATACGGTGTCGAAAGCCTTTTCAAAGTCAACCAAGCAGGCGCCTGTACATTGTCGCTTTGCCTTCTTCCACTGTATATCGGAAACAAGTTTCGTCGCTGCATGAACTGTATCATGTCGCGCTCGACAGACAAACTAGTTGTAAGGGATGATATCGTTTTTATCACACCAACCTATCAGTGCTTTGTTTATAATTTTTTCGAATACCTTGCTGATGTTGGGAAGCAAGCTAATTGAGCGGAGATTGGCTGGATTGCTCTTATCCTTACCCTTTTTGGGGATAGGGTGGACTACTGCGGTCTTCCAATGGCTTGGATAGTGTGCATTGTTTAGAGCGTTGTTAAACAAAGTAGTGTATATGTTCACTGCTTCGCGAGGCAGATTTGGAATGCTATCTATTCCAGATGATTTCTTATTTTTTATTGATCTAAGTATGTTTCCAACTTCATCCTTGCGCACAAACATATTTGTATTTTCATTTCTGATGAGAGAATCCGCTCTATTATTTTCGCCGAATGTGATGAAGCTACGGTTTTCGGAACGCCAGTTGTGAAGATGATTGCGCAGCGAGCAATGTCTTTGACGGGCACTGCTTTCAATTTCAGTGTTACCATGAACTGATTCGTTAACTTTATACACTGCTTCGAAACAGGCTCCAATTGAATTCGCTTTCTTTTGCGGGTCTTCGACTATTATTACTTCATCATTGGAGTTGATGTGCTCTAAGGTGAGTCCTGCGTTCAGCATTATTTGACAATTCTCGGGAGTCCGTGGAATTCGGAGACAGGGAATGTCATTGTGATCTTTTCTTCGACACATTTTCTTGATTTGTGAGAACATGTTCGGTCCATTTGCTTGAACAGCTCGAATTCTGTTGCTCCACTCCTCATTTATTACTGCTCGGTAATTATCCCAGATCAGTTTTTGGAAATTTTTAATCAAGGACTTGACTGCTTTGATTTCATTGCTATTTGGGTCACTGAACTGCCTATACAACAATTTCAACTTTGAGAGCAGGGTGCTCTTTTGCCTATACAAAGCATCGATAGTTGCATTTCTGTATGGGTGGGTATAGCCATTCATATGAGCTACTTTGTGTTAGTAACAATATCGTTCATAGTTAGGAGGTGTTAGTAACAATATCGTTCATAGTCAGGAGGTAATGATCCATTTCATCATTACGAAGGTTTCTATTAGTCGGTGGCTCTATGCTAATGTTGAGTATTTCTCTTTTTACTATGCGATCGAAACGCGACCAATGTGCTTTTCGGAAATCGAGAGAGTGTGTGGCGGTTCCTTTGAGCGCCACTACTTACCTTCCTACCAATTATTCAATAAACTGCCTAGAGCACCAAAAACCTGGAAAGCATTTACTCACCTTTCCATAGTTGTACAAACTATCAGCTGAAATGCATTAAAATTATAATTTTCGCTGATGCTAAATCCATCAGCAACAAATAAGTATTTTCCACGAGGGAATGGTCGCATGAAACGCACCATGTTCCTTAAAAGCAATTTGGTTGCACCACCAAGCAGCCAACATGACCCCAAAAGAATTCCGTCGCACACGTGCAAGAGATATTTCTTCCTTTTTCCTACAAGGACATCGGTCGGTAAACCGATCGACAAGCATTAGCATCCTATAAGCATTTCCCCTAGGGGCATGCCGTATACAACGCAGCATGTTCCTAAAATCCAATTCGGTTACGACATTACGTAACCGACATAAATCCTCGAACTTGTCCATGCATACAATAAGAAAGTATTTTCCCCACACACGTGCAGGGCAAGTCATATCAGCAGACGCCAGCGAGATGTGCACGATCAGTGTAAATACTGTACGCAGTTACTGATCGGGTAAACACCCCAGGTATCGTCTTCATGATACTTGCCCAGATGCAAACATTTCCTTTTATGGAATTCGAATATCCATGGTTCGCATGCTCATGGACATACAGCATGAGCGTGCGAAGCAATCATATCTCTGTGCGTGCACACCACCAACCATGAAAGATCATCCCCTATTGGTAACTGAAACGATGGATGAAATTTGGTAAACAAACGTAAACAACAAATGGATACGAGTCGCGTTTGATAGCCAACAGTGGGAGGTTGCCCATTCCTGGTTCTACTTTCGATTGAATTATTTAGTCACCAGCCTTACTTACAAAATAAATTATTGGCAGAGCCAATAGTCCCCGCTGCTAGGCTCATTAGGTTAAGTTATTGATATGTAATTTTACATTACTAATTGATAATAAATAAATAAATAAATAAAAATAAATTATTGATTTACCTAGTGTGTGCCCTAACTAATTCAAATACTTATGGACTAAGTTATAACTCTAATTCTAATCTAATCTTGTGATTGCTGAGGATACAAAATCAGCAGCATTAAAATATTTACGAACTAAGCTTTAATTTAAGTTACTGTATTACTAAGTGTGAACTGAAGTTAAATAAAGGAGTTAGTGACCAAGAAGTGAGGACGTGGGTTTCATTGGGGCTACGTCCTAACACGGAGTCAGGAATACCAAACCCCAAAAGTGTATCTGGTCGTACTGCTCAAGTAGATAGTGCTCGTTTGGCACGTGTATTACGGCTCCGAGTCCGTAATGATCGCTATCGTACTCAATTGTGCGAAGACAATTTCGTGTAGTTATCTCGGTATCTGGTAACTGAATTCGATCATCTGTCATAAGTAAATCCAGGAAGGAGTTACCTCTTGGATAAGATGGTGTACTTGTAGCGTACAATTCTAGTTTATGCTCTATCCCATTTGTTTGCCACCAATCAAACAAGGCATTGCCTCTGGTGTTCGATGTCAGATTGCCCCAGGCACTGGCGTTGAAATCACCCGCCATTAAAAAGTAATTGTTTTCCGAATCTAACTTGAGACTTCGGAAACACGTATCGATTTCACTGATAAATTGGGTACCTTGAACAGATTCAGGTGCGTAAGCAGCGACTATATATAGATGCTTTTGACTTTTTAGAGGAATATCTATAATGCATGCCTCTAGCACCTGGAATTTGTGTACTTCCGTGCTGTAAACGACCTTATGGTGAACACCTTTCTTAACTAAGATAGCGATCCCACCCCCTCGAGTAGAGTGTGGCCGATCTCGTCTAATTATGTTATAATTTTTGTAGCCCATTTTGTGCCCTTGGGTTAGCTTAGGTTCGCTAGCCAAGAGCACATCTGGGCATTCGGCTTGAAGCAGATTGCCTAAATTATCTCTTCTTTCAATGTGGATTAATGAATTTACATTCACAGCTATAATTTTTAGGTTTAGTTCGGACGGAGGGTTGAAGATTTTGATGTGGAGAGTTCTCTGAGAACAGGGTTGAATAGAGAGTGCTATTTGTTCAGTCAGTGTTTTTTGAAATTCGGCAAATTGCCCTTGCATGGTTAATAACATTGTTATTATTTCTGAATGTGCCTCTGGCGCAGGCATTTTTCCATTACTATATGTATGTTCCATGGATGCTGGTTGCTTAGGAGCAGCAGCCATTTGTGCATATGATACTCAAGGAGCCACGAAATTGTTGTAAGAACGAGTTTTCATTTTTTTCTCTTCTTCAACTTGTTTCTTTTTGGATTCCAATTTTAATTTCATTTGTTGAAATTTAGGACATCCTCCAAAATTTGCAGTGTGACCTCTATTTTTACAGAGGACACAGGACAGTGTTTTCCTATCTGGAAACTGTTCCTTGCCCAAGGGACATTCATCAATGATATGGTCGGAGAGGCACTTTACGCTCCTGAATTGCATGTGGCAGTTTGATGACGCGTGCCCGAAGCGTTGACAACGCATGCACTGCAATACGCCATCGGTTTTTCTTATTTTTTCCCAACTTATTGTTTGGTGATTGAGGTGTTTGATGTATCGGAGACCATCAACTTTACTGTTGGGACTCAGTGATACAATAAAGAAAGGCAATTTGCATTTGCGTTTTCTGGAGTTGGCGGTAGAGAAGGGTTTCACACCTGTAAATTTTAAATTGTCGGTTTCGACATTTTTTAATTCCTCGAACACATCCTCAGGGGAAAAACGTGGGTCAACTCCTTGTAGGAGCATGGGCATTATTTTCTCCGATTTCGGGGTGTACGTGTAGTACTCGCTTTTTGTCCTACCCAAAGCAGTCATTACTTTGCGATAACCTTCAATATAATCGCACATTCATTTTATTTTAGAATTATTTATTTTTTTCGTTTTGAAATTTTTACATGTTAACTCACCTAATTTTATAACGTCCTTTGTTTCCATGGACGTAAGTATTATAGGCGGCGCCTTTTCCTTTTTGTTGGTTACGATGTGCTGGTTCTCCTTTGTTTGCTGCCTTTTGTTTGCTTCCTGATGTTGTTGTTCCTGATTTTTTCTTTGTGTTGTTGTATTTTCTTCCCTTTGTTGTTGCTGCATTAGGTCTTTTAATTTGAGGATAAATTCTTGTTGTTTCTTCAGTTCCTCGTTTTTGGTGTCGATATCCGCGAGGAGTTTGTCCAGTTCCGCCGGATCTGTTGCCGTACCTGTGATATTGTCGTCTTCATCAGCAGGTAATTCAATTTCACTTGGGTCAAGGTTTTTTTTTTTTTTAATCACCGTTTTTGATGACAGATACACTGTGTGGTAACACATAAACTCGCACGCGCGTCGCACACATACTGTGTGTATAATCACACACACTGTGTGTATAATCACACACACACGGTGTGAATAATCACACACACACTGTGTGTATAACCACACACGTACATACTACACCGTTCAATATTTCACAAATGCTATACAGCCGTTCTCAGTGACGGCCACACTGTTTGCACAATTCACACTTCCGCACACACGTGCACACAATAAAAGCACGCGGGACAGGACGATAGGACGATCCGTACCGTTCGAACGTTAGATGTTGAATATGACGCGTACACTCCTCTGAAGGGGTATAAGTACGATGCAAGCTTCCAGCACCTGGAATCTGCGCACTCCTTCACTATATATAACCTTACATTGGAGAGCTTTTTAACGAAGATGGCTTCAATAATCGCTCCGCACTTATGTTAACTCACTTGAGCGATTAAATCGAACAAAAAAGAAAACAACCCACTTCGAATTACTTGTATTAACCTTTATTTTTATTTAAGCACGTTTGTCTTTTGACTGACTGCTGGCGAATAATCTAATTCCGGTTTTTTATGGTCAGTTGTATCATGGCCTTGAAGCTCCGTCTTGGCCACTGACCTTCAATATTCATTATTAGAAGGCGGCAGGTTGCATAGCGCTGGGACGCTATTCTTGAAACGACGTCCCACGAACGAGCAGGTCGTTACTCTTCCCTCAAGGTTTGAGGGAGCACGGCGGCGACCACATCAGGTCCCCCCGGGAGCGGTCTTAAAAGATCCCTCATCCTTTTCAGGACAAGGAGACACGCTACCTGGGAGCGAGACCAGTAGTAACAACAATGAATACTACACTGTCTCCTCGTCATATTTACCGCCAAAGATACCCCTTAGAACTTTATTCTCGAATACGCGGAATTTGTTTTGTTCCCGTTTTGTGAGAGCCCATGTTTCGCAACCGTATAGAGCAATCGGCATGATTATGGTTCTATAGACACGGAGCTTTATGTTACGTGATAGCAGTTTGGATTTCAGCAGTTTACTGACTGCGTGCCAACTACCATTGCAGAAATACAGTCTTTTGTTAATTTTCTTCGACATCTCGTTACTGGACGTCAGTATCGTTCCCAGATATTTAAATTCTTTAACTTTTTCAAGCATCTTGCCCCTGTGTTTGTGTGTGTTCTCTGAGGTCCACCAGCTCTGGCCGTAATCATGTATTTTGTTTAGTGCTCATTTATTTCTGTTGAGAATATACATTTATATTGTCTAATGTGTGGCGCATGAGCCCGCTCTTATGAATGTATGCGTGAATACAGAGAGAGAGAGAGAGAGAGAGAGAGAGAGAGAGCGGCTTGTGTGAAACGAGACATGCGAGGGGCATCGACAGCAGAGAGTATCATAAGACACCGTGATGAATGTACGTGCCATAGGCGCCGCGCGCAGTTATCCAGTTTGCGAAGTTATCATTTAATAATTCCTGAATTTTATAGTGAATAAATGAAATCTCCGTTCTTATCATTTATATCCACAGACTCAACAATTTCTAAGCCCACATCTTCTGCCATTTGCATGATGACTTCATAGTTTTTACTTACAGTTTCTAGAATATCGCCCAGAACGGCGATGTTATCCGCATATGCGAGCACTTGTGTGGCCCCGTTCAGGGATGATCCGGCCATGTTGTCGTGTTGTACCTTTCTGATAACATACTCGAGCACAAGGTTAAAGAGACACGGTGATAGACCATCTCCCTGCTTTAGTCCGTCCCGAATTTCAAATGGTTCTGAGAGGTGGTTTTCTATTCAGACTCGCCTTTTGTTTTCGTTCATGCAGATTTGAATGAGGGCGGCATATTTTTTCGGGATTTCCAGCTCAACTACAATATGGTAGAGTCTTTACCTTGGAACTGAGTCGTAGGCTTTTTTGAAGTCAACGAACAGTTTGTGCACCGTCTCTCCGTATTCACACTTCTTTTCCAGCAGTTGCCTTATTGTAAACATTTGATCGCTTGTTTACCGGTTCCTGCGAACACGCATTGGTAGTCTCCCAGTATTTCTTCTGCGTACGGTGTGATACTCCCCGTATGACATTTGTTAGTATTTTGTATGTGGTTGGGAGCAATGATATTTCTCTGTAGTTTTCGCAGTCAGATCTGTCGCCTTTTTTTAAAAGGGGGCCGACTATTGAGGTTTTCCATTCGTCTGGAGTGACTTCCTTATCCCATATTGTTTTAATCAGTTGGTGGATCTTTCGAGCGGTTGCCTCTCCTCCATGCTTTATAAGATCTGCCGGTATGCAGTCGACTCCGGGAGCGTTGTTGTTCTTCAATCTAGTTATTACGTCTACTACTTCGTTGAAAGAGGGCTCTGAGGTCTGAGGCTCGGCTGTATGTACGTCTCATGCGTATATTGGTGCGTGTGTTGTGGTTGATGGGTGCGCACATTAAGCAGGTTTTCAAAGTACTGCTTCCATCTTGTCACGATATTGTTTGTTTCTGTCAACAGTCAGCCGTTATCGGCTCGAATTATTTTGACTCTCCCCCGGTAGCCTTTTCTAATCGAGCTTATGCCGGCATACATACCTCTGATGTTCTTTGCTTTGGCATTTTCGAGGATTTGTTCGATCCGAGTCTTCTGCCATTCGCGTTTTTTGCGTTTCAAAAGTTTCATTGTCTCTTTCCGGTGTTTACATTGTTCGATTTTCACGCAACATTTATCGTCAAACCAAGGTTTGAACTTAATTGTTTTCTTAAATCCTTATACCTTTTGGGCTGTTTGTTTGATTGTGTCTCTGATCGATGTCCATTTAGTGTCCACACTATTGGTTTCCTCTTCTTCACTGCTCCCATTCTCTAGGACGCTAAGTCTATTCGTTAGTTTGTCTTGATATTCAGCCCTTTTGCGCAAGTCTTTCAGTTTATCTTTTTGCTCGTCTCCCGTGACTGCCCATGTGGGTTTGCTGCGAGTCGACTCCCGATTTTGCCTATCACTAGAAGATAATCAAAGATATTCGAGTGGTGTCTTTTGTCTATGAGGAAGCAGTCTATTTGGTTTCGCGTTACGCCATCGGGTGATATCCATGTTCACTACTAGATCATTTGACGCTGCGAACGTAATAATTCGAATTCCATTATTATTTGAAACGTCGTGTAGGCTTTCTTTACCTATAGTTGGTTGGAAGATATCTTCCTTTCCAATTTTCGCATTGAGGTCTCCGAGGAGGATTTTAACATCGAATGATGACATCCCATCAAATACCTTCCCTAGGGTCTCAAAGAACGTGTCCTTCGTTTCTTCGTCCGTAGATTTAGATTCTATTGGGGAGTGTACGTTTATAAATATATAATTGTACCATGGGCCCTGAATTTTTAGCACCGACATTCGGTCATTAATAAATTTCACATCTTTTAGATGGGGCGTAATCTTCTTGCCTATGATGAAGCCGGTTCCGAGGTTCCGCAAGCCAGTGCAAACCCGTTGGTTTCGATTACTTGATATGGGAGTCGGAGTTCCTGAAGCGCGACGATGTCCATTTTATATTGTTTCGCGTTTTCTACAACCGTCTATATCGCGCCTTGTTTATATAACGTTCGCACATTCCACGTCCCGACGCGTATATCCCACTTTTTCCGTTTTTCCCTATGTCTTCTTTTTGCCGAGTCGGTGTTTTCTTGATGATTTGTTCCATTTTGGTAGTGTTGGCTCATCACACCTACGCCTACCGGGTTTTTCGTGAGATTGTTTTTGGTATATTGATTATTAATTTTTGATCCCACGAGTCTTGGGGTTTCAAATAGTCCGCCACATCAGAGCCCCTCTTTGATATGATAAGGTCTGCTTACTGCTCTGATTCGACCCGGTGTCAGAGAGACGGCCTTATAATACAGCCGGTATACCCCTGGCTGCAAACCATGCAATGGGCATGCTGATGCGTAACACCCTGGATTAGGGGTGGTAGATCTTTGTGTGTTACTCCTCGCTAGCCTGTCTGACATCGGTGGCCCTACTGAAATCGTATGCTTCCGCCAGCATAGCCTGAGTGATTCATTATAGTTTAAGCGCCCCCCCCCCCCCCCCCCCCCCACGTCAAGGTTTCTACCAAGCGGGTTCATCTATACCCCAAACATGAATTTCAATAAACATGTGACCCACATTCTTCAAAGGGGCATCTGTCGGTCGTGGCAACTGCGCAACATGTTGAAGATGCGCCAACCACTCTAGAAGGCCTGACGGTCACCACTAACCGAACTGTCGCCTAGTAGGCGCCTCCATTATTCCTATCGACGAGTACTCGCCACAATTAGCATACAAATACTTCGAAACCATTCAGAACAGCGAGAATCTACTTGTATGGAAGTCTTGCGTTCCTGACGCTTCTCTCTTTCGATCTTTTCGGATCAGACCACTACAATTTCTTCTTCAGTACAAAACTGAAGAAAGCACCCTTCCCAACAACATTCCCCTCTATAATAGAGGATTCCTGGACCCATACCATAGGGCCTACTGGTAACACACCACGCACATGTTAAATGCGTCAGTGACATCATAGACAAAGATGATCTACAAGAGGTCATTGATACACTCAAACAGAAAAACGCCATCCGATTCTAAACTCAAATAACCCCCAGAACGATAATGCAATTAATTGCACATTTCATCGCAATCGGTAAATCACCAACAAGCAATTAATTCCATATCCCAAAACGATTGCCAAATAATGCAAAAGCAATTAATTGCATATTCCGGAACAATTAACAAATCATGGAAAAGCAGTTAATTGCATACGAAACACAAAAGAATTGTTTGCAACTTCGGATATTGAACTGCGGCGCAAATGGATGAAGAAATATCGGCTGACGCCACAGTACAAAGCAATTGCGAATTGAAGTTAAAATACGAAAATTAGGTCATTGCGAAATGTAATTGCATTATCGTCATCAGGAGGTATTGACCCCGAGGTGACGAGAAGTGGTAGGAAGAAGTTAGCAGGTAGTCTGTCGTTGGTCAGGAAGTCGGGTGGTTAATCGAGAATAGGAAAGATTGGGGAGAGCGAATGTAAAGGTTGTTTTTCTGTGAACGGTCGGCAGAAATAACGCGAATGTGAAATGCTTTGTAGTGCAGTGTTGTTGGAAGTGACCGTTGTCTAAATAGGACACTTAAATCAATACAAGGGTGATGACTAAAAATGGACAATCACCAAAAGTTAACAAAACCTTAAGTACAAGTGACCACCAAGAAACTAAAATGAAGTTTGATCGTTATTATTGAGAGACCAAAAAGAAGTGTCCTAGATATTTTAAAGAATTTAACTAAAAGTGGACGAACGTTAAGAAGCAAACTAATATTATATGTACACAAACACTAAAGAATTTCAGTGAAGCTAGATTGTTATTATTAAGACATCAAAAAGAAGTGTCCTAGATATTGTAAAGAATTTAATTAATAATGGACGAACATTAAGAATTGAGCTGACATTGTATATACACAACTGTTAAGGAACTTCTGTAAACTCTTACTATTATTGTTAAGAAATTAAAAGGAAATACCTAAGTGAAAATAAAGAGTTAAGACAAAGTGTAAAAATAAATTAAAATAAATAAAGAAAAGAGAGAAGAAGAGAGAGATAGCAAAATAAAGAAAAAATAAAGGAAGTAACTATAAAAGACTTGTTTCATTTATTATTGTGGAGTGATCCAGTGCGAGAGAAAAAGAAACACTCACGGAAACATAACTCACACGTATGCACAGTACAAGACAGCGCAAATACACACACATCGACGAAGCTGGGATTCTTCCACCAAGGGAAGGTGGACCCACACCATGATACCTGATATAGAAACATGGGTGAAAAGAAAAGATGGCGAGCTGAATTACTACTTGACTCAGCTAATATCAGGACATGGATGCTTTCGGCAATACTTGCACAAGTATAAGCATGTGAATCACCCATATTGCTTGTATTGCGAAGGCAAAATAGAGAATGCGGAGCACGTACTCGCAGAGTGCGTGAGATTCGAGACCGCACGAAAGATTTTGGAGAGACCCACGAGACGGACAGTTACTCCGGCTGGAGTAATAGAATACATGCTTAGTTCAAAACAGGCACGGTCCGTAACCTGTGGTATTCTCTGTGAAATAATGCAGCAGTTGCGAAGTGACGAGCGGAGTAACAGGTAAACTCCGTCCCGCCCCGCGATGGAATATCTAAAAGAAAGTTCTGCGGGGATCAACGGGAATATGAGCCTGGCGGAAGGTGGTTTTAGTCGGTAAAAACCCGGCATGCCCCTGGATCGGTCTAGAGGTATCTTTTGAAGATTTCCACCTTCCTACCGGAACCAAAAAAAAAAAAACACATCGACGATGGAATATGTAAAAGAAAGTTCCGCGGGGATCAACGGGAATATGAGCCTGGCGGGAGGAGGTTTTAGTCGGTAAAAACCCGGCATGCCTCTGGATCGGTCTAGAGGTATCTTTTGAAGATTTCCACCTTCCTACCGGAACCAAAAAAAAAAAAAAAAAACACACACACACACACATCGACCAAAGCGCAGGTTATCAGACGCCGAAAACGTGATCTACGTTTACTACCGCACTCAAGACCTACCAGTCCTGTACGATTTCTTTCCCACCATCCATCCATCCAAGTAGTTAGAGAACATTTGAACTAACCTTGTCTACACTATCCTTAGATACCTCCCCACCCTTTTTCTTTTTTAGATATCTCGAGACCGAGCCCAACATCCTCACGGATGTGGGCGATTTTGGTTATCATAAGATGACCCGAAGCCAGAGACAAGATGAAGGACACATTTGTCCTGAGTACCTGGCTGACTTTCAAACAGACAACTTGTCTCACAGTTTTGCTCGTGCTAGTTATCTTAATCAACCGTTATTTTCACAATAATTTTCACAATTTAATTATCATTATCTTGTTTTCTTTGCCTCGTTTTCCGCATACAAAAATTTGAACAAGTGTTATAACCGTTAAGTTATGGCCCCTGGGCCACGTGTATTAAATAAAATCAAGCGCAAACGGTTGCGTTACGACCCCGTTATTGGAGGCCAAACACCTCCCGATAAACTTTCAAAAGTGAACAATAAAGTTCTAGAAAAATCTAAAATGTGTTCAAACACTAACTTTTTTCAACCACTTCAAAGTCTGATGGAAGACTCTCCTGAAATGGATCCGACCAATGACGAACAGTGCGCAGAACTTCCTAAAGAAACCGTTCCGCCAATTGTGGTATTAAAAACAACTAGTGCTCAAGTGCGTGATATTTTGAGCAACATTAAGATAGACAAATACTTAATCAAAAACATTTCGCTTGGGCAAAAAATATGTGCCCCAACAATGGACATATATAATAAAATCAGAACCGAACTCTTACGGTTAAAATGTGAGTTTTTCACCCACTCACGTAAGGAAAATCGTCCATTAAAGGTAGTGTTATCCGGGTTAGACTTAATAAGCAACGATATAGTGAAAAATGAGTTAATTGCACTCGGGATTAAGTGCCTAGATGTTAAAACCATCACATTAAATCCGTCAACAAAAGCCCTGTACAAACACTACTTGTACATCGTCTACATTCAACGCGGTACTGTTAAATTAAACGAACTAAAACGGAACTACTCCACCTTGTTCAAAACCATCGTTCGCTGGGATTTTAAAAAACATAATCCAGGTAAGGTCACACAATGTCACAATTGCCAGCTTTATGGTCACGGCTCGATGCATTGTCATATAAATAGCTTCTGTGCAATATGTTCGGGAAACCATAAAACATCCGACTGCAAAACAAATGAGGTCATCAAGTGTGCAAATTGTAGTGGGCCACATAAATCCACCGATCCAGAATGCATAAGCCGAAAGCAGTACATAGACATTCGCCGCAAATTATCCCCACGCGGACGTGGTACAAGAAATACAACCTTCCTACAGCCTCCGAGTGACAAACAGCAGACAGTGCCCGACCGATTATCCATTGATAATTTTCCTCCACTACCCCGATCTGTGCGTCAACCTTCACTTCCTTCATCCACCTGGGCTTCTGGCCTCCATCAAACCCAGCAACCTTCCAATAGTGATACGACACACACGAAGAAAAATCCGTCAGAAACATTAACTAATGATAACCTGTTCTCATTTAGCGAGATAAACTCTCTTCTTAATGAAGTTGTAACCAAGCTTAGTGCTTGTCAAACCAAAGCTGACCAATTTAACGTCATTACTTCATTAGCTATTAAGTACATATACTCGGAAAAAACATGTTAAGAAACTCTCTTAACATCATAACTTGGAATGCGAGAAGCATCAAAAACAAAAAGCATGAATTTTTTAGTTTCTTGATAAATTTTAATATTGACATTGCACTTGTTTCAGAAACCTGGCTCAAACAAGACATTTCTTTCTCACATCAAAATTACATATGTTATCGCCTTGACAGGGTACATGCTAGTGGTGGAGGTGTCGCCATTGTTGTGAAAAAATGTATAGAACATTCCTTGCGTCCTTCATTGCGCCTTAAGTTAATTGAGGAAATTAGTATAGAGGTAACATTAAGTGACAACTCCAAGGTGAGTCTTTTTTCGGTGTATTTCCCTGGAGGAAATAGAAACCTAGAGAAATCTACTTACTTTAAGCGGGATCTGCAAAAATTGTATAGAGTCAACACTCGAAACAAGGTAATTATTGGTGGTGATCTAAACTGCAGACATCAGTCGTGGAATTGTCTTAGGGCAAACAGCTGGGGTAACATTTTACTAGATGTTGCTGAATCCAGCCCAAGTTTTTCCATACTTTATCCACTTCTTCCCACCTATATCCCAGCGAGTGCTAACAAGAACCCCTCAACTCTTGATCTATATATCACTAATATTCCAAATTACTGCACAGTACCATTAACTCTAAATGCGTTAAGTTCAGACCACCTTCCGATCAGCCTCACAGTGAATCATACAGTAGTTGTAAATCGTACCAGTTTATACCACAACTATTCCGCCGCCAACTGGAATTGTTATAAATCATATATAAACACGAACTTGATTCTAGGTGATACCAGCCTAAATTCTATAACCTGCAGCGAGCACATTGATATCCTATGCAACAATTTTGTTTCTATTATCAATAGAGCGGCAGATCTTGCGATACCTAAATGTTCCACTGCTCCAGTTGATAAGGCACCGCTTCCTGAAAATATCTTACATCTGATTAGGCTACGAAACTCTGAAAGAAGAAAATGGCTGCGTTATAGAATCGATTGTTTTCTAGTTAATGTTAAAGTCTTAAATAATATCATTAAAAACGAAATCTCAACATATAGGAACAAGTGTTGGAATAAACACCTTTCCTCTCTTGACAAAGCAAGCAAACCGTTCTGGAAAATATCAAAAATTATGAAAAAGAGAGGGTGCAGTATTCCTCCGTTTAAAGTTCACGACAAGTTGTTTATTTCTTCAGTGGAGAAATCGAACCTACTTGCTAACACGTTTAGTAAGAACCACTCCATATCTATGCATCTAAGCGACGCGTATACTGAAGCTGAAGTTGCTAACACTATCTATGTACTTTCTCAAACACCAGCTGAAAGTACTTACGCAACTAATATCAGCAAAGTTAAAGAATTGATAAAAAAATCGAAATCAAAAAAGGCCGCGGGTCTCGATAATATTAACAACAAATTAATCAAAGCACTTCCACCTGCTGCAAGTAACTATTTAACATTCATTTTCAACGCTTGTCTTAAGAATTGTTATTTTCCGGACTGTTGGAAAACAGCAAAAGTAATACCTATCCCGAAACCCGGCAAACCGAAGAACAGCCCCGAAAGCTACAGACCTATTAGTCTACTTAGCTGTCTAAGTAAGTTCTTAGAAAAAATCATTAAGGAAAGGATTGATCGTTTTGTGGAAGACAATAACATCTTACCAAACTTTCAGTTCGGTTTCCGTAGTGGTCACAGCACAATCCACCAAGTCTTGCGCATTAAAAACCACATAGCTGGTAAATTCATCGACAAGGAGTCAACGGGACTAGTTCTTCTAGACATCGAAAAAGCTTTTGATACGGTATGGCACGATGCCTTGATTTATAAGCTACCAATACCGCTTATCAAAATTATCCAGAGCTTTCTTCGTTCGAGAAAATATGTTGTGAGTTTAGGAACCGACATATCCTCTACTCACCAAATCCACCATGGTGTACCCCAGGGCTCGGTCCTTGGTCCCATATTATTTACATTGTTTGTCGCAGATTTACCATGTCTAGGTGAAAACATTCAGGTAGCTATGTTTGCCGATGATACGGCCATTTTCTCTTCGGGTGCCTTATTCACTAATGTCTACAACTCTTTGCAAGCAGCTCTTGACAAGCTAGCAGTATATTACAGGAAATGGAAAATAAAAATAAATGGTAATAAAACACAAGCTGTCTGGTTTTCGAGATGTAGGAAACACTGTTACCTACCAAATGGCACTAAACTCAGTATGTGTGCAGTTGATATTGATTGGTCCGAAGACTGTAGATATCTAGGTATTATTCTAGATAAAAAACTCATCTTTCAAAAACACATCACTACCACAATTGACAAAATAAACAAAGTCGTAAGAGTTATGTATCCATTAGTGTGTAGAAAATCAAAGCTTAGCATCGAAAATAAAATTATAATATTTAAAACCATTTTTCAAGCTATACTCCTGTATGGTGTAATTGTGCTCGCACACACAAAATAAAATTGCAAAGGTGTCAAAATAAAATATTGAAAATGTTGCTGAATTTGCCATGGCATTATTCGACACATGAACTACATGAAAACGCCAACGTTAAACCGGTAGAGTTCCTTATTGACAAAATCAATCGAAACTTCTTCGTCAATTGTTCTTTTTCTGACAATGTTCTCGTTTCCCGTCTTGCGTTATCCTAAGTCACTACATATGTACTCTGTCTATGAAAATTATATCGAGGTCATTACTACATAAAATAACCGGAAGCTCGTGCAATATTAGTCTTAAGATTCAAATAAGGGTTTTTTATTGTAGTTTTCCCTTAATTTATTATTTGTTATTCATTAAAATTGTGCTATTGTCGTTATATAGATTTAAGATTATAGTTGTAAAGGAATTGCTATCCTAAATCTCTTAAGTACTAGTTGTAAAATATACCATAAATGTAATTATCTACTAAATAAAAAAAAAAAAAAAAAAAATTGAATTGAATTGAATTGACACATTTGTCCTTGTCTCGCTAAAGTCGGCCTCTCGCCATCCAATTTTTTGTTCGCAGTAGATTTTAAGAAGATGTAAAATAGTTCTTAAGATTCACTCTTGACTTGAGAAATAAGTCAACGAACACTTGGAAAAAATGGAAATTTTGATTTATTAAATCTTTATAAACCTTAACTCACGCGTAATCAACTTTTCATGAGAACAATTTTATGCAAGGTATCCAAATGTCTTATGGATACCATGAGACATTTGGATGCGCAATATGTGAAAGATGCGAACGACAGACAAGGTTTTGAATTTCGGTAAACCATGAGAATGATTTTATCCAAGGTATCCGAATACAATGCTCGAGTCTTATGAACCTTTCAAACCAATTCCCTTTCCTATTCCCATGAAATCTGTGATGTAAATTAGTATATTATTATCTTGGTCTTGGCCTTATTTAGCAAGTCCTGAGGTTTGTTAAATTTTCCATAATGATTTGTTTTTTTCAGGGCAAGGTCATTAGCCTTGCGCCAAAATTAGTATATAAGATAGAACATTTTTTAGAATAAGTTAGTCATTGATAAATAAACATGACACGGTGGTTATTATTTATTGATCCATATTGGAGTATTGGTTCCGTGCCTGTGCACCACCAACATCCTATTCTCGATAAGTTTACGTGCTTGGCGAGTTATCTATAGAACCACATTAGGTTTATCCAAACACCTAATTTATTTATTTTATTTTATTTATTTATTTATGAATTTTTTAAATTCAGATTCATATAATTGACGGCTCATGAGATTAGTTCCAACACAGCTACTTTATACCGTTTTTTAATGTAGAAATCTTACCAAGCACTTGAAAACAGGCTTGATACCTCCTATAACCCCGGTTTCTATGACAAAAAAAAAAACAACACGCCCTATTTTGTATTTCTGCAGTGATGTTATCTTTTAGTGGTTTCACTACATACTTTGAAAGTCGCTATAGTACATTGTCAGGTAGGTGAGAAGGCTTTCAAATTTCGAGAATGGAAACTACTTGTGCACCAAAACTACCATCTAACTAAATGTAAGAAATTTGTCACATCACAATATTTTTCGAGTCATTTGTATAATCTCTTCAAATCATTCTTGAAAGTTAATAGAAGAAATTGTTAGGGAATCGTTATCTTTTAGACCACACTGTAGTTTGCCAACATGAAATTCTTAGAGAAAAAAAGAAAATCAATCAAATATAAATAACTATTGAAGTCTCATATTGAACTGCCCTCTCAGCGTGGGCCTTGCTCTTCCGAATTTCGCTTAAAACAATTATCCCATTTGATTCATGTTGCTCGTTTGTAGTTTTTATAGTTCGTCTTTCCTATTTGATACTGCCTTACTGTGATATATAGGCTAGCCATTTGATGTTGTATAAAACACCGGGACTCCTACGTATGAAAGGAGTACTTCAATATATACTATAAATTACTAACACTTAAAGTATATAACACAAGCAAGTGTTAATAACAAATAAAAGAAACCAACAGTCGGCAAAGAGCTTTCCTACACGTCCAAATATAAAACGAAATTCAAATGTATAAAAAGACGCAGGTCGCGCGGATGTGTCCAAGTTATAATTAGAGCCCGACAAACACTGATCAATGTGGATTCTGCAAGCTTTCTTGATTTGTGTATATTTCCTTTAATGAATATCAAACACATTTTTTGATTGCATCCAATCAATAGGAGGCGGCGTGTGTATGCGACAAGCATACATTTTCCGTAAAAATATTCGCGTCATTTGTATATATTACTTTCTGGTAATTTTTAAATAAAATATGAACGCGTTTTTATTACTTTCGACCTTGCCCACATGTTATGAAGCAAAAACTGATGATGAATGAGGGGAGAGAATTTTCGAATTTGCAGTTTTGGTTTTTTAATATTCGAAAGTTTGTGTCGTGTCCTCGTACTACGGATGAGCGATGAGGAATTTTTAGTGGAAAATGGGTTCTAATTAATGTTGCTTCCTGGCATTCGACAGTTGTAATAAATTGACCAATAAAGGTTCAATTGAAAGTTTTATAAGTGGTCACAATAAACAATTTTCTAATTGTGGCCGTATTTAAAATGACAGAAATGTCACTAGCTGTCTGGAATTTAATATAGTTGGACTATTCATTACGGCCTAATACATGCTTGAAGAGCGTTTGTTTATTCTCCAAAAATTGTATAAAAATAGTCGTTCGTTTGTTCAAAACTCCATTCATTATGAGACCCAACATTTCGTACCTATTTGAAAACACTTTCTATTTGAAAACACTTCCTATAAGTTATTAATCATTGTTGCGGATTCACTGGATGCAACCAGCGAAGTCGCAATGGAATGCTGCCCTTGGCAACAATATAACAAATGTCAGCAACTAGCTGACATTATCGAATTTGGTTGTCAAGCAACCAATAACAAACTTTGGGTAAATCGTCTGCTGTCATTGCTGACACTGCTTCTGCGTTAACCTTTTGAGCGAAACAGTTCGCTGAAATAGTTATTATCAAACCAACCCATATTATTAATCCATTGGATGAGGATTAGTTGATTGGAATTGCTGCTCCATATTTAGGTATTCTTTTCCTTTCACTCATTAACATTATCAGTGTTTCAGAGCAACATCGCTGCACGACAGAAGACATCAAATGAGATAAATCTTCTCCGACGACATTCCTCGGTCGGCAGAGATCATAGATTTTGGTCCTTCGAGTCGGATTAAGCTTTGGGCAGGCGGCACTCTGGGCGGCGGCCTGCTGGTGCATACTCACTGGGAGTGTGTGCGGTTCTCGTCTATAGGCTGTCGGACTGAGGGCCGCTGATGTCACAGGGGACTGTCGTTGGGCATCATTGCCTTGGCCGGCGTCGTTCGCCTTAATGGGGGAGACTGGGTCGAGCGCGAAAGAAGCCTCGAGCAGTCTCGGGAGTTGGGCATCATTGCCTTGGTCAGCGTGGTTTACCTCAAAGAGCGAGACTGGGTCGAGTGCGAACGAAGCCTCGATCAGTCTCGGTAGGTGGGCATCATTGCCTTGGTCGGCGTCGTTCGCCTTAATGGGGGAGACTGGGTCGAGCGCGAACGAAGCCTCGAGCAGTCTCGGGAGTTGGGCATCATTGCCTTGGTCGGCGTCGTTTGCCTTAATGGGGGAGACTGGGTCGAGCACGAACGAAACCTCGAGCAGTCTCGGTAGGTGGGCATCATTGCCTTGGCCGGCGTCGTTTGCCTTAATGGGGGAGACTGGGTCGAGCGCGAACGAAGCCTCGATCAGTCTCGGTAGGTGGGCATCATTGCCTTGGTCGGCGTCGTTCGCCTTAATTGGGGAGACTGGGTCGAGCGCGAACGAAGCCTCGAGCAGTCTCGGGAGTTGGGCATCATTGCCTTGATCGGCGTCGTTTACCTCAATGAGGGAGACTGGGTCGAGCGCGAACGAAGCCTCGAGCAGTCTCGGGAGTTGGGCATCATTGCCTTGGGCGGCGTCGCTTGCCTTAATGGGGGAGACCGGGTCGAGCACGAACGAAGCCTCGAGCAGTCTCGGTAGGCGGGCATCATTGCCTTGGTCGGCGTCGTTTGCCTTAATGGGGGAGACTGGGTCGAGCACGAACGAAGCCTCGAGCAGTCTCGGTAGGTGGCCATCATTGCCTTGGTCGGCGTTGTTTGCCTTAATGGAGGATACTGGGTCGAGCGCGAACGAAGCCTCGAGCAGTCTCGGGAGTTGGGCATCATTGCCTTGGTCAGCGTCGTTTGCCTTAATGGGGGAGACTGGGTCGAGCGCGAACGAAGCCTCGAGCAGTCTCGGGAGTTGGGCAACATTGCCTTGGTCAGCGCCGTTTACCTCAATGAGGGAGACTGGGTCGAGCGCGAACGAAGCCTCGAGCAGTCTCGGGAGTTGGGCATCATTGCCTTGGTCGGCGTCGCTTGCCTTAATGGAGGAGACTGGGCCGTGCACGAACGAAGCCTCGACCAGTCTTGGTAGGTGGGCATCATTGCCTTGGTCGGCGTCGTTCGCCTTAATGGGGGAGACTGGGTCGAGCACGAACGAAGCCTCGAGCAGTCTCGGGAGTTGGGCATCATTGCCTTGGTCGGCGTCGTTTAGCTCAAAGAGCGAGACTGGGTCGAGCGCGAACGAAGCCTCGATCAGTCTCGGTAGGTGGGCATCATTGCCTTGGTCGGCGTCGCTTGCCTTAATGGGGGAGACTGGGTCGAGCACGAACGAAGCCACGAGCAGTCTCGGTAGGTGGGCATCATTGCCTTGGTCGGCGTCGTTCGCCTTAATGGGGGAGACTGGGTCGAGCGTGAACGAAGCCTCGAGCAGTCTCGGGAGTTGGGCATCATTGCCTTGGCTGGCGTCGCTTGCCTTAATGGGGGAGACTGGGTCGAGCACGAACAAAGCCTCGAGCAGTCTCGGTAAGTGGGCATCATTGCCTTGGTCGGCGTCATTTGCCTTAATGGAGGAGACTGGGTCGAGCACGAACGAAGCCTCGAGCAGTCTCGGGAGTTGGGCATCATTGCCTTGGTCGGCGTCGTTTACCTCAAAGAGCGAGACTGGGTGGAGCGCGAACGAAGCCTCGATCAGTCTCGGTAGGTGGGCATCATTGCCTTGGTCGGCGTCGTTCGCCTTAATGGGGGAGACTGGGTCGAGCGCGAACGAAGCCTCGAGCAGTCTCGGGAGTTGGGCATCATTGCCTTGGTCGGCGTCGTTTGCCTTAATGGGGGAGACTGGGTCGAGCGCGAATGAAGCCTCGAGCAGTCTCGGGAGTTGGGCAAAATTGCCTTGGTCAGCGTCGTTTACCTCAATGAGGGAGACTGGGTCGACCGCGAACGAAGCCTCGAGCAGTCTCGGGAGTTGGGCATCATTGCCTTGGTCGGCGTCGCTTGCCTTAATGGAGGAGACTGGGCCGTGCACGAACGAAGCCTCGAGCAGTCTTGGTAGGTGGGCATCATTGCCTTGGTCGGCGTCGTTCGCCTTAATGGGGGAGACTGGGTCGAGCACGAACGAAGCCTCGAGCAGTCTCGGGAGTTGGGCATCATTGCCTTGGTCAGCGTCGTTTACCTCAATGAGGGAGACTGGGTCGAGCGCGAACGAAGCCTCGAGCAGTCTCGGGAGTTGGGCATCATTGCCTTGGTCGGCGTCGCTTGCCTTAATGGGGGAGACTGGGTCGAGCACGAACGAAGCCTCGAGCAGTCTCGGTAGGTGGGCATCATTGCCTTGGTCGGCGTCGTTTGCCTTAATGGGGGAGACTGGGTCGAGCACGAACGAACCCTCGAGCAGTCTCGGTAGGTGGGCATCATTGCCTTGGTCGGCGTCGTTTGCCTTGATGGGGGAGACTGGGTCGAGCACGAACGAAGCCTCGAGCAGTCTCGGGAGTTGGGCATAATTGCCTTGGTCGGCGTCGCTTGCCTTAATGGGGGAGACTGGGTCGAGCACGAACGAAGCCTCGAGCAGTCTCGGTAGGTGGGCATCATTGCCTTGGTCGGCGTCGTTTGCCTTGATGGGGGAGACTGGGTCGAGCACGAACGAAGCCTCGAGCAGTCTCGGGAGTTGGGCATAATTGCCTTGGTCGGCGTCGTTTGCCTTAATGGGGGAGACTGGGTCGAGCGCGAACGAAGCCTCGAGCAGTCTCGGGAGTTGGGCATCATTGCCTTGGTCAGCGTCGTTTACCTCAATGAGGGAGACTGGGTCGAGCGCGAACGAAGCCTCGAGCAGTCTCGGGAGTTGGGCATCATTGCCTTGGTCGGCGTCGCTTGCCTTAATGGGGGAGACTGGGTCGAGCACGAACGAAGCCTCGAGCAGTCTCGGTAGGTGGGCATCATTGCCTTGGTCGGCGTCGTTCGCCTTAATGGGGGAGACTGGGTCGAGCGCGAACGAAGCCCCGAGCAGTCTCGGGAGTTGGGCATCATTGCCTTCGCCGGCGTCGCTTGCCTTAATGGGGGAGACTGGGTCGAGCACGAACAAAGCCTCGAGCAGTCTCGGTAGGTGGGCATCATTGCCTTGGTCGGCGTCATTTGCTTTAATGGAGGAGACTGGGTCGAGCACGAACGAAGCCTCGAGCAGTCTCGGGAGTTGGGCATCATTGCCTTGGTCGGCGTCGTTTACCTCAAAGAGCGAGACTGGGTCGAGCGCGAACGAAGCCTCGAGCAGTCTCGGGAGTTGGGCATCATTGCCTTGGTCAGCGTCGTTTACCTCAATGAGGGAGACTGGGTCGAGCGCGAACGAAGCCTCGAGCAGTCTCGGGAGTTGGGCATCATTGCCTTGGGCGGCGTCGCTTGCCTTAATGGGGGAGACTGGGTCGAGCACGAACGAAGCCTCGAGCAGTCTCGGTAGGCGGGCATCATTGCCTTGGTCGGCGTCGTTTGCCTTAATGGGGGAGACTGGGTCGAGCACGAACGAAGCCTCGAGCAGTCTCGGGAGTTGGGCATCATTGCCTTGGTCAGCGTCGTTTGCCTTAATGGGGGAGACTGGGTCGAGCGCGAACGAAGCCTCGAGCAGTGTCGGGAGTTGGGCAACATCGCATTGGTCAGCGTCGTTTACCTCAATGAGGGAGACTGGGTCGAGCGCGAACGAAGCCTCGAGCAGTCTCGGGAGTTGGGCATCATTGGCTTGGTCGGCGTCGCTTGCCTTAATGGAGGAGACTGGGCCGTGCACGAACGAAGCCTCGAGCAGTCTTGGTAGGTGGGCATCATTGCCTTGGTCGGCGTCGTTCGCCTTAACGGGGGAGACTGGGTCGAGCGCGAACGAATCCTCGAGCAGTCTCGGGAGTTGGGCATCATTGTCTTGGTCGGCGTCGTTTGCCTTAATGGGGGAGACTGGGTCGAGCACGAACGAAGCCTCGAGCAGTCTCGAGTGTTGGGCATCATTGCATTGGTCGCCGTCGCTAGCCTTAATGGGGGATACTGGGTCGAGCGCGAACGAAGCCTCGACCCAGTCTCCCCCATTAAGGCAAACCGATGACCAACAAGCGGCCCCAGTGCAGCTACATAATAACCACGCCGGGACCAAGTTCGCAGCGCAATTACCGGATCCAGACATACGGATCAACCGACCAGTTCGCGGCATAGCCTGCCGGAACCCTAAGCTACAATTACCGCTGCTCCGAATGCAGCCCCCATCCAGCCTAAGGACCTCTAGCCGCCAGATTAGTGGCGCATGAACCACTGCTCAGAACGCAGCCCCCACCCGGCTCGAAGGACCATTAAATGTATGATCTCTGCCGACCGAGGGATGTCGTCGGAGAAGATCTCTAGAATTTAGGCGACCGAAGAACGCCGTCGGGGAGATGTACAATGTATTGGCACTCGTTCGTTGCGTACTGCAATCTGCACGTTATACAAACGTCCTGCGTCATGCACTCTACCCGTTCTTTCAACACGTACGCACCTTCCACCAATAGCTGCGTCTGGTGGTGGGCCGTGGGTATGTCCAGGAACAATTGTGTCTCCTGGCTTGGAGTGATGTTGGTGGTGCTGAAACAAACGTAATTTATTGCAGTGCAAAGAGGAAAGAATACCTATTTTAAATAACTGCCGCTATCCCAAAAATAACTTCCTCCAGGAGATATCAAAGACACGAGGTTTATTTACTGGTTATAAATGACTTTGTTTATTGGATTCTCTAGGTTTATTTCGATTTAATTACAAATGCAACCTTGTCGCCTGAAGAAGATTTGTGGCATCTCTAACAGATACACACACAATTCACAAGCAAAATAGTGAAGAACACCGAACGAAAATCGAATAAGAAAATACATCAGAGCCGTATACCATAGCGATAACATAACAATTCACATCAGTGGAGTATAGTCGATTTTAAAAATCGAATTCTAAACACGGCCAGGAGCCTGATGGGTAACGCTTAGGTTCAATTTTTGGTGATTCTAACTGTTATAGCGTCAGTTCGAATCACACGTTCTTCACTATCATTCCAAACGCTATAGATTTACGAAGAAGCAAACATATCAGCAATGACAGCAGACGAATTAATTTTAATGTCAGCTGATTGTTGACATTTGTTAGGTTGGTGCAACGGGTAACATTCAGTTGCGAATTCGCTGGTTGTGTCCAGGGCGAATCCACAACATTCCTCCCGCCTTCGCCAATCATTGGCGAATCTTCTGGCTCCAGAGGGTAGTCGTCCGGAGCTTGGGCGGGGGGTCTGATGAATGGTCCAGAAGGGGTTTCTCCTCCAATGGAAGAATGCCGATTTTGGGGATGGTACTCGTGAGGGGGCTGGTAGCGGTCCACCGCAGTCCACCTTCACGTCGATGTTCGATTAGGAGAGAGCCACCCGCCTTGAAAAGTGTTGAAGACGCGGGTATCTTGCACGGCCCGGAAGGATGATGATTACGGGGTGGTCCCCTTCGGTGCTGGAGGTTTGTCAGCAGCCACTACATGACCGCTTCTCGGCGGTTGCGAATTTACAACTCCAACCCAGAGGAGCTGGTCGATCATACGACTGCTGACAGATCCCCGCAGAGGACAAATAGAAGACATTGTCGACATCTACCCCGGAGACCAGATTCAAGGCACCATACAGCTACCACCAGAGACCAAGGAGCGCACAATACCCTGCTTGGCGGGCGGCGCCCCCCAGTATCCAGGGACCGGCCGAGTCCTAACCGCCGCATCCGACTGAACGCTGCAGCCTCAACCGCAAACGATCGCATCTTTTCGACCACTATCTTCGAAGAGGTGTCAATGGACGCAACACTCGTCACCACCACTTGTCTCGAGGTAGTGAGACCAATCACCAGCCACCACGTGGTCACTGATCGTGGGTTGTGACCTTACAACTCCAACCCAGATCACATGGCCAGCTCCATGACTACAATCATATAAAATTAGAGCTCTTATAGATATATTGAAATGTCCCAATATAAGGTTAGTTTATGATTCAGCTTCATTTTCCAACGATCGTTCAATCAGTCTGTGGGGATTATTACTAGGTACGTTTGCACGGAAGCTGGCTCAGTAAAACCCACCGAGTTCGCAGATGATGTCAGCGGAGAGCACAAAAATCCCGATCGACATAGGGACGATCAGCGTGTTTCAGGTCGGAGCGTCAAACTCCACACTCGTCACCAGTTTGAGAATTCATGTAATGAATTCATGAATTCTACCTCCAATTACACTTCACCTATTCGATCATATACGGACAACCTGTTACTCCGATGTCGACGACGGTGTTACTAAATCCGCTACTGGTAAATCAAACAACTATTCAATTACGCTCCGTGTTATAAGTCTTTATTCTTTAATCACTTTCTCTAGTTGAACATTACAATAAGTTGAGTAAGAATACTTAATAGTTCCGTAAGCGGGAGTGTCATCGTTGCAATTACGATAGTTCGGTAAGTTGGATATGACACTCATTAGAATTACAATAGTTCTGTATGATAGCTTTGTAAATTAGACACAACACGCATTAGAATTACAATAGTTCCGTGAGATAGGTTCCCGGTTGCTGAGATTCCATTCGGCCGCACAAGTCCCGAAATAAATGCACTGCAAGCTAATTACTGATAATTCTGACGTAACGATCGAGGATGGGAACTGAATAAAATTTCTCTGCTTGACCGGTAAAATTTGACTCTCTACGCAACGTCCCCGGTACGTGTGCGTGGTTCGGTGGTTACTATCTGACTCTAGTTGGCTGTTGCACGGAACATACAACCAGTCGCAACGGGGGTGGGTTTCCACTGATGTGGTGAGGAGCAAATCAGATCTTTCTCTCTGGTGACGACCAATGAACAATCGATTTGCGTTTTATTGGAAGTATTTCCATTGTGACCGTACAGATCTGGTTGAATGCCCATTCACTGGAAGCCAGGACAAACGAAAATGCGAAGGGTGCTCAGAATAGAATCCAAACATGCAGCTGGTCAAATAGATGTTCGTGTACGGAGGTTGGCTGCATTGCCATCATAAACAATAGAGGATCGGATTTTCTGTCGATGTTAAGTCAGCAGAAGCTTCGCTTACGATGGCAAGGGCCAGGATGGATGGGTGCATGTTTAGTTTGGGAAACGAATCATGGGGCATGACCATTGATATGATTGTTTGGGTAAACAATTATGGGTCGTGTGCAACTCGATGATCGATTCTCGCTTGGGCGACCGATCATGAGAAATTTGGCTTGCAGATGTGCAAGCATACACGTACCCAGCATGACTTTTGGACCAACGGATGGTAGGGAAAAATAAACGCAGTGAGATTACTGTGTGTTTGATTAACATGGCTGCCGACTAGAGGAACTGATCAGTTCCTACATGATTCGTGAAAAATGAACCGAAATGGTTTGGATGATATGATTTGTTTGATGCCATGGCAAGCTTATGGTCTTACCGTGGGTTGGTTTACAGGTAAATGAACTTGTTGAAGGGTAGCCTAACGCTGCCCGATTGCAGGAAATTCATAACCTTTATTGGATGAGAAATGGGTAGTTGAAGTAGTGGTTCTTGGGATAAGCTAAAAGAACCCCCACAAGTCTAATTCTGAACAACCATATTATGAGTACAAGGTATAATTCATGAAACATTCTTTAACCGGTTCAACGAACTTTACTCGCTTTTGGGTTGCCATTCAGTAACATTTTTTTGCAGTGGAACCGATACAATTCACCTATATAAATACATATAAAAAAATTTAAGAGAACTCCTCCACCAATTGAAACAAGCTTTTCTAGTTTGCCAACCAAAAACACAAAATTCTTAATTATTATGATCAAAGAATGTGATAAATCGATCTCGCCTCTAAATCCGTTTGTAATCAAAAAGAGTCGTAGATGATACGCAAATAACTTATCCACTTGAGTTAGCTCTCCCAAAATTGGGGATCGGTTTTTTAAAACAACTATTTTAGCCAACTTGCCTATGAAATAGAGAAAAGTAGAGAGTGAGGTCCGCACCAGGCGCCGCAGTTCTACCAAATATTCCGCAGTATGATGCGGTACACACCACGCTGCACTTACTACAAGGGTAAAGAGGGTAATCTGATCACCGATCCTAAAGGCATTCTGGAGCGATGGGAAGTGCACTTCAATGAATTGCTGAATGGTCAGCTGACAGAAGAATTGGAGGCTCCACCAATGCAAGATCAAGACCAAATGCTGCCTACACCAAGCATTGAGGAAACATTAAAAGCCATTAGACAGCTCAAATCAAATAAAGCCCCGGAGCTGATGGCATACCAGTTGAGCTGATCAAACAAGGAGGGCCAGCGTTACATCACGCAATTCATGATATCGTGGTGCACGTATGGGAGGAAGAGGAGATGCCGGAAGATTGGGGTCGTGGTATAATTTGGCCCATACATAAGAAGGGAGATATCACAGTGTGCAGCAACTATAAGGGTAAAACATTACTGAGTACCGCCTATAAGATAGTCTCCACTATCCTACAAGATCGGATAGCCCCATACGCTAGTCATCATTGGTCAATACCAGTGTGGCTTCATCCCAGGCAAATCAGCGATTGATCAGATATTCGCCCTTAGGCAGGCGATGGAAAAAAGTCCGGAATTTAACATTCCATTATAACATCTATTTATAGACTTTAAGGCGGCCTACGACAACATACCCAGGAGCATTCCAAACAAATTGACATCATTTTGTAAGTTGACCATGACCAACGGAGCTAGTCAAGTAAAAATAGCATCTTTAATGGACTCCGACAAGTGGACGGTCTGGCCTGCCTCCTCTTCAAGCTGGCGTTTTGAGAAAGCAATCCGTGACCCTGGCGATACAACAAGAGAGACTATTGTCACCAAGTCTAGCTAGATACTTGCCTACGCAGATGACATCGACATCATCGGCAGATCCGATTCGGCTGTACAGGATTCTGTGGGGAGCGAGATCGCGACGCCGCACGGGCGAGAGTTCTACCTCGTCTCCACAATTCTAATTGTCTGCCGTAGACCGAAAGAAAAACAGCAAAATGTCACGGTGGGGAAAACAGGCGCACCGAGAGGGAAACACAAAGCGAAACTCCGCGACATCAACACAGGAAAGAATTACACACTGATTCAGTTTATTATTAATTTATTGGTTACAACACTGTCATTTGGTTTGGATGTATCCAACTGAAATTGATATTAAATTGATTTTTCAAAACTTTTATAAATGCATTAACTGGCAAAACTCTTTCCTCGACACGACTTCGCTATTGGGGCGCTTCTCCACCGGGCGACGGAGAACGGGAGTGACATGACCACGACCTGCTCTGTCGGTGGATGTAAAAGGACTCAGCGATAATCATCTCGTGCAGAGATGATTCGCTTATTGGGGTGAGTTTATGGTGTCATGGTAGATATCCTCTCCAATAAGGATATCGTTTTTACCTACCACCAGAGAAACGTAAAGTCTCTATTGTTGGTATGTGTGCGATCGTTCAGATCTGTGGGGTTTACACGTGCTCGAGGGCAATGGGTAAACGAAGCAGACAGGCGATAAAGACAAAAGGATCAAAAAGATCGTCGTCTATGGAGTGCATCGTGTCTAAATAAATAGACGACGATACAGCGAAGAAATGTGGTAAAAGAAAAGATGAGACGAGGGCATCATAAAAGTCTTAGATGAATGATGCCCTTGTGTAAATATACGAATAGACATTGGGAAAGGTACTAATGGGTTGGTGGACGAAACAAATCCCTTGCTAGCATTTGTATATGCAGGGAAATTCGTTTGTGGGAAACGGATTCTATAGTTGCATTGTTTATGCTTTGAATTCAATTGATGCCAAGAGACGCGGAATGCGTATTCGCTTTGGTTTGCACATTGTGCGAGTCAGAGAATTTTATTGCTGGGAGAAAAAGGTCGCCGGCCAATGTGTACGTAAAGAAATTTATCGTGCACATGGCGAAGTTGGAAAATAGACGGCGCAATATTTATGATCCTGGTGAAGATTACAAAATATGTAATTCAAATCATTTGTTTACAGGAATTCGGAAAGGGGAATTTGTCTGGCAACGTAGATCCCGCAATTGGTTTGGAATTCCTGATAAGCCAATAAAGAAATCTTACAGAGGATTGGTATGCAAAGAGAATGCATGAAAGGTAAGTTTTCTTTCGCAGGGACTTTTTAGATTGCAGATTTGATCTATATAATGCGTGAAGCATTTAAGATGCTAATGCGAATTGCATTAGTGAAAGCTTATGCAGACTGGGTTGTGGTTATGGGGGTTTTAAGGTAAGTGTACCGTGGGGTTTGGCGGCACCGCCACAATTCCTTCACCCAGATCGAACAGGTGGCACAAAAACTGGGACTGCGCATTAATGAGGGGAAAACTAAGTACATGGTGGCAACTTCCGCGAAAAGAAGACCTAATGTTGGTCAAACTGTCAGGGTAGCGGAGCACGAATTAGAAGTAGTGCAATCCTTTAACTACCTTGGGTCAATAGTAGCAGCCGATAACAATATGGGAGAACAAATGCGCGGACCGCGGATCAAATTCAATAACGCCTACTATTGTCTATCAAGACTCTTTAAATCCCGAAATTTATCCAGAACATCCAAGCTACTACTGCACAAGACTATGGTTGTTGCAATGCAACATAACAATCACCAGCATTAACCAGACCTCCAACATAAAAATCACCAGCGGTAAATAGACTTAAATAAACAAAACAATCAACAACATGAAAGACAAGTGACTAGTCGAAGGCGCCGGCATAATGCCGCGCTCGAGAGTATGCAATGGAAAGCTAGCTCTGGCAAGGTTGCAGTCGGCGGTGAGCTTTGCATGCCAATCCCCTGCTGGATAAGATTCGAAGTGCTCTTTCAGGCAACGGAGAAAACACAGCAAGGTGACGTCAATTGAGGCTATTGCCAACAGACCAATCGCTCGGTGCCGTGTGAGGAACAGCTGTTGAGTAGCAGGCCCCGTTTCTGCATCCGCTGGGATCGAAAAAAGAAGATATTTACATCTATATAACCTTGGGGAGATTATTGTTTTTAACCGTATTCTTTCTTCTGTTTGGAATGTAAAGGTGACAATCGTTCTATTAAAATTATTAAATTAAATTGTAGTTAATCATTCGATTTGTATTTGTTTTTGTTTTGCTGGGTTCTAACACCAACAATAGTCTTACCAGTACTCATGTATGGATCCGAGACGTGGGTGCTCAATAAAAGGCACTCTGAACTCTTGCCACGTTCGAGAGGTCTTAACGAGAATTGTTGGCTCCGTATGTGAGCGAGGACGACCATGTGTTGTACCTTGAAGCTAATGTTGTACGAAAAATCAAGCTCGGTAGACTCCGGTGGGCGGGATGTGGGGGTATAAGTTGGTGTGTCTGGCACGACACGGATTCCTTAAATCCCCAACGATGTTTCGACGTAGACGAGAATGAAGAAATAAAAACACACTGGAGGTGTTTTTCTTGCCGTTTAAAGTTTTCTTTACATCTTTTTTTTTTATATTTCACTTATTCTATTTCTTCTTACTCAAAATTGTTTATTATCATTTGTTTAAACGTGGTGAAGCAACACTGATATTTATGGTTCTATTTTCCTTTAATGGGTTTTGTTATCACTAATGATACTAAACTCGCGACTATAACTCGACTCGATTCGTGCGCACACTCTGAGGATTGAAAATCGACTGCAAATACGGGTGTGTCGCTTGAGGAATGGAAAATTACTTAAGCGGCAGCGTGACCGACTGCGATTGTGGTTGGGTAATGACTGGTTGGGATTAGGGATGAAGATTGGTATTTTTCATTTGCACCACAAGCAACCAATCGAGATCATCTTTACATTTGTGCTCTCTTATGTTCCCCGCCCATCGAGGTGGATAAACACTTCGGTTAATTCGATAGTCGACGGACAAGAGAGAACGAGAGAGCCGAAACACAGTGTGCAATGATCCCGGGGTGGATTCGGTTTTTGTGTGCATGTACCAATGCAACTCTGAGGATAGCCCACTGACCTAATTCGGTGAATGTGGTGATCTCAGAGTGCATTGAACTGTGGGAAGATAAAAAATGAGAAGGAGAGGAAAATGTTTTGTAGCTATTCACCTGTAAGAAGAGATCATTGATCCCCAGCGAATAGCGTGTCTGGGGAAAGTGAATAGGACGCCGCTGATACTTGGGAAATAATCAGCGTGAGAACCAGACTCAAAAACGCTGAAATAACCTCAGCGGTTTTGCTATGACGCAACAACGTCGTTTGGTTAGATTTAGTTGTTGCTAACCAATATGATGTTGAGATTTCCGGCATAAATCTCATGGGGTTAATGAAATGGAGTTGCCGTATGGCAAAAGGGAGCTGAATTCAATTCTGCATTATCTGCATAGAATAATGAATTCAGCTGTGCTTTCTTTTACAGGTAAAAGCTGAACGGCGTGATAGGGGTTAATGTGGCGGTCTGTAGGCGCTCGAAATTAGGTTGAAATTGTGGGTCGGTTCTCCATATAGTATAGGGAACCCCCACAGGGACACCTAACTCGGATAAGCGAAGAGGAGCCTGCCCAGAAAGTCCTTTATGGCCGGATGGATGGAAGGAGACAGCCCGGCAGATCCTATCTGCGATGGGGGGATGGCGTAGACCAAGTCGCCAGACTCTGGGAGTGCCAAACTGGATGACATCGGCTCGAAATCGAAACCGGCCAAGACCGGATCCCGGTTCTAGTGCCGATGATGATATATATATATATATATATATATATATATATATATCATCATATATATATATATATATATGAGTTATACGCGATCTACCTTGAAGCTAATGGTGTAAGAAAAATCATGAATGAGCGAAGAGGAGCCGGCCCGGAATGTCCTTTGCGGCAGGATGTATGGAAGGAGATACCGCGGCAGATCTTTTCTGCGATGGCGTAGACTAGGACATCCAGAACCTGGAATTGCCAAACTGACATCGGCTCGAAACCGCGACCGATGGAGAGAGTTGCTAAATAAGGCCAAGACAGGATCGCGGTTGTAGTGTCGATGATGATGATGACAATTCGTCAAAGTTATTGGCATCACCTTTCATGTTCTATTGTAAAATGGTGAATGGTTTGCGATTTGGAGTAAGTTTTGCACGTTCAATCCTAATAATGTACTATTGACTTGATTTTGTTGCGTGATGGGGTTGCGTATACTTAAATCAATTTTCGTGTTGGAATGTTGCATGGATATAATGTATCTTGTTAGGATCTTGACTCTGCTGTTCCTGGCACGGGGAACACTTTTGCTCTAGGGAAGTGCAAGTACCCCCCTTTTAGGGCGTGACCCTGGTGAGGCGGCGACCAGGGAGGGGTCGTCCAAGATGATGCGCTATAACGAATCGCTGACTTTCAATGTCAACAACTGGCGATACCATTGCTAAAGTTCACCGAATGGTGCTAGACGACCGCCGAATTAAAGTGGGAGAGATAGCAGAGGCTATGAAAATATCCAAAGAACGTGTTTGTCACATGTTAAATCAAGATTTAGGCATGAGAAAGCTGTCCGCACGTTGAGTGCCGCGTTTGTTCACGTTAGACCAAAAACGTGTTCGAGTGAACATTTTCAATGCGCTCTGGTGGCGCAGTTTAGGCGCAATAAATCCGAGTTTTGGCCCCGATTAATTACTGTTGCTAAAATTTGGATAACCCATTTTTTTTTTATTTTTTTTTTTTATTAGACTTCTCTCGGGAGAGGCCAACCTATAGCGTCGAGTGGGCGCACCGAGATGCCATCAAATAACTGTTGCAGTTCTTTTTGAACAGTTGCAGGTTGTAACGGTCCGGGAACACTCGCGTGGGAAGGCAGTTCCACAGCTTCCCCGCTCTGTAACGGAACGAGTTCTGATACAGGGATGTTCGCGCCGTCGGGAGATAAACCACAAACGGGTGCGATCCGTCGGATTGTCTTGTGGAGCGCATATAAACCGAATTGCGTGGAATAATGCCAAGAATCTCCGAAGAACAGCACCCGTGATAAAATCTGTAAAACAGACAGAGGTCGGCTACGTGCCTTCGATGTGATAGCGAATGTAGTCCCGACGTCAGCGCCGAGTCCCCGATCAGGCGGATCGCTCGTCTCTGTACGCTCTCAAGTAGGTCGAGGGTATGTTTAGGAGCCGAGCTCCAAACATGAGAGCAATATTCGAGCGCGGGTCTAATTTGGGATTTATATAGGACAAGAAGTTGGGCCGGAGTAAAATATCTCTTGGCTCTAAAAAGATAGCTCAGTTTTCCTGAGGCTGACCTGGCGATACTCGACACGTGTTTATGCCATGATACATTCCCACAGACCGTGACGCCGAGCAATTTCAAACTTTCCCAGCCTCGAGGGCCCGACCATTCGTCATCAGTTGTGGAAGCGATGATCCACTTTTCTTTGTGAATGCTGTATACTGTGTCTTCTTTGCATTGAAAACGAGGAGATTGGCCTTTCCCAACTGCAGTACCTTATCCAGATCACGATTCAGAGAGTCAATCTGTCTACATCTCAGGTGGTGTGACATTGATACACTAATCGGCCGATCACTCGAAAAAGAGGAAACAAGCGTACTATCATCGGCAAAACTGAACACTTTGTTATTCGTTGTCCCCAACAAATCATTTATGTGAAGCAAGAACAAGGTTGGAGCCAAAATAGAACCTTGGGGCACCCCCGAATTAACAGAATACAGATCCGAACACTCGCCGTCCACAATAACCCGGATCGATCGATTCTCGAGGAAGCTCCTCTTCCAGTCGCAAAGCTGTTGAGAAAGTCCATATGAACGAAGTTTGCTCAGTAATGCCCCGTGCCAGACGCGGCCAAAAGCCTTGGCGATATCCAATGACCAACTCTGTATTGATGACTTTTTCCATTACCTTAGATAAAATAGACAGTAATACTATCGGACGGTAATTTTGTGGGAGACACATTTTTCCCGTCTTTGGGATTGGCTGAACTCGAGTGATTTTCCAGCAGGCAGGAAAGGTCCTCCGTGCATAAGACAAGCGGAAGAGTCTGTCAAGAACCGGCGATAGTTCTGGAGCACAGTTCTTAAGGACTATAGCTGGTACTCCGTCCGGGCCGGTTGCCTTCCTACAATCCAGTTCACGTAGAATTCGCTGAATAGTGCGCGGACGAAATCTCACATCCCGCATCGAAGACCATACCGGCGAGATCACAGGTGGCTCCAAAAGGCCGGGGTCGAGGTTTGAATTCGCGGAAAATAAATTCGCGAACACATTAGCTTTATCCTTTGGATTCGTGACTAACGTCCCGCTGTCTGTCACCAAGGGGGGGGAAGAGGAGGATGCGAAGTTACCTCTGACAGCCTTTGCCATTGACCAGAAGGAGCGCGAACCAGTTGGGCACCGAAGGAGCTTATTGATCACCCTGCCGTTGTGAGCCTTCTTCGCGGTATCAATCGCCTGATTCTAACAAAATTCGTTCTGTTAACATCGGTGGGATTGGAGCGCCATTGCTTAAAAGCTCTATTTTTTGCCGCTGTAATCTGCTCGCATTTTTTGTCAAACCAAGGTTTATCAGATGAACTTCGCTTGATGGAATGTGGAATATACATCTCCATCCCCAGAAGAATAATCTCTAATACCGACTTCGCGCAAGCGTTAACATCGGAGTTTCCGAAGCACACCTCCGACCATGGAAGGGATGCGAAGAAATCTCGCAAATCGTCCCAGTTAGCAGCCCCATACTTCCATACATGGCGAAGCTGCCTAGGCCGGTTATTCGTTTGATATGCAAGTGCTTGCGCGACTGATACCAAGCAGTGATCTGAGTTCCCCAGTGGCGCACCAACCTCTACGGTATAAATACTCGGTTCGGATGTCAAAAACAGATCCAGGGTGTTCGCATAATCACCTCGGGTATCCGGCACTCGCGTGCGTTCCCCCACGAGTTGAGTCAAGTTGTGGCTTACAGCAAACATCTCCGCCAGCCTCCCAGCCTCGTCGGTTCTGTTAGAATGTAACAACTAGCCGGAATTGTGCACATTAAAATCACCAAGGACAACAATTTCAGAAGCTGGGTGGTTGATCTGTATCCAGTCGACAGTATGTGAAAGATGTTCGAAAAATGTCGCCGGTCGATCGTCATTCGGGGAGCGGTAAAGACAACAAAGAAATTTAACGGAATCCCTCAGCACCACCCTCAACCATATGATGTCCATATTATTGGGTTCCAACGCCTCCATCTTCTGCCAAGCCAGATCGGACCGTGCGAAGACACAGACTCCGCCCTTAAAACGGAATCTCGAATGTAAGTCGTATCCGGAGCAACGAAGATATGTCGAATCAGTTGACGAATCGACCTGTGTCTCAGTTAGGGCAAGGATATAAGGTTTCGTTGTTTGCAAATATTGGTTGACGGCGTTTACATTCGTATTGGTGAAACTGATGTCCCTGATGTTACAAAATGCCGTCAACAGTCGAGCGTGGGCCGAGCCTCGAGGGCGAGCCCGGTTATGCGATGACGAACCTCTTAAAGTTCCATTATTTATCATGGTATCTGCATGATGTTCCCCCATTATACGCCCGAAATAAAAATACAGTCAAAACAGTGGACTGCAAAGGGGGAATCGGCTCCAAAAAAGCAAAAAACATCCACTCACTCAAATGACTGTCAAATAAAAATTACCCGTCCAAAATGGCTGAAATTTTTGTGAGTAACTGTCAAAGGATGCACAACTACATGAACTAACTTTTATTGACGAGTGCCGCTATCACCACGTTGAGGTCGGAAACTCTTCAATTCACCCTCGTATACTGGTATGTAGAGCAGAAGAAAAATATATATCAATAAAATTAAATTTAATCTATTATTAATCAAATGTACTAAATTCCTAGCTATAAAAGTTTTAGAATTCTAGAAAACATGCGTCTTTCATTCCCTTATGATGTGTTTCGGGAGCACTTGTGATAAACTCTCAAACATTCTTTTGTAAGATCACATTTGAAGAATCGCGTGATGAGGTTACTGATGTCAAATTGATTTCCGGGCGCAGTGCAAACATTTATATTTTGTCTCCTGGAAAAATGTTTACGGTCTCCGGGTAGAGCAAAGAAAAATATAATATTAAATAATATAAAAATCTTAAAATAATATTAGAGCTTAAACGGTTAAAAAAAAAAAAACAAAAAAACAGCTAACAAATTTGTTAATACGGCACAGTACTCACAGGTTTCCCACTCTTTTTGGATCTGAAGATTAGAGAACAACTCGTCCACAACATCGAAGATTCCAATATAAAATGGCTGGCTGAGCCGAAGATCAGAAAAAAGTGCCGTAGTTTAACGAAGAATAAATCGACGTCGATGAATTAATATTATGCGAACAAAAACGATGCTATGAAAAGACTTATTCTCGTCGAATACATGTATATATATTATTTATAAGATTTTTTTTAAGTTTAAATTACACTTACACAACAATTGAATAAAGTACATCTACATAATAATATTATAATATGGATTGCAAGCGGAGTATTGTCTTTTGGTCCCAAAGTGCTCTTTTTATTTGTGTGCGTAGTCTCATATATTAATATATTCATCATATATTAATTCAGTTATTGCTTAATACTTCATCGGCTGCAGCGCTCACTTCCCGCCAGGAATACTCTATATCCTCAAGTACAGTGAATCTTGAACATATTGCCATGCGCAAGAAGTATGTGTCTCGTATCTTGGACGGGACCATATGAATGTTGCCGCGTCCATTAATCCTCTTCAGGAGAATTTCGTTCCTTTCATTAGATCCTTTTAATCTAAAACACACCAAACCCATGTTAACTTCTCCGACGATCTCAAATCGAGGATCACTTTTGCATAATTTTTCAAAATGCTTAGCAAAGCTACAATGTCGTCTAATGTGCGTTTGAAGATTCTCCACTCCGTAAAGACGGAGAACAAACCACAGCTTTAATGCTCTGAAACGACGACCAAGTGGAATTTGCCAATGACGGTAGTCCGGGGCTGATCCTTGCATTTCATGCTTCAGATAGAGAGGATCAACATTAAAAGCATTCAGCAACCAACTGGGATCTTTCAACCACATTGCACTGCAGTCGAAATTAACCAGCATCCATTTGTGGGGATTGAAATTATACGAATCCGCAGTTTCGACACCAGCTAGTAAATGCCTAAATTCTGGGCAAATAAAAGCAGAACCGGCATATGCGGCATCCACGTGAATCCACACATTGTATTTATTTCCGACCGGTCCACATTCGTCTAACCGGTCGAAAGCGCATGAATTCGTTGTGCCAAGAGTAACAACAGCCTGCAAAAAAAAAAAAGAAAAGAATAATTTTAATTTACCAGAATATCAAAAGACACCAGAACCTTACATAAAAAGGAATAAGTCCAGCTGCAATATCATTTTTGATCGCTTCTTCTAGTGCGGCACCCCGCATCTTATTCTCCTTATCAGCCGGCACGGACTTTAGTTTAATCCCACCCAATAATCCGGCTCTTTCAACAGATGAATGCGCTTGGGACGACCCATACGCCACTAATTTACTAATGATGGTATTGTCATCCCAATCAGGATGCTTCTCTTTAACTTCAATTATCTTCTTTGCTTTGGCTCCCAAGAGCGCCACCAATGTTGCTTCACTTGCTGTCCCTTGAATAACACCGCCTCCTTTACCACCTGAGCAGGCCAAAAATTCGGAAGGAAGACCAATCATTTGACCCAACCAGTCTAGCATAACAACTTCAAGTTCGGTACAGGCAGGACTAGCAATCTAATATAAAAGAATTGTTCTTATTAAAATATATTACAACTTAATCTTCATGGTTGTTTTTTAAATACCCACCCAGCTGAAGCCAATACATGCAACTGCTCCACTTAACATGTCTGCTACGATAGCAGGGTACGAATTGGCTGTGGGGAAATACGCATGGAACTTAGGACTATGCCAATGAGTAACTCCTGGCATGATGACTCTCTCAATGTCAGACATAACATCTTGCCATCTTTCTGGCTTTTCAGGAGCACTATCCGGTATTAGAGGGCGAAGGTAGCCGGGTTGAACATCTGAAAGAACACGTCTGTAAATGGAAAGAGAGATGTTTGAATACGATTTGTCCATAAGTTGAGGTTTTCGTTTTAATATTACAATCTGATACCATGTATTCTGATATATGTTCCAGGAATATATCAAATCCCTCAATTTTAGAGTTTTTATAACGATATGGAAAGTATCAGACCCTATCACTAGGTTCCTTACCAAATATCTACACACTTAAATCGTTATTGCGAATATCCACACGCTGAAATCAGTGGATTCCATACCGTTCACAGGAACTCGAAATCTCCCCCACATTGAGAACATTTGTGTAAAGATCTTGTGGGCGGTAGATCGGAATCCACCGCTCATTCACGGGATGAGATCGTGCTCTGCGTTGCGGAAATGATCGAAAGATATATTTGACCACATTTTCTATCTAAGCAGGTGCCTCGGTCAAAAAGTTAGAGTAAATGGTAGATTTCATTCCAACGCCAGCCTCTAGGTAGAATATTCAGGTAGAAAATTACAATTTTGGACATGGAACTCATTGCGTGTTGTGTCGAAAACAATTCGTCCTGCGGAACTTGATGTGAAAAAAAATTGTGAGCTGAAAACAGCACAAGCCGATTTCCTGTCCGAATATAAGGCTGACATAACAGCATTAGAAGAAATAAGATGAACGGGGAATGGTGTTATCCAAAGAAACTAGTACGAGATTTTTTACAGCTGTCATGCAAAACACCATGTGCTCGGGGTAGGCTTTCTAGTCAGCCAAAAACTGAAGCCTGCCATCATCGGCTTTAATGCAATAAATGAAAGGCTATCCACTCTTCGCGTGCGAGGCAAGTTTAAAAACATAAGCCTCATAAACGTTCACGGACCTACAGAGGAGTCCCCTGACGACGAAAAAGAAGAATACTACGAGAACGTCGAACGGGCCCTCAATGCCTGCCCAAGATATGATGTGAAAATCGTTCTTGGTGATTTGAATGCAAAAATAGGTCGGAACCCTGTTTTCAGGCACTACACAGGTTCCCATAGTTTGCATGAGAACACTAATGACAATGGACTACGAGTCATCGAACTGGCACCATCGAAAAACTTGGTCGTTGCGAGTACCAGGTTTCCGCGTAAAGATATCCACAAAGCCATCTGGGTATCACCTGATGGAGCCACTCGCATCCACATTGACCACGTGTTGATAGATCGCCGCCACTCCCCCGGCCTGATGACGGTACGAACGTACCGAGGTGCCAACGTCGACTCGGATCACTATCTTGTTGGTACAGTTTTCCGAGCGCGGATTGCCTTACGGAGACGTATTGCATCCACGGATCAGGTTCGAATCAACACGGCTGCCTTACGCAATGAGAACACCAGCAACACCTTTGGTCATGCGTTAAGACTCGCCCTCGAAGAGCTCGACGGAGGGAGAGTAAGTCCTGGGTCCTGGGGAATGCCGGTCGTAGAAGAGAAATGGACACGCCTTAAGAATACTGTCATTTGTACTGCCAACTCCATCTTAGGCAGTAGTCGTAGAGATCGGAGCGACTGGTTTGATGATGAGTGCAAACTAGCGACTGAACGTAAGAAGGCTACATACCGGGCAATGAAGCAGTCTCATTGGGCGCGGGTGCGCGAGGAGAAATACAAAGAGCTCAAAAGAACTGAAAAAAGACTTCACAGACAAAAGAAATGTTTCTGGGAAAAAAACCTTGTCTGTGAAGTAGAGAAAAGTAGAGAGCGAGGTCCGCACTAGGCACGGAAGTTCTAGCAAATAATCCGCAGTATGACGCGGTGCGCACCACGCTGCACTTACTGCAAGGATAAAGAGGGTAATCTGCTCACCGATCCTGAAGGCATTCTGGAGCGATGGGAAGTGCACTTCAATGAATTGCAAAATGGTCAGCTGACAGAAGAATTGGAGGCTCCACTAATGCAAGATCAAGACCAAATGCTGCTGCCACCAAGCATTGAGGAAACAACAAAATCCATTAGACAGCTCAAATCAAATAAAGCCCCTGGCGCTGATGGCATACCAGTTGAGCTGATCAAACAAGGACGGACAGCGTTACATCACGCAATTCATGAGATCGTGGTGCACGTATGGGAAAAAGAGGAGATGTCGGGAGATTGGGGTCATGGTATAATTTGCCCCATACATAAGAAGGGATATATCACACTGTGCAGCAACTATAAGGGTAAAACATTACTGAGTACCGCCTATAAGATAGTCTCCACTATCCTACAAGATCGGATAGCCCCATATGCTAAAGTCATCATTGGTCAATATCAGTGTGGTTTCATCCCAGGCAAATCAGCAATTGATCAGATATTCACCTTCAGGCAGGCGATGGAAAAATGTCAGGAATTGAAGATTCCATTATATCATCTGTTTATATACTTTAAGGCCGCCTACGACAGCAAAGTCATACGACTTTGTAGGTTGAGCATGACCAACGTAACTAGTCAAGTAAAAATAGCAGGATTGCTGTCCAAACCAATAAACATCTTTAATGGACTCCGACAAGGGGACGGTCTGGCCTGCTTCCTCTTCAACCTGGCGTTGGAGAAAGCAATCCGTGACTCTGACGTTACAACTAGAGGGCTATTGTCCCAAGTCTAGCCAGATACTTGCCTACGCAGATGACATCGACATCATCGGTAGAACCGAATCGGCGGTACAGGAATCCTTCACCCAGATCGAGCAGGCGGCACAAAAACTGGGACTACTATGGTCTATCAAGGCTCTTTAAATTCCGAAATTCGTCCAGATCATCCAAGCTACTACTGTATAAGTCCATGGTCTTACCAGCACTCATGTATGGATCCGAGACCCGGGTGCTCAATAAAAGGCACTCTGAACTCTTAGCCGCGTTCGAGAGAAAGGTCTTAAGGAGAATTGTTGGCTCCGTATGTGAGCGAGGACGATTCCGGAGACGCTACAACCATGAGTTGTACGCAATCTACCTTGAAGCAAATGTTGTAAGAAAAATCAAGCGGTAGACTCCGGTGGGCGGGAGATCTAGCTCGAATGAGCGAAAATGAGCCTGCCCGGAAAGTCCTTTGTGGCAGGATGTATGGAAGGAGACCGCGCGGCAGACCTTGTCTGCGATGGAGGGATGGCGTAGACCAGGACGCCCAGAGCCTGGGAGTGCCAAACTGGGTGACATCGGCTCAAGATCGGGGCCGGTGGAGAGATTTGTTAAATAAGGCCAAGACCGGATTCCGGTTGTAGTGCCGATGATGATGATGATGAAAACAGCAAAAACTAGGACGCTTCGTGCCAGCGAAGAAGAACGGTCCGTCCACTAATCAATTGATTGTCGATCAGTAACGTGACACGCAGGCGCGATATTGAATTGTTTCCTGAATGCACACTAGGTTGCATTGGCCAAACAGCTGTTGGAAAAGTAAGCCGGTGGAAGTGCTCTCCTTTCTCGTCCACTGCTTGGTTGTTACTAAACTAACCGTACAAAAAAACGCTGGTCTGCCCCTTTTCAAATGCCCACAACCCCACTCTCCATGAATCAATGGCCTCTGTGTGTACGTTTCAAACAATTCCGATATTTAATTAGTGTTACACACTCAAAAACGCCAAACATGCAGAGTGCAGCGTGGGATTTTTTTTCTAACAGAATGTAGAAAAACCTATACTTGCTGCATATTTTGCCTCTAATTAACGCTACCTGATACCACATCAGCTCTGGGTGTAGAGAAGAAATTCAAGCTAAAGAGTTGAGCTTCCGGTTGTATAAATCAAACGATACTGGGGAAAACCAGAAAAGATTCAGGAGAGCTATAAATGACTGCAATGCGCACATCCAAAGGGCAAAGTTCTTGCATGACCAGAGAGTGAGACAAAAAATACTACACTCTCCCACAGGTAGTAGAAATGTCTGGGCATTCATGAAAAACGTCCAAAATTCGGTCTCCTCATCCGTTCCTTCGCTAACAGTCAATGACAGACCGGTCCCCTGTACAATAGAGAAAGCAAATCTACTTGCTGCATATTTGGCAGCCAACTCAACGCTGCCTGATACCACATCAGTTCCGCCTCAACTTGAGCACAAGCATCACACCATGAGTCAGATTCGTTTTCGAGGTTGTGCTGTTGCCCGAGCATACGGATTCGAAGATTAACAAGTCCACCCGGATGGCGCTCCCCCACTTCTCTTGAAGAGATTTGGCTCTGGCAAAGAAATCATCTCCCTTTTTTTATCGACTGGAAGAATAATGTAAGCGCGACATTGAGGAGATCGGGTCGGAGAACGAGGCACAGAAGGAGAGTGCACGGGACAGGGAACGATGGCGCAGCCGAGTTACTGAGGCCATGAACTTCCAAGTTCTTAAAGGCCAATAAATAATAATGATTATCTTATCGATTCATAACACTAATTTCCATTTTGCCATGTGTTATGTAGTCACTCATTAACCATAGATTGTCGGAATATCTGGGATGAAATGACTTCTTTAACGAATACACGGGAGATTTTATGAATATTTCAAAGCGTTTGACAGTGTAGGGGTTCTCTATATTACATGGAGAACCAACCCACAATTCCAACCACAATTTCTGCTTTATTTCGACCGCTTTCAGCGTGTCATATTATCCCTTATTCCACCGTTCATGCTATTCACCTGAAGTATCATGTATTCCCAAAGGACGCATAGCTAAACTCATTATCCTCTGCAGATAATGCATAATTGAGTTTAGCTACCCTTTTTGCCATACGGCAACTCCATTCCTCTAGCCCATGAGATTTCCATCGGATATTCCAATTCATGTTGGTTAGCAACAACCAAGTCGTTTCAAACGACGCGGTTGCATCATCATCCAAGGCTTGGGTAATTACCGCATTCTTTAGCATTTCCCACGGTAATATTTCCCTAGCCGATGTAGCGTCCTATCGATTTTCTGTAGATCATCCATTCGCTTGGGATCAATGATCTCTTTTCGCAGGTGAATAGCACCGGCTACATTTCCTCTCCTCCATAATTCTGTTTCCCTACGGTTCAATGCACTCTGAGATAGCCACAGCCGTAACACTAGGGCAGTGGGTCATTCTCAGAATCTGCATTTGATACCAGAACACACAACCACACCCACCCCGAGATCATCGTACATCGTGTTTCTGTTCTCTCATTCTCCCATGTTCGTCGATTATCAATTAACCAATTATCTACCACACTTCGACGGGCGTGGCAATGAGAGAGCAGAGGCGTGATCTCTTTTGGTTGTCCTGTGTGCAAAAATAGAACACAGAATTTCACCCCTAATTAGATCAGTCGCTTGTCGTTCATCATCACGGGCAGCCCCCCCGCCGCGCGAAATTTAAATTAAATCTTCACCGCATTTAGTCGATATTCAAACTCTGAAGTGAGCATACACTTTTTATTTGTTTAGTTTTTGTTGAAATGTGATATTTGAAAAACACAAAAAAATACCTTAAAGTAGACAGTGCTTGTGAACCTAATTTATAAAATAATATTAAGTAAAATACAACAAAAAGACTATTAAAAGAAAAAAATAAAATTAGTCTCTAGTGGAACCAGTTGATGTTTTTTGTGTTTTGTTTCCCCTCGGTGTCGCAGTTATACGTGGGGAAGAAAGTGAATCTGTGCTCATGATCGGCACAATACTTCTTCACCCCCACAACAGAATTGGGCGACCATTTCTATTGCCGAAATTGGATTTCTATGAAGTTGACGAAACACTGGTTCACTCGATAAGAGACTATATTTTTAGTTGCTCATACCAAGCGGTTCTAGATCGTTTCAAATCTGCTTACCCTAGAATTAATGCTGGGTTTCTTCAAGGCTCCATGATCTCACCCACTCTCTTTCTCATTTTTATAAACAGTCTGATCAATTTCTGCTACACTATTGCTATTTTTTAGTCTGGAGGAACCCGACAGTTCATGACCTCACTGACTTCACAACGCCACCCTTCCCTGTTCTTCTACGCTTCGCCATTTCATCCGATCTCCTCAAAGTCACGCTTTACATTATCCTGCCATCTCTGATGGGCTTCCTATCGGCCTTTTTCCCGTTGGTCTTCCGTCAAGAATTCTACGTACGGATCGGGCGTTGCATATTCTCATCATATATGCCCGGCCCATCTTAATCTTCGTGATTTGATGATTCATTGGATGGTTTCCAGCCAGGGGTATACCGGCTGTATTATAACGGCCCCTCTCTGACATTGGGTCGAATCAGAGCATTAAGCTGACCTTGTCATATCAAAGAAGGGCTCTGATGTGGCGGACTATTTGAAACCCCAAGACTCGTGGGATCAAAAATGATCCTAAAATGAGCTAAAAATACAGGGACCCTGTGTTTATAAACGTACCCACCCCAACAGAATCTACGGATGAAGAAGCGAAAGACACATTCTACGAGACCCTAGAGGAAGTATTCGATGGGATCTCAATGCGAAAATTGGAAAGGAAGATATCTTCCAACCAACTATAGGTAAAGAGAGCCGACAAGACGTTTCAAATGATAATGGAATTCGAATATCACGTTCGCAGCGTCCAAAGGTCTGGTAGTGAAAAGCACGATGTTCAAACACAAGCAAATCCATAAAGCCACATGGATATCACCCGACGGTGTAACGCGTAACCAAATAGACCACTTCCTCATAGACAAAAGACACGAGTCGAATATCCTTGACGTCAGATCATATAGAGGACCAGATTGCGACTCCGATCACCTTCTAGTGATGGGCAAAATTAGAAGTCGGCTCGCAGCAAACCCAGATGGGCAATCACGGGAGACGAGCAAAAAGTTCGACATTGATAAACTAAAAGACCTTCGCAAAAGGGCTGAATATCAAGTGAAACTAACGAATAGATTTATCATCCTAGAGAATGGGAGTAGTGAGGAAGAGGAAACCAATAATCTGGGCACTAAATGGGTATCGATGAGAGACACAATCAAACAAACAGCCCAAAAGGCATTAGGGTTTAAGAAGACAATTAAGTGCAAACCTTGGTTTGACGATGAGTGCAGGGCGAAGATCGAACAATGTAAACGCCTCAGAGTGATCCACTTACAAAGATATTGTGACGCATATGACAATCAGTACTAGAATATTCCAGAAAGTCCGAATCAAAGTACTAGAATATTCTATAAAGTACTGGAAAACTGGCGTCTATCAACAATAGAACATTCAAGGCTATGGAACGGACGGAAACGAAACACCGAATCAGAATGTAAGGAAACGGTATAAATACGTCGCACACAGATGATGAGATGAGTAAGAAGTAGAAACTGAAGCAAGCGATAAGTGCGGTAGTAAGAAGTAATAAGTAATGAGTAAGAAGTAAGCAGTAAAATACGCGATAATTACGGAAGCGATAAGTGAAGAAATCGTTAAGTGTACGGTAAAAAGTAACGGCTGTTATTAACGGACTAATAAAGTGTCACATTAATTCAAAATCGATTTAACGGCTCTTATTTATTAAAAATAATTAATCCAGAGAACCCTAAGTTCGCTACAATGTGATGAAGTCAACGCAGAAAGAGACGCGACAATTCGGAAAAAGAGAAGAAGACTTTTCAAACGCAAAAAAACGCGAATGGGAGAAGACTCGGATCAAAAAATTCCTAGAAAATGCCAGAGCAAAGAACATCAGAGGTATGTATGTCGGCATAAATTTAATTAGAAATGGCTACCGAGGGGACACAAACGGCAGTCTGGTGACAGAAACAAACAATATCGTAACAAGGTGGAAGCAGTACTTTAAAAACCTGCTCAATGTACGCACCCATCAACCACAAATAAACGCAACAGACGTACATACAGTCGAGTCTCAGATCTCAGAGCCCTCTTTCGACGAAGTTGTAGACGCAATAAATCTATTGAAAAACAATAAGGCTCCCGGAGTCGACTGCATACCGACAGTGCTTGTGAAGCATGGAGGAGAGGCAACCGCTCGAATGATCTTCCAACTCATTAGAACAATATGGGATAAGGAAGTCATTCCGGAAGAATGGAAAACCTCAATAGTCGTCCCCATTTTCAAAAAAGTGACAGATCTGACTGAAAAAATTACAGAGGAATATCATTGCTCCCAACCACATACAAAATACTAACAAATGTCATACTGGCGAGAATCACACCGTACGCAGAAGACATATTGGGAGACTACCAATGCGGATTCCGTATGAACCGGTCAACGAGCAACCAAATATTCACAAAAAAAACAACTACTGGAAAAGAAGTGGGAATACGGAGAGACGGCTCATCAACTGTTCGTTGACTTCAAAAAAGCCGCAAGGCAAAGACGCTACCATATAGTAGTAGTTGAGCTGGGAATCCCGAAAAAATATTCTGCCCTTATTCAAATCTGCATGAACGATAACAAAGGGCGAGTTAGAATAGAAAACCACCTCCCAGAACAATTTGAAATCCGGGACGAACTAAAACAGGGCGATGGCCTCTCACCTCTTTAACCTTGTCCTCGAGTATGTCGTCAGAAAGGTACAAGATGACAACATAGCCGGATCATCCCTGAACGGGGTCACACCAGTGCTCGCATACGCGAATGACATCGCCGTCCTGGGCCATAATCTAGAAACTGTAAGTAAAAACTGTGAAATCATCATGCAAGCAGCAGAAGAGGTGGGCCTAGAAATAAATGAAGACAAAACAAAATACATGATTACGGCGAGGGCAGGTGGGCCTCAGGAAACACACATAAACGTCAGAGGCAAGATATTTGAAAAAGTTAAAGAATTTAAATATCTGGGAACGATACTGACGGCCAGTAACGAAATGTCGAAGGAAATTAACAAAAGACTACACTCCGGCAACGCTAGTTGGCACGCAGTCAGTAAACTGCTGAAACCCAAACTGCTGTCACGTAACATAAAGCTCCGTGTCTATAGAACCATAATCATGCCAATTGTTCTATATGGATGGGCTCTCACAAAACGGGAAGAAAACAAATTCCGCGTATTCGAGAATAAAGTTTTAAGGGGTATCTTTGGCAGTAAATATGACGAGGAGGCAGGACAATGGAGGAAACTCCACAACTACGAATTGGAAGAGCTATACCGCAAACCTACAATAGTGAGAGTAATCAGGTCGCGAAGATTAAGATGGGCCGGACATGTGGCGTGAGTGGGCAACGATAGGACCTCGAGTCGGCGAGATCATGAACTTCCGTGTTCCTACAGGCCAATAAATAATAAAAAAAAAAAATAGCTTGCATCGAAGTTTACGTCCGAATACAAAGCTCAAAGTGAACTCTCGCTTATGGAAGCCTAATACCATGGAAAGGCAGGTTAGCATTCAAGGTGTACGTGTCAACAAGTATAAAATATGGTGTTCTCGTACGAATGGCATGTGAAGCCACCGGGGGTTATATCCGTAATTTGGAAATAAGACGGTAAAGAAGACCACAATTTTTTTTACATAAAAAAATCATCAGAGAGGCGAACCTATAGCGCCGGCACGGAGCCCCGAGATGCTACCAAATAACCGTTGCACTTCTTTTTGAACCGTTGTGAGTTGTAACGCTCCAGGAACACTCGCGCGGGGAGGGAGTTCCACAGCTTCCCCACTATGTAACCGAACGAGTTCTGATGCAGGGATGTTCACACCGTCGGGAAATGAACTGCAAATTGGTGTGACCCGTCGGATTGTCTTGTAGAGCGCATGTAAACCGTATTGCGCGGAACAATACCACGAATCTTCGAAGAACAGTACCCGTGGTAATATTTGTAAAACAGATAGAGGTTAGCTACGTCTTTACGATGTGGTAGCGACTGTAGTCCCGACGTCAGCGACTTGTCCCCGATCGGGCGGATCGCTCGTCTCTGAATGCTCTCAAGTAGGTTGAGGGTATGTTTACGAGAAGAGCTCCAAACATGAGAGCAATATTCGAGCGCGGATCTAATTTGAGATTTATACGAAGGTTGCCTTTTATATTTCGGGATTAGAGAACAAAAACAAATATTGATCATCGAAAATCACTTTATTGTTTTTCAAAATATTCCCCATGAAGATCTATACACTTTTGCATGCGTTTGAACCAATTGTCGAAGCACTTTTGCCACTCTGATTGAGGTATCTCCAACACATGCATTCTGAATGCAGCAACCGCTTCTTCAGGTGTCGAAAAACGTTGACCTCTCAGTTTGTTTTTTACGTACGGGAATAAAAAGAAGTCATTCGGTGCCAAGTCAGGACTATGCGGCGGATGACCCATCAAATCGATGTTTAGGGTGCCCAAAAATGTAGTTGTCGCAGCCGATGTGTGAGAGCTCCCATTGTCGTGGTGAAGAGTGATCCGTCTTCGGCGGTTGGTTTTCCTGATTTCTTGGAAGACAACTGGGAAACAAATGGTTGTGTACCACTCAGAATTGATTGTTCTGCGTTGTTCTAGTGGTACGGTTGCGACATGTCCAGTTTTTCCGAAAAAACAGGCGACCATTTGCTTGGAAGTGCTTCGTGCGTGAACAACTTTTGTTGGATTTGGCTCATCTTGAAACACCCAGACAGTCGACTGCTGTTTACTTTCGGGCTCATACGCGTAAATCCACGATTCATCACCTGTCACGATGTCATAGACGTGTTTCGAAGCACCGCGACCGTATTGATTGAGCATTTCTTTCGACCAATTGACACGAGCCTTTTTTTGGGCGATTGACAAATTGTGTGGGATCCAACGCGAACAAATTTTTTGACAGTCAAATGTTTATGCAATATTGAATGTATGCTGGTCCCACTAACGCCTAAGGTTGTCTCAATCTCACGATAGGTCACATGACGATCTTCCAATATCAGTTCGCACACAGCATCAATGGTTTTCGGAACAACAACTGATTTTGGACGACCTTCACGAAATTCATCTTGGAGTGAACTACGACCACGATTGAATTCACCATACCATCGATAAACACTGGTCCTTGATGGAGCTTCATCGCCAAAAATTGAATTAAGTTCATCCATGCACTGTTGCTGAGTTAATCCACGCCGAAAGTTGTAAAAAATAATCGCACGAAAATGTTGACGATTTAATTCCATTTTTGGGCCGAGATGAATCTTTTAAGTTACTGTAAACAACACAAATAGCGCTCGTATGTCAAAACGTTCTGAGTGCGTATAACCTCAAAAATGTCCAACTTTACGACAGAGCTGTCAATTGCCGGATTGCAACACTAGGGTTGCCAAATCCCGAAACATAAGAGGCAACCCTCGTACAGAAGAAGAAGTTGAGCCGGAGTAAAATTTTTCTTAGCTCTTTTTCTGAGGCGGATGTGGCGATGTTCGACACGTGACGCCGAGCAATTTAAAGATTTTTCCAGATTCGAGAGCCTAGCCATTCATCATCAGCCGTGGAGCCGATGATCCACTTTTCTTTGTAAATGTTGTATACTGTGTCTTCGTTGCATTGAAGTCGACGAGATTAGCCTTTCCCCACTGCAAGACCTTATCTAGATCCTGATTCAGAGAGTCGATCTGGCTACATCTCAGCTTGTGTGACGTTGATGCACTTAATCGTAATTAAAATTAAATTAAAAATAAAAATAAAAAAAAAATAATTGGGAATTGGCGATAGGGGGAAGAAAAGCGAAAAAAAGTTGTCAAGTCCCGATTGGAGAACCCATTAGAATTCCCACACCTCCGTATTTCCACCCTTTATGCTCCCAGTTTGTAAATGATCTCTTGTTATCTATTCTTAACCCAAACCGACCGGTTAGCGACGTCATCGACGACATCCCGACATTGACCTTCGAAGGTTAGATTATTAAAACAGGAGTTTTATAAGCTGTGATCGCTACATTGATGGTTTTTTCGATTCCTTCTTGATACAGTGTTATTTACCCGGTTGGTGTGCGTAACCAGTTGGTATCACTTCAGACGTATTGTTAGTGAACGGGACTTGCACCGACAAAGTCAACACCTTTTGAACCCATGGCAGTTTTTATTGAGCCGTTGCACTAATTTTCATTCTATAGAAAATCACGTACATAGTTCGATTGGAGAACGGCTGCCCTTATCTATTACCTGTCAGTGTCAAATTGATTTTCGTGTGAACTTTGTAAAAGTATCACCATCAAATACATAAGGGTGAGGAACGTAACAGTCGAGCAGGTCGATTAAACGCTTAATCTGTGAGGTAGGACGTTAGAATATACTCAATGTATGGTTGATTTGCTGGGCTATGATCAATCTGTTTTATTTCAACATGCGTAGGCTTGCAAGGTGATTGTTTAACTGGAAGACCAACACATTTAATGTGAACCCACTATCGGTGAATGGTGCCTACATCATCGAAGCCAATGAGCCAGTTTATAGCACTCGAATTAACTGGACTCTTAATTGGGGTGCTTACATATCTGAAGCTGTAAATGCGTTTTTAAGAGCTCCACGACAAGACACTTTATTAATTTAAATGACAAAAAATTCTGATTCACAGATGTACGACATAAGTTCATTTCTTTACTACAGTACGACATGGTAATATTTATTTGTTTACGCTGATTAGGAATTCCCAAGGCAATCAGTGATAGCAATAATCTTAATGTTGTTCAAAGTAAATTTGAAGTGGGATGTTATTTATTGTCTATAACGACTTAGCTCATATAACATTTGTCTCGTTGCACTAACAACTAACCACATTTGTTTGCTTGTTTTTCGGGATCATGAAAACTCACTTAATCATTCACTAATGACAAACATCAAACTACTCTTACCTGTCCCTGATATTTTCCAAATAGTCGCCGATATAGTCGGTCATAGATTTGGCGAACTCTTTGAATTCGGTCACTTCCATATCGATCTGCAAAAAAACAGAAAATTGTTAAGTAAATAAAATTATTGTTTGATCAAAGTCATCGAATAATTACTAAGGTCACATTATAATTGTAACAACTACTATCGTATCGTATAAAACGTGTAGGGCAATTATAGTAAAGATACAAACGGAAAATAATTCATACAGGTGTTCGAACTGAGGCAAGCATAACATAAACAGCGAAAATAAAAGTGAAATCCATCGAACTGAATGCCAAACTCAATTCTAGTTTCATTGCAAAACTTCCAAGAAATCGTGATTAATGATTTACTTGCTTACACTTTGGTTTTCAGCACAGTCGCGGGGTTTACCTTCAGTATTCATGTTAGTTGTTATTGTTAGTTCTTTCGAAACGGTTAGTAGTTGGCTTAACAGACGACTGTAATATAATATGTTAAAATATAAGTGTGTTTGTATGTTTTAAACTTCAAATGCGTTAAAATTGTGAAAGTTGGCAACCTTCACTATACCACTTACCTTCTAGGTGACCTCAACAAATTTAAATTTTGTTTGAAATAATATAGTTCTTAACAATATCTACAGAAAACAATTAATCATAAATATGCCTTATCTTGTCAATGTTGTTTGGCACAACCCACAGGATCGATAAAAAAGGAAATGGTAATGGACTGGTGTAAACATCTTTAAGCAAAGTGTAAACAAAAAATAAGGGATGTCCCAAATTGCATTCAAAAAGTAGATTTATTGAAGACCCTTTTTGATAACTAGTAAGTAGCCAGTTACAATATAATTTGGACTGATTTCGAGTAGCAACATGATTGTCGAAACAGCAGCTAAATTAATATACGGAAACTTTGTAAAGTACTAGTTTATTGGATGGTTGTGTTCTGATACCCAACCGCCTGATGAAATACCACCCCATTAATGTATAGGCTCTTCCCGAGTTTGACCGAGGAATCTGGTCGAGAAAAAATAGCATCTTAGGGCGTCAGCTCAGCACTATTGGTTGGCGTTTCCTGAGAGAAGTTAAAATAAGAAACGCTCTTCTCTGGTTCACCCAAAAAAGAGTGAGAACTTAAGAAAAGGTACTGTAGCGATCCTAAATCGCTACTCCCATCCAAATCCTAAATATTATCAAATCATAATCCAAATCCGGGGAAACTAAATGCGCGTCTCAGAAAGTGAACTTCCCCATTGCCAAAAACAATCCGAGGACCGCCCCAGCGACAAACGGCCCCTCCTGCCCAAAAACAATCCGAAGTCCAGAAGACGTCCACCCCAAAAAGGTAAGCCATCCCTCCTTTACCATTTTTCTGGTGATGCCTCAACAGTACAAAAGTGGGAAAGCCAAATATAGGGGTATTGATAAATTGGTATTGATTGATGGTGTATCTGTGGGGGTGGTGGTATGGGTGCCGACGTACGGCATGGGTTCACTATCATCCCCAGCGATGATCCGCCGAAAATTGTTCGTCACGAGTGGTATAACTGCCTTTCCAACACACTAGATAATCTTTACAGATGGTCTCAGTCTGCCTACTGCTTTATGTAGCCATTCACCAAGAAAAATAAAACACACTGTGAGTTGATTGGACGTAAATCGTTTTTTTTTTTTTTTTGCGGTGATAATTATCCTTTTATTGTAGCCTTTCAAATGTCCTAAGTCTGTTCACATACATTTTCTCGAGTTTAAATTAACAGCTTCTCAATTACAAGTAATTGCACCTAGACGAATTTTTGGGTGATAGTTATTCTTTATTGTATCCTTTTAAATGTTCTAAGTCTGTTCATTTAAATGTTCCCGAGTTGAAATTAACAGCTTCTCAATTATAAGTGATCGCACATAAATGAGTGTAGACCGAGCTTGGTATTAACAAAATAGCACAACGCAAAGCAGTGAAAATTCTCGAAAAATCCGGAAAACCAACGGCCCGAACGAGATACGTTATTGATTAATATTCTTGATACACGTTAATCAGGGGATTAATTGATTTACTAGGAAGGAGGATCGTTAGCACTCGCGTAGCGACTTTATTTGATCTGGTGATGCGCTGTATCCGACGGGGGATGAAAACTCACTGATGTGCACCGTTCGGCGGATGAATCTCGACTGACTAAATGAAGGCCAGAATCCGTTCAGGGTGTCGCGGCAGTAGAGTCATCGCTAAGTAAACTCACTGCCACTTACTAGGAACATGGAGAAGGGTTGCTATGCCTACATAGAGAATTTTGTTTCAGGGAATTTCTGCCGTATAGGATGAATTAGATTCCTCTCTTGCTGTGTATACGGAGAAATCGGTTTCGGAGTCATAACCAAGTATGGGCATGGGCTGTCGGTTAGACAAACGAACATGGGTCTTGATCGTTGCGATAGTTGTTTCGTGGAAATGCAACGCATCATGCTGGTGACTTGCCAGTAAAGAGAATTGGTAATATTTCAATGGTTTAGGTAGGATGGCAGACGGAATGGTTTTCGGGGAAACTAAATGGTGCTTGGTTACAAGCGAGAAAAATGGTTTAAGTAGGATGGAAACCGAAATCGTTTTCGGCAAAGCTAAGTGCTGCTTGGTTACAAGCGTGAAAAGTGGTTTAAGTAGAATGGGAACTGAAATGGTTTTTTGGGAAAAATAAATGCTGCTTGGTTGCAAGCGAGAAAAATAGTTTAAGTAGGAAGTGAGCCGAAATGGTTTTCGGGGAAAACTAAATGCGGTTTGGTGTAGATGAGGAAGATGATTTAAATTGTATTCTGTTGCAGTATTTGGGGTATATTCTGTTGTAGGTTTTAAAAATGCATTCTATTACAGATTGGGAAATATATGTTATTGCAGATTGGGAAATGAATTCTTTGCAAGTTTGAGAATGTAAGCTATTGCAGATTTGGGAATGGATGCTGTTGCAGATTGGGAAGTGTATTCTTTTTGTAAGTTTTGAGTAGGAGAGTTGGGTTAAGGTGACGCGCTGTTAGCGGTCAAAATTGATTGGAATTGTGGGTTGGTTCTCCATGTAATATAGAGAACCCCCACATATCTGTCTTCTGTTGCCTTGCGACCTTGCAGAATCGCAACCATCCATTGACGTATTAAGCTCAGCCTCGGGGTATATAAACGAAATGGGTAGATTTATGTATACTGATCATTTCAACCTGGCTAGGGCAGAAGACATCCACAAAGGATGGATGGATAGAAAAAACAAAATCTTGGAATACCGGGCGGCCTTACATGGGATAAAACATGTAGAACACATTTTAGCATTTAATCTGTACATAACGCGAACATAAAAGGAGTGTTTGGGATACCCTCAAATGTCAAAGCATAGTGCTAACGGAAGAAAAGGGTAAGAAGTATCTAAGTGTTATTTTTTTATAATATTGATTCGGACCCTTAAATGACTATGCAGTAGATTAGAAGGGAAGCGTCGATGCACATCGGCTTTGAATACCTGTAAATTTTATCCGGGATAAAACATGCGACCTGGTAGTACGCTCTACATCTGCGCAGCCCAATGTTTCTGTGTTTGTCTGTCCGTTTAGTGTGAATAGGTGTGCACATTCTAATTGACGGTTTTCACATACGTCACATTTCAGAGTGTTTAACAGAGGAACGTCGCAAAGAGGAAGGACAATTAACCGTCAAGATCATGTGAGTTGACGGTTTTAGAGTTCTTCCTTTGGGTTACCTTAGAGAAAGATCTATATCAATAACGTATGGTGGCGAGATTGAGTAGCACTTAGGTAGTGATAAACAAATTTTTGACCACCATTTGGACTGAAGCCTGAGCAAATATTTGGCCGATATCCTTTTTCATACATAATTACCGTAGACCAAACTTTGCATTTTCTGTTTCTAATATATTTTCTTCTTATTGGAACAAATTTTATATATACGAAGAATGGGCTGAAATGTAATGCACACATGCTTGGGGAGCAAGAATAAAAACAAAAGAGCAAGATCCGACAAAATGTTTGCTAAAGTACATTTCCGAAGCTTCAAAGCCATGCATTTATTTTTCAACACCTTTAAGGGGGTATTCTGGTCTAGAAATTTGAAAAAATCATATTTTTTTTCATATTTTCAAAGCTTAACCCTCTAAGAATATGTCTTTAAGAGGATTTTAGAAAATTCAAATTATTTCCGGAGGTATGACTGTTTTGCAGACGCGCCGTCTAAACCGGCTCGGCCGGAACGAATCGAACAAAAGACATTAGTGAAACTTTAAACTTTCTATTGCGTGAACTATCCTCAGCCCCAAATTTCAATGTTAACTATTTTTTAAAAATTCGAAAAACTAAAAAAAAGATGTACAAAAATAAAATTTTTTTTCAAGCAGTCGCCGTTTTGTTAAAAAAATTGTTTTTCAATTTTTTTTAGTTCCAACGATAGAGGCATTTCTGTAAATTAATAATCTTTTTTCTTTTTTCAGATTGCTAGGGGGGTTGAATCGTGGGTATGGTCGCGTGCCAACTTTTTGAGATCCCCCACTTCATCAGCTGCTAACTTTTTGAATTTTGAATTTTTTACTTTCAATTTTTTTTACTGTATTCTTGAAATATTAATAAACATCCTATAAAAAAATGAATACTAAAAATATTGATTGATTTTTTTTTACACCACTTCAAAAATTGCGTTAAATTCGTGCGTATAGACCAGAATACCCCTTTAAGGATAATACAAGGTGTAACAAACTTTTTTATTCCGTCACCGAAAAATTCTTCAATTTTTTTTTTTTTGAATCTAGGATTTAACAGCGGCCCTCATATCATCGCTCGAAATGTAATGATTAGCCTAGAGATCTCTTTTGAGTAGAGGTGTTACGGACTCCACGTCCAAGGCCTCCCCAAATATCCTCAAATTTCCCCCTTTCTACCCCACCCCCTTTTAATAGCGCCCGGTAGTAAATTTGCATAAACTACTTGGCAATGATAAAAAATAAAGGCGTTGACGTCGAAATAAAAATAAGACGTCAAAACGATAAGAAAATTAAATTTCATTTGTGAAAAGAAGTTCATAAGCGACAGACGAAATTATAAAATTCGAAACCTCCCGCCGCGAGTAACCGTAACCGCGAGTGATAACTAGTAAAGCGCGTATAACAATTTAGTGACTATTGTCAAGACAGTTAACCGATGATAATACCAATGATGTTGGTCTTTTCGCCTGGAATTAACTGCTAATTGAAAGTGTTTATGAAAGGAAAGATTGCCTATGTTCCAGCGGAATGATGTCAGAAGAACCCCAATAATACTTCTGATAATGACGCTAGATACGTTTAACTGTATTTAAATGATTCGCTTTATTAACCTTTATTATGCAGATGTGCACAGATTATAATTGCAACACCGATTCGCTCGAGCAGTTAAAAGTAGTATAATAATTGCTTTCCAAGAGTGACAGAAAGATTTTATTCTACCTGTCAGCTGGTTGCTGACGTTTGTTATTCGTTTTGAATGGCAACGTTCAATTGCGACTTCGTTGGTTGCATCCAGTGCCGGCCATCGTGTGCTGCTCCGTCTCCAACATTCCGCCCACCTTGAACTGTCGGTTCAACCGTGTCATCTTCCGCAACCGGAAGTAGGACCAACATCGTGACGGGTCGCTTAAGGGTGCCCCCCTGAATCTTTACAGTTGCCACCCGCACCTTGCCATCTCTGCCAGGATGAAGCTCGATAACTCTCCCCATGGGCCAATAGGTCGGATATAGTTGCTCGTCCTTCAGGAGCACCAAGATCGGATTTCCTAGGTTTGGTTCCGCATGATACCATTTGTTGCAAGCCTGCAGCGTGTGGAGGTATTCGTTCTTCCACCGGTACCAAAATGCTCGATGCAACGCCTGCAAGTACTTCCATCTGGACCACTAAGTGATTGTTGTTTCTCGCGGATCGATTTCCGGGACGCTCATAGCCGGTCCTCCAACTAAGGAATGACTGGTGGTCAACACCTCGGGGTCGCCAGGCTCCGTTGGCAGGACAAGCAGCGGTCGGGAATTCAGACAAGCCTCGATCTGGGCCAACACGGTGCTAAGCTCCTCGAACGTCAAATACGCATTTCCAATAGCTCGGTTCAGATGATGCTTCACGGACTTGATTCCTGCCTCCCACAATCCACCAAAGTGGAGAGCTGCCGGGGGGATGAATCTCCAAATCATTCCGTTGGTGACCAACTCCGTCATGATCTGGTCCTGGGTAACCTTCCGGCTTATGTGCCCATAAACTTCTCGCAATTCTCGGCATGCACCAACGAAATTAGTACCATTATCCCTCCATAAGGTGTGACAAAAACCCCTAGGCGCGAGGAATCTCCTTAATGCTGCCAGGAAAGCCTCGCTGGGCAGCTCTCTAATTGCCTTGGTTGGGAAGCATACGAAGAGACTGATGTAGCCTTTGACCCCCCTGCAAGATTCGTTTAACTTACCCGAGTAAATAATAAACCGCGGGTAACCGTAACCGTGAGTGGTAACTAGTAAACCACGTATAAGAAGTTAGTGACTATTGCCAAGACAAAAGCAGATAACAGAGGGATCAAGAATCCTGCACCCTGTTCGCGCAAAACCTCTTTGGAGCTAAGCCCCATCATTAATCGCGCATCCATCAAATATCGCGATATCAATTCAATATCAAAGAAATTGAACTACACGTTCAATTTGCCCATATTGAATTTAACTTGAACCCAAGACGTGAAAAAACGAACCATATGTTCGACATGCAGAATCGCCTGGATCCAAATCTGTAGACCAGATGACCAACTTTCAAGTAAAGTTGGTGAGAATCATCAATTGCACATCTGCAATTTTATGATCCTTTAAAGGTTTGTTTACCCAAACCATTTTCCACAAGGAACATATTCGCCTAGAACAAACAACTTGCGCAATAAAACGAATCGCACGTTCGTTCTAGCGCCCAACAACATAGAGGAGATAAATGTGCATTAGAACGATCCTCTGTTGGTTTATTCTTTGTGTTTTCTCACCATTTCCCACAGAAGATATCCTTGCCCATTCGCCTAGAACAAATAACTGGCGCCATAAATCGAATCGCACGTTCGTTTTAGCGCCTAACAACATAGAGGATCATAAATGTGCATTAGCACGATCCTTTGTTGATTTTTCCTTGTGTTTCGTGTTTTCATCCTTAACCGGGAAAAATAAAGAAAGGAAATAGCACCTGGCAAAAGGGCGAAGCAGAAAAAAGGACATATTCTTCGGTCTGCAGTATGGAAGAAAAATAAACGTCTTCGTGAAAGGAGTTGGTTTTCGAGACTTGACGGAGGCGGTCATTGGAGATAGTGGAAATTATCTTCGTTCAAATAAAAAAAAAATAACAAAAAGAAAGAGCATTAAATTAATTAGTGGTTTAGATTTTGATACCAAAATGAAATCAACTTAAAACAGTAACTCACAATAAGAGAAATTCGTGTAATGGAATAAGTGGAAAAATCTATTTTAATTGTGGAACATTGAATTAATCTAATTGTAAAGCAAAGTAAATAGAGTTTACATTAATAAGTGTAAAGTTAGATTAGAAACGCAATATAATCTATGAGAGTTCGGTGGTTTAGATTTTAATACCAGACTGAAATCAATTTCAAACCGTGTTTTATTTAAAGTGTGTGCGGTGTGCAAAGTGGGTGGAAAAATAAAGTTTTATTAACATTGCCGCAGCCCGTAGGATTCGAGGAAGCCTGAGTATCGTAAACTAGTAAGCGCTTAAAGAATCTGAATAGAACTTAAAAGCTATAAACAATAAACACACAAAATCAAGGAAACGAAATAAAAGACAACCGTGATAAGAAATAGGAACAATAAACACACAAGTGTACCACACAAACAAAACCCCCAAATTAAACACAATAAAAAGTGACACTCATACCTATATTAATAAAAACATGTAAAAAAAATGAAAAGATAAAGTGAAGAAAAAACATACACGAACTAAAATCAACTAATTAAAATAAATATTAAAAAAACGCAGCAGAGCCATCATCAGCAAAAAGGGTAGGAGAAAACCAACGAAGCAACCAATAGAGAGAATCAGCGGTCAACAGCAGCAGATTACAAGTAAAAACACCTCCACAACTGTACCGGAAAAGCGGACATAATAAATAGGAAATAATAGTATGTGCTTATATGTACTTTCCCTCTAAATTATTTAATTTAATGTAATAAAATTAAAACTGCCTATATGTACTTTCCCTCTAAATTCTTTAATTTATTGGAATAAAAAACAAAGAAAAAACTAGCAGGACGAGAGCTTTTAAATTTAAGAAAATCCACGAATAATCTACATAATCAAATCACTCGAAATTAAAGTAAGCAGATTGAACCCCTTTCAATTAATAAATAAAATTTAACATAAAACCTTTCTTATTATATTGTGACGCATATGACAATCAGTGATAGAATATTCTAGAAAGTCCGAAACAACGTACGAGAATATTCTAGACAGTACTAGAAAACTGGAAACTATGAGCAATAGAAAATTCGAGGCTGTGGAACGAACGGAAACGAAACACCAAATCAGAATGAGGAGAAACGGTATAAAAACGTCGCACACAGATCGGGAAGATAAGTAGGAAGTAAGAAGTAAGCAGTAAAAGTCGCGATAAGTACGGAAGCGATAAGTCAAGAAATCGTTAAGTGTACGGTAAAAGTAACGGTTGTTATTAACGGACTAATAAAGTGTTACATTAATTCAAAATCGATTTAACGGCTCTTATTTATTAAAAATAATTGATCCAGCGGACCCTAAGCTTTTCGGTCGTTTTACTGAAATTTTTCAACCATTGGGAAGTAGTTCTACTCCTATATATATAGATATATAACAAAAGCACTTGTCACCAAATTGTTATCTTTCACGTCTGTGTAAATTTGTCCATACATTTCTGGTGAATTAAAATAAAATCTTTGTACCATCGGGAAGTATTTCCACCCGGACATATACATATCTTTCCACTATAAATATATACATGAAACATAAAACACACATTCGTAAATATTAAACGTTGCAAACACCTTTGCAGTTGTGGCTGTCCTTGTTTCCTATTTTCTTTTTCAGGAACTTTACTAATTTAATTTATGAATCGGTAGACTGCCTTTTTCGTTTCCCTTTTCATTTTAACCCAAATCACGTCCGGTTATTTCTAAAATATGGCTATTGACTATACAAAGGTTGCGAAGCTGTCAGCACAGCTAATTCCCATCTTCTCTGAGGAACGCAACCCACATTTAGGTGCCGAACTCAACACATTTTTGGATTGCTGTAGAAGGACCTTAAATTGTCTTCAAGTGGAAGAACACAATGTGTTCTTGCAAATCTTCCCTACCAGGTTGCGGAGGGGAGCTTCTGCATTATTCGCTTCCATTCCGTTTTCAACCTTTCAGGAAGCCAAAGATTTGCTACGAAAAGTTTATCTGCCAGTAGAAAGTTACCAAGATTTTGTCAAAAAACTGTTGGCTACTCGCCAGAATACTGCAGAATCGGCCGTCTTGTTCCAGCTACGGCTGAAGAAAACACTATCGGAGTGTAAGAAAGCGGCGGAACAGAAATATGGCCTCGAGCACGCTGAGGGTGTAAAAGTACAGTTGGACGACTTTGCCAGGAATGTATACAAACAAGGGTTGGTAAATCCATACCATCGACAATTTTTATTGTTGATGGGTGAGGTACCTGCGGGGTTTCTCTAGCCCTACGCAAAGGACCACAATTCCAACCCCAACTCCCATGGCAAATCTGCAGTTACCTGCAAACATTCCCTTCATCAAGGACATTCCCTTCACCAAGGACACTTAATGCACTTAGTCATCATCATCATCGGCACTACAACCGGGAACCGGTCTTGGCCCCATTTAGCAAGTCCTGAGGCTTGTTAAATTGTCCATAATGACTTTTTTTTTCGTCGGTCCGTCTTCCGCTCCTCGTAGCGCGCCGAGGATGCGTACATCCAGTAGTCGCGAATTTTCAACCCCCGAGTGTTAGTTGAGTCGTGTGAGTCAATTCCGCAAATTATAGTCAACAACCACAGCACTTGAAGTCGCAAGTAAAAAAAACCTCAAGCGAGGATTAATTAAGATCTGCTGGACATTAAACAGTATTGTGCATATTTATATATTCATGCATATTTATATATTGCCGTACGCCGGCACACACGACTTCTATCCCCACAGAGTTGCCTATGCTAAGATCAGAGAAATTCATTTCTACTGTTGTTACGCTCCGCCAAGGCGGGAAATACAATATTCCAAATGCTTTTTGGAGAGGATAACACAAGAAGCTAGAGATAAGAGCCCACTTATAGTTGTTGGAGATTTCAACGCTTGGACAGTAGAATGGGAAAGCACAAGGACCAACAGTAGAGCCCAGGCACTACTCGAAGCCTTCGCAGTCCTAGATGTGGTGTTACTTAATGATGGTGTTGATGACACCTTCATAAATGAGAGAGGCCGGTCCAAAATCGACATCACATTTGCCAGCTTCATGTTAGCAAGAAGTATGGAGTGGCGAGTTTTGGACACCTACATCCATAGTGACCACCAAGCTGTGATGTACGAAATATTTCCACACAGGGGATACATCACTAGCAAATTGGTGAAGAAAGCCCAGAAAAATGGATGGAAAGAGAAGAACCTCGATGCAGAACTGCTCGAGCATATACTGGAAGACCAAATCGCACACTTTGACACAGAGACCGATGCGAACAGGCAGGCTGAAAAAGTCATGAAGTGGGTAACTACCGCATGTGATGCTTCTATGCCACGACAAAGACAACCAATAACAGTAGTCAAATGCAAAAGAGAAAAACTGACATGGATAGAATCGTTGCTGTTCTCTTCCCACAGTTTGATGGGGTGTTGAGAGCGCAAGAGGAGTGGAGTATCATTGAAGGAGAGACACCTCCCGTGACCACTGAAGAGGTGCTCTTGGCTGCAAGGGTTGTCAAGAGAAACAAGACCCCGGGACTGGATGGTATCTATAACGCTGTAGTGAAGACTGCTCTAACAAAAAAGCCGGAAGTCTTGAGCAGTCTCTTAACAACCTGCCTTCCAACAGGACAATTTCCCAAACGATGGAAAAAACAGCGGCTTGTGCTTATTCCAAAAGGAGTCAAGAATCCAGAGGCGCCGTCGTCTTATCGTCCGTTGTGCATGTTGGACACGACAGGAAAACTGCTTGAGCGAGTAATTGCTACTTGCCTGGAAAAATTCACTGAGGGGACATCGGGGCTCTCTGAATCGTAGTATGGGTTCCGGAAAGGTAGATCAACCGGTAAGGCACTATTTGTGGTGTGCGACATCGCTCGCAATGCGTTGGCTACAGCATGATGGCTAGGAAGTACCAAAAATATTGAGCGGTGGTGACGCTAGATGTTAAAAATGCTTTTAACTCGGTGAATTGGAATCGGATTCAAGAAGCGTTGGGCGATCTACAAGTATCACCCTACTTGGTGCGTATACTAACAAACTATCTCTCGGATAGAAGACTGCTCTACGACACAGCTGAGGGACCACAGGAATATAAAATAACAGCGGGTGTACTTCAGGGATCTGTATTAGGTCCACTGTTATGGAATATCATGTATGATGGCGTGCTCAGGGTCAATGTACCAGAAGGGGTTAGAATCATTGTGTACGCAGATGATTTGGCAATAGTGGCCGTAGCTAAACATCTAGATGGCCTGGAGAATATTTGCTCCCAAGCAATCCAGAGCATTAAATGCTGGCTAGATATGGCCGGACTGATACTATCCGGAAATAAGACGGAATCAATTTTAATAAGCAGCCGCAAGAAAGTTGAACACCTTGATTTGGAAATAGAAGGACAAATAATCAGATCCAGTCCCTATATTAAATATCTTTGTGTTATACTCGACAACAGGTTGAGCTTCAAGGAACACCTGAGGAAAACGAGTGAAAAAACGGCAAGAGTATGCAATGTTTTGGCAAGACTGCTACCCAATGTTGGAGAACCCGCCCCCACATAAGGAAACTCATAACCAGTGTCAAGACCTCCATTATAATCTCTGCAGCTCACATATGGGCAGGAGCCCCATAGTATATATTGACATGTGATTTATTCGGCTTAATTCAAGCTTAGTTACAATAACTATACTCCTTATAAACTGACTTAAAACTTAAGTAGTAATTAAACAAAGAGAAAAAAAAAGAGCAAAAAGAAAATTATATATAGGGCTTCCCAATAGGAACTTGACAACTTCTTTTTAAAATAAAACGCAAACCATTTGAGATATTTCAAAGGATGTATTATTGGCTTGAAGTACAATCAAAACATTTAAGAATTGAACTCGACTTCGTTCATATATTGGCTCTGAGCTCTATCAACGTCGTCGGCTTGTTGGCATAGACCAATGACTTGACGTAGCTTTAAAGAAAATAGTCTAAAGGCGTTAAATCGCGCGAACGAGGCGGCCTGTGGGGGGTTTCTCTATTCTGCATGGGGGGCAGCCCACAATTCCAACATTTCCACCTAAATTCGACCGCTTTCAGCGCGTCATACTTACCAATTTCCTTTATATGTATTCCCCTGTAAAACATTTCAAACGGACGTATAGCTTAACTCATCATCCTTTGCAGATAATGCATAATTGAGTTTAGCTACATAAATGTCATACGGCAACTCCATTCTTGCTAACCACGAGTTTCCCATCGGAAATCTCATAATGTCGGTTCGCAACAACAAGTCTAAAAGAACGACGCTGTTGCAACATAGCAAAATAGCTGGGGTAATTTCAGCGTCATAGAGTCTGGTTCTCACGCGAATTATTTCCCAAACATCAGCGGCGTCCTATCGACTTTCCCTCAGATCACCCATTCGTTTGGGATCAACGATCTCTCTTTGCAGGGGAGTAACATCCGCTAAGGTTCTCTCTCATTCGTATTTCTTTCCACGGTTCAGTGCGCTTTAACTACACCATAGCCGTACCACTGGGTCAGTAGGTCGTGTCAGTAGCTGCATCTGATACCAACACACACAACCAAAGCTACCCCGAGATCACAGCATATCATGTTTTCTGTTCTCTCATTCTTCATGTCCGTCAATTACCCTATTAACAAAAGTTACTCATACTTTGACGGGCGTGAGGTTGAGAGAGCAGAGGCGTGGTCTCTTTTGGTTGTCCTGTGTATAGAAAGAAACATGAATTTCAACCCCAATTCACACCAGTCGCTATACAATCTTTACCGCGGTCGGTCACGCTGCACCGCGTCAGTAGTCACATCTCAATTATCACTGCGTGCAGTCACGCTGCCGCACAAGTCGCTAACCATCACCCAAACGGAGCACACGTCTCCGGAGTCGCTATTCAATCACGAGCACGTAAGGTCGCGTCGCGTCAAAAAGGCATAGTGAACAGTTTTTTTTCCTTTGATAATTGATTACCAATTACAATAAATTTCCGCAAAAAAAACATATTTTCAATCGGAGCGAATAAACACTGAAACGCGAATTGATAAAAGAATATTAAATAAAGAAATAAAATAAAACTTTAAAAATTAAATAAAAAGTGCTTTCATTCATTCTTCCCTTTGGTGGACAATTTTGCTGTGGACAAGTGTTTGGGGTAAAAGTGGAAACCGTGCCATACGCTGGCAACAGAACATTTTCATAACCCCATATTGGTGACCGGACTAAAGGATACGCAACCTTCAACAAAAAATCAAAAATTTTAATAAATTTAACAAAAACCTTCTGATAAATTAATCAAACAAAAACCAATAGACAGTGCCAAAAAGGGACATTTTTAAACAAAAAATTCAAAATCAATTAAAAAAATTAAAGTGGGAAAATAATTTAAAAAAAGACAATGAAATTTTCGAAATACCAATGTGAAAAATACCCAACTAAATAAACTTCAGTGCAAATAAACCAAATCAGTTACTTAAAAAAAAATGACAATATAACTTCAACAAAACGGTGCCAACATTTTCAAAATACAACAAAAAATTACAAAAAAAAAAAAAAAGAACCAAAGTAAAAAAAAACGCTCATTTCAACAAAATTAAAGTGCTAAAATAAGAACATTTTTAAACAAAAATAACAAAAATTAAAAGATTTTCAAAAAACCAAAACAAAAAATTTAAAGACGCTGAAAGGGCAAGTAGAGCCCCACCTCAGCTGTACCATTACCAGTTTTAACATCAGAGGACATCTCATCTGTATCTCCACGGCGACGCAACCAAATACCGCCCACCTTTGGACAACAGCAGTAGTTTCGACATCATCAAACACCAAACACCCAACGTTGGACTACAGGTTTTTCGTTTTTTTTTATTTTGTTTTAAAGTGGTAATTTCTTTTACGGTGAGCTCCTTCTGAGCCAGCAGACTTAACATTTTGAAAGTTATTTTAAAAATTTTTGATAAAATTAAGAGTCTTGTAAACTAAAACCTGGAAATAAGTTGTAAATAAACAATTGAACTTTGAAAATCTGTATGCACCTCATAAGTGCACTGGAAATTCCTGATCGTAATAATGACTTAGTGGATTATATTTTAAAAGAGAATAATTTAAGAAGATTTTCATACTAAATGCAAAAGAAAACAAATGATCATATGTAATTAAAATTATCATCATTACCGTATTTAAACAAAAAAAGCAACAAATTTCTAGGTGTTTTCCTAGATAGGTTAATATTAAGTGAAAGTTATAAGACAGAAATTAAAGTGTTTTTGAATTTGCTAAGTAAGAAAAGATAAATGTTACACTTGTTGCACAGACGATTCGCCAATCGCGTCAAAAGTGTTTAAGTCTAAACTAAAAGCGACTCCTCAGTTCAGTAATTGTGAGAATAATTCATTTATAATTTTGTACGACGTGCTGCGTCAACTTTTGCTTATATTATTACTCCTCAAAACGTATCGCTATTTCGGTTGGTTTTAAAAAAATTATAGTAATTAAGCGGCGAAAAACGGAAATATTAAACCTAAATCAGGTGGAATAATTTTACTTAATTAAAATTACAAACTATTGTAAGCCCCTTCTGGGTATAATTAATATAAAAACCTCGACAATAATCTTAGCACTATTCGACTGGACGCGACTCTCACTTGTCTTTTCTCAACTCCACGCGTCCACTTGCGACCTCTTTCACTTACTTTGCGACTTTCTCGCCTACACACGCAGACACAGCGCGACTTCTCTCTACGTTAGTCGATACTACTCGACAATCAACCTTCCCAATCGCGGCTTCTCTTTTCACTTCGGCACCACAATGCCCACCACACGAGCCGGTACTGCTCAGCAGGCGCATGCTCGCGCTGATTCCCCGGCTTTTCAGGACGCTTCCGGCGTCGATTTTCCATCCTTTTCACAAAACGTAAAGCTGCCTCCGTTCGACGAGGAGTACCCAGAGCTTTGGTTCGCCACAGCCGAACGTTTTTTCCGGTTCGCCAATATCTACGATGAAGAACATCGTGCTGTAGAATTGTTGCGGGTGCTGGATGGGACACAGCGAATGCATGTTGCCCAGGCGATCAGGTCACCGGGCCCTGATCCCTACAGCAACATGCGGGAGAGTCTCCTTAACGCTTTGGACCAACCCACCAGCATCAAACTACAGCGATTAGCGAACGCGACAAATTTTTCAGGTATTAGACCATCCCTTTTCCTGGCTCATTTACGCTCGATAGCGGGGACCAGGATCTCGGATGATCTAATTAGACCACATTTTCTGAGGAGTTTACCTCAACATGCCCGCTCGGCATTAACGGCCCAACCTAACCAGAGTTTGGGCTACCTAGCTAAGGTGGCTGACGCAATTATGGAAACCGTAGGCCCACAGTCTGAGTTCCCTCCATATCACGACGCGGCGGATAGTCAACACGTCACACTGCCTACACGGCATCCACGGCACACATCACCTTCTTTTGCAGCACCCAGGACTGCTCCAACAGCGTTATCTTCTCAGCCACCCTCCTCATCCTCCAGAAGGCACGCTCCTTTCTGCACAACCTGTCTCCACCAGCGAACCCACAACCGCGGACCCAACGAGTCTTCCTCAGATAGCTCCCCTGCGCCCGCCACTAGATCCGACCTTCAAACGTTGCGGGCCACACTCCGCCGCGAGTTAAATCAAATCCTCGCGAAGGTTCGAAGCGACCATCGAAATTCGCATACCCAACGGGTAGGTCGACATTCGCCCCCTCAAAATACCACACCTGTGGATCAAACCACGAGGGACCACGGCGCTCGTCGCTTATATCAGGTGACTGCACGCATCACGTGCAGTTTTTGCCATAAATTAGGCCACCTATACGACGAGTGCCGGAAAAGGCGAAACACACCTTTCTGCCGGGAGTGCTGGCAGTATGGCCACGACATTGTAGAATGTCGTACGCGATGTACCACACTACCACAGAACAAATCTCCGTGCCAGCAGAGGGACTCCCAGAATAGAACACACCCGGGACCACACCAACCATCTGCCTCCAACACCCCAGCAACATCAAACCCCCGAGTCTATAGCATTCGCAGTTGCTGCGAGTTGTGTGGCCGTACAGGTCACACACAGAACATATGCAAAGACAGGGTAAAAAGGGGATGGCACGGATTCGATAGCAGGGGGTCACCAACAAGGTTAACGACATACAAGTCTACAACTCCAACACAAACGCGCAAGGCTAAGACTGTACGCCAACGCCAGCCTCCACAAAACTTCACTTCTACCAAGGGCGGCAAACAACTCCCCATACCGACGTTTGGACGAAAAATGCCGACCCTAGACTCTGTTCTTCTCCATCCCGCACACGGCACCCCGTCGCTGCGGAGAAAAATTAACACTGGACGTGAAGCTCCTCCACCCCGCACACGCAACTTCGTCACTTCGGATGCGAGCGAGCTACCGATGGGTCACGACCTACTTGGATGTCATACCTGTTGGTCTATGCAAACAACAACAGGCCAGTGGACCGCACCGCAATCCCTTTGTCCCCGTCGGCAACACACGCGGTACCAACCAGGTCCACTTCCATTACAGACCCAAGCCCAGCCACGACCCAGGAACACGTCTACACGACAGAGCCAAGCCTTACCACCGCAACTACTGGGTTAATCCAAACCAACCATACTCCAAACACACGACTCTCCTTCCGATACTTCACCTAGCGCTCCTCCAACCATTCTACTCCTTCCGCCCTACCATTATTTCGTGACTACGTCACTGGCGGGGGAGTACTGTGGGGGGTTTCTCTATTCGGCATGGGGGCAGCCCACAATTCCAACATTTCCACCTAAATTCGACCGCTTTCAGCGCGTCATACTTACCAATTTCCTTTATATGTATTCCCCTGTAAAACATTTCAAACGGACGTATAGCTTAACTCATCATCCTTTGCAGATAATGCATAATTGAGTTTAGCTACATAAATGTCATACGGCAACTCCATTCTTGCTAACCACGAGTTTCCCATCGGAAATCTCATAATGTCGGTTAGCAACAACAAGTCTAAAAGAACGACGCTGTTGCAACATAGCAAAATAGCTGGGGTAATTTCAGCGTCATAGAGTCTGGTTCTCACGCGAATTATTTCCCAAACATCAGCGGCGTCCTATCGACTTTCCCTCAGATCACCCATTCGTTTGGGATCAACGATCTCTCTTTGCAGGGGAGTAACATCCGCTAAGGTTCTCTCTCATTCGTATTTCTTTCCACGGTTCAGTGCGCTTTAACTACACCATAGCCGTACCACTGGGTCAGTAGGTCGTGTCAGTAGCTGCATCTGATACCAACACAACAACCAAAGCTACCCCGAGATCACAGCATATCATGTTTTCTGTTCTCTCATTCTTCATGTCCGTCAATTACCCTATTAACAAAAGTTACTCATACTTTGACGGGCGTGAGGTTGAGAGAGCAGAGGCGTGGTCTCTTTTGGTTGTCCTGTGTATAGAAAGAAACATGAATTTCAACCCCAATTCACACCAGTCGCTATACAATCTTTACCGCGGTCGGTCACGCTGCACCGCGTCAGTAGTCACATCTCAATTATCACTGCGTGCAGTCACGCTGCCGCACAAGTCGCTAACCATCACCCAAACGGAGCACACGTCTCCGGAGTCGCTATTCAATCACGAGCACGTAAGGTCGCGTCGCGTCAAAAAGGCATAGTGAACAGTTTTTTTTCCTTTGATAATTGATTACCAATTACAATAAATTTCCGCAAAAAAAAACATATTTTCAATCGGAGCGAATAAACACTGAAACGCGAATTGATAAAAGAATATTAAATAAAGAAATAAAAGAAAACTTTAAAAATTAAATAAAAAGTGCTTTCATTCATTCTTCCCTTTGGTGGACAATTTTGCTGTGGACAAGTGTTTGGGGTAAAAGTGGAAACCGTGCCATACGCTGGCAACAGAACATTTTCATAACCCCATAGGCCAACCGACTGGCCCATTTCTTGAGGATAGCACGCTCATCAAACTTACTCTTCAATAAATCGATTGTATCGTGTCCTGTGTGGCTTGTGGCACCGTCTTGTTGAAACCACATGTCGCCCAAATCCATATTTCCAATTCGGGCCAAAAATAATCGGTAATCATGGCGCGATAATGATGGCCATTCACAGTATCGTGACGATAGTTATCGTCGACGAAAAAATATGGCCCAATGAGGCCGGCGTGCAAACCGCACCAAACAGTTATTTCTTGTGGATGAAGTGGTGATTCATGAAGGACATGTGGATTTTCCCCCGACCAATAACGCATGTTTTGCTTATTGACGAACCAATTGAGCCAACAATGAGCTTCGTCACTGAAGACGGTTTTGCGATGAAATTCATCATCTTGGCGCATCTTTTCCAGAGCCCACTCGGAGAACGTACGTCGCTTCAAATGGTCCATCGGCTTGAATTCTTGAGTCAGCTTGATCTTGTATGGGTGTAAACCAAGATCCTTAGACAAAATTCGCCATAAAGTGGTCTGGGCAATGCCTAATTCCTGAGAACGCCGTGGCATTGACTGATTTGGATCGTTTGTTACGGACGACTGAATGGCAGCGATATTTTCGACACTTCGACCAACCCGTTGTCTCACTGGCACGGCAACATCACACAACGAATATGTAGACTTAAATGTTTGCACTAAACTTGTTATTGCCTGTCTACTAGGGCGAGAATTACGACCGAAAATTGGTGTCAACGCTCTAAAAGTTGCGGTCACCGACTCCAAATTTCGGTAGTAAATTTTTATAATTTGCAGACGTTATTCGTTCGTGTAACCACGATGAAAATGTTGAGTTTACTGAATAAATTGACAGTGACAGTTCGATGATTAGTGAAAGGGTGCGTTCAAAAATTAAATTCAAAGTTGTCAAGTCCCTATTGGAAAACCCGATATATATACATATATATATATATATATATATATATATATATATATATATACATATATATATATACATATACACATATATATACATATATAATATTAAAAAAACATAATTAAAATATAAGTCGTACATTAGGGGAGTGAACTCAGCACATAGGCTGGCATCATTAAGAGTATGCTGTGCATTCCGAACGCCATCCGAAGATGCCATAAATATTTTGGCCGGAAGGACACCACTTGACATTGCAACTAAAGAAAACGCTGCGTTGCATGAGGTCTTCCAAGAGAATCGTCGGCGAATGCGGTTGTGGCGACTCTAACAGATACACACACAATTCACAAGCAAAATAGTGAAGAGCACCGAACGAAAAATCGAATAAGAAAATACATCAGAGCCGTATACCTTAGCGATAACATAACAATTCACATCAGTGGAGTATAGTCGAGTTTAAAAATCAAATTCAAAATCGACCAGTAGCCTGATGGGTAACGCTTAGGTAAATTGTTGGTGATTCAAACTGTCATAGCGTCAGTTCGAATCACACGTTCTTCTTCACTATTATTTCAAACGCTATACGGTCACAATAGGAGCTCTCAAGCCTAAGAGAATGGTAACAAAGGTGGGATTCTTCTACCAAAGGAAGATGGCCCCACACCATGATACCTGATGTAGAAAGATGGGTGAAAAGGAAACATGGCGAGCTGAATTACCAGCTGACTCAGCTAATATCAAGACATGGATGCTTTCGGCAATACTTGCACAAGTATAAGCGTGTGAATCACCCATACTGCTTGTATTGCGAAGACAAAATAGAAAATGCGGAACACGTATTCACAGATTGCGTGAGATTCGAGACCGCACGAACGATTTTGGAGAGAGATATGAGACGGACAGTTACTCCGGCAGGAATAATACAATACATGCTGGGTTCAAAACAGGCATGGTCCGTAGCAAATGATGTTCTATGTGACATGATGTGGTAGTTGCGACGCGACGAGCGGAGTAACAGGTAAATTCCGTCCCGCCCAGCGATGGAATATCTAAAAGAAAGTTCCGCGAGGTTCAACGGGAATATGTGTCTGGCAAAAGTGGTTAGTCCATCGGGTATACTAATCCTATACTCCTAGTATAGTGGTTAGTATACCCGCCTGTCACGCGGGAGACCGGGATTCGATTCCCCGTCGGGGAGCCTCTGGCGCAAGACTAATGACCTTGCCCGGAAAAAACAAATCAATATGGAAAATTTAAAAAGCCTCAGACTTGCTAAATAGGGCCAAGACCGGTTCTCGGTTGTAGTGCCGATGATGATGATGATGATGAAAAGGTGGTTTTAGTCGGTAAAAGTCCGGCATGCATCTGGATCGGTCAGAGGTATCTTTTCCACCTTCCTACCGAAAAGAAGACAAAAAAAAAATTAATACAATGACCGTTCCCAGCAAATTTGCCGTTACCTCTCCGTTATATATTTATACACCGGAAAATTCTTTGAAGGGGGTTCAGGCTGGCGGGAGCCGAATCTAATTTCAATGAAACCTTAAACGGAAAAGTGGGGGTAACTTTGTGTCTCCATATAAAAAGACATGAAGCAACGACTATCGCTCTCATTGGGGTCACTTATACCCCAAAAATGAATTTCATCAAACATGTGACCCACATCCTCCAAGGGGGCCTCGGTCGGTCTAAGCAACTGCACAACATCTTGAAGTGGAGCAACAAAGTTGACACCAAAGTTAAGCTTTTCTGCTATAAGCAGCTAATCCGATCTGGAATATCGTACGCCTTTCCCATATGGTCTTCTATATCTTCGGCTCAAATGGAAAGACTTCGAAAGGAAACTCCTCAGAAGATGCACCAATCATTCTAGAAGGCCTGACGGTCGTCATTACCCCAACTCTCACCTATACGAAGGCGCCTCCATTACCCCTATCGACGAGTACCTGCTTCAATTGGCATACAAGTACCTCGAAAACATTCAGAACAGCGAGAACCTACTTGTATGGGACTCCCGCGTTCTTAACCCTTCTCTCTCTCTCGATCTCTTCGGAGCAAACCCCCTCAATTTCTTCTTCAGTACAAAACTGAAGAAAGCGCCCTTCCCAACAACATTCCCCTCTATAATAGAGGATTCCATCCCATAGGGTCTACTATTAACAAACCTCACACACGAACGCACAGTACAAGACGGCACAAACACAAACATATACACCGACCAAAGCGCAGATTATCAGACGCCAAAGACGTGATCTGCGTTTACTACCGCACTTAAGACCTACCGGTCTTATACGATTTCTTTCCCACCGCCCCCCTATACAAGTAGTTAGAGAACACCCGGACTAACACTGTCCACACTATCCTTGGATACCCCCCCCCCCCCCCCCCCTCTTTATTTTTTATTTTCTTTTCAGATATCGCGAGACCGAGCCGAACATGCTCACGGATGTGGGTGATTCTGGTTATCGCAAGATGACCAGAAGTCAGAGACAAGATGAAGGACACATCTGTCCTTGTCTCGCTAAAGTCGGCCCTCTCGCCACCCATTTTTTTTTTTACTCTCGCTCTCATTGTGTTTTAAAGGTCGTCATATCCTCGTCGCCTGGAAAAGGAACTATTTTTATTGTGTGTGTGCGGTGAAAACGGTTAGTAATAATTTCCATTAAAATTCGAACAATAGTCACGTCTTACCAAGCATATTAAAGTAAACTTAATAACTTAAAACAAAAAGGAACTATTTTGATTGTGTGTGCGGTGGAAAAGTTTAGTGATTATCTTCTATTCAAAAACAAAAAGACAAAACATAAATAATGACAATAAAAATCTGGGCTGAGTGCAATGAGAAACTTTCTGAGCCCACAGCAAATCTGTGATAAAAGCCAAAGGCGTTAGAAGAGAACACCATCGCCGCCGCAACGGAGCTAGACCGTGAGTACTTTTTAGTTATATTTATTTATTTTGTGTGCAAAAATAATTTTGCAACAATTTCACGGAGCCCATAGCTTAATGGTTGGGTGTTGCATTAGGTTGTGGGGCATTGGGATCTAAAGAAACTGCACAGTCTATACTGCGGCCCACCTCACGAGATATGTTGAAACGGAGCCAAACCAAACTATGTTTAAAATGTATGGTAGCAGGGCCCACAGTGATTCCATTCCATGGAGAGAGTTTTAATCGAAAAAAAAAAATAAAACCCGACAAACAGTAATGACATAAGTAAGACACCGGCATGCATGTGGTTAAGTTACAAGAATCTCATTCATTATACCCCCCAGTCCAAATGATTGATTCGAATCGTTCCTATGAGCTGAAGATCGAAAAAATTGAAGAAGAGGAATGGTGTCACACACTTTTTTAATAAACTGATAAAAAACCGGATAAAAACATCCTAGCTAGGAAGTTTTGACGCATTCACAGTATTATTCTAGCATTGCAGTTGCCGTTTATCGTTTGTTCCGATCTTTGAAACACTCTCTTATTTGCCTAAAATTGACCACAACAGAGGATTATGAAAAGTACTTTTGTCAGCTTGAATGATAAAACCTAAGACTCTTACAATAAAGGAATAATGGTTCTAGTCGAAAAATGATGGATGATGGCTGAGCTGTTTTTTCTTGTGCTACCATTTTTTTTTTAAAACGCCGTATACTTTTTCCTCAAACCAAACGAGGGAACGAGAAAACTTTTAACGACGAGAGTTGTGATATATTGATTGAATGAACTTAACATTTTTGTTTTGAATTGTGGCAAAAAAATGTGATTACTTCATCAACAGGTCAGTTGTTAGTTAATAAGATTCTAGAAATATTTCTAATACTTAATGCTCTAAAACTGTTATCTCGAAACAGATTTTTCAATCGTTTGAGCTCAAAATAGTCAACATAAAGTAGTCTCCGAGAAGAAACTTTTCTCAGCTTAATTTGTAGCCACGCCTGTTTTGATCTAACTAGGACGAGGTTATGCAAGGATCAAGTAATACAAAAAAAAAATCTTAACACTGACAGATACAAAAAAAGGCTGGGACAAAATTGACAACCTTATATTAGTAATATAATTAATTTATTATTCATCTGTAGAAAGGAAAGAATATCTAAATAAGATTTGTTGCACATTCTCTATCTGATGGTTCTCTATAAATGTAGCTATCCAAAAGCACGGGTATAGGGCGCTTGTTTGTCTTACACAATCTCTTGATTTTGAAGCAATAGAGTTGCTCGTCAAGGTGAAACAAAATACCAGTTATTCTTTTACTGGTTGATATGAACGAATTTGGGTAGCACGTAATTGATTTCAAATCCAGCAAAACAACATTTGCCCAGAATTGGTGTTTAATTAGAACGTTCACTAATAGTCAAGTTTTTTTTGTTTTCAAATGGGAGGTATTTCAGTATTAATTGTATTCGGCATTTGTGGAGAGGGCAACAAAATATATAAGCACTTTTATACACTTTAGCAACAGGATGTTTTTTCTAATATTTATAAATCAGTGCAGAGTAAGTTCAGCTCCAGTTTAAATATACATAAAAAAGATAAGGTTTTACCCAGTAATCTCGGTTCCAGATTGTTCAAATCATTAAGAGATAATAAACACAAATGTGAATTTGATGTCTATCCAATGACCACCACATAACAAAATTATAATACCATCTAGAATATCACTATTAATTGTAAAAACTCACGCAGGCTGAGAATGTGATAAGGAAGTAGTAAGCACCCGATAGGTCTGAGAATTAATTTAAAAAATTAAAATCCACTATTATAGTTTTAATGCAAGAGAACTCTCTCACGACAGTATGACTAGTCAGAGATTCAAACAGAAACTGTGCCAATACCATGTACTTTCGGAGCTTTTAAATTGTAACTTTAACTTGTTAGGTGTGTATCTTTTACTATACTTCACTCCATCATACGAGGTGGCAAAACCAAGCTGACTCATTTTAAGAAGAAACCAGTAAGTTGCCGAAGCTATCAAGGGAACCCCCACTGTCGCTGAAAAGCCCCCACAACACACTTGTTTAATGGGGTGTTTTATGTAGTCGTGCGCATTCGGAGGAGCATTCATCTTCCATGGAAATGGGTTGTGGGTAAAGTGGGTTCAAGTATCAATGGACAATCAAATATCCGACAGGGTTGAATGGGATTCATAATAAATCAGTGTTAGGAGGATTCAACCAGTGTCTGTGCTTGACAACTCAAAGGGGGTACTTCAACTTCAACAAGCTACAAAGGAGTAGATACCAACACAAATGCACTTACGGGCACAGTGACGGCAGTAAAGACAAATTGCCATGATTTGATTCAATCACGTGCCAAAAGGAATTTTCATCGCACATTTAATCACATTCCCATTGTACGAGATTCACTGCCAAGCGAAGCTAGCAAATTACTTTGTGTTAATCTTTGCTTATTGACTTTAAAGGCCAATGTTGTTTTTCTACCGTTTAACTAGAAAATCTTAGAAAAGAAATGAAAATGCGTTTTGTTAATGGAAAAGGCAATTACGTTTGGCCCTGACCCACATAACGGAAAGAACTATGCATAAACCGAAATAGTTTTAATGCAAGATTATGGGTATTTGGGGATGCTTAAAAAAACACTTAGAATGAAGGTTATTTAAGAGAAGAATCAGAAAAAAAAAACGGTTGAAGTATATATTTTAAATAATGAACCAGCCTGCTTTTTGGGAAAACAATTAAGTTAAATCTTGCTTTTGTGAGAATGATCATAAATAATAATGAGTGTGTATCACATGAAATATCCGATTCTAGCTCAGTCGGAAATAAAAAGGTCTCGAGTGAACATCTGTGCCAGAACGTTCAATTTTTTTTATAAAGTAAAGTGGACCGTGTGCTTAATGTGTGAGAATTTTGGGGTTCGTAACAAGTAGAGTTTTTTTTCTAGAAATTGTTTACCATGCTGTCGGCAGTTCAAATTCGAACCCACTTCCTTTATGAAATTAAAATGGGACATAATGCATCATTGCCAATGAAAAACATAAATGACGCATTTGAAGCTGTGGCGGTAAACGAACGCACTATACGACGTTGGTTTGGAAAGTTCCGTCCGGAGATTTCAGCCTCGAAAATGAACCTGTGGCGGTTCCGCCAAACCCTACGGCCCACTTACCTGAAAAATCTTAAGTGCCTTACGCATCTAGGTTATCAAATTTATAATCTAAAAGACCTTTCATGCATCCCTTCGCATACAATTCCCTGTAAGATTTCTTTTCTACCTTTTCAGGAATCCCAAAACTTATTCGGTACCTTCGGCTGCCAGGCAAATTACGACCTTCCCACACCTGCACCGCAATCTCCCTACAGCAAAAACATTCCCATCCCAAGGATAATTAATGCTTTCAATGCCTTACCTGGAAATGCCTGCAAAGAATTTTTCCTACAAGGGCATTCATACATATATCAATGCATCTCTGCATAAGCGACCAAAAACCGAATTTCCAATTAGTGTAGATTTTCACACTAGAGTTCGACACTTGCGTCGCCATAGATACCATGTACCATTGACACAGATGGTATATACAAACCGTCATTGTATAACCATCTAATCTGCCTTTCAATGACTTGCAACTATCGATACAGCTACAAGCACTTTACCCAGAATTGCTCCTTTGTTTGTGTTGCGGATTCGCCCTTAACACAACCGGCGAATTCGCAATTAAATGCTACCTGTGGCACCACCTAAATGAGATATGTGGCATCAACCTAAACAATGTCAGCAATCAGCTGACATTTGTGAATTAATTCTGTTGGTTGTCAAATGACAACCATTTTTGTATTGTTTTGTTGTTATTCTTTTCTTTCTCTTCGTGAATCTCTTGAAGTCAAGCCGCTAGTTAGCTCCAATCCTGGAAAATCTAGATAATTAACGCAAATAAACTGTTTATTATTACCTAAAATCAAACCACTTGGATTATTCTTTTGGTTAGGAAGTTCTGTTGAGAATTCCCTGTATATTCTGGAATTCTTTTCACTGGAGGTATTCGTTATTATTTTTCGCAATATTATCCCACTTCTTTTAGAACCATCATTACCAACGCCAGGAGACACCATCGTGTTCCTGACGCGTGTGTTCAACGCTTGTTGGATACACAGTTTGAATCTCCAATCAAGCATCGACTTCACGCATAGCCGCCGGATTTAATTCAAAGCATAAACAATGCATATATAGAATCCGTTTCCCACAAAAGAATTTCCCTGCATATACAAATGCAAGCAAGGGATTCGTTTAGTTCACCAACCCATTAACACCATTTCTTCGATGCGTCGCGTCTATTTATTTAGCCCCGACGCACATTTCAAACAAAGATCCAATTAGCATCCGACGAGTTTCGGTTTTGTTTGCTTTACCGAACTCGCATCTCATGAATGCCCTTATGCCCTTTCTTTGTTTTAGATTCGTTCCCGTGGCTTTGATCCATAAAAGAACCAATGTACACACATACATGTGTACCGTGACGATCTTCTGTATGAGATCTGCTTGGTTACCCCAAAGAGAGACTTTACGTCTCTCTTGGAATCGGAAAATGCACCCCTTAATTAAGAGAGCCAGTTTCACTGGCCGAATTTCCTTTGACAACGAATGAATATCGTTGAGTCCATTTCCATCTGCCGACCACGCTGGTTGCGCGAACTCCCACTCTCCGTCGCGCTGCGGAGACGCGATAATATACGGAGTCTTTGTCGTAGTGAATTTTATTCATCAAGTTGAGCGGTGGTTTGTCGATTTTTTTATTCCGGAGGATTTTTGTTAAAAAAAAAATATATTTCATTGACTGGACAAAAGAAATAAGTTATATAAATTAGTGTTAATATTAATATGCATCAAGTCTAATAGTGTTAACAAAAGTAGGGGTTTTTAATAAAGAATAAAATTAAATCAGTGCGTTTCATTTTTCTATTGTTGTTCCCCTGGTGATCGTGCTTGGAACTCAGTTCTTTTGGTGTTCGGTGGAACTTTATAATAAACGGAGAGTGGGTTGATAGTAGAACTCTCGCCCATGCTGGGTTCGCGACTATCTACCCCACAAACCACGTGGGTAGCCGGAAACGTTAGTTGACGACGATTTTTTAAGAGCAACGGTGGATGCGGACCCAACGAAATCGGTGCGGGAGATTGCACAAAGCATGGGAGTATCCCGTGACAATAAATCGACACCTTTCTCTCATAGGAAAGACAAAGAAACTCGATAAGTGGGTACCCCATGAACTGAACGATTCCCAAAAACTCCGCCGCCTGGAAATCTAAGCAACGCTGAAATTAAGAAACCAAACAGAACCGTTTTTGCACCGGATAGTCACCTGTGATGAAAAGTGGATTCTGTATGATAACCATAAAAGACCCGAGCAGTGGTTGGATGCAGGTGAAAAACCAAAACACACCCCAAGCCCGATCTTTACCCAAAAAAAAAGGCTATGATGACAATTTGGTGGACATCGAAAGAACCAATCCGCTTTTCATTTATTCAACCAGAAGAAACGATAATCGCTATCAAATATTGTGAGGAAATCGACATATTGCATCCCAAATTGGCGGAACAGCAACGTGCGTTGGTCAATAGGCACAGCCCGATCCTTTTGCATGACAATACTAGACCCCATACCTCACAAGTAACGGTGCAAAATCTGTTGCAGTTGGGATTTGAAATTCTTCAGCATCCACCGTAGTCTTGTGGCGGTTCCACGAACCACACAAATCACCATAGACTGTGATACCTTCGTTCCACCAAGGAACATACTCATCTATGACTAAATTTCACGTGCCCACAGATACGTACCGCCAAAGTCCACCTTTTCACCTGACTAAAGGTGTTGGCGATGCATCACGAATTCCCAAGAAAGGCAAGGCAAGCGCCAGCACACCATTTCCAGAGAAACAACGATCCCCAGAAAACGAGCAAAGGAGGGGACACCTGCGAGCCTATATAAGGCGGGCACATCGGCAGAGCAGTAGGAGTCATCGAAGGAACTTGTGGCGGTTCCGCCAAACCCCACTGTCTACTCACCCGAAGAACCCCTGTGGCGTCTCTAACAGATACACACACAATTCACAAGCAAAATAGTGAAGAACACCGAACGAAAATCGAATAAGTAAATACATCAGAGCCGTATACCATAGCGATAACATAACAATTTACATCAGTGGAGTATAGTCGAGTTTAAAAATCAAATTCTAAAATCGGCCAGTAGCCTGATTAGGTTCAAATTTTGGTGATTCAAACTGTCATAGCGTCAGTTCGAATCACACGTTCTTCTTCACTATTATTTCAAACGCTATACCCCCATAACTACAACCCAGCTTTCATAAGTTTCTGCTAATGCAATAACATTAGCACCTGTAAATGCTTCACACATTAAGTTTATCAAATGTATTTAGCTAAAAGCTCCTAGAAGAGAATTCTTACCTTCATTCATTTATTCGAATTCAAAATTCCCTATAAGAATTCTGTTCCAAACTTCATTAATTCCAAGCCCAATTCGCCACCTTCGGTTGCCAGACAAATCTCAATCTTACATACGCATTTTCCCTAGTCGAATTCCTGAAAACAAAACTATTTGGTTTACATACAATGTAACCATCATAACAGGGATCATAAACTTTGCGTCGGCTATTCCCAGCCTCACCATGTGTATAATAAATTCCTTTACATACACATTGACTGGCGACCTATACCCAAGGGACAAAAGCAAATATAGGCATCTTGCGTCTTAAGGCATAAATTAAATCCTACAGCATAGGCAAAAGCAAATAGATATGGTATACATATGCCATAAACACCAATTCCCTGTAAATAAGCTATAACCAATTAGCACCATGTGCATGGGGCATTGCGGCTATCATTACAGCTGCAATGCACATCTTAGACAATGATCTGCTTCTCAGGACCTAGCGGCATGAACAAACAGAAACCCAATTAGCACCCAATGAGGTTCGGCCTGTTTACTTAGCCGAACTCACATCTCATTGATGCACATTATTCCCTTTTCTTTGTTTTCAGATTCGTTCTCATGGCTTTGTCCCATGAAAGAACCAATGTGCACACAAACATGTGTATTTGTATGATCTTCTCTATGAGATCAGGTTACCTATCCCCAAAGAGAGACTTCGCCCTTCTCTTGGGATGGAAAATGCATTCTTTAATTAAGAGAGCCAGTACCACTGGCCGAATTTCCTTTGCCAGCGAACTAATATCGCTGAGTCCTATTACATCCGCCGACCGAGCAGGTCGTGTCACTCCCGCTCCTCGTTTCGCGCTCGGGGACGTAAATATGCTATGTCGAGTGGAGTAAGCGCGCGCATTTAATTTAAAAGTATTTTTTTTCCTAGTGCGTCAGTTTCATCATAATATGTTTCATCATCAGCGTAATCAAAAGCGGTTTCCCGTAAGCTAATTAAGTGCAGTACGGTGTGTCACCTTAATTCTTAAATAAATGTGTTGTGAATAAATCCAATAAAAGTTAAAAAAAAATTACAAACCAGACTAGTGTTTCTTTTGATTCCTCTTGTGTCGACCGTTCCTGGGTGATAATTTCCGGCGAAAAATGTCCAGCTGAACTCGTAAGTGGTGGGTTGGTGGTAGAATCAGCGTCCATGCCGGCGCACAGACCATCTTCCCCACAAACTTCCCCACAAACCCGAGTGTATACAGATCGATTCAATAGAAGGCGTGAAAATTCTGGTGATCCTAGGAAGATCTCCGGCCACACAGACAGCAACAGCCGCGTCTGTGTGTATGTGGGTGCAATCACGCATCTGGCCTGGGATGAGTCAGAGAACCGAAGGACCGAAAAAAGGGTACGATCTTCCTTAGTGGAGAGATTCTCGATTAAGGGAGAGTGGAAAATGAGAAGAGAATTATCGGATGAGTCGAATCATCCTCTAAGGGAAAATTTAATTCAGTTTAACAGGAAGTGGCAATCACGAAAGGTCGTGCCGTGTGTGTTCAAAAGTAACTTTGTAACTTGTGCCCAAAAGTAAAGCTACAACTTGTTTCAGAAAAATTAACTCTGTGACTTGTGTTCGAAATTAACTTTACAACTTGTTTAAAAAAAAATAACTCTATAACGTGGGAGCAAAAAACTTGGTCGATGCAAGTACCAGGTTTCCGCGTAAAGATATCCACAAAGCCACCTGGGTATCACCTAATGGAGCCACTCGCAACCAAATTGACCACGTGTTGATAGATCGCCGCCCCTCCTCGAGCTCGATGACGGTACGAACGTACCGAGCTGCCAACGTCGGCTCGGTTCACTATCTTGTTGGTACGGTTTTCCGAGCGCGGATTGCCTTACGGAGACGTATTGCATCCGCGGATCAGGTTCGAATCAACACGGCTGCCTTACGCATTGAGAATACCAGTAACACCTTTGATCATGCGCTAAGACTCGCCCTCGAAGAGCTCGACGGAGGCAGACTAAGTCCTGGGACCAGAATGCCGGGCGTAGAACAGAAATGGACTCGCCTTAAGAATACTGTCATTAGTACTGCCCACTCCATCTTAGGCAGTAGTCGTAGAGATCGGAGCGACAGGTTTGATGATGAGTGCAGACTAGCGACTGAACGTATGAATGCTCCATACCGGCCAATGAAGCAGTCTCATAGGACGGGGATACGTGAGGAGAAATAGAAAGAGCCCAAATGATCTGAAAAAAGACCTCACAGACAAAAGAAAAGTGCCTGGGAAAAAACCTTGTCTATGAAATAGAGAAAAGTAGAGAGCGAGGTCCGCACCAGGCGCGGAACTTCTACCAAATAATCCGCAGTATGACACGGTACACACCACGCTACACCTACTGCGAGGGTAAAGAGGGTAATCTGATCACCGATCCTGAAGGCATTCTGGAGCGATGGGAAGTGCACTTCAATGAATTGCTAAATGGTCAGCTCACAGAAGAATTGGAGGCTCCACCAATGCAAGATCAAGACCAAATGCTGCCGCCACAATGACACAAAGTTATTTTTAACATTCAAGAGTTCGTTTAAACAGATAATTTTAACATTTAAGATTCTGTTCCTATCCGGTACAATGTTGTAGGGTAAACGGAAAAACTTGCCACCAACAGTTAATAGGCAAAAGACCAAAAGTTTTACTTTTACACACAAACTATTCGCTTAATGATAACACGTTTACAAACTCACTTGATTAGTTACGAAGTGGAATTTAACTAAAATTGACCAGATGTTTAAACAACAAACTATTGGATTGTAAATAGCACTCGTCACGGAAAATGAAATGAACTGAGCAAGGTGACTGCTGAAAAGTAGTTGCGCCTACTTCGAGTGATATAATCGGACTCCTCGTGACGTCGACATTAGACTCCCTGTAAGCTGCGCTATGCTGAACCAACCTCAATGAGTGAGGTGGGTTTCCACTCATGTCATCGTAGAGGAAAACAATCTTTCCTTCCCCCCAACGACCAATGAGAAACCGATTCGCATCCCTGTGAAGGTCCCCATAGATATCGTCCCGATAGGTTGAATGTCTTTGCCTAGGAAAGAAAGACAAACGAAACATGCGCTGGGCGAAGGAAGCGAAAACAAGCATGCAGCTGGTCAAATATGATGACCGATATACGGAGGCTGGCTGCCCTGCCATCATAAACGATAGTGGCGATCGCCGGATGCAGAAATAGGTTTCTGTGTATTATGTAAACAGAAACGCTATTTCGGGGGTCATATGCTGAGGTGCGCATTTGTTTGCCTTAGCCAATGTGACATGGAAACATCGGTTGTTTACATGATCGGTTAAAATCATGCCGTTGCAGGCAATAGATTTTTCTGTGACGATAAATAATGGCAATGGCTAGGGTGGAGAGTGTTTAGGTCAGGAAAACGGTACGTGGGACATGATCATTGGTATGATTGTTTGAATAACAATCATGATCGTGTCCGATTCGATGATCAGTTGTCGCTTGGACGATCGATCATCGGAAATTTGGGGTTCAGCTGTGTAACAAAGTAAGTTGCCCGACCTATCTTTATGGACCAACGGATTGTTGGAACAAGAACACACAGAAAGATTGGTGTGTGTGTTTGATGATCATGTGGCCGCCCATAGTAACCGATCGGTTCATGACAGATGAACTGAGATGGTTTAGTTAATGCTGTTTATTTGATGCCACGGCAAGATGATCATCTTGCCGTGGGCTTATGTTTCAGGTATGAACTGATCAAAGGAGAGCTTTGAACAGCTCATATTCAGGTAAGTGGCTCAATGATCGGTAATGGTATTTGCAGGTTGGGAAAGGGTTGTTGGGTTAGGACGGTGGGTGGTTCTTCGGGAGCCACTCCAGAAGCTCTGACGGTTGCCATTAATTCTAACTCTTATCAATACGAAGGTGCCTCCATTACCGCTATCGGCGAGTACGTGCTACTATTGGCATACAGGTACTTCGAAACCATTCAGAACAGCGAGAACCTACTTGTACTACTCTTTCGATCTCATCGGATCTAACACCACAATTTCTTCTTCAGTACAAAACTGAAGAAAGCACCCTTCCCAACATAATTCCCCTCTATAATAGAGGATTCCTGGATCCATCTTATAGGGTCTACTGCTAACACATCAGACACACGCATGCGCAGTATAACACAGCGCGAATGTACACACACCAACCAAAGCGCAGATTAACAGACGCTGAAGACGTGATCTGCGTTTACTACCGCACTCAAGACCTACTGGTCTGGTATGATTTTTCTCCCACCATCCCACCGTCCAAGTAGTTAGACAACATTCGAACTAACCCTGTCCACACTATCCTTAGATTCCTCCACCTTCTTACTCAGATTTCTTGAGACCGAGCCCAATATCCTTACTGATGTGGGTGATTCTGGTTGTCGCAAGATGACCAAAAGCCAGAGACAAGATGAAGGACACATTTATCATTGTCCCACTAAATCGGCCTCTCGACACTCCGTTTTTTGTTTCGAGTATCAGTCTCAGAGGTAACGTCCAGCAGTGTGGAACATTTTTAATAAATTAGATAAAGAAATAGATCAGTAACAAACTTAAAACGTTTACCTTTTTCCTCAACAAAATCGGGCACTACTCTTCTCTCTAGTTAAAGGAGGCACGGTGCCGACCGCAACGAGTGAACTTAGGGGCGATTAACAAAGAGCCCCCTGTCCTTTTAAGGATAAGGAGACAGGCTAGTATAGCTACAGTTTTCCACATTCCGAAAAGGTGATTTTAACTTCAAAGATCACATTTTTTCTCACTCAAAGCACAGAGCAAACGGAAAAAGTGGTAGATGGCGAGGTGTGCAGGTGTGGTTGTATTAGGTGTACAAATGTGCTTCCGCCGTTTTGCAATAGATGGCTGTAGCGATAAGTGGTAGTTGAAATAAATAGATCATAGATGTCATACAATAAGATAAGGTATTTGTAAACATAACGCCATCGAAACATTAGTCGATTTGTGTCTGCGTCAGAAAGTTATTCTCGATTATACATGTCAGTTTACGAGCCAAATTCTCGTCATTTGCGGGAGGTTTTAATATTCTGCTTTAATATGAAGAAATGGATTCGTATGCTGCCCGAAAGATGGGAGAAAGTAGTGGCCAGCGATGGACAATACTTTGAATCATAAATGTATAACCAGTTTTTTACAATAAAGCCTCGAATTTCAGAAAAAAAACGGCGGAAGCAAAGTTGTACACCCTATACATTGATCTTAAATTGATGCACACTCTCTGATTGTTTGGAAAGATGGACTGCATTCACAAAGTTCAGTTGAACAATGAATGTTATAATGCCTATAGAAAAGCGATGGGCACGATACGTTGCACCTATGTTCTAACGATGAAATTGAACGAGTAGGACATCAATGAGGTTGTTGACGTCCGGCGCCGTGCTTCCTCTTTCGAGGGAAGAGCGTGGACCTTTTATTTTTAATCTTAATTAAAACGCAGGAATTAATTAATTTATCTTCTCTCAGAATTTTTCTGTTTATTCTTTTCTTCTATTGTGTCTATTGTTTCTGAACTAATAACTTCTTCTCTATTGTAATAACTTCTATATTTATCTTTTTCTGAACTCCTGACTTCTGACTTGTTTCTCTGACTTCCAAATCTCAACTGGATCTGAACTGATTCTAATTCAAACTGATTTTTACTCTATTTAATTTTCTCTGTGACTTTTCACATGAATAAAATTTGGACGAAAATCAAAGTTACTATGTTTTGAATGAATAAAAAGGTGCAGGTTATTAAGTGTGCTGTAACTGGCAATATTGTGAATGTTTATGAATGGTATGTATTAAGTGAGAATGTAATATATGTTAAGTGAAGTTTTTAAGGATGTGTAAGGAGATTCAGTGTTAAATTTAATAAAGGGTAGTATTCTGGAATACAACATCCCACCCTTCTTCGAGAAAGAAAATTATCCTTGAAGAGAATAATTTTCTAGTAACTATAGGTTAGATTAAGATTAATTACAGGCTTGGTTTTTCGTTCAATTACAATGGTTTTCAGAATTAATCAAAGGTTACAATATTTAAATTTCAAAAAGTTCTTAACACTATTGTCTATTAACATTATATGTTAACTAAATTTAAATCAAAGGTTACAAGATTTAAATTTCAAAAAGTTCTTATCACTATGTCTATTTACATTGTATATTAACTAAATTTAAATATTTCTCCTTGGAACCTTTTCTTTTCTTATCCAAAAATTATTATTACTTATTATATTAATTATATAATATTAATATTATGTTTCAAAATTCTCATTTCCGTTCGAATATATATATATTATTATTACTTATTATATTAATTATATAATATTAATATTATGTTTCAAAATTCTCATTTCCGTTCGAATATATATATAAATTCTAAAATTTCCATTATACACATTAACTCTAAAATTTTTTTTCTTTCGTCCCCCTCATTACCTTTTTTTTTTTTTTTTTTTCATTTCCGTCATTTGCTACAATTGTTAGATTATTTCATATATATTGAATAATAAAACAAAGGCCATTTGTTATGTGTTTATCTTTTCCTTAAATTTATGGAAAATTTTCTAACCGTGTTTAATTTTAAGATAATTGTTAAAAATTTGGTTATGTTGTGTGTATCGGTTATTTATTTATTCCGAAAATAGTTTTATATTATTATTGTGTAAAACTTTGAATTTATTTCCTATTTTGATTTCTGAGTTTTCATCGGATACTATGTTGTGTATTTCGTAGGGACCCTCCCATAAGGAAGCGAACTTATTTTTTCTGGTATGGTTGAGTACCTTGTCGCCAACTTTGAATGTTTTATGGCTTGTCCCTTTGTCATAACACGCTTTAGATTTTTCCTTTTTGTCCTGCAATATGTTTTTAGCAATCTTGTAACCGTACTGTAGGCGGGCTTTTAGTTCGTTAGCGTAGTTCTCATAGTTGTATGACGTTTGCGGATTTATGCTGATCGAATTCGGTATTCGTGCAGGAAAACCATAGAGTAATTCAAAAGGGCTAAATGCGGTGCTACTGTGCGGTGTGGTGTTATACACAAACATTGAATATGGTAGCCAAGTATCCCATGAGAGTTGGTCCTTGTTAACGTAGTGTCTGAGATATTCGGCCAATGTTCGGTGGCTACGTTCTAAGGCTCCATTTGTTTGGGGATGATAAGGTGCTGTTTCTATCTTTTTGATTTTTAGAATCTTGCATATTTCTTTAAAAAGGTGGCTTAGGAAATTGGTGCCTTGGTCCGTTAATACCGCGTCGGGTATTCCGAAACGACATATGATTTTCTCCACAAAACTACGAGCTATGGTGGGTGCTTCCGCATTGGGTAGCGGTATAGCTTCAGTGAACTTGTTAAGTCATCTTGGAACGTTAATATGTATTTATTACCTTCGTAACTAGTTGGGAGCGGGCCAACAATATCTAGAGCTACTCGTTCGAAGGGGGTTGTACTTGTTGTTGTGATTTTCATCGGGATTTTTCTGTTTAGCGTTAGTTTGTTTCTTTGACACGAGTCGCATTTGCGGATGAATTCTTTCGTGTCTTTTATGAGGGTTGGCCAAAAGTACCTTGTTTTAACACGTTTGATTGTGTGGGAGACTCCCTGGTGCCCTCCAAAACGTGAATTATGGAAGTCACGGAGGATTTGAGCGATATCCTGTCGGTCTTCGATATAGATTCTTTTGTCAGAGTAAAGATACACGGTGATCTTGGTTTGGGCGAATGTATGTATTATGGCATTTTTAAGGCGGGGGTTTATTGGCTCTTGTTTTGGGATAGAAATGTCGATATGGTTTACCTTTTCTTTTTTACAATAGTTATGAATTTTGCTGAGTGTTTGTTCAAAGCTGGGTTCGGTTTCTATGTTTAGCGGCAACGTAGTAACAATATATGAAGGGGATTTAGTCGTGTTTGGGTATAATTTTATTTCGTTTGGATTCGGACGTGTATAGGTAGGGATGGTTTTAAGTATCTTTTCGGTTTGGCCTTCTTTATTGGGTAATATAAAGATCTGAATGGGTGACCGGGTTTTGGCATACTCTATGGGTTTAGAAATTTCGATTATCTTACATTCGGTATGTCGGAGAGTAATTTCCTCACTTGCGGCTACTAATGGTTCGGCGGTGCCTTGACCTCTTGTTTTGCTTCTAGTGGTAACTAGTACCTTGCCTACCTTTTGTGTGTCTTTGGTTCCGGGATTCCGATAGTATTTCTTATCTTGAATTAGTTTCTCCTTTTATTTTTATTTTATTTTATTCTTATTTTATTACCGCCAGGCAGACTTCACGCCCTATAGTTGATTTGATTATCCTGGTCGTTTTTTTTTTCGTTGTTTTATGTCTGTTTTTAGTTTTTCGTTGTTTTATTCTGTTTTAGTTTCTCATTGTGTTTTTTTTTTTTGTTTCTTTCAATCTTGTCTTCAGCTTTGTTGTTTCCCTTGTTTTTTTCCCCCTTTTTTTTTGTTTGAAACAAAAAATTTTTTTTTCTTCAAATTTTTTTCTTCTTTTTTGTTTTTATTTCTTCATGGGATCCTTTGGTTGGATCATCCCACCGCTGCCACCAGTGTTGACGTCCGGCGCCGTGCTTCCTCTTTCGAGGGAAGAGCGTGGACCTTTTATTTTTAATCTTAATTAAAACGCAGGAATTAATTAATTTATCTTCTCTCAGAATTTTTCTGTTTATTCTTTTCTTCTATTCTCTCTATTGTTTCTGAACTAATAACTTCTTCTCTATTGTAATAACTTCTATATTTATCTTTTTCTGATCTCCTGACTTCTGACTTGTTTCTCTGACTTCCAAATCTCAACTGGATCTGAACTGATTCTAATTCAAACTCCTTTTTACTATTCAATTTTCTCTGTGACTTTTTACATGAATAAAATTTGGACGAAAATCAAAGTTACTATGTTTTGAATGAATAAAAAGGTGCAGGTTATTAAGTGTGCTGTAACTGGCAATATTGTGAATGTTTATGAATGGTATGTATTAAGTGAGAATGTAATATATGTTAAGTGAAGTTTTTAAGGATGTGTAAGGAGATTCAGTGTTAAATTTAATAAAGGGTAGTATTCTGGAATACAACAAGGTCCACTGCTCGTTTTTGGATTCTCTCGAGAACGTGTAGAGCACTCTTGGAGGTACCTGACTAAAAATTGGACCTTTTAGGACGGATGTATGTCTTGTAAATTGTAGCTAAATTGCGTGGGGTGAAATATTTCTTCATCATCATCATCATCGGCACTACAACCGGGATCCGGTCTTGCCCTTATTTAGCAAGTCTAGGGGCTTGTTATATTTTCCATAATAATTTATTTTTACGGGCAAGGTTATTGAAGTATTTCTTGCTTTTCTTTAAAAAACCTACACTTTTCTGACCTTCAAAAATATGGTCGTTGCAATTAACTGCCAAATTAATTCGAGTGCCAAGCATTGGTAGTTCCTTCAATTCGACGATACAAATGACCCGTACATTGTCGAGCTCTGAGGCAGCGTTGAGTTTTCAATGTTACTGCATCAGTTCGAGTACCAATATCATTATTGAGGATGGATAACGAACATGATTTTTCAAAAAAGTCGTTTCGGCTCCCTCAATTGGCTTTCTTGTAAAACCAATGCTATTTTTGTAGGTTTTTTTCATGTGAACGCTGTTGTTGCTTGCTAAACATTTAGACGATATAGTACCACGAAGTGAGAAACTCATATGAATAAACAGAAACTAACCCGCAAAAGTTACAAATAAAAGGATTTTTGGTGAATGACGGAGAGGTAAATCAATCGTCATTGGAGAATTGACGTCAACCAGAACCATACATTATAGATTCTGATCGAGACCTGTGGAGGAGACATTTACCGGAGGCCAAAACGACACTTGCGGAGCCGGATAAGCAGATAAGTAACTTTACATTGGCTGGGATTTCATTAAAATATTTTTCCTCCCCAGAATTGATGTCACGAAACGACAGCAAGAAACCGAAACAGTGTGCCTCAATCGCAAAGTAAAACCATCTTATTTATTTCCGTAAATGTTTTAAATTTTAACAACCACACCAACACTTTCACTTCCATACTTATTTATATGTGTCAGCCAGTCGACCATAGAGATAAGAATAATTAAGTTTGCCGGATTATATAAAATTTGATCAACATATCTTGTTTGTGTGACTTGATTTGACCTTAACCTGATGGAATAAAATATTTTTTCAAGTTCATTCACCGATCAATACTTTTAAATAAAGTTTTCGCTTTTATTTTTCATTTCGTGTTTGGCGAACGATGTAAATTTATGGATAATGAAGTCTATAAATGTTTACACCTTACGTGACTCATTTTCTAAATAAAGGTGATTTTTAAATTCTTATAAAAGAAAGATGTGTTTGAAGATCGTAACGGTAATTTCAGTACTAAGTCTACACACTATGGTATATTCTACGTATAATTTATTGAGATTTTTGTGCAGCAAACAGCTTTAGTAAGTCTGTGATATACAAAAAGCATTAAATACAAGGTGAGTGTGGACAACCAACCAGGGCATTCTTTCTGTTATCGTCCTAGGTTATATAGCAGCTCTTTAAGCCCGCAATAAATAATTAATTACTGTGGTAATGAAATTTTCACAAAAAATGACGTTTCAGTGTTAATTCTGAATCACCTCTCCAACTAACGAGCGAATTAGCACCAACAACGATCGATTGCCGTCAGGGAGCGATTCTCCGGCGAATATCATTAGTGGAGTTTGGCCACTCGGAGAGTTGAGTTGTTCTTCGATGTACGTTTTCCATTCAATTCACTTGCGTGTCCGTGACGTAATATTTAAAAATCTCTGTGAACTGTTGAGGAAAATTGCAAAGGTTTCATAAGTGGATAAATAAAAAAGTTGTTTATGCAAATCACAGTATTTGATTCACGTGTAAATGGAATAAAAGTTGAAACAATGACCTTCTGTGTTTCCTCTTATCATCTTACTAGTACGTACAATACAACTAATTGCTAAAATTGGTGGCCGGCTTCGTAAGTAATCACGAAATTAATAATATTGTAGCGAGCTTAGGGTTCGCTGGATTAATTATTTTTAATAAATAAGAGCCGTTAAATCGATTTTGAATTAATGTAACACTTTATTAGTCCGTTAATAACAACCGTTACTTTTTACCGTACACTTAACGATTTCTTGACTTATCGCTTCCGTACTTATCGCGTATTTCACTGCTTACTTCTTACTTCTTACTTTCTACTTATCGCTTGCTTCACTTTCTTGTTCTCGATCTGCGTGCGACGTATTTATACCGTTTCCTCATTCTGATTTGGCGTTTCGATTCCGTCCGTTCCATAATCTCGACTTTTCTATTCCAGTCTTCCAGTACTTACTAAAATAATCTAGTACTTTGTTTCGGACTTTCTCGAAGATTCCAGCACTGATTGTCATATGCGTCACAATATTATAAAAACGGATTCTGAAATTCACTGAACTGGCTGTTCGGTTTTTTTAAACAATTTAAATTACGAACTGTGTCTTTTATAGAACTTGTTTTCTGTGTTATGTAGTCAAAATAATTCCTTTCTCCAGAGGGACGTGTGATGACCGCTGTTGGCTGACGGAATTTATTTGATTTATTTCATTTAAAGTATTGTATTAAACCGATATCCACCAGTCCAGAGGTCAATCTAAAAAGTGTCTTCGAGGCCAAAAAAAGCGGCGGGAGGGTGATTTAAACGAGACAAGGACAAATATGTCCTTCATCGTGTCTCTGGCTTCTGGTCATCTTGCGACAACCAGAATCACCCACATCCGCGAAGATGTTGGCCTCGGTGCCAAGATGTCTGAAAAAGAAAAGGAGGAGGGAGGTATGTGGGGGTTCTTTAACCCACTTCCAAAGAACCTCCCATTTCCATAAATTACCTGTCTCCTACTTACCTACAAGAGAGCCGCGTAAGCCGCTTTGCATTTCCTCACAGCTGAAAACATAGGTCCACGGCAAGGCTATCATCTAGCCGTGACATCAGACTTTCACATCAGGGCGTGCGCGCATCCAACGCATAATGTCCCCGAAAGCTAATTCGGCTACCTCATCAGGTAACCAGCAATAAGGCATGCACATGCCAATGTTCTATGAGAAGAAGCATTTTCCCTTACATGTGCATGACATGTTCATTCTCATCACCAAGTCATCGGTCGATTGTACAAACAACAACCTACAGCGCAGCCATTGCTGGCCGCCTATAGAAATTTCCAGTGTTGTTTTAACACAAACAACACACCCGACACACCGACCGATGGGACGTTGGCAATCTGCGTACAAGCTAATCGATGCTGTACGCAAGGGCCAATGAATAAACATGCATTCCTCTTATCCTGGGGTTCGCAACACATTTAAACAATCATGCCAATGATCGTGTCCCACGTACAGTTTTCTTAACCCAACAATAGCCACGCTAGCCTTTGCCATAGGCGAACAAATCTGCGGTTGGCTTATCATCACAGAGAAATCTATTGCCTGCAACGGTATGATTCTCGGCGGTTATTTAAACAGCCGACGTTCCCATGCAGTATTGGTTAAACCAAACAAATGCGCATCTCAGCGTATGACCCTCCGAAATAGCGTTTCTATTTACAGAACACACAGAAACCTATTTCTTCCTTCGGCGATTTTTCGCCATCGTTTATTTCAGCGATGCCTGCAACCCCTAATACCAATTCCCATACATCGGTTATCAACCGATTATGGAATTTGGGCATGGATATGATCATTGGTTAGATAATCTTACCCATGTCATGCCCTATGATAACCCACAGCAAATCAAAGCAATCACACAGTACCTCACTGCGTGTGTTTTGTTTACTAACCGCTAGTCCATGCTTCCCCTGGGTGAGACGTTAGCCTGCACATCTGCAGGTCAAATCCCTCACCACCATGAATAATTTCCCGCCTTGTGCTCCAGAGCCATATGGCTAAACCAAACAAACCCCAATTCTTCGGTTGACCTATCGTCACCGAAGAAAGTATAGCCTGCAACGGCACGATCGTGAACGCCTAAGTAAACACGATAATGTCCTATGCAGCATCGGCTAAACCATGAACAAGTGCAGGATCGTTCGTTGTCGGTTTTTCAGAAAAAGGGGCACCGTACATTGACCTGTAAGCATATATGAAAAATCCATCAATATGGCGGCTGGTGGAAGTTGATCTCGGCGGACATCAACGAGTGAGATTTTTACCGTCCATCGGAGCAAACATTTTTCAAAGTCGTCGCGATCAGAGTTGAAGCGAGTTTGTCTTTTATTTTTAATCGTTCGACAGTGAGGAATTCGAGTGTCTTCACACGAAGGAGTCAGATACTCCACTTCAAATAATTAACTGTAGCTGAACCAAACATAAAATAGGATATTGTGCAATTAACATGTGAAATCTACTTCAACTAATTAAACTGTATCTGTGAGATGGGTTTACCAGTATTCAAGAAAAATAAAGACCAAATATTCAACAAGACAACTTCACCATCGTTTCATTGTTTTGAAACTTTTCCTTCATAGCTACTCTTGTGTGTTTAGTGATTGCTTTTCCAGCAGTGGGTGTTTAGTTGAATCCGCGCCCGTGCCGGTGCACAAGTTGAAACGACCCCACAGGTATCTAAGGATAGTGTGGACAGGGTTAGTTCAAATATTCTCTAACTACTTGGATGGAGGGATGGTGGAAGGGATGTTGTACAAGATCGGTAGGTTTTGAGTGAGGCAGTAAACGCAGATGACGTCTTTGGAGTCTGATAATCTGCGCTGTGGTGTTTTTTTTTTGTTGTTGTTTTTTATTTTGTTTTTTTTTTTGTTTTGGTAGGAAGGTGGAAATCTTCAAAAGATACCTCTGGACCGATCCAGAGGCATACCGGGTTTTTACCGACTAAAACCCCCTCCCGCCAGGCTCATATTCCCGTTGATCCCCGCGGAACTTTCTTTTAGATATTCCATCGCGGGGCGGGACGGAGTTTACCTGTTACTCCGCTCGTCACGTCGCAACTGCTGCATCATTTCACAGAGAATACCATTTGTTAGGGACCATGTCTGTTTTGAACTCAGCATGTATTCTATTACTCCTCCCGGAGTAAGTGTCTGTCTCATATGTCTCTCCAAAATCGTTCGTGCGGTCTCGAATCTCACGCACTCTGTGAGTACGTGTTCCGCATTTTCTATTTTCTCTTCGCAATACAAGCGGTATGGGTGATTCACATGCTTATACTTGTGCAAATATTGCTGAAAGCACCCATTTCCTGATATTAGCCGAGTCAAGTGGTAAGTCAGCTCGCCATATTTCCTTTTCACCCATGTTTCTATATCAGATATCATGGTGTGGGTCTGTGGATGGTTCGTGCGTGTGTTTAAAGATAGGCCCCGACCTACTCGGACGACACAGCCCGTTGGTCGATGCGACACACAACAGGCCAGTGGACGCCACCGGACCCCCTTTTCCCCGCCGGCATCACCTGCGGTAACAACCAGGTCCACTCTCATTACCGACCCAAGCCCAGCCATGGCCCAGGAACTCGTCAACACGACAGTTCCAGCAGTACCTAACTACCGCGCCTCCCGAAGTAACCAGGGCCACCTTGACCTCCAAGAATCCAGCCCTCCTTCCAGCATCGCACCAACCACCTACATCCCCCTACTTATTTCGTGACTAGGTCACTGGTGGGGTTCTTTAAACATACGCAAAAACCACCCACAATTCCAACCCAACTCCCTTTGCAAATCCGCAAACATTTCCTTCTCAAGGACACAACTCATCACCCAGAATTCCCTGTAAAGAAATCTCATCATTCATGCGTTTTATGCATCATTCAAAATTCTCTGGAAGAATTCTTTACACCATACACGCATCATAGGACATCATAAGACACAACTCATCACCCAGAATTCCCTGTAAAGAAATCTCATCATTCATGCGTTTAATGCATCATTCATAATTCTCTGGGAGAATTCTTAACACCACACATGCATCATAGATTGGAGTTCGTGCGCAGCACATTTTCCTGGCTTATCTTAAGTCTTGGCAGCCTTTTGTCCAATTGACAAAAGCAATTTTCGTATCTAGCGGCTAGCCGCCAAGAATCGAATTCTACAGCATATAAGCATGCAAACAAAGAATTCGACCCTTTCCGCCAGCAAAGATACAGTGCACAATCACCATTGTGTATCTAAATTGCTTTTAGCAACAATTTCCCTAATGGCTCACAGACTATTTATGCAGCTGCACCATGTATCCCATGGTGTCCTTTGTTCATCACCTTTTCCCATGACCTCGCTGCATGAGTAAACAATGGATCAATTAGCACACTAGCTAAGATCAACCTGGAGAGATCCTCTCCAATTCACCACTACAAAGAAAAACTGCATATTTCTCTCGAGAAAAGTAAACTCGCCCTTAGCTGAGAGAGGAATCACCACGAGTCTCTCGAGGTTAATCACTGAGTACCACAGTCTCGTTTCATCCACCGGCAAGTACACCTCGCAAAGGAGTCGTCTTCCATACATCGTAACGTGCGCACGGGATTGTAATACTGATACAGTACATCCAGTTGACGCTTGAGTTGATTTGGTGCGAATTTAAGGCTTTTGGATGACGTGTACAGTATGTGTGTGTGAGTGTGTATTTGTTCCAACTTGTACTGCGCATGCGTGTTGGCAGTAGACCCCATGGGATGGGTCCATGAATCCTCTATTGTAGAGGGGGATGTTGTTGGGAAGAGTGCTTTCTTCAATTTTGTACTGAAGAAGAAATTGTGGTGGTCGGATCCGAAGAGATCGAAAGAGAGAAGGGTCACGAACGCAAGACTCTCGTACAAGTAAGTTCTCGCTGTTCTGACTGCTTTCGAGGTACCGGTATGCCAATTGCAGCAAGTACTCGTCGAGAGGGATAATGGAGGCGCCTTCGTATAAGTGAGAGTTGGGGCAACGGCGACCGCCAGACCCTCTAGAGTGGTTGGTGCATCTTCTGAGGAGTTTCTTTTCGAAAACTCGAAGTTTTTCCGTTTGTGTTGAAGATATAGAGGACCATATGGGAAAGTCGTACGATATTACAGATCAGATTAGCTGCTAATAGCAGAGACGTTTAACTTTGGTTTTACCTTTGTTGTTCCACTTCAGAGAGTTGTGCGGTTGCTTCGGCCGACCGTCGGCCCTTTGAAGAATATGGGTCACACGTTTGATGAAATCCCTTTTTGAGATATAAATGTCCCCAAGATATTTCATCCTGTCCTGTGGTCTAATCGTAATAGCTCCTATTTGTATTCGAATATTCTGTGAATATCTGATTTGGATGGGTTAAGTCGGGTTTTCCATCGATTGTAATACTGATACAGTCCTCCAGTTGACGTTCGAGTCGATTTGGTGCGAATTTAAGGCTTTTGGATGACGTGTACACTATGACCACATCCACATAGCATATCTGGTTTACTCTCTCGTCCACAGAGCGAGGAATATCTGAGATGTAAATATTAAATAGGACGGGGCCTAAAATGGAGTCTTATGGTGTGTCTGCGGCTGCGTTGAAAGTTCAGAATATCTTTCCATTCACCCGAACTTGAAAGATTCTATTTCGAGCGAACTGGTAGACCTACACAGCGTTCTGCTGAGGGCAGTATTCAATAATTTAAAAAACGAGACGTTCAATCCACGTCGTGTCAAAAGCCTTTTCAAAATCCAGGCTCACCGCAATGGTGGGTTCCTTATTAAAGAGGGGCACGCAGATGTGGTTTTGAAATATGTTGAGAGCCATAGTGGTGCTGTGCGCTTTTCTATGGTAAATCCAAATAAGAAATCACGTATTAGATTTCTGACACTGATAAAGGTGTTGAGCTTCCCGTATATGGATTTTTCATATATTTTGCTGATGCAAGTGAGGAGCGAAATGGGACGAAAGCTTGACGGGTGATACGTTGGTTTCCCAACTTATTGGACCAACAATAGCATGCTTCCAAGCCTGAGGGAAGTACCCCATGTTGTAGATATGGTTGAACAGAATGGAGAACTTTATAAAGAATAATGCAGAAAGCATCCGCAACGAGTGCTACGACATGTTGTCGATACCGGGTGACTTCTTAGGGTTTCGAGATTTAACTATGTACTGAGGGTATTTGGTGTGACGAAATCGTGACTATTGTCACGTGTGTTGTCGAAGTATGCACTGTTAGCTGAGTTGAAAACCACAATTGGCTCGTTAAAGTTGTCTAGTTTATTGTAAACCTCTGACCTAATGATTGCATTATAATCCAGATCGCCATCATCGAGAGCGATTATTTTCAAAGGTATCCCCGATGATGTTTGCTTTATTGTTGTCATTATTAACAACATCACCGTTGTGCATGATTGGCCCAGTAATACGAAAAGTGTCCCATTTCCTTTTAACATTTTTATAAACGTTCTGGTCCATCTGAATACCCTTCAGTTTGCCTTCCAGTTGTCGAGTACGAACGTTTTGGATTCTGTTTTATCAGTGTACCAATATTGTGAATGATGGATCCCAATAATGGTACCCTTGGCGTAAATCGGTGACGGTATCTCATTCTGCAGAGCTTTTTACGCTCCCGGATGAGACGAAGAGTGAAGCCGGCTTGGGGAATCTGATAGGTCTGTGGCATCTCTAACAGATACACACACAATTCACAAGCAAAATAGTGAAGAACACGAACGAAAAATCGAATAAGAAAAATACATCAGAACCGTATACCTTAGCGATAACATAACAATTCACATCAGTGGAGTATAGTCGAGTTTAAAAATCGAATTCTAAACACGGTCAGTAGCCTGATGGGTAACCCTTAGGCAAATTTTTGGTGAGAGAGTTTTTATATTTGTTTGTCGTCCTTTCGATCCTCCTCCAAAATCCATCGCGGATCTATAGAAATGCAACCCGAATTTCGAACTGTTCTTCGAGAGGAGTCGAGTACTGGAGATTGTGTAGGAATTCGGTTAAGCAAATTCCTGGAGATTTGGGATATGCAGGTCATATGAAGATATGCACTGGGATTAGGGTTTTGTTTGTGTATGGTGATTGAACGTCTGGTTCAATTTAGCATGCGTCTGATTTAATTTGGGGATTCTGGGGAATTGGACGTATTGGACGAAAATTTGATTCGTTTATTAGGGATTTTGTTTGATTGGGAATTTAATGTTGGAAGGGAGAATTTTTGCGAATTTTGGGAAGATTTGCGAATTAGTTGAATTTATTGATGGATATTTAATTGGTTTGAATTTAGGGTTAGGTGTACGGATTATGGTTAATGTATGTGTGGGGGGAGAGATAGTAGGGCTTTTCAGAGCACTACACAGCATTCTTAAATTGACCATGCTATAGAATATTAATGATAATACATTACACGCGTGTATTTTTAATTTGATATTTATTTTAAAAAAAAAAGTGTGGTTGCTTCGAAACCATTTACATGCATTACAAATAGCACTATTTCTAAACTGTACTAAAATACTTACGGAGATTTTAAAAAGTTAAAAAAAAATATAACTCAAAATAGCATTTATAAAATGCAAAAATAAATTGCACTTACAAAATGTACTTGTATAACAGTATAATCGAGTTTTGTGCTCACACATTTTAATAGTTACGCTTCCTTTCATCCTTTTTCAGCTCTCAATGTCTGTCATTATCTAATAATTAGTTTCATTAAACGCTTCACAAATCCCAGCAAGTGTGAATAGTTTTCCCTGCTCCTTTAATATCAAAACGAACATCGGGAGTAAACACGCCTTGTGCTAAAATTTAAAGCAAAAGGAAAATCACAAGGGGTCTTTAGCGAAATAATTGGAGATGAACGGAGGATGAAATAATTTATTGACAAATTAGAAAAAAATATATAAAAATGCAGTTCGAGGATGAATTAATAAAAAATCAAAAAAAAAAAGAAAAGAGAACTAATAAAGTATCAAAAAAATAATATACGTAATTATTAAATGCCTAACGAACATTTGAAACATGGTCGATACCCTCCTTGGAAATTATCGCTCAAAAAATCTTTAAGATCGCAGAATGTCGGTATGCACTTTCCAAACATCAATATAGAAAGACATATATTATAATAATGTACGTAAATTTCTGGCGCATCGCTACCACTGTAGTGATCCTAAATCACTACTCTCACCCAATCCCCATTATCATTTTTATTTTGTTATTATTTATTGGCCTGTATGAACCCGGAAGTTCATGGCGTCACCTACTCGGCTCCGCCATCTTTCCCTGTCCTGTGCACTCTCCTTCCACGCTTGACCATCTAATCAGATCTCCTCAATGTCAAATCTAACATTCTCCTCCCATCTCCGCCTTGGCCGGCCTGTCGGTCTCTTTCCCGTTGATCTACCGTCAAGAATTCTACGCACGGTCCTATCGTTGCCCATTCGCGCCGCATGTCCGTCCAATCTTAATCGCGAGTTGACTACTCTCACTATTGTAGGTTTGCGGTATAGCTCTTCCAATTCGTGGTTGTAGAGTTTCCTCCATTGTCCTGCCTCCTCGTCATATTTGTCGCCAAAGATACCCATTAGAACTTTATTCTCGAATACGCGGAATTTGTTTTCTTCCCGTTTTGTGAGAGCCCATGTTTCGCATCCGTATAGAGCAATCGGCATGATTATGGTTCTATAAACACGGAGCTTTATGTTACGTGATATCAGCTTGGATTTCAGCAGTTTACTGACTGCGTGCCAACTAGCGTTGCCGAAGTGTAGTCTTTTTTTAATTTCCTTCGATATGTCATTACTGGCCGACAGTATTGTTATCAGACATTGAAATTCTTTAAGTTTTTCGAATATCTCGCTTCTGACGTTTATATGTTTTCCCTGAGGTCCACCTGCTCTCGCCATAATCATGTATTTTGTTTTGTCTTCATTTCTAGGCCCACTTCTTCTGTGGCTTGCATGATGATTTCACAGTTTTTACGTACAGTCTCTAGATTATCGCCCAAAACTGCGATCTCATCCGCATATGCGAGCACTTGTGTGACCCCGTTCAGGGATGATCCGGCCATGTTGTCATCTTGTACCTTTCTGATGACATACTCGAGCACAAGGTTAAAAAGACACGGTGATAAGCCATCTCTCTGTTTTAGTCCGTCCTGGATTTCAAATGGTTCTGAGAGGTGGTTTTCTATTCTAACTCGCCCTTTGTTTTCGTTAATGCAAATTTGAATAAGGGCGGCATATTTTTTCGGGACTCCCAGCTCAACTACAATATGGTAGAGTCTTTACTTTGGAACTGAGTCGTAGGCTTTTTTGAAGTCAACGAATAGTTGGTGAACCGTCTCTCCGTATTCCCACTTCTTTTCTAGCAGTTGCCTTATTGTGAACATTTGGTCGCTTGTTGACCGGTTCCTACGGAATCCGCATTGGTAGTCTTTCAGTATTTCTTCTGCGTACGGTGTGATTCTCGCCAGTATGACATGCGTTAGTATTTTGTATGTGGTTGGTAGCAATGATTTTCCTCTGTAGTTTTCGTAGTCAGATCTGTCGCCTGTTTTCAAAATGGGGACGACTATTGAGGTTTCCCATTCTTCCGAGTGATTTCCTTATCCCATATTGTTTTGATGAGCTGGTGGATCTTTCGAACGGTTGCCTCTCCTCCATGCTCCCAGCTCAACTACAATATGGTAGAGTCTATGTCTTGCGACAGAGTCGTAGGTTTTTTTGAAGTCAACGTACTGTGCTGAACCGTGTCTCCGTATTCCCACTTCTTTTCCAGCAGTTGCTATATTGTGAACATTTGGTCGCCTGTTTGCCGGTTCCTACGGAGTCCGCATTGGTAGTCTCCCAGTATTTCTTCTACGTACGGTGTGACTCTCGCCAGTATGAGATTTGTTAGTATTTTGTATGTGGTTGGGAGCAATGATATTACTCTGTAGTTTTCGCAGTCAGATCTGTCACCTTTTTTGAAAATGGGGATCACTATTGAGGTTTTCCATTCTTCCGGAGTGACTTCCTTATCCCATATTGTTTTAATCAGTTGGTGGATCTATAGCGTATTGCGACGATAGTGAAGAACGTGTGATCCGAACTGACGCTATGACAGTTAGAATCACTAAAAATGTAACAATGCTCAACACATCACTGCCCCTTGTACGAATTCGATTTCTAAACTCAAGTACACTCAACTGATGTGGAATTGGTATGTTGTCGCTATGGTATACGGCTCTGTTACATTTTTTTATTCGATTTTCGTTCGGTGTTCTTCACTATTTGCTTGTGTATTGTGTCTGTATCTGTTAGAAACGCCACAGATCTTTCGAGCGGTTGCCTTTCCTCCATGCTTCACAAGCTCTGCCGGTGTCCAGTCGACTCCGGTAGCCTTGTTGTTTTTCAATCGATTTATTGCGTCTACAACTTCGTTGAAAGAGGGCTCTGGGATCTGAGGCTCGCTGTATGTACGTCTGGTGTGTGTATTGTGGTTGATGGGTGCGCACATTGAGCAGGTTTTCAAAGTACTGCTTCCATCTTGTTACGATATTGTTTGTTTCTGTGAACAGTCAGCCGTTTGCGTCTCGAATTATTTTGTCTCTCCCTCGGTAGCCATTTCGAATTGAGTTTATGCCGACATACATACCTCTGATGTTCTTTGCTTTGGCATTTTCTAGGATTTTTTCGATCCGAGTCTTCTCCAATTCGCGTTTTTTGCCTTTCAAAAGTTTCATTGTCTCTTTGCGGATTGCCGCGTATCTTTCTGCGTTGACTTCATCATATCTTTCTAAGTAGATGACTCTGAGGCGTTTACGTTCTTCGATCTTCGCCCTGCACTCATCGTCAAAGCAAGGTTTGGACTTAATTGTTTTCTTAAATCCTAATGCCTTTTGGGCTGTTTGTTTGATTGTGTCTCTTATCGATGTCCATTTAGTGTCCACACTATTGGCTTCCTCTTCCCCACTGATGAATTTAGCATTCTCTAGCATGCTAAATATATTCGTTAGTTCCTATTGATATTCACCCCTTTTACGCAGGTCTTTTAGTTTATCAATGTCGAACTTTTTGCTCGTCTCCCGTAACTGCCCATGTGGGTTTGCTGCGAGTCGATTTCTAATTTTGCCCATCACTAGAAGACGATCGGAGTCATAATCTGCTCCTCTATATGATCGTCAAGGATATTCGAGTGGTGTCTTTTGTCTATGAGGAAGTGGTATATTTGGTTACGCGTTACGCGGTCGGGTGATATCCATGTGGCTTTATGGATTTACTTGTGCTTGAACATCGTGCTTTTCACTACCAGATCTTTTGACGCCGCGAACGTAATGATTCGAATCCCATTATCATTTGAAACGTCGTGTAGTCTTTCTTGACATATAGTTGGTTGGAAGATATCTTCCTTTCCAATTTTCGCATTAAGGTCCCCGAGGAGGATTTTAGCGCCGACATTCGGTCATTGGCCCTGTATTTTTAGCACCTTCGGTCATTTATAAATTAGACATATTTTACATGGGGCGTAATATTCTAGCTTATAATGAAGCCGGTTCCGAGGTTATGTTTATCAGTAACTTCACACTCCAGTGTAAACCCGTTGGTTTCGATTACTTGATGTGGGAGTCGGACGTCCTGAAGCGCGACGATGTCCATTTTATATTGTTTCGCGTTTTCTCCGACCATCTGTGGCGCCTGGTTTATATAACATTCGAAAATTCCGCGTGCCGATGCGTAAGTCCCGCTTTTTCCGTTTTCCCTACGTCTTCTTTTTGCCGAGTCGGTGTTTTCTTGATGATTTGTTCACTTAAGGTAGTGTCGGCTCACCACGCCTACGCATGCTGGGTTTTTCGTGAGATTTTTTTTTGTATATTGATTTTTAATTTTTGTTCCCACGAGTTTTGGGGTATCAAATAGTCCGTCATATCAGAGCCCCTCATTGATATGGTGAGGTCTGCTTACTGCTCTGATTCGACTCGGTGTCAGAGAGGCGTCCTTATAATACGGCAGGTATACCCATGGCTGCAAACCATTCAATGGGCTCGATGACGCGCAACACCCTGGATTAGGGGTGGTAGATCTTTGTGTGTTACTCCTCACTAGCCTGTCTAACATGGGTGGCCCTACTAGAAGCGTATGCTTCCGTCAGCATAGCCTGAGTGATTCATTGTAGTTTAACCCCCGCACCACGTCAAGGTTTCTGCCAAGCGGGGGACTCCACGTAGAATGCGTTGAATAATTCGCAATTCCCGTATCGAAGACAGTACCGGCGCGATCACAGGTGGCTCCAAAAGAGCGACATCGAGGTTAGAACTCTCGGAAAATAAATTCGCGAACACAATAGCTGTATCTTTTGAATTTGTGATTAGTGTCCCGTTGCCCGCCATTAAAGGGGGAAAGGAGGAGGAGGCAAAGTTATTGCTGACAGCCACTGCCATTGACCAGAAGAACGCTAACCAGTTGAGCACTCAAGAAATTTAATGGTCACTCTGTCGTTGTAAGCCTTCTTCGCAGTATCAATCGCCTGGTTGCATGCGTCTCTGATTCTAACAAAATTCGTTCTGTTAACATTGGTGCGTTTGGAGCGCTTTTGCTTAAAAGCTCTATGTTTTGCCGCTGTAATCTCCTCGCATTTTTTATCAAACCAAGGTTTATCAGATGAACTTCGTTTGATGGAATGTGGAATGTAAGTCTCCATATTCGTAACAGACTCCGCGCGTGCGTTAATTTCGGAGACTCCAAGGCACACCCCCGATCACGGAAAGGATGCGAAGAAATCTCGCAAAGCTTCCCAGTTACCAGCCCCATACTTCCATACATGGCGAAGCTACTCGGGTCGTTTATTCGTTTGAAATGCAAGTGGTTGCGGGGCCGATACCCAGCACTGATCTGAGTTTCCCAGTGGCGCAGCAAATTCCGCGCTATAAATGCTCGGCTCGGATGTCAAACACAGACCCAGGGTGTCCGCATAATCATCTACGCACTCACGTAAGTTCCTCCACGAGTTGAGTCAAATTGCGGCTACCAGCGAATATCTCCGCTAGCATCCCAGCCTTGGCGGATCTGTTAGAATGTACTAACCAGCCAGAGTTGTGTACATTAAAATCGCCAAGGACGACAATTTCAGAAATCGATCTCCATCCAGATGACGGTACGTGAACGATTTTCGAAAAATGTTCCCTGTCGATAGTCATCTGGGGGCGCGGCAAAGACAACAAAGAAATTTAACTGAACTTCTCAGCACTACCTTCAACCATATGATGTCCAAGTTATTGGGTTCTAACGCCTCTATCCTTTGGCAAGTCAGACCGGACCGCGTGATAACACAGACTCCACCCTTATAACGGAATCTCGAATGACAGTCGTATCCTGAGCAGCAAAGATATATCAAATCGGTTGACGAATCGACCCGGGTCTCAGTTAGGGGAAGTAGATGAGGTTCCGCAGTTTGCAAATATTGGTGGACGGCGTTTACATTCGTATTGGTGAAACCGATCCCTCTGATGTTGCAATGTGCAGTTATCAGTCGATCGTCGACAGAGCATCGAGAACGAGCCCCGATTATGCGATGACGAATTTCTTAAAGTTCGGTTATTTATCAAAATATTTACATGACAATAAACTATTCATTTAATACTTTCCTGATTAGAAATGTATAATAAATGACACCCCAATCAACGTGTGTACCTTTGTAGAGTTGAATACTACGTATATATGTATATCATCAGCTGAGCTCATCACATACAACCGCACAATAATTTCAATTATTTTACTCATTGCACAGCGAATCGTAAAATAATCAAGAGAACAGTAGTAAAAACATCAATTATTATACCTGAGTGTGTTCATCCAGATTTCACTTCCCTTTCAGCAGATACCCAAGATGGGACCTAGAATAATCAAACCAAAACACTTGAGGATCTCATTGAATTATTCCAAGTTACCTTTTCCAGTTTTCTCATGCGCATTTGCTTTACTATTAACTAGTTTTAGATATATTAACAAATTAATAAAATGGTCGATGAACCACAATTAGTATTTACATTTAAATGGGGCTACAATGCATTTGATCTTTCTTTTTCTTAGTTTATCCGAAAGCACTTTGCAAAATCAAGCATTGTTTCCTGGATCATTGTGTCCTCTGAAGTAACGTGCCAACTGCATATCCTTTAAGAGCAGGGTAACCTTACCCCGATGCAATGTGCAGCAGTATGCATCTGTGAAAAGTTGGGTCAGGTACATCTCAGCAGCTTCTTGCAGAGCGCGCAGCGCAGACTGGGTTATGTGGTCAACTTTCGTAGATTGCTCGAGCATGACTTCTCGAATGACTTTACCAAATGGTAACCGTGGTATTAAGTTAGCTAAAAGGTAAATCATTAGAAAATGTTGAATAAAATTAATCGGTCTTATTACTTGTTTGCCTTTGTAGAGCTTGAACCTCCTTCCATATGTTGTTTCGTTGTTTAGGAGTAGGCTGCTTCCTCCGCTGACTCCGATCGGAAGATGAGGTATTTTTGCTGACAATAGGAGTCTTGCTAACTCCTTTTCTAGCGTGAGGTGTGCTTTGTGTCTTATTCTTTTTAAGAGGTGTACGAGATACTGAGCGAAGTGAGTTTCCAATACTTCTATTTGGGGAATTGTTTTCTTTTCCGTTATACGAAACCTCTCCCATATATTCAAGAATGCGTTTGTGTTTAAGCCTTGCCTGGGGCGACATATTATTGCTTTTTAATTAAACGAGAAAATTACTACCCCTGCCAATTGCCTCATTAAACACTTCTCTATTTTCATTCCAACCGTTTACAATTGAAAATTGATCCATTCCAGTGTTTGGCGTATGCTTTCCAGTGCAGTCGAAATATGGATTCCAGTAGCGATCGTTCCCTTGGAATCAAATGTCAATTTGCTTTGATTTAAGGGCGCAAATCGAATTTGAATTTTAAATTTCTTGAGTATTTTTATTTATTTGTGTATTTGGATTTACAATTGTTCACATATTTACTTTAATTTTGAATTAAATTGAAAACGCAATTAGTTACAAGAAATAGCAAGCTGATTTTAACAATCGAATTTCGTCTTAATCTAATTTACAGGCTTTACGCGACTACTCTATATAATTCTGTGTACATATGTTTCATTTTGTTTATTAAACGCGTACAAGATATTTTTTTAATGAAGAGCTACCATTTAAAAAAAAAAGAGTAGAATCTGAATCTAATTGCATTTTAGTGTTTTTTTTTCTTTTGTTTTCTAATACCTTTTTTGGTAGGTGTGGTGGAGAACTAGTTTGAGGGAGGGAGAGGAGAGGATTGCAGGGTATTCGAAGGGTGGGGGCGGATTTAGGACGGGTTTCTTCTGATACGTCGTTTAATAGCGGGAGTGGATATGTTGAAATCGAAGGAGGTGGGGAAAGAGTTGGCCTGTCGTAGCATACGCGAGATGGGTTCGTTAGCGCCGTAAGAAGTGTGATGAGCGGGTACGTAAAACAGTCGAGGGTTACGTACGTTACGGGGGTTTGTATGCAATGTTAAAGTGGGGAGCAAGCTTGGGCAATTGGTTGAGCCAGACAGAAGGCGATGGACAAAGATGATGTGGGCATGGATTCGGCGCTCTTCAAGTGTGTTTAGATTGATTAGAGGGAGCCGACTTGTGTATGGTGGTAGAATCAGCGGATTTTCCCAGTTTTCGCGAAATTACATTAGAGCCGTAAGACGTGTGATGGGCGGGCAAATAGAAGATACGAGTGTTTCGCAGATTTCGGCGATTAGTGGAAAATGTGAGGGAGGAGAGAAGGCTTGGGCAGTTGATTGAACATAAGAGTAGACAGTGGATGAAGAGGATGTCGGCATGAATTCTGCGCTCTTCAAGTGTATTAAAGTTATTTAGATGAAGACGGCTCCCGTATGGGGGTAGAATCAGTGGATTTTCCCAATTCAATCCTCCGAGCGCAAAACGCAAAAAACGACGTTGCACGCTTTTGACCCTGCAAATTAGCGACGAGTAGTGAGGAGACCAAACCCGACTAACATATTCAAGAAGGGAGTGGACAAAGGCTATATAAAGCGATCTGGAAAATTAGGGATTAGAGAATTCTTTCTACCAGCCTTTCACAAAACCAAGGAGAGATTTGGCCTTGAGTATAAAGTCATCAATATGTGGGATGAACTTAAGCTCCCTGTCATATAAAATGCCAAAGTCACGAATCGTTTGTACAGGTGTTATCTTTTGGTTGAGTAAAACATAGGAACGTAGTCGGGAGGGGGCTCATTTACGGGAGAAGGTGATTGAGTGACATTTGGCAATATTTAATTCTAGGCAGTTATTTTGGCACCAAGTTGAAAAGCTTTTTTTTTTTTTTTGTCTCGGTAGGAAGGTGGAAATCTTCAAAAGATACCTCTAGACCGATCCAGGGGCATTCCGGGTTTTTACCGACTAAAACCTCCTCCCGCCAGGCTCATATTCCCGTTGATCCCCGCGGAACTTTCTTTTAGATATTCCATCGCGGGGCGGGACGGAGTTTACCTGTTACTCCGCTCGTCACGTCGCAACTGCTGCATTATTTCACAGAGAATACCATTGGTTACGAACCATGCCTGTTTTGAATTAAGCATGTATTCTATTACTCCGGCCAGAGTAACTGTCCGTCTCGTGTGTCTCTCCAAAATCGTTCGTGCGGTCTCGAATCTCACGCACTCTGTGAGTACGTGTTCCGCATTTTCTATTTTGCCTTCACAATACAAGCAGGATGGGTGATTCACATCCTTATACTTGTGCAAGTATTGCCGGAAGCTGAGTCAAGTAGTAATTCAGCCTGCCATGTTTTCTTTTCACCCGTGTTTCTATATCAGGTATCATGGTGTGGGTCCATCTTCCTTTGGTGGAAGAATCCCACCATCGTTGCCATTCTCTTAGGGTTGAGAGCTAATTGTGACCGCATTCTCCGACAATTTTCTTGGGAGACCTTATGCAATGCAGCGTTTTCTTTAGCCGCCTCCGCCTTATGTCCAGCTAGTTTCAGTCCGGCCATATCTAGCCAGCATTTAATGCTCTGGATTGCTTGGGAGCAATTATTCTCCAGGTCATCTAGATGTTTAGCGACGGCTACTATTGCCAAATCATCTGCGTACCCAATGATTCTAACCCTTTCCGGTACATTGATTCTGAGCACGCCATCATACATGATATTCCATAACAGTGGACCTAATGCAGATCCCTGAGGTACACCCGCTGTTATTTTATATTCCAGTGAAAAGCTGTCGAGATCTATTTGGAGAAGTGAGGAGTCGACAGAAGAGTTTAGTGTCGTCCGCGTATAGAGAGATGGATGAGTGATTGATACTGGAGTCTATATCATTAATAGTAAGAAAGAATAAAAGGGGTCCAACATGACTGCCCCGTGGAACCCCTGACGTGGGAAGAAAAGGATTGGAGAGGGTGGATCTAAATCTGACACGGTAGGCTCGATCGTTAAGATAGGAAAAAATCCACTTAATCAGTAGTGGCTCGGAGCCAAGGGAGGATAACCTAAAGAGGATGAGGTTGTGTGAAATTTGGTCGAAGGCCTAACTGAAATCGGTTGTGATTACATCGACTTCGTTGCCGTTCCCTAAGACACGGAGAGTGTGAAAATTAAACTATATTGGTGGTGGTCGACCGTTTCTACCCATAAGGAAACCGTCCGGGCTGTCTCCTACATACATCCTGCCATAAAGGGCTTTGCGGGCAGACTCCTCTTCGCTCATTCGAGCTAGATGTCCCGCCCACCGAAGTCTACCCTTTCTTATGTATGGGGGTGACAAAAGAGTATTTCCAAAGATTTGGGAAGACACCTTGTGTAAGGGAGAGATTGAATGTCTTTGATAGCGGGAATTAAGTAGTCCGATAGCATTTAAATTCAATAAAAAATATAACTTTATTTTTCGTTAACACTTAGGACTACTTATTTTTAATACCTAGATTGCGGCTATACCGATGTGTGTCTCCAAGAAGAATGTGCGTCTTCGTGCAGATTGCTCATATTTATCCGAATGCTGGGTCACAGATGAGCGTCCCGTGTTGACCCATGAGAATGGTGCCGTGTGCGAAGATAATTGTCTTAATTGTTGATCTAGGATCCTTTTAGAGCGTCTATGTGATGTCTGGGTCATAGATAAGTGTTCGGCATTGACTCATGAGGATGGTGCCGTGTGCGAAGATAAGTGGTGACCCATGATGATTGTTTAATATTTGGATCATTGAAATCGCCAATAACAACGATATCGTCAAGCGAAGTACTTAACTCGGTTAGGTGATCAACCGCTGCTATTGCCGGTTCGTATGACACGATTTGTTGCGAAGGAGGTATATAGAAACATATACTGTATAACGACTTTGGGCGTTGGTCAATTTTTATTGCGACATAGTCATGATTGGGAGAAGAAGAGATGAGGCGAGCCTATTTTAGATGGCAAGCAGCACACCATGGCAAGGTATAGATGAGATTTTGGGTAATGGCGACCGTCAGGCCTTCTAGAGTGATTGGTGCACCTTTTGAGGGGAGGAGCTACACGATCAACTCGAGGCAGTCAATCGTGATTGGGTTGGAAAATATGGCGTACATTTCGCATGTATGTGTATGCGTCACATACGATCATCCGGTGAACATAGATAGATGCAGGCGTCGTTATTGCATCTCATCGTGATGATCATTAAGCGAAGGGATAGGTCTCTGCGATCTTATGTCAACAGAGACGCTATTTCCATGATCGGGTAATGGATATGCATTGTTTGCGTTCGCCAACATTGCATGGGTCTGCGGCTGTGTACACAATGGATTGTGTAATGCTTGCCGGCAACAGACCCTTCTGGTGTGAAAAACATACCGAAGATCTGCTCGCCCAAGGAGAGGCCATAAATCAACATTCGGTTGATGGACATGCTGTTTTCCAGGTCCGCGGACGGTTGGCGGCCGTTAATAGAAAATTCCGATGTACCATAAACAATCCGGAAGATATGGATGCGACGTTTAGGTTTTGCAAACGAATATAGGGTGCGGCCGTTGCCAGTTGTTAAAAGTAAACACTTGATGGCCACATCCAATTCGTTGCTTGTTTGCGGGCCATGATCGGTGGAAACCGATAATGGAAAATTAGCTATTGCTGAAAATGCGGGAAATGTTTGCCTTGTGTCGGCCGAAACCTTGTCGACGGTGGCAAACTGGTGAGACTTGGTAGCCGCACGCTTAGGGGTGACATGGGCAAACAAAACAAGCACACTAGGAACTCTGTGTTGATTTTGTTTTCATGGCATGACGTGGGTAGCATAAGATAATAGGGACGTGATGCACTGGGTGCAATGCATGCCCGAGGGTGAACGTTTTTTGATGCCACGGCTAGGTGATAATCCTTGCCGTGGGCTTAATGTTTTCAGGAATGACCGTGGAGAAGGGGTTTATAAAAACCCCCAAAGAAAGGTAAGCTGCCTATAAGGTATTTATGTCGGTTATCCTCGGGGATACCCGAATTAATTCCAGCGAATTGGTTGGCGGTTAATGCCGTAGCAAGGTTGTATAATCTTGCTGAAGATTCGACTTTAAGGTAAGTCGCGTTGCTGGAAATGGTGGGGATCGAGCGATGCATGGCTCTTCGGGCCCTGAAAAGCCCCACAGATATCTAGGTCCATATCTGCAAGGCGTATGATATTCCAGGTCGGATTCGCTGCTTACAGCAGAGAAGCCTAACTTTGGTGTCAACTTTAGTGCTTCACTTCAAAATGTTGTGCAGTTGCTTCGACCGACCGAGGGCCCTTCGAAGAATGTGAACAACAATCTTTTTTTTTTCTTTTTTTTTCTTTTTATTTCAATTCTCTCGGGAGAAGCGAACCTATAGCGCCGAACGGAGTTCCACAACTTCCCCGCTCTGTAACGGAAAGAGTTCTGATGCAGGGATGTTCGCGCCGTCGGGAGATGAACTGCAAACTGGTGCGATCCGTTGGATTGTCTTGTGGAGCGCATATAAACCGAATTGCGTGGAACAATATCACTAATATCCGAAGAACAGTAACCGTGATATCTGTAAAACAGACAAAGGTACGCTATGCGCCTTCGGTGTGATAGCGACTGTAGTCCCGACGTCGGCGCCATGTCCCGGATCAGGTGGATCGTTCGTCTATGTATGCTCTCAAGTAGGTTGAGGGTATGCTTAAGAGTAGAGCTCCAAACATGAGAGCAATATCGAGCAGGGTTCTAATTTGGGATTTATACGGCAGAAATAGTTGAGCCGGAGTAAAATATGTCTTGGCTCTAAAAAGATAACTCAGTTTTCCTGAGGCCAACCTGACGATGTTCGCAACGTGTTTATGCCACGACACAATCGCACAGACCAAAAAGCTGAGCAATTTCATGGTGTTGTGTTACATTATTGGCCTCGCTCCCAGGTAGCGTGTCACCGCTCCTGAGGGGACCCGTTGGGGCCCCCGCCGTGCTTCCTCAAACCTTGAGGGAAGAGTAGCAACCGATCGTTCCTGGAATAGTGTCCCTGCTCTGCGCCGTGCAACCTCGCGCCTCTTGGTGATGCCCGAAATCGAGGAAAGCTGCAACGATCTGTATTGTTGGCGTGCCACCACTCTACTCACCGGTTTCTGGTTGGAAGTCGTCGCCTGTGCTGGAGCAGCCAACGTTTTATGATGAACGCACAATTCCAAAATAATAAAAAATACTTTTGATAACGTAAATTCATATTTTATTTTATTTTATTGGAAAAAGGACGATTCTCCTAGGGACACTGTGGGTCTTTAATTTCTTGTCGTCGATCGTAGTAATGTGTCGCCTTGCACAGGTTCACTACCAGAACCCAACTCGGTCGTCCTGTCCCAAAAACTCTTAGACACGAACCAGACAGCTTCCTCCGTGAGCGGTTTTACCACCTGTCCGTAAACACAAGAAAACTCCACTCTCAGAAAGGATCAAAAAGATAATATATATTTTCCGGTAATTGTGCTGGTACTTATCTTGAAGTTATTGTACAGAATAATCATGAACTTAAGACGAATGTTTCACTTATTACAAAGGTTTGCAAATGCTACGATTGTCCGTGTATTTATCTTACAGTTAATTTACAGAGTATAAATAAACTTAAGACAGTTGTTTCATTTATTACAAAAGGATTTGCAAAGGTTACACTTATTCTTGTATTTATCTTGCAGTTTATTTACGGAGTATAAATAAACTTAAGACGATTGTTTCATTTATTACACAAGGGTTTGTAAAGGTTACACGTATCTTGATGTTTAAGTTAATACCCGAATAAGAATTCTCTTGGGCTCCGTTCGCACACCTAACGCAGGCTGAATTTCTGACCCCAGATTCCGTCCAACCAGATCTATGGCCCCACACCACAAACACAAAAAAAACTCACACCATCGTTTTTTTTCGCACATGCAAAAACAAAAAGGAAGACGGAATACATGGCACTCAAACTGCGTCGTCTGCAATTTTCAGCAGTTCACCATGCCCGAGGGTGTTTACATTATTTTTTTTATTGTTTCGAACCTATTGCTGAAAAGGGTTGCGATCAAGCCATACGAAGTAAGTGGATGATGAATATCCATGCGATCGTCGACCGCACACAGCATCACCGCCGATCGCATCGTTCGTAGGGTAGCTTGGTGCAGGTGGTGTTGCTTTGGTCTACTTCATTGAGTAGTCAAGCTTAATTCCTACATTGCGCGCAGATTAGTTTTGCAACAGAAATACTCACCGTAACGAGATGGTAAAAGGACGCAGCTTGCATGTGTGTAATGATACCGGACCGAAGATATGGGTGTCCGGCATATCCTGATTTATCGGTTGGTTAAAGATGCGACCGTTTCTTCCACTCGAGAAGATGGTGCGTGTTGGTGGAAAACAACTGGTTGGGATTCCTTGGTGTGCGTTGCATGTTGGGGAATCTCCCTCGAGGAATAATGTTATGCAACGCACAGACAAGCGATTCGTCGTTATAGGAATAATTTCTTCTTTTTTTGTCTTGTCCATCAGAAATACAAACACCAGGTTTCTGATTGTTTCCGCTACCATGACGATGTCATGAAATCCACATTCATAGGTGCATTTTCTGTATGCCCGATGGATCCGGACAATGCCCGTTACCCTGGTTATGCTTCTCTGGTGGAGTGTTACCAAACAATAGGTGCGACGTGGCGGTGGCGCCACATGAAACCGCCACAACACCACCTCCAAGGACATTGCTCTATGTTGTTCTTAGATGCTGTTCGCTCTGATCGTGGTCCAGCAGCACTTCCGCTGGGGACCATGTACGTTAATTGACTGCCTCTCGGAGATCGCGATGCATCGTCCTTTTAACTAGAAACAAATCGAGATTTTGTATCTTGAAACGAACGTTTCAGATGGGAAATGTCGATTTTCGCTACACTCAATGTTTATTTAGGATGCTCGTTCGGTTTTATGAGTTCTCATGGAACTATAGTGCATACGAGGATGTGCACTGGAACTTGGGTTTTTGTTTTTGTTATCCATCTGGCTTATGCAAACAAGAGTTTGCGTGTCCTTCGGATGGATAACACAAGATCCGTGGGAATTAGGTGTTAGTTTTTAAATTAGTGCATACGAGTCATAAAATCTCTGGTTTTGAATTCAATAAATGAGAATTTGAACGTTTAGTTCGATTTGGTTGACATTGAATTCAATGTTGATTTGGGTGTAGTGATTTGTATGTGGTGGAAGGAGATTGTTTCTATGGGGTAAGGAAATTGGAGGGCTTTCCGGAGCACTACAATGGCTTCCCTAGATTCGAGGGCTTAGCCATTCATCATCAGCTGTGGAACCGTTGATCCACTTTTTTTGTGAATGTTGTATACTGTGTCGTCGTTGCATTGAAATCGACGAGATTGGCCCTTCCCCATTTCAGGACATTATCCAGATCCCGATTCAGAGAGTCGATCTGTCTACATCCCAACTGGTGCAACGTTGATGCACCAATCGGCCGGACACTCGAGAAGGAGGAAACAAACGTACTATCATCCGCAAAACTGAACATTTTGTTATCCGTTAGCACCAACAAATCATTTATGTGAAGCAAAAACAATGTTGGAGCCAAAATAGAACCTTGAGGTACCCACGAATTAACAGGATACAGATCCGAACACTCGCCGTCCACAAGAACCCGAATCGATTGATTTTCGAGGAAGCACCCCGTCCAGTCGCAAAGCTCCTGGAAAAGTTCATATGAGCGAAGCTTGCTCAGCAATGCCCCGTGCCAGATACGGTCAAAAGCCCCTGGATGTATCCAATGCGACCGCTTTTGGCCTGCCATGCCCCTCCATCGCAGATGTCCGCATATCGGTTATAAGTGTCAAAGAGTCTCCCATGGACCGCCTGCTACGGAATCCATATTGACGATCATTCAGAAGTCCGTTGCACTTCAAATACTTAACTAACTCAGTATTGATGACTTTTTCCATCACCTTAGATAACATAGACAGTAATGCTATCTGTCGGTAATTTTGTAGGAGGCACTTTTTTCCTGTCTTTGGGATTGGCTGAACTCGAGCGATTTTCCAGCAGGCAGGAAATGTCCTCCGTGCATAAGATAAGCGGAAGAGTCTGCCAAGAACCGGCGATAGTTCTGGTGCACAGTTCTTAAGGACTATTGCTGGTATTTCGTCGGGGCCGGTTACTTTTCTACAGTCCAGTTCACGTAGAATACGTTGAATAGTACGCGGGTGAAATCTCACATCCCGCATAGAAGACCGTACTGGGGTGATCACAGGTGGCTCCAAAAGGCCGGGATCGAGGTTTGAATTCGCGAACACATTAGCTTTATCCTTTGAATTTGTGACTAACGTCCCGCTGTCTGTCATCAACGGAGGGAAAGAGGAGGAAGCGAAGTTACTGCTGACAGGTCTTGCCATTGAACAAAATGAACGCGAACCAGTCGGGCACTGAAGGAGTTTATTGGTCGCTCTGTCGTTGTGAGCTTTTTTCGCGGTATTAATCGCCTGTTTGCACGCGTTTCTGATTCTAACAAAATTCGTTCTGTTATCATCGGTGGGATTGGAGTGCCATTGTTTAAAAGCTATATTTTTTGCCGCTGTAATTTGCTCGCATTTTTTATCAAAACCAAAGTTTATCAGATGAACTTCAATTGATGGAATGTGGAATGTAGATCTCCATCCCAAAAAGAATAAGCTCTGATACCGACTCCGCGCAAGCGTTAAAATTGGAGTCTCCGAAGCACACCTCCGACCATGGAAAGGATGTGAAGAAATCTCGCAAATCATCCCAGTTAGCCACGCCATACTTCCATGCATTGCGAAGCTGCCTAGGCTGGTTATTCGCTTGAAATGGCGGTGGTTGCGCGACAGATACCAAGCAGTGATCTGTGTTTCCCAGTGGCGCAGAAACCTCTACAGTATAAATACTCGGTCCGGATGTCAAAAACAGATCCAGGGTGTTCGCATAATCACCTCGGGCATCCAGCACTAGCGTGGTTTCCTCTACGGGTTGGGTCAAGTTGTGGCAAACATCTCCGCCAGCCTCGTCGCAGGTTCGGTCAGAATGTACCAACCAGCCAGAATTGTGCACATTAAAAGGACAACAATTTCAGAAGATTGGTGGTTGATCTTTATCCAGTCGACGGTATATGAAAGATGTTCAATAGATGTAGCTGGTCGATCGTCATTCGAGGAGCGGTAAGTACAACAAAAAAATTTAACAGAATTCCTCAAAACGACCCTCAATCGTATGTTGTGCATGTTATTGGGTTCCAACCGTCCATTCTCTGACATGCTAGATCGGACCGCGCGAAGACGCAGACCCCGAATCTAAATCGTATCCCGAGCAATGAAGATATGTCGAATCAATTGATTAATTGACCTGGGTCTCAGGTATTGGTGAAACCGATGCCCCTAGTGTTACAAAATGCCGTTACCAGTCGAGCGTGGACAGAGCCTGATTATGCGATGACGAATTTCTTAAAGTTCGCTTATTTATCATAATATCTGCATGATGTTCCCCCTGACATAGTCGCCCCGGAGATCTGAATGGGAATCTAGTTTACCTCCGGAATCCTTTATATCAGAAGGTACCATAATGACCTATCTCCGTGTCAACACATGACTTATCTCCGTGTAACACTTATCCTGTGGACTGTTCATACTCAGTTACTTTATCCTGTGGACTCTTCAGAGTCAGATGCTTCATCCCGTTGTATCATGGGTGTAAACCTCTGACATTAACATTTATTATTTAGTTATCGGGAATAATGTTTGTTTATATATATTATTTATATTCTCTTTCATTAGGCCCCACGTTGGGCGCCAAAATGCTGTATTTTTAATGTATAACACTTAATATTTATTTGTCGTTATATGCTGTTACTATTTTATGTTTAAGATGTCGGCAGGTTTCTGCGGTTTACCGTTACTTTAGTTGCAGGTATGTTGCTTACCCAGTGCAGCTTAACTTTACCTGTCTTCCTTCTGTTCTTGGGCACGGCTTCTCCTCTGTGGCAGGCTTCTCTGAGTTGGGGTTCCGGGATTAAGAGAAAACGCTTTACTTCACTTGACTTTGAAACTTTGTTTATTTAACAGTCGGGAATGTCGATCCCTTTAACTTATGTCTTTTACTACTAACTCCTACTATTAACTTTTACTATTAACTTTTACTGTTAGCGTTTACTACTAACTTTTACTGTTAACTTTTACTATTAACTTTTACTGTTATTTTTTTACTATTAACTTTTACTAGCAAGAAAGCCCGCTGTTCTTATGCATTGGGCCGCAGTCTTCCTGCTGGGATATTACAATACACTATATCAGAAACCCATTTGCAACCACTCTTTATATACCAAATTATTGGGGAGTTAATGCAGACGATGCATTTTCCTCACCCAGCATGTGTAACCTATTCTGAGGTTATTTGCCGTTCGCATTTTTCAATAATCGTTTAATTTGCCTCTGTTAAAAATGCAGCGATAATGAATTGAGCAATTACTTAATTGCTTTCATATGGAGAATCAATTATAGGGCATTGCCCGTGTGTGCAAATCGTATCATACGATTAATTGCGCTCCACTGCTGTGTCTGCTATTTCCCCGAACTCAGCACTTTACCGACGCTCAATTACTTCGTCGTTGGTGGCCTTTGACAACACCGATCGTGTTATATAGCTTGTATGACACTTATTTTGACATGATAAAAAAGGAAGACGTGCAGTCGCAACATGAGCCTGCCAGGTGTTCGCTTGGTGTCTTGCTGAATGATCGTAGCGAGCGACCTTATGCTTGTTTGCAATGATATGCGCTTTGCGTCGGCCGGTATTATGAGTAATTTTGAATGATATGATATGCTGTGGAAGAAAGTGGCAACGCTTTGCTTGGGATTGGATGAGTAATCATATGCAAATTTAACATGCCTGTGGGTAAAAGGCGGGTATTGCATTCTATGCTGAACGGTTATTGGATGTGAGGATGCTTGAATATTAATTGTTTAAGAGGGGGTGGCAAGGCGAGGTGTAACAATCCTGTGGACTCTGCAAAGTCAGTTGCTACATCCGGCGGACTCTTCATCGTCAGTTACTTCATCCTGGGGATTCTTCATCGCCACTGACTCAACTTGCGGATTCTCCTCCGTCAGTTACCCCCCGCCTGTGGATTCTTCTTCGTCAGTCACCTTCCTGTGGATTCACTCGTTCTTTGGTCAGCCCGACTTGTAGACGCCGCCTCGTCAACTCCACATCTCCGAATACCTAGAATTAAATTAAAGAAAAATACATTGAGAGTCTGTCACTCCATTAAGTACATAATTCACGAGATTATAAAATAATGGGTTAATGATAAATTAATTATTGTATGTCAGAATGGCCCTATACGTGAAAACAAAGGCAAAGATATATGGTTTTTTTTAAATTTATTAAGACGAAGAATATTGTAATAGCGTTTAAGTGAAATAAATAAACATTTAAAAATGAACTTCCACAGTCAGCCAGGACATTAATATTGCTTGAGACTTTTTTAAGGTTCGTGGGAATGTGGCTCTTAATTTTGCTGGGAAGAATATTGTGTTTTTGATGTTGTGCTTTAGATTTTGCATGCGCTCTTTCTTTTACATGGAGTGTCTTCAGTTGGTTACCTTTCACAGTGTGTACATTTAGTAATTTCCGTAGACTTTTTTACTTAGTTTTCGGCTTATGTATTTATGTCTGTTCTGACTTTTGATACTTTGGATACGATACTCCACCTTTTTATTTTACATTTGCTTCACCTAATTAAAATTGCATTCAATCCTATTTGCACTGACAATGTCACCTCATTTTCTTATATTATAATCTACACCTCAAATTTTATTTAATGTATTTCTGAATTAATATGTTATTAATGTTTTAAGAAAAAATATTCGACTGTTACTACTATAACTTTAATTCCCTCTCCGGAAGATTAATTATTGAAAACCTATAATGTGTAAATTACATTTAGAGTGTATGAAGAAACAGAGTTGCCATACATTGCAATCCTTTTATGTCAATTGACTTTACTGTAAAGGTACCATGTTTCGGACTTTTCATCACTTCTGAGCATTTTGGCGTTTTGGACAATAGTAAGCCAAATCTAACTGAAAACGCCGCTTGAGGCGTTCTACTACCCGTTATGACTGAGTAATTTCTCGATTTAACAGTCACAGTTAATCTTGAATAGAATTTTGTTCTCTCTCATCCCACGTTAAAGTTCAAAACAAAAATATTGCAATGGCTAAGGATATCCCGCCTCCCACAATAAATATTAACAATAAATCCGCCACAAAAGGCTTTTTAGGTGAGACTTCTTGTGATGAAGAATTTGTTCCACGAAAGACGATTGATAGAAATAAGGCGTTGAGTTGTCAAGTAATCTCTGTTCTTCCGAATGGACCTGTAATAAGCGACTCCGTTGAACCAGAGCAATCTTTACCCAAATCCGATGGAAATGGAAAAAGGAAGAAAAAGAATCCTAAGCGTCGTAACCCAGTTAATTGGCAGCAGATTAAAATGTTACAAAAACAAACAGGTAAATATAAAGAATTTGACACTGATTAGTAATGGACCTAGCAAGTGTGATAAAACCTTTTAGATAACATAGTACCCCGATTACCATTTGGAAGAGTTATTCGTGACATTATGATAAGCCAATCTACTGATGTTACCCGAATAACAACAACTGCCTTATACGCCCTCCAGGAAGCCGCAGAGATGTACCTAACCCAACTATTTTCTGATGCATATTGCTGCACACTACACCGCGGAAGGATTACGTTAAGTGTTCAAGATATTCAACTGGTACGATATCTCAGAGGTCCGAATGATGTTGGAAACTAGGTTCTTATTTTAGATTCATTATTTTACGTTTAATATTAAGCGAATTGTTTAAATTAACATTCATGTAAAGTATAGCACTTCGAAATTACCTGCTGCAGGCTCGGTCTCTAAATTATATTATAACTGCTTTTATTTATTTATATACTTAGTAGTTCTCAATTGACTTGATTGGGATTAGTCTTACAGTATAATTAATCCGGCTTAATCGAAGCAAGATTTTACTGAAAGCTAACATCAACAATTTCAGAACTAAAACTCAGAAAATAAGACTTAAGAATTAAGAAGATTACTTAAAAACTAAGAGTGGCTTTCTGTATTTATCCGCATGCTTGAAATTAATTTTTATAGTAAACTAATGTGTGTTCTTTGATTGACGGGTATCACGGGAAAACATTTGGAATGTGAAACATATTCACCAAGTTCAGTTTCGTGTTATGGATATTTTAATAATAAAATGTCTTATCAATTTACATTAATTTGTTTTATCTATTTTTTATTGTTTTATTTATATTTAAAAAAAAATTTATTTCTAAATCATATTTGCTTTGTTACTGTTAAACTTTTTTTATTTCTTGATTTCTTTTCTCTTCGTTTTGTTGGTTTAATTTTCTCATTCTTCACTTTTTATTTATTTATTTTTCGAACTTATATAGTTTTTTTCTTTACTCTTTTCGATTCCTTAATCTTGATTTTTTTCTTATTCTAAATTCTTTTTTATTTTTTTTCTGTTTCATTTATTTTGATACTCTTTTTTTTAAAATAATTTTATTTAATTTAGTTTTGCTTTAGGTTGGATAAGATTAAATCCAATTTATTTACTTTACTTATGTTACCACCCATCGCGTGAGTTATGGTTTTAGGGTTTATTCGTCCGCACTAGGGTTCTCACCACAATAAAAGAAAACAAATTTGCACCATTTATCTTTTCTTTTACTTTCTTTATTAACTCATTTCTTCTCCTCTTTGTTCTTTACACTTTATTTTAGTCTGTACGATAATACCTCACTTAATCTATAGTTCACATCAATTTCGTCTTAGAAGTTTCAATTAGTATTATTCGACACTTTCATACAATATTTAATACAACTTCTTTCATTGACTGTTTTTCTTCTTTTTGTTGTCTTTACAATTACTTCTATTAATTATTGATTTCGATTTACTTGTTTTGTTTTTCTAAAGCACTTCCCACCGTTTCGGTATTTACCACAATTCTTCACAATTTCGATAATACATCACTTAATTTATAGTTCACATCGAGTTGTTTTTACATTTGTTGCTACTATTCCTTGTCTTCGTTTCGTTTCTCTAATGCACTTCCTTTCGTTTCGGTGTTTACCACAATTCTTCCCAATTTCAATCAAGACTTTTCAACCAGCTTTTCTTCTTTCACATCCACTTCCCTGTTTACTTAACTTTGGTTAGAATCTCCCTATCAAACGACTCCCTCGCACTCAACAACTCCCGAAACACGAAACCAACCTTTACGTTCGCTATCTTTACTCTTTCCCCTTGATATTTTTCTTTTACCCCTACTTGTTACCTTAAGGTCAACACCTCTCGATGAGGACAATGCAATTTCGCTCCCCATCATCTACTTCCTGATTAGAAATTTCAATTTGCAATTGCGTTGAAATGCGACGTCAGCCGATGTACCTTCATCGGTTTGCGTCACAGTTCAACTTCCGCGACTGCAAAGTGATCCAATAAATTTTGATGTGCAATTACACAATTTCCATTTCAACGGTTGTGGCGAAATGTGGGGCAATTAATTGCATTATCGCTCCGGGGGGCATATGGGTTCAGAATCGGTTGGCGTTTTTTGGTTTAAGTGGATCAATGACATCATGTACAACATCTTTATCTAGGTCGTCATTGACACACTTAACACGTGCATTATCGACGGCCATCGAAATAAGGACTCACGGCACTATCGTCGTACAGCAAATCAATTTGATGGCCAGGTGCGGGCCACCGCAATAAAAATTATTGAAAGGGAACAAGTTCATTATATCTTCTGCTGGTATTGTTACACAATTAGCATTGAGAATTACCATAACCCCCCCCCCCCCCCCCTCTGTTACTAATTAATCACGCTAATTCGCATCCTTATCCCCCAATACACATATTTCATACGCAAAAGCAACATTTTCCCACACTTCAATATTACATTTTCGTTCTCCATCTCTCATATCACATTTTCATTTTTCCCTAACCTAAAGGAATTCTTACCCTAAAGGAAATACAAAATTCTCTTATCGAGAACCAGAAATAATTTTCACACATATTTTTAAGTACGATGACGCTTCCCACCAAATTTGCCATAATTTTTTTTTTTTTTTTTTTTTTTTTATTAGACTTCTCTCGGGAGAGGCGAACCTATAGCGTCGAGTGGGCGCCCCGAGATGCCGTCAAATAACTGTTGCAGTTCTTTTTGAACAGTTGCAGGTTGTAACGCTCCGGGAACACTCGCGTGGGAAGGGAGTTCCACAGCTTCCCCGCTCTGTAACGGAACGAGTTCTGATACAGGGATGTTCGCGCTGTCGGGAGATGAACCCTTGCCATTATATACTTATGCACCTGACGATACACTGGAATGGGGTTCAGGCCAGCGAGATCCGAAACCAAATTCCAACGAATCAATAAATGGCAAGGTGGGGGTAAATTTGTGTCCTTGTATAAAAGGACGCGAATGAGCGATTTTTGTGTTCGTATATAAAAAATATTTATTGCACTATTAATATTGTGACGCATATGACAATCAGTACTAGAATATTCTAGAAAGTCCGAAACAAAATACTAGAATATTCTAGAAAGTACTGGAAAGCTGGAAACTATGAGCTAGAAAATTCGAGGCTATGGAACGAACGGAAACGAAACACCGAATCAGAACGAGGAAACGGTATAAATACGTCGCACGCAGAAGAAGGACGAGAAGTAAGAAGTAACCAGTAAAAGACGCGATAAGTACGGAAGCGATAAGTCAAGAAATCGTTAAGTGTACGGTAAACGTAACGGTTGTTATTAACGGACTAATAAAGCGTTTGCAAAGAGAATTGATTTAACGGATCTCATTAATTAAAAATAATTAATCTAGCGAACCCTAAGCTCGCTACAATTGGTGTCAGAAGTGGGATTAATTATTGGTGAAGGAAATAAGTCTGTGAAAGTGTGTTGTGACGATGTCAGATCGACATTTGGATGATCTTTGCGTTCCTGAATTGAAGAAGGAACTTCAGGACCGGAGTCTGGATAGCGGAGGACAGAAGCAAATTCTTCGACAGCGTCTGCAAGCAGCAATGGAGGAAGAGGGTATCGATGTCGACACATGTGTTTTTACAATTGGGCCAGACTGTCCGAATGAAGAAGAAACAGCGAGTGAAGATGGTACCAATGTAACGGAGAAGAGTTCGCAAAATTGGACATTTCGGAGATGTTCAGGATGATGATGACAAAAATGGACGCGCAAGCTGCAGATGTTAATGCAAAGTTGGATGCCCAATCGCAGTGGATGAAATGTAATTTTCAACACTTTAAGGAAGAAATTCGAAACGAAGTAGAAAATCTGGATCTAAAAAACGAAGTTGAATTTAAGAAAGTCACCGATGAAATAACGTGAATCGAAACGAGTTGGCGGATGCAACCGCCAACCTTCGATGGAACGCGACCCTTCTCCGTATTTATACGTCAGTTTGACGCCGCGGCCAATTATAATAAGTGGTCGGATGAGCAAAAGTCAACATCACTAATCTTGTCACTCCGCGGGGCGGCCGCAGAATTGCTACAAACCATACCAGCAGAGAAGCAAACAGATTTCCAAGCGGTAAGAGACTGGCTTGAAGCTTGGTATGGAGACAACCACATGCAGCAGGTCTACCGCATGCAACTGCGGAGCAGAGTGCAGAAACGTGGAGAAAATCTTCAACAGTTGCAGGCAGACATTGAGCGATTGGCAAACTTGTCTTATTCAAATATGACTAAGGAATTTCTGAACGAGGTAGCAATGGATGCATTTATAAATGCTCTCCAAGATCGGAACATGCAACAGGCCGTTCGTTTCGCGGGAAAGAAGACGACTAATGAAATACTGGCGTTCGCATTGGCGTATGAATTTGTTAAACTGGCTACCAGGAGTACATATAGAGTCCGAGAAATGTCCGTCCTGGAATGTTCCTGCCAAAGAATCGGGCGTGTACAACGGAGAATCCCGAGACCTGATATAAAGTGTTGGACATGCGGCGAACTCGGCCACATCTCTGTTGACTGTAGTAAACGTCGACGAATGAGTGAAACATCAATGAGAATTGTTATTCATGCGCTAATCACAAGAGAAACCTTCAGCGTGATTCAGACTTGGGCAGCACCACGACCGAATGTAAATCCTTGCATCAACAGATAATTGCTCTTAAGACCAGCCGAGAAAAGGTCATTCAAGAGAACAATCGTTTATCAACTGATCTAGCAGAGAGGCAAGCTGAAATTTTGACCCTAAAGCGTTGCCTTCAGATTTCAGAAGTAGAAATTGATCGTTTAAAACAAGAGGTGTACGACCTCCGAAAGGTACAAGTAGAAGTACTAGATGGGTGGACGAGTGATGCTATACGCGCAGCTCAACTTCAGGATGAAGATATGTCGCTAATCCTGGAACATAAAGAGAAGAACGAGCGGCCAACTTGGAACAATATTTCCGACAAGAGTGAAACACTTAAGGCATATTGGGCACAGGGGAATTCCACCAGCAATCTAGGCGGAGGGTAGTGTGACGCATATGACAATCAGTACTAGAATATTCTAGAAAGTCCGAAACAAAGTACTAGAATATTCTAGAAAGTACTGGAAAACTGGAGACTATGAGCTAGAAAATTCGAGGCTATGGAACGAACGGAAACGAAACACCGAATCAGAATGAGGAAACGGTATAAATACGTCGCACGCAGAAGAAGAACGAGAAGTAAGAAGTAACCAGTAAAAGACGCGATAAGTACGGAAGCGATAAGTCAAGAAATCGTTAAGTGTACGGTAAACGTAATGGTTGTTATTAACGGACTAATAAAGCGTTTGCAAAGAGAATCGATTTAACGGCTCTTATTTATTAAAAATAATTAATCCAGCGAACCCTAAGCTCGTTACAATATAATATTATTGGATTTGTTTTTTGATTAAAGTTGTATATGAGTTGAATTTTTGTTCTTTCCAATTTGCTACTTGAAAGCATTCGTTTATTAAACACAATATTTTATTATTTTAATTAAAGGCTCAAGTTGAACTATTAATATTATATTATTGGATTTGTTTCTTGGTTAAACTTATATATGAATTGAATTTTTGTTTTTTTCAATTTACTAAAAACCTAAGTTTTATTAACACAATGAATTCAATGTTTCAACCATAAGCTGCTGGTTGGTAGCGACGTTCGAAGAGTTTGGACGGGAGTGTTCGTATGAGTATGAAGAACTCAACGTGCTGTCATCAGCAAACGAGTGAATTGGGTTGTGAGTAATTGACAAGGGATCAATTATAAAGATCAGGAAGAGAGTGGGCGAGAGTATCGAATCCTGGAGAACACCTGTATTAATTTGATGGGAGACAGATTTGACACCATCAAGAACCACTTGGATTGAACGTACAGAAAGATAGTCTCTTATCCATTGGATCAAGGAATTGCCCACTCCATATAAATGCAATTTTGAAAAAAGGACTGGATGCCAAACTCTGTCGAAGCCTTTTGAAATATTCAATGCTACACCTTGCTCTCACCGAGGTAGTGGATGGAATGGCTTCACTTTTCGGTAAGATACGCCATCAGATATCCTGTCGACCTGTTCCGCCAGTAGAATACGACAAATGAAAGAGTAGTGCAGTGGTTAAGGGAGTGAAGACTAACTTCTCTTCAAGAGGATTGGGGGAATACCATTCGGACCAGTGGATTTATCGAGTATAGCGACGCTATGACAGTTAGAATCACTAAAAATGTAACCAATGCTCAACACATCAGGCCACTGCCGCTTGTACGAATTCGATTTCTAAACCAAAGTACACTAAACTGATGTGGAATTGTTATGTTATCGCTATGGTATACGGCTCTGATGCATTTTTTAATTCGATTTTCGTTCGGTGTTCTCCACTATTTGCTTGTGTGTGTATTTGTTAGAAACGCCACCCTACTCCCTCCTCAGTAACTTTGTTACGATCGACTTCGTGTGCGAACGACGGAGCGAGAGAACGACGGAGCGAGAGAACGTCGGAGCAGCCGAGTGTGCCAGTTCTCTAAGCGGAAGTCGTGATCATTGTCGTGAAGTTCTGTTTACTATTGGAAAGTGTGTGCTGTGTGTACATAGAACACGCCGGGGTTGTTGCTTTAAGCAAGGATAGTGAAGAAGCTAAATTGAACACACGACGAAATAGGTGAGAAGCGAAGCAATGAAGCATCAGGCTACTGGCCGCGTGTACAAATTCGATTTCTAAACTCAAGTACACTCAACTGATGTCGAATTGTTATGCTATCGCTATGGTATACGGCTCTGATGCATTTTTGAATTCGATTTTCGTTCGGTGTTCTTCACTATTTGCTAGAAACGCCACGCTACTCCCTCTTCAGTAACTTTGTTACGATCAACTTCGCGTGCGAACGACGGAGCGAGGAACGAGCGAGCAAGAGAACGTCGGAGCAGCTGAGTGTGCCGGTTCTCTGAGCGGAAGTCGTGAAGTTCTGTTTACTATGGGAAAATGTGTGCTGTATGTATGCAGATCACGTCGGGTTGTTGCGTTAAGCAAGAATGGTGAAGACGGTGATTTGAAGAAACGATTAAACGGGTGGAAAGCGAAGCATTGAAGCATCAGGCTACTGACAGCGTGTACGAATTCGTACATGGCAGAGTTTTGTCTTTGATCGTTAATCTCTGAAGGACGTGGGAGTGTTCCGCCGAACACTGTCCGCACATAAGGAAGAAACACACTGGAGCGAAAACGGCACAAATTAAACACGGAAAGAATTGTTTTATTTAGAACTTTTATTTTACGTTTTAAATTTTCATTATCAGAATGTACACAATCGTTTTGATGTTCGTAATCTAATGACTTATTACAACTAACACAATCGCTTGGATGTTCGCAATATTATGATTTATGGTGATATGACACAACCGCTTTGGCGTTCGCAATATAATGGTTTATTATAATCTAACAATATCGTTCGATGTTCACAAAATAATGTTTTCTTGATAGGTGTTTGTAGCAAAACAAATCACCAGGCACATTTTTCAAATATCGACCGCTAGATTACACACTCGACGTTACTTTTTAATTTTTCACAATGTCGTTGCGCGGACCGACCTCTTCATTGTGTTCTCTGTGACGACTGTTCTAAAGAGTTCCCTTCTCAATTCCAAATTCTACTCCTCGTATCCTTATCTTCTTTCCAAGATCCAGACGCATCGCCGCTTATCTCTTGATCCTTTCTTGGGATTTTGTTTGTGTTATCCATCTGGCTTATAACAAAAAGCGTTTTCGTGCACTTCAGATGGGTAACACAAGATCCGTGGAAATTGGGTGTCAGTTTTTAGATTGGTTCATCTTCAAGTCATAAAACATTTGCATGTGAAGACATGCATTAGGATGTTTATGATTGCAAGAATTGTGTGTCGGCGGATCGAATAGATATGCCTTTGTTTGGAACCGTGCACTTTTTGGGTCTTGGATCTTGTAGGAGATTTAGAGGTGTTAATTGCTTATAGCATACATAAGAAGATATGCATTATGCTGTTTGATTTTAGGGAATTGAATTTAATTGGATGATTGAATTGAATTCAATGTTAGAGAATTTGAAAGTTTAGTTCGATTGGGTTTGACCATTGAATTCAATGTTGCGTTGAGGATATGAAATGGATTATGCTATAGGTAGGATTTGTGTGGTTCGTAGAACCGCCACAGATTTGTTTGCGTTTAGCTCTTGGAGTGCGTGGGCAACAGTACGCGTTCGGAAGTGAACCTGGCTCATGGTGTGCTGCTTATGCTCAAGTTGAGGCGAAGCTGATGTGGTATCAGGCAGCGTTGAGTTCGCTGCAAAATGTGCAGCAAGTAGATTCGTCTTCTCTATTGCAGTGGTGACTGGTCTGCCACGCTAACTCTCTTGTCATGCAAGAATTTGGCGCGTTGAATATACGCATTGCAGTCATTTCTAAAACACTAACGTGAAACGACTTATTGGGGAATCTGAAAATTCAAGTTTCATCCCATAATTTCACGGTGACGTACGCCTCGCACTCGAAAAACAAACTCAGTGTATATGTAATTCACGGGGAACTCATCAAAACCCTCAGGAACAGCCCCGAAGTAGAGAGCCACTCCTTTATAGATAATCAAAACGGGACAGTCAACCTTGCTCTAAGAGACCTCACTTCTGACTTCCACCTCGAGGAAGTTTTAGCTGAATTAGAATTAATATGTCAAAACACAGTCCAGAAAGTCCCAAGATTGAAAATATTTAAGTCTAAGCGACTGAATATTCACAATGATTTATTCATAATAACATTACTCTCGGGGAAACTACCTGAAGCTACACGTCTGTCTCCTGGAAAAAGCTAAAGGAAAACTGTGGCCCAGTATAATGCCGATGGTGTCAATCCTTCTGACACGCAGCTTGAGGGGGGATATACAATTAGATCGACTAAAAAATCGATTTTGTTTTTGCCTTAAAAGTTAGGAAATTTCCTGTACAAGACGCTCATGAAACTTGCAAATCGAAATTCGACCCCCTTCTATGTTTTTACGACCATTTTCAAAAGTGTCTTTCACAGCGCGTAGCAGATATACTAAAGCGCAGGGTGAAAAATGTCCTTTCTCTATTGTATTTTATTCTAGAATACTCAGAGGCGGATTTATATACCTGACTATGTTATGTGTACATATAAATACATGTAGGACTTATCAAAGGACGACATACTACAACGGTTCTTAGGTTACACGCAAAACGCGAATGAGAGCTTTAACAGTACGATTTGGCGCTTGGTTGGCTCCAAAACATCTACGCTGTGATGATAAAATCATTGAGACTGCAGCGTTCGTCGTGGCTGGAGTATTCAATGAAGGATTCTCATCCATTTAAAGAGTAATGAATGTCATGGACATCATCGCCGGCCGAGAGAGCTTTGATTTCGCGCGATCGAAAGATTCGAGTCGGATACAGGGGCAAGAGACTAAGACCTCTTGAAACAGCAAAGAAGCCCGGAAAGCTCACAAAGACCTTCAGCAACACAGCAATGAACCCTACAAACAAGGTGAAGGTCTTTGTATAGTGCTGGGATTGCTGATTAACATATAAGTACCATTTTCCGATAGTCCAAACTTTAAACGTGTTTTTCTCCAAACAACATTTTTCAATTTTACGGCCACGATTACTCAAAAACTACCTTATCGATTTAGTTGAAACTTTGGGGATATCTTCTTTATATCAATAGCCTGTCTGTAAACGGAAATGTTTTTGGTTTGAATGTTCCAAAAGTTATTGTTATTGCAAAAACGCTGAAAAAAGTCGAAAAATCAGTACTTTTTCCAAAAATTTCTTGACTTATCGCTTCCTTACTTATGGCGTCTTTGAGTCTGCTTACTTCTTACTTCTTACTTCTTACTACTCGATCTGCGTGTGACATATTTATACCGTTTCCTCATTCTGATTCGGCGTTTCGTTTCCGCCCGTTCCATAGCCTCGAATTTTCTACTGTTCATAGTCTCCAGTTTTTCAGTACTTTCTGGAATATTCTAGTACTGATTGTCACATGCGTCACAATATTCATATTAACAAGCCTACACATTTTTATTACAATTGAAAAAAAAATTCTATAGGAAAAAAAAATTAAAAGTGTGTTTTTTAACCTGTCTAATTGTATATCCCCCCTTAAGAGCACATTAAAATCCCTCTTTGCGTGCCCTTTTTTAAAATAAAAAAAGGCTCTTTGTTGCGGATTCGCAACTGTACAGTAAAGAATTCTAGTACGTTCACATTTGCCAGCTGTGATCCACCAGGTGACAATCCGTCTGTAACAGAAAAGGGGCATCCTTATGTATTGGACGCTCCTGGCTTGCACGTTACTCTCCACAAAATTTCGGAGACTCATATCCCGAGGTACAAGCTTGAAAAGACTTATCAGATTCCCCATGACGACTTCACTTTCGTCTCATCCGAGGGTGTAAAAAGCACTGCCGAATGGGATCTCACCGCTTTACGCAAAGGGATCCATTATTGCGATCCATCATTCACAATATTGGTACACTGATAAAACAGAGAATCCAAAACAATCGTACCCGACAACTGGAAGAAAAACTGAATGGTATTCAGATGGAACAGCACGTTTACGAAAACGTTAAAAAGATATGTGACACTTCTCGTATCACTGGCCGAATCATCCACAAAGGTGTTGTTGTCAATAATGGTGCCAGTAACGCAAATATCATCGGAGAGGCCTTTTGAAAGTAATCACAGGCTCACTCTCGAGCATGGCGACACGGATACTAATGCAATCAGTAGTTCAGAGGTCCACAATAACTAACAGTTCAACTCAACTAACAGTGCATACTTGGTCGATTGAAGCAACTGTACAACATTTTGAAGTGGAGCAACAAAGTTGAAACCAAAGTTAAGCTTCTCTGTAAGCAGCAGCTAATCCGATCTGAAATATCATACGCGTTTCCCATATGGTCCTGTATATCTTCGGCCCAAAAGGAGAAACTTCGAATTTTCGGAAGGAAACTCCTCAGAAGATACATCGAGCTCTTTAGAAGGCCTGACGGTCGTCATTACCCCAACTCCGACCTATACGAAGGCGACTCTAATATCCCCATCGACCAGTACTTGCTACAATTAGCATACAAGTACCTCGAAAGCGAAAACTTACTTGGATGGGAGCCTTGGATTCTTGACCCTTCTCTCCTTCAATCTCTTCCGTTCCGAACGCCACAAAACTGAAGAAAGCACCCTTCCCAACAACATTCCCCTCTATAATAGAGGATTCCTAGACCTATCCCATAGAGTCTACGTATAACACACCACACACACACACACGCAATGATTATTTTACACAATTTAGATATAGTAATATAGTTGTAGTAACAAAAAGGGATATTTGTAAATATATTTAACTGGTAAGTAAAGGACTTACTTGGGCGACAGTGGAGCGGTCGTTTATTGTTGTTGTTGACTCAGCTGCTGGCAGGTTGCAGGGGGCGTTGAGCGTGGTACTCCCCTGTTCAGATTGTTGTCCGTTGCTGGTTATTCTTCTGTTTCAGTTGGAGTTTCTATTTGTTTTGTGCATTTCTTGAGTATTGGTTTGAATATTTTTATTCTCTGTCTGTGAACGTTTCTCACGATAATCACCACTCGGCAGGGAGTTACAAATGCCGATCATTTAAAAACGCGATGTCCAATCTCCTCAATAAAAATGGAGAGGTTTAAGTGCATTCAAATTAATATAAACGATTATGGACCCGCACAAGACCTCCTTTCCCAAACGGTTAAGGAATATGGTGCCTACGTGGTACTCATTAATGAGCAGTACTGGATGCCTGCCACTGGTACTATTATATGGGAGGAAGACAGCAGCGGAAGAGCGCCATCTGGACAACTGGAAATTGCCCCATAGAATGCAGAAGTGTCCAGCCGTTGGAAGAAATTGCCTATGCTAAGATCAGAGGAATTCATTTCTACTGTTGTTACGCTCCACCAAAGTGGGAAAAAGAAGAATTCAAATGCTCTTTGGACAGAATAACACAAGAAGCTAGAGATAGAGCCCTCTTATAGTTGCTGGAGATTTCAACGCTTGGGCAGTAGAATGGGGAAGTACAAGGACCAACAGTAGAGGCCAGGCACTACTTGGAGTCTTCATAGTTCTAGATGTGGTGTTACTTAATGATGGTGTTGATGACACCTTCATTAACGAGAGAGGTCGGTCCAAAATTGACATCACATTCGTCAGCTCCATATTGGCAAGAAGTATGGAGTGGCGAATTTTGGACACCTACACCCATAGTGACCACCAAGCCGTGATGTACGAAATATTACCGCACAGGGGATTCATCACTGGCAAATTGGCGAAGAAAGCCCAAAAAATGGATGGAAAGAGAAGGACCTCGATGCGGAACTGCTCGATTATATACTGGAACCCCAAATCGCACAGTTTGACGCAGAGGCCGACGCGAACAGGCAGGCTGGAAAAGTCATGAAGTGGCTAACTACCACATGTGATGCTTCTATGCCACGACAAAGACAACTAGCAGCGGCTATCAAACCAGTGTATTGGTGGAACTCAGAAATCGCCCATCTGCGATCGGAGTACAACAGTTTACGACGCTTGCAACAAAGAGCAAGAAACCGTAATACCTACCCACAGTTGCATGCGGAATTCGTTAACAAACGGAAAGAGTTGAGGAATGTAATCCGCAAAAGTAAATATGACGCGCTCTACTCCCTAAAGGATGAATTAAATAGCAACCCATGGGGCAGCGCTTACAGGATAGTCATGAAAAGACTACAGAGCAACAGTAGTCAAATGCAAAAAAGGAAAACTGACATGGCCAGAGTCGTTGCTGTCCTCTTCCCGCAGTGTGATGAGGTATTGAGAGTGCAAGAGGAGTGGAGGATCACTGAAGGAGAGATACCTCCCGTGACCGCCGAAGATGTGCTCTTGGCTGCAAGGGTTGTCAAGAAATAAAACAAGACCCCGGGACTGGATGGTATCCCTAATGCTGTAGTGAAGACTGCTTTAACAAAAAATCCGGAAGTCTTCAGCAGTCTCTTCACAACCTGCTTTCAAACAGGACAATTTCCTAAACGAAGGAAAAAACAGCGTCTTGTGCTTACACCAAAAGGAATCAAGAATCCAGAAGAGCCGTCGTCTTATCGCCCGTTGTGCATGTTGGACACAACAGGAAAACTGCTTGAGCGAGTAATTGCCACTCGCCTGGAAGAATTCACTGAGGGAACATCGGGGCTCTCTGAATCGCAGTATGGGTTCCGGAAAGGTAGATCAACCGGTAAGGCACTATCTGTGGTGTGCGTCATCGCTCGCAATGCGATAGCTGAAGTACGATGGCTAGGTGGTACCAAAAAATTTTGCGCGGTGGTGACGCTTGATGATAAAAATGCGTTTAACTCAGTGAATTGGAATCGATGTCTAGAAGCGTTGGGCGGTCTACAAGTCTCACCCTACTTGGTGCGTATATTAGCAAACTATCTCTCGGATAGAAGACTGCTTTGTGGCACAGATGAGGAACCACAGGAATATAAAATAACAGCGGGTGTACCTCAGGTAACTGTATTAGGTCCGCTGTTATGGAATATCATATATGATGATGAGCTCAGAGTCAATGTACCAGAAGGGATTAGAATCATTGGGTAAGCAGATGATTTGGCAATAGTGGCCGTAGCTAAACATCTAGATGACCTGGAGAATATTTGCTCCCAAGCAATTCAGAGCATTAAATGCTGGCTAGATATAGCCGGACTGAAACTAGCTGGACATAAGGCGGAGGCGGTTTTAATAAGCAGCGGCAAAAAAGTTGAAGGTGTGATTGGAAATAAAAGGACAAATAATCAGATTCAGTCCCTATATTAAATATCTTGGTGTTATACTCGACAACAGGTTGAGCTTCAAGGAACACCTGAGGAAAACGAGTGAAAAAACGGCAAGAGTATGCAAAGTTTTGGCGAGACTGCTACCCAATGTTGGAGCACCCTGGCCCCACATAAGGAAACTCATAACCAGTGTCAACACCTCCACTATAATGTATGCAGCTCACATATGGGCAGGAGCCGCACAGTATAAGTCGTACCTGAGGGGAGTGAACTCAGCGCATAGACTGATATCACTAAGAGTATGTTGTGCATTCCGAACGGTATCCGAAGATGTGATAAATGTTTTGGCCGGGAGGACGCCACTTGAAATTGGAGCTAAAGAAAACGCTGCATTGCATAAGGTCTCCCAAGAGAATCATCGGAGAATGCGGTCACAGTTAGAGCTCTCAACCCTAAGAGAATGGCAAGATGGGATTCTTCCACCAAAGGAAGATTGACCCACACCATGATACCTGATATAGAAACATGGGTGAAAAGAAAACATGGCGAGCTAAATTACCACTTGACTCAGCTAATATCAGGACATGGATGCTTTCGGCAATACTTGCACAAGTATAAGGATGTGAATCGCCCATATTGCTTGTATTGCGAAGGCAAAATAGAAGGAAACTTTTGGCCTTGTCTCGCTACCCCATTTTTTTCTTATTTTTTCTGCACGTTACTCTTTTTGCTAGGACGCTGCTGGTTACACTTTATTCCTCACCGTTTGGAGGTCGTTGTTTTGCACGTTATTCCTTAACCTGTATGGACGCTGCTGGTTTCCATGTTATTCCTCATTGGCTTTAACGCCAACTTATCCGTTTATCTTCATCACAGGATCAGATCCCCGAACACTCGCGAAGCTTGACTTTTGAAAGGGTTCATTTCCACCCCGTGCGAATTGTGCAGACTCTTAATAACCATCTCATTAAAAGATTTAATGGGGCAAGGCTAATAACTTTGCCCGTAAAAATAAATTATTATGGAAAATGTAACAAGCCGCGGGACTTGCTAAATAAAGCCAACGCCAGATCCGGGATGTAGTGCCGATGATGATGATGATGATGATGATGATGATGATGATGATGAAAAGATTTAATAATAAAAATAAATATTCAGACGAAATAATAATTTTTGTTAAAAATTGTGTCTACTATATCTTTTTGTTTAACTCACCAAAAACTAATTTGGATCTTGTGGTGAATAACAATTGTTTTAACATTAAAAATTTTCATTTGCAAATAATTTTCATCTGACAGTTCTTATTGTGAACGGACCTTGAGACAGTTTTACTACATTTTTTCAGTTTTCGATAACATTATTTCGAAATGACATTGCCGATGTCGAAATTGTAATCTCCAAGTTGTTTGAAAACAATAAACTTACAATACGTGAAGAATAACGTTGCGAATATATTAATTAACAGGTATGGTCAGGAGAGGAAAGTGTGTTTCAATTATTTTATCCCCAAACACATCTCAATCCGTAGATGCAGAGACAAGGAAGGTAGAAAAGACAAAATTAACCAAGAGGTATGAACTGCGACCACGTCTGAGAGGTGCTGCAAATTTACAATCAAAAGGTAATTCCGACTCAATATCAGCACGTGCTTCTGGAGTCAACTACCTAAATTATGCTTCAACCAGTCGGCGGAGGTTGGTGTTTAGGGGGAAACCATGGAGAGAAAAACGGACCAAATCATCATTTTTTAACAATGTCAAGTCACTTCAAACGTACTCAGGTAAGGAAAAGACTGGTTTTCCTTAGATGTGTCCTCAACTTAGTTGTATGTTCTAGGCAATGTTACATCGTGTTTGGCGTTTGCAAGAATTGTTCGAGAAATTATTCTCCAGCATCCATCCTCAATCACCGGGATAACACGAACAGCACTATCAGCCATTCAGGAAGCGGCCGAAATGTATTTAACAGACCTGTTCACGGATGCTGTTTGTTGCACCTTGCATCGCAATAAAGTTACTTTGGAAGTGAAGGATATGGAGATGGCGCGCTACCTCAGATGTCCAAACGACGTTGGGAATTCATAAAAGGGGATTGTTGGACAAAAACACGAACGAAATGAATGTGATTATCTTACTTGTATATATAAGGAGCTTGATTTGTGTAACGTGCAGGCAGTGATTGGTTCGGCTGATAATCCAAATGCCCCGTTTGTACAAAAGTGTGAAATGTAAACAAAACCGACTTTTCTTTGGTTTATAATTGTGTCCATTGTTTTTCGTAGAATTGTAATAATAAATGAAAGATGTATTAAAATATATGACTAGTATAGTAGAAACAATGATTTTCATAGGGTATGACAAAGTCGGTTGGAATCCTTGCCTCTAGCAGCTGATTGGCTGATTCGAGCGTTTGTTCTCGGTCAGCCGTTGGATATCACTTTTTCGATGTACCATGATATCTTCACTTGTCACTCCACTTGCAGATCCTCTACTTGAATGATGAGTGCTTCGTTTATCCATTACTGCTGGTGTGGGGACGGATTCCTATTGTACAACGGTCGCTCAATAAGCCTTAAAAGCATCCAAGATATGGTGCTCATAATATCGAAACTGCTTTACTTTTAGTAAGCATCATCACTCAAAGACAGCTCACTATATAAGTATGTATGTCTGTAATGTTGAGAACATTTGTTCATTAACAATTGTGTTTCTCTATTGACTCAAATGAACTTAAAGCCTGTTTATTTTGGGATTGGAGCGATTCATCAATTTCCTGACAAATTTGCCCATTCTCAATAGGTAATCACCAATCCAATTGCTTTTTTAGTTGTTCGGTCCATTTAGAAATCATTCTGTTTTATAGAGCAATTGAAACCTGACTAATACGTCTTTCGAAGGAGAATAGTGGTGTTCACACTGTTCAAGCAGTGTTTGCTCTTTTGATACAGTTTATTAGGAGTAGTTTGTGAATCCACACTGTTGCAAAACAAGGTCGAATACTGAAGCCAATATCTGTAAGTTCAATTCATCTGTAAGTTCTCACCCTGTGAGAAGGGGGAGCTGTTAAGTATATTTTTAACAAATAATAGATTATTTTAAACAGACTTACTTGATGCCATCGGCACCCTTCTCGTTCGACGCTTCAGCTATTCTGGTTGCAGGGGGTTGTTGGGTTCTTGATCCCCCTGTTATTTTCTTCTTTCTTGGTTTATTTTAGTTATTTGTCCGCGGTGTACGACGATTTTAAATATTGTATCTATTTTCACTTGCGGCGAATATTAGTCCTTTATGTATTTTGTTACTTTCCGCGGCGAATATTAATATTTTACCTATTTTCACCCGCGGCGAATATTAGTCCTTTATGTAAATTGTTACTTTCCGCGGCGAATATTAATATTTTATCTATTTTCACCCGCGGCGAATATTAGTCCTTTATGTAAATTGTTACTTTCCGCGCGAATATTAATATTGTATCCATTTTCACTCGCGGAGAATAGTAGTCCCTTATGTATTTTGTTACTTTCCGCGGCGAATATTAATATTTTATCTAATTTCACTCGCGGCGAATATTGGTCCTTTATGTAAATTGTTACTTTCCGCGCGAATATTAATATTTTATCTATTTTCACTCGCGGCGAATATTAATCCTTTATGTAAATTGACGCCACAGCTTGGTAGAAACCTTGTTGTGGTGCGGGGGCTTAAACTACGATGAATCGCTCAGGCTATGCTGACGGAAGCATACGCTTCCAGTAGGGCCACCCATGTCAGATAGGCTAGCGAGGAGTAACACACAAAGATCTATCGCCCCTAATCCAGGCTGTTACGCGTCACCGTGCCCATTGGATGGTTTGCAGCCAGGGGTATACCGGCTGTATTATAACGGCGCCTCTCTGACAGCGGGTCGAATCAGAGCAGTAAGCAGACCTTACCATATCAAAGAGGGGCTCTGATATGGAGGACCGTTTGAAACCCCAGAGTGATCCAATGAAATGAATGATCAATACACAAAAAACAATCTCACAAAAAAACCCGGTAGGCGTAGGTGTGATGAGCCAACACTACCATAAGGGAACAAATCATCAGGAAAACACCGACTCGGCAAAAAGAAGACGTAGGGAAAAACGTAAAAAGCGGGATATACGCGTCGGCACGTGGAATGTTCGAACGTTATATAAACCAGGCGCGATACAGACGGTCGTAGAAAACACGAAACAATATAAAATGGACATCGTCGCGCTTCAGGAAGTCCGACTCCCACATCAAGTAATCGAAACCAACGGATTTACACTGGTGTGTGGAGGTACCGATACACATAACCTCGGAACCGGCTTCATCATAAGCAAGAAGATTACGCCCCATGTAAAAGATGTGAAATTTTTTAATGACCGAATGTCTGTGCTAAAAATACAGGGACGATGGTACAATTATGTATTTATAAGCGTACACGACCCAACAGAATCTGCGGACGAAGAAACGAAGGACACGTTCTACGAGACCCTAGAGGATGTATTTCATGGGATCTCATCATTCGATGTTAAAATCCTCCTCGGGGACCTCAATGCGAAAATTGGAAAGGAAGATATCTTCCAACCAACTACAGGTAAAGAAAGCCTACACGACGTTTCAAATGATAATGGAATTCGAATTATCACGTTCATAGCATCAAAAGATCTGTTAGTAAAAAGCACGATGTTCAAACACAAGGAAATTCATAAAGCCACATGGATATCACCCGACGGCGTAACGCGTAACCAAATAGACCACTTCCTCATAGACAAAAGACACCACTCGAATATCCTTGACGTAAGATCATATAGAGGAGCAGATTGCGACTCCGATCATCTTCTAGTGATTGGCAAAATCAGGAGTTGCCTCGCAGCAATACCACATGGGCAGTCACAGGAGACAAGCAAAAAGTTCGACACTGATAAACTGAAGGACCTACGCAAAAGGGCTGAATATCAAGACGAACTAACGAATAGATTTAGCATTCTAGAGAATGTGAGCAGTGAGGAAGAGGAAGCTAATAGTGTGAACACTAAATGGACATCGATCAGAGACACAATCAAACTAACAGCCCAAAAGGTATTAGGATTTAAGAAAACAATTAAGTCCAAGCCTTGGTTTGACGATGAGTGCAGGGCGAAGATCGAAGAACGTAAACGCCTCAGAGTGATCCACTTAGAAAGATATGATGAAGTCAACGCAGAAAGATACGCGACAATTCGGAGAGAGATAATGAGGCTCTTCAAACGCAAAAAACGCGAATGGGAGAAGACTCGGATCAAAAAATCATAGAAAATTCTAGGGCAAAGAACATCAGAGGTATGTATGTCGGCATAAATTCAATTAGAAATGGCTACCGAGGAAGAGCCAAAATAATTCGAGACGCAAACGGGTGTCTGGTCACAGAAACAAACAATGTCGTGACAAGATGGAAGCAGTACTTTGAAAATCTGCTCAATGTACGCACCCATCACCACAGATAAATGCACCAAGCGTACATACAGCCGAGCCTCAGATCCCAGAGCCGTCTCTCAACGAAGTTGTAGACGCAATAAAGCGATTGAAAAACAACAAGGCTCCCGGAGTCGACTGCATACCGACAGAGCTTGTGAAGCATGGAGGAGAGGTAACCGCTCGAAAGATCCACCAGCTCATCCAAACAATATGGGATAAGGAAGTCACTCCGGAAGAATGGAAAACCTCAATAGTCATCCCCATTTTCAAAAAAGGCGACAGATCTGACTGCGAAAACTACAGAGGAATATCATTGCTCCCAACCGCATACAAAATATTAACCAATGTCATTCTGGCGAGAATCACACCGTACGCAGAAGAGATACTGGGAGACTACCAATGTGGATTCCGTAGGAACCGGTCAACAAGCGACAAAATGTTCACAATAAGACAACTGCTGGAAAAGAAGTGGGAATACGGAGAGACGGTTCACCAACTGTTCGTTCACTTCAAAAAAGCCTACGACTCGGTCCCAAGGCAGAGACTCTACCATATTCTAGTTGAGCTGGGAGTCCCAAAAAAATATGCCGCCCTCATTCAAATTTGCATGAACGAAAACAAAGGACGAGTTAGAATAGAAAACCACTTCTCAGAACCATTTGAAATCCGGGACGGACTAAAGCAGGGAGATGGTCTATCACCGTGTCTCTTTAACCTTGTGTTCGAGTATGTCATCAGAAAGGTACAAGACGACAACCTGGCCGGATCTTCCCTGAACGGGTCACACAAGTGCTCGCATATACGGATGACATCGCCGTTCTGGGCGATAATCTAGAGACTGTTAGTAAAAACTGTGAAATCATCATGCAAGCGGCAGAAGAGGTGGGCCTAGATATAAATGAAGACAAAACAAAATACATGATTACGGCGAGCGCAGGTGGACCTCAGATAACACATATAAACGTCAGAGGTAAGATATTTGAAAAAGTTGAAGAATTTAAATATCTGGGAACTATACTGACGGCCAGTAATGAAATGTCGAAGGAAATTAACAAGAGACTGCATTCCGGCAACGTGAGTTGGCATGCAGTCAGTAAACTGCTGAAATCCAGACTGCTATCACGTAACATAAAGATCCGTGTCTATAGAACCATAATCATGCCGATTGTTCTATATGGATGCGAAACATGGGCTCTCACAAAACGGGAAGAAAACAAATTCCGCGTATTCGAGAATAAAGTTTTGAGGGGCATCTTTGGAGGTAAATATGACGAGGAGGCAGGACAATGGAGGAGACTCCATAACCATGAATTGGAAGAGCTATATCGCAAACCTACAATAGTGAGAGTAATCAAGTCGCGAAGATTAAGATGACGGTAGACCAACGGGAAAGAGACCGGTAGGACGGCCGCGACGGAGATGGGAGGACAATGTTAGGTTTAACCCGGAGGAGATCGGATCGAATGGTCAAGCGTGGAAGGAAAGAGCCCAGGACAGGGAACGATGGCGAAGCCGAGTCGGTGAGGTCATGAACTTCCGGGTTCTTACAGGCCAATAAATAATAAATAATATGTAAATTGACGGCGAATATTAATATTTTACCTAACTTGCTAAATTGTAAAAGATTGGTCGTTGTTTTTTAGCGACTGGCGATTTACTGAAACTTCTGTTACGTTTTTCGCCGTTTGGCTTTTTCTTTCGCTGCCAACTTTTTATTTAAATTATTGCCAGATAGTTTATTTAGATGTACTACTTGATGTGATTATTATGATACATAAAGGGGGATTGTGTGTGGGGGGCGAAGTATAGCGCGCCGACGTACGGCACGGGCTCACTTCTTTCCCCATCATCGTACCGCCGTAAACTGTTCCTAGTATTGTTCACAAATGAAATAAAGAAACGATGGTTGACCTTCGCTTCCGATCGGACACAGCACAAAAAATAAAACACACTGTTTATTGATTAATTAATTTTTATTGTTTTCTGTTGTTGTTAATAGTTCACAAGTTATAAATTTTACGTTAATTGTATGTTTGATATGACGTTCCATGGAATTTTCAATTTAGCTAGACGGCATTTTTAAGGTTGACAATGGTTGCGAATTCACTGACTTTAGAACACACACGAATGGCACAGGAAAATGTCGCGACTCTTTGCAATTGATTTTTGTTCCGGAAAACATTACTCGAACTAGACAATACAGTGTCGCGGGTTTAAATTTACGACTCTCTAGGGTGCGCACTCCGAGCACGCCCTAAAAGGGATGCTGGACGGCTCGACCAATCAGTCCTGTGGTTGGAATACGACTCCGCGATATGCATTCGCTAATGGCATAATTTGGGGTGGGGGTGAATGTCCTCTCGGCTAAGGATATGTTTTACTTACCACAAGAGAAACATAAAGTCTCTCTTTGTGGAATAGAAAACCAGATCTCGTAATGAAGACCATGGTGGTATGGGTGTATGTGTGATCGTGAAGATCACATTGGTTTTCTCATGCAACTAGGCCATGAGAACGAAGCTGAAAATCGAAAGACAAAGGGATCGTATAGATCATTGTTTACGATGTGCATTGTAGCTAAATAAATAGACGGCAACGCATCGGAGAAATGGTGCTAAAAGGAATGATGGGACAAGGGCATCATAAAAGTCTTGGATGAGTGGTGCAGTTGCGTAAATAGACGCATAGCCATTAGGAAAATGTGGTAATGGATTGGGATACTTTACACAATGCAAAATTGTATCTCGTATCTTTGGTCGGGGGAAGAAACGAATCCCTTGTCTGCATTTGTATATGCAGGGTAATTCGTTTGTGGCAAAGAACGAAATTGATGATTGTTTGTTCGTTAGATAAAGGATCATGGTCGGGTATGTTCCAGCTGGACAAACAAGCTGCCCGACCCTGCTTTGGTCGTTGGACAAGGGGATCGCCTGCCAATGTGTATGTGAGAACTTTGTTATTGCCATTGCGAGGCTGGGAATAGCCGATACGAGAATAAGATTCCCCGATTATGTGGTTACATTATATGTGAACCGAATTGTTTCTTTTCAGGAATATGATGCTTGATCTATAAAGAATTCTTCTCGGAAAATGCATATGAACTATGAATGCTTGAGAATTCTTTTAGGAAAATTTTGCCGATGCGTTGATGCATGGAAAATGTCCTTGTGGGAGAAATTCTTTTTACAGAGACTTTAAGGTTATGCATTAGATAACCTTAATGCTTGTAGCTTTGTAGGTGCTAATGCCATTGCATTAGCAAAGAACAATGGGTGTTGGGTTGCAATTATGGGGGGTTCTTCGGGTAAGTTTAAAAGAACCCCCACAAGTGTGGTGTGAGGCCCTTAACAGAGCAAGAAAATAACTCTCGGAGGACTGGGTGCCATACAAGGCAAAGCTCAGTTATTGGGTTGTACCACATGAAATGTCCCATTATCGCTCAGTCGGAAATAAGAAGTTCTCGAGTGAACATTTGTGCCAGAACGTTAAATTTTCTTTTCTTTTTATAAAGTAAAACGGTACGCGTGCTTGACGTGTGAGAATTTTCGGGTCCGTTACAAATACAGTTTTTTTTTCTAGGAATTCTAGGAAACCATGCCGTCGGCAGTTCAAATTCGAACCCTCTTCCTTTATGAATTTGAAATGGGACATAATGCGTCATTGGCAATGAAAAACACAAATGACGCATTTGAGCGGTAAACGAACGCACTACACGACGTTGCTTTGAAAGTTCCGTTCGAGAAATTTCAGCCTCGAACATGAACCACGTAGGAAGCCGGAAATGTTAGTTGACGACCATGTTTTAACCGCAACGGTGGATGCGGTCCCAACGAAATCGGGACGGGAGATTGCACAAAGCATGGAAGTATTCCCAATGACAATAACTTAACACCTTTCCCTCATAGGAAAGGTAAAGAAACTCGGTGAGTGGGTACCCGACGAACTGAACGAGTCCCAAAAAATATGCGCCTGGAAGTCTGTGCAACGCTTAGATTAAAAAACCAAACTGAACCGTTTTTGCACCGGATAGTCACCTGTGATCAAAAGTGAATTCTGTGTGATAACCGTAAAAGACCTGGGGAGTGGTTGGATGCAGGTGGAAAACCAAAACACACACCCAAGCCCGATCTTCATCCAAAAAAGGTTACGGTGACAATTTGGTGGATATCGAAAGGAGCGATCCACTTTTCATTTCTTCAACCAGGAGAAACGATAAACGCTATCAAATATTGTGAGGAAATTGGCATATTGCGTACCAAATTGGCTGAAAAGCAACCTGCATTGGTCAATATGATCGGTCCGATCCTTTTGCGTGACAATACTAGACCCCATACCTCACAAGTAACGGAGCAAAAACTGTTGCAATTGGAATTTGAAATCTTCGGCATCCACCATACAATTCAATTTAATTTTTATTAGGTAGATAATACATAATACAATAGCACAATTTTAATGAATAATAAATAATAAATTAAGGAAAAACTACAAGAAAAAACCCTTAAATCTTAAGACTAATGTTGCACGGGTTTCCGGTTATTTTATGTAATAATGGCCTCGATATAATTTTCGTAGACAGAGTACATAGGTATTGATTTAGGATAAAGCAAGACGGGAAACGAGAACATTGTCAGAAAAAGAACAATTGACGAAGAACTTTCGATTGAGTTTGTCAATAAGAAATTCTACCGGTTTAACGTTAGCGTTTTCATGAAGTTCATGTGTCGAATAATGCCATGGCAAATTCAGCAACATTTTCAATATTTTATTTTGAATTTGCAATTTTATTTTTTGTGTGCGAACACAATTACACCAAACAACGGTGCCGTACAGGAGTATAGCTTGAAAAATGGTTTTAAAAATTATAATTTTATTTTCGAGGCTAAGCTTTGATTTTCTACACACTAATGGATACATAACTCTTACGACTTTGTTTATTTTGTCAATTGTGGTAGTGATGTGTTTTTGGAAGATAAGTTTTTTTATCTAGAATAATACCTAGATATCTACAGTCTTCAGACCAATCAATATGAACGGCACACATACTGAGTTTAGTGCCATTTGGTAGGTAGCAGTGTTTCCTACATTTCGAAAACCAGACAGCTTGTGTTTTATTACCATTTATTTTTATTTTCCATTTCCTGTAATATCCTGCTAGTTTGTAAAGAGCTGCTTGCAAAGAGTTGTAGACGTTAGTGAATAAGGCACCCGAAGAGAAATTGGCCGTATAATCGGCAAACATAGCTACCTGAATGTCTTCACCTAGACATGGTAAATCTGCGACAAACAATGTGAATAATATGGGACTATAGCGTTTGAAATAATAGTGAAGAAGATCGTGTGATTCGAACTGACGCTATGACAGCTCGAATCACGAAAAAAATTTTACCTAAGCGTTACACACCAGGCTACTGACCGTGTTTAGAATTTGATTTCCAAACTCGACATTATTCCACTGGTGTGAATTATTTTTTTGTTATTTATCGCTTGGTATACGGTTCTGATCTATTTTTCTTATTCGATTTTTCGTTCGTGTTCTTCACTATTTCGCTTATGAATCGTGTGTATCTGTTAGAATCGCTACACCACTCCCGCCGCAGTAACTTCGTTACGATCAGATTCGTATGCGGACGACGGACGAACGAGAGAGAGAAACGAGAAAACGTCGGAGGCTGTGCTCTATGCGGAAGTCGTGACCGTGTGTGAAGTTCTGCTTTACTATGGGAAGTGTATGCTATGCTGTGTGTACAGATCACGTCGGGGTCACCAATTATAGCGTTTGAAATAATAGTGAAGAAGATCGTGTGATTCGAACTGACGCTATGACAGCTCGAATCACGAAAAAAATTTTACCTAAGCTTTACACCCCAGGCCGTGTTTAGAATTTGATTTCCAAACTCGACTATATTCCACTGATGTGAATTATTTTTGTTATTTATCGCTTGGTATACGGTTCTGATGTATTTTTCTTATTCGATTTTTCGTTCGTGTTCTTCACTATTTCGCTTGTGAATTGTGTGTATCTGTTAGAGTTGCCACAGGACCAAGGACCGAGCCTTAGGGTACATCATGGTGGATTTGGTGAGTTGGGGATTTGTGGGTTCCTATACTCACAACATATTTTCTCGAACGAAGAAAGCTCTGGATAATTTTGATAAGCGGTATTGGCAGCTTAAGTTTTAGTAGCTTATAAATCAAGGCATCGTGCCATACTGTATCAAAGGCTTTTTCGATATCTAGAAGAACCAGTCCCGTTGAAAATTGTCGATGAATTTACCAGCTATGTGGTATTTAATGCGCAAGACTTGGTGGATTGAGCTGTGACCACTACGGAAACCGAACTGAAAGTTTGGCAGGATATTATTGGCTTCCACGAAACGATCCATTTTTTTGCTTAATGATTTGTTAAGAGCTTACTCAGACAGGTAAGTAGACTAATAGGTCTGTAGCTTTCAAGGCTGTTCTTCGGTTTGCCGGGTTTCGGGATAGGTATTACTTTTGCCGTTTTCCAACAGTCTGGAAAATACCAGTTCCTAAGACAAGCGTTGAAAATAAACGTTAAATAGTTACGTGCAGCAGGTGGAAGTGCTTTAATTAATTTGTTGTTAATATTATTAACACCAGGCTCCTCAATAGTATAGTGGTTAGTATACCCGCCTGTCACCCAGGAGACCGGGGTTCGATTCCCCGTCGGGGAGCCTCTGGCGCAAGACTAATGACCTTGCCCAGAAAAAATAAATCATTATGGAAAATTTAACAAGCCTCAGGACTTACTAAATAAGGCCAAGACCGGTTCCCGGTTGTAGTGCGGATGATGATGATGATGATTATTAACACCAGCAGCCTTTTTTGATTTCGATTTTTTTATCAATTCTTTAACTTTGCTAATATTAGTTGCGTAAGTACTTTCAGCTGGTGATTGAGAAAGTAAATGGATAGTGTTAGCAACTTCAGCCTCAGTATACGCGTCGCTAAGATGCATAGATAGGGAGTGGTTCTTACTAAACGTGTAAGCAAGTAGGCCCGATTTCTATGCTGAAGAAATAAATATTTGTCGTGTACTTTAAACGGAGGAATACTTGACCCTCTCTTTTTCATAATTTTTGATATTTTCCAGAACGGTTTTCTTGCTTTGTCAAGAGAGGAAAGGTTCCTATATGCTGAGATTTCTTTTTTAATGTTTTATTTAATACTTTAACATTAACTAGAAAACAATCGATTCTATAACGCAGCCATTTTCTTCTTTCAAAGTTTCGTAGCCTAATCAGATGTAAGATATTTTCAGGAAGCGGTGCCATATCAACTGGAGCTGTGGAACATTTAGGTATCACAAGATCGGTCGCTCTATTGATAACAGAGACAAAATTGTTATATAGGATATCAACGTGCTCGCTGCAGGTTATAGAATTTAGGCTGGTATCACCTAGAACCAAGTTCGTGTTTATCTATGATTTATAACAATTCCAGTTGGCGGCGGAATAGTTGTGGTATAAACTGGTACGATTTACTTACTGTACTTACTGATTTAAATACTGTATGATTCACTGTGAGGCTGATCGGAAGGTGATTTGAACATTTAGAGTTAATGGTACTCGGTAGTAATTTGGAATATTAGTGATATATAGATCGAGAGTTGGGGGGTTCTTGTTAGCAGTCGATGGGATATATGTGGGGAGAAGTGGATAAAGTATGGAAAAACTTGGGCTGGATTCAGTAAGATCTAGTAAAATGTTACCCCAGCAGTTTGCCCTAATACAATTCCACGACTGATGTCTACAGTTTAAATCACCACCAATAATTACCTTGTTTCGAGTGTTGAGTCTATATAATTTTTGCAGATCCCGCTTAAAGTAAGTAGATTTCTCAATGTTTCCATTTCCTCCATCAAAATTATATAGAAGGACGCAGGGTATGTTCTATAGATTTCTTCACAAGAATGGCGGCACCTCCACCACTAGCATGTACCCTGTCTAGGCGATAACATATGTAATTTTGATGAGAGAAATAGGAATTGTCTTGTTTGAGACAGGTTTCTGAAACAAGTGCAATATCAATATTAAAATTTATCAAGAAATTAAAAAATTGTATGCTGTTTGTTTTTGATGCTTCTCGCATTCCAAGTTATGATGCTAAGAGAGTTTCTTAACATGATTTTACTGAATATCATCATCATCATCGGCACTACAACCGGGAACCGATCTTGGCCTTATTTAGCAAGTCCTGAGGCTTGTTAAATTTTCCATAATGATTTTTTTTTTTTTTCGGGCAAGGTCATTAGTCTTGCGCCAGAGGCTCCTCGACGGGGAATCGAACCCCGGTCTCCCGCGTGACAGGCGGGTATACTAACCACTATACTATAGAGGAGCTATATACTGAATATAGATACTTAAATATCACCCCCGCATAAAATCCACCTGAAACTCTTACTAACTCATATCCCCAGCATGAAATAGACACATTTTAGAAAATTAGTACTCCCTTAAAATACAAAATCCCATTCCAAATACTTGATATTTTGTAGCCAAAAATTCCATTGCAGCTCGATGGAAAAAAGTTCTCGATTCCCTACATTAAATCGCACCTGTCTAACAACCCTAATCTGTACGATTTGCCCAAAATACCATTTACAAGTAAATACAATAACACTTCCCCCCAATTTGTTTTTGGTTTGCCGTTAACATTGACCCTACCATGGGGTGGGAAAAGTAAAGACGATTGCTTTCTACATACATTCAGGTGGTCAATTAACGGTGTATTTGGAAGAAATTGGAATCAACCAAGGATTATGAGTTGGTAAGGGGTAAAACAGTCAGTTGAAAGTTGAACAGTCAACCAAGAAAATTGAAAAATTAAATTGTGTGCTCGTGCGGTGGAGTTCGCTTTAAAGTTTTCGAGTTGAAAAATAAGTTTGATCGAGTAGAGTTCAGTTGATACGTATCGAGAATAAGAGTAGAAAAAACTAATTAGACTAATATTATATTAATAATGCAAAAGAACAATAAATTCAAATTAGGGGACAATAAATCCAAATTAAGTTAAAAGCGAAACTAAAAAGAAAGGCAAATAAGACAATATAACATTCATATCGCAAAAGAACAATAAATTCAAATTAACTTAAAAGTGGAAATAAAAAGAAAAGCAAATCTATTAATCTTGTTTTAAGGAGTGCAATTAACATTTTAATGAAGAAAATCTAACAATGTTATTTTAAGGAGTGAAATAAATATTTCTTGTACACAAACTTATATGATGAATGTTTACCATATCTTATTGGACAATTTCAGACAATTCATAAGTGTTTGGGATAGTTCGAGTTCATCGTTGAAGAGCCACTCTTCCCTGAAACCAAAGGAAACCCTGAGCACATTAAACATCAATATCAAATTTTAATATTAATTCTTTGCAAGATAAAAATGCAACATGCGGAAGATTTTCAAATCCCGACTGCAACAGTTTTTGATAGCATTTATCGTTTCTCCTGGTTGAAGAAATGAAACGTGGATTGGTCCTTTCGATGTCCACCAAATTGTCTTCATCATCATCATCGGCACAACCTGGATCCGGTCTTGGCCTTATTTAACAAATCTCTCCACCGATCCCGGTTTCGAGCCGATGTCATCCAGTTTGGCATTCCCAGGCTCTGGGCGTTCTGGTCTACGCCATTCCTCCATCGCAGACAAGGTCTGCCACGCTGTCTCCTTCCATACATCCTGCCACAAAGGTCTTTCCGGGCAGGCTCCTCTTCGCTCATTTGAGCTAGGTGTCCCGTCCACCGGAGTCTACCGAGGTTGATTTTTCTTACAATATTAGCTCCAATATAGATTGTGTACAACTCATGGTTGTAGCGTCTCCGGACTCGTTCTCGCTCACATACGGGGCCAACAATTCTCCTTAAGACCTTCCCCTCGAACGCGGCTAAGAGTTCTTCTGGCTATGCTGTCGTAGGCGGCCTTAAAGTCTATAAATAGATGATATAATGGGATCTTAAATTCCAGACATTTTCCCATCGCCTGCCTAAGGGTGAATATCTAATCAATTGCTGATTTCCCCGGGATAAGGCCACACTGATATTGACCAATGCTGGTTTTAGCGTATGGGGCTATCCGATCTTTTAGGATAGTGGAGAGTATCGTATAGGCGGTACTCAGTAATGTTATACCCCTATAGTTGCTGCACAGTGTGATATCTCCCTTCTTATGTATGGGACAAATTATAACACGACGCCAATCTTCCGGCATCTCCTCTTGCTCCCATATGTGCACCACGATCTCATGAATTGTGTGATGTAACGCTGTCCCTCCTTGTTTGATCAGCTCAGCTGGTATGCCATCAGATCCAGGGGCTTTATTTGATTTGAGCTGTCTAATGGCTTTTAATGTTTCCTCAATGCTTGGTGGCGGCAGCATTTGGTCTTGATCTTGCATTTGTGGAGCCTCCAATTCTTCTGTGAGTTGACCATTTAGCAATTCATTGAAGTGCACTTCCCATCGCTCCAGAATGCCAGAATCCGGTGATCAGATTACCCTCTTTATCCTTGCAGTAAGTGCAGTGTGGTGTGTACCGCGTTATACTGCGGATTATTTGGTAGAACTTCCGCGCCTGGTGCGTACCCCGATCTCTACTTTTCTCTATTTCACAGACAAGGGTTTTTTTCCTAGGCACTTTTCTTTTGTCTGTGAAGCCCTTTTTCAGTTCTTCTGAGTTCTTTGTATTTCTCCTCGCGTAACCGCGTACTATGAGACTGCTGCATTGCCCGGTACACAGCATTCTTACGTTCAGTCGCTAGTTTGCACTCATCATCAAACCAGTCGCTCTGATCTCTACGGCTACTCCCTAAGGTGGAGTTGGCAGTACTAATGACAGTATTGTGGCGACTCTAACAGATACACACACAATTCACAAGCAAAATAGTGAAGAAGCACCGAACAAAAAATCGAATAAGAAAAATACATCAGAACCGTATGCCATAGCGATAACAAAAATAATTCACATCAGTGGAGTGTAGTCGAGTTTAAAAATCAAATTCTAAACACGGTCAGTAGCCTGATGGGTAACTCTTAGGTTCAATTTTTTTCGTGATTCAAACTGTCATAGCGTCAGTTCGAATCACACGATCTTCTTCACTATTATTTCAAACGCTATAGTATTCTTAAGGCGTGTCCATTTCTCTTCTACGCCCAGCATTCTGGCCCCAGGACTTACTCTCCCTTCGTCGAGCTCTTCGAAGGCGAGTCTTAGCGCATGAACAAAGGTATCATTGGTATTCTCATTGCGAAAGGCAGCCGTGTTCATTCGAACCTGATCTGCGGATACAATATGTCTCCGTCAGGCAATCCGCGCTCGGAAAACTGTAGCAACAAGATAGTGATCCGAGTCGACGTTAGCACCTTGGTACGTTCGTCCCGTCATCAGGCTCGAGGAGTGGCGGCGATCTATCAACACGTGGTCGATTTGGTTGCGAGTTGCTCCATCAGGTGATACCCAGGTGGCTTTGTGGATATCTTTACGCGGAAACCTGGTACTCGCAACGACCAAGTTTTTCGATGCTGCCAGTTCGATGACTCGTAGTCCATTGTCATTAGTGTTCTCATGCAAACTATGGGAACCTGTGTAGTGCCTGAAAACAGGGTCCGGACCTATTTTGCATTCAAATCACCAAGAACGATTTTCATGTGGTATCTTGGGCAGGCATTGGGGGCCTGTTCTACGTTCTCATAGTATTCTTCTTTTTCGTCGTCAGGGGACTCCTCTGTAGGTCCGTGAGCGTTTATGAGGCTTATGTTCTTAAACTTGCCTCGCACGCGAAGTGTGCATAACCTTTCGTTTATTGCATTAAAGGCGATGAGGGCATGCTTCAGTTTTCTGCTGACTAGGAAGCCTACCCCAAGCACATGGTGTTTTGCATGACAGCTGTAATAAATGTCTTACTCGTTTTTTTGAATAACACCACTCCCCGTCCATCTTATTTCTTGTAATGCTGTTATGTCAGCCGTATATCCGGAGAGGACATCGGCTAGTTGATGTGCAGCTCGAGCTCTGTATAGTGGGCGGACGTACCATGAAAAAATTCTTAAATCGTTTAGCCATTTTCGTTTCCGTGGTCGTCGTCATGTATCCGGTCCATATCCGAGGCTTGTTAAATTTGCCATAACAATTCGTTTTAACGGGCATGGTTATTAGCCTTGCGCCAACGTTACTCACAATGTCGCTACATTCATTGGTTCACTACTTGGCGGGTGCCAAAGTAGCTATCCAGGGGTGTCACGCGAGACTGAATGTCAACTTGGATTGAACAGGGGCAAGGATCGTCCTGGCTTTCGGCGGGTTGAAAGCAATCAGAGACTTTGCCCAGTGTGTTCGCTTCCATCCCCCCATATATGGAATCATCCAATGTTAATTCCCATATTCTGATAACTTTTTCATTGATCAGCACATTAATTAAATAAAAACAATACACTCGACCAGTGGTACGCAATCTGCCAACCCCCGATGGAACTGTGTTCCACAGAATCGTGCTTCCGGATTACAAATCCTTTACTGAAAATACAGAACTAGCGATAATAGCGATTACCTATGATTATTAAAACTCGTATAGCAACAATGATGTTACACATCGTTCAAAAAGTCCCGAGATTAACTCAGAAATGGCGGTTGTATTGAAAAATCCTTATGACTTTTGGGAAGCACCAACCTTCAAAGGATGTGTCAACATTTTATGACGCTCCGCCCATAACATACTGAATTATAGTAATTAAAGTGACGCAATTTTTACAGTATTGAACACAATGAAAAAAACCGAGTTTTAATGGGAAAAAATTGCGTTCTAGCTCAGCAATGGCTAAAAAGGGTTATTCGAACTCTGCTCCTTCGAAATCAACCATTTGTCGGTGATATCCTGATTTGAAACTTGGTTGTACGGACACAAATGATGCTGAACGCTATGGTTGTCCAAATGAAGCAGTAATTGAAGAAATCATGAAGCCGGTCCAGAAAATTGTGACGGAAGATTGAAAAGTGAAAGTGCACCAGATAGCTGAGACCATCAATTGGTAGTGTTTTTACTATTTTGCATTAAAATTTGGCCATGAAAAAGCTTTTTTCCAAATAGGTGTTGCGCTTGCTCCCAATGGAACAAAAACAACAACGCATCCATGATTCAGAGCGCTGTTTGGCACTGTTTACTTGGAATAAAAAGGATTTTTTGCTTCGGTATGTGACAATGGAATTAAATCGGTGGTCAGCTGAGTGGAGAGTAGTCCATGAAATCCGTCCGAAACGTCCGAAGACACAACAGTCTGCTGGCAAGGTTATGGCTTCTGTATTTAGGGATGCGCAGGGCACAATATTTACCGATTTTGAAAAGGGGAAAACCATCGATAACGAATATTACATGGCATTATTGGTGCGTTTAAAGGACAAAGTCGTTGAAGAACAGCCACAAATGATGAAGAAAAAAAAAGTGATTCACCAAGCCAATGCACCGTGTCACAAGTCATTGAAAACGATACACAAACTAAATGAATTGAACTTCAAATTGCTTTCTCATCTGCCGTATTCTTTAGATCTGGCCCCCATTGATTACTGACTGTTTGTAGACCTCAAGAAATGGTCCAGGGCAAGAGATTTGGTTCTAATGATAATGTAATCACTCTAAGCGAGAGTGTTTTTGAAGCTAAAGACAAATCATTCTACACACATGGTATACAAAAGTTAGAAAAGGAATGGAGCGATTGTATCGCAGTTGAAGGAGGTTATGTTGATGAACAATGAAGAATTTTACAAAAAAATTGTTGTTTAAGCAGTTAGTCTCGGGACTTCTTGAACGACGTGTTAAAGATAGGTTTTCAAGCCGTCGCCAAAGACTGACAGTAATAAAAGAGTTCCCAGTGTTGTGTGTCGTGTGTGAGCAAGGCTTAGGTGTTGTGGGTACGTCATTGGGTTTTGTATCTAATCCAGTGGTCTTGTTGTTTTTAATGATTCTTGAATCTTTAACTATCTCTTTATTGGTTACTACAGATATTGCCTCCCCACTGCAATGGTTTCCCAATTGCACCATGGCCGGATCATATGCATTTATTTGGCACTTCATTGGTTTACGAATTTATATGTTTGCATCGAGTCCAGCGTTTATATGGTAGTAGTTATGTTTTATATATCTCAGTGCTGCATGCGCTGAGAAGTCCGCGATTTTTCATTAAGTGGCGCCACTAGAAAATGACAATTTCGAGAGGCTCATCTATCGCTAGTTTACGTAAGAAGTTTCGTGACATTTCGTCCATTCGTTGACAAGCTAAAGTCGTTTGAGTGACGCTACTTTTGCCTTCATAAAAAAAATGGAAAAACAGGAGTATCGTATATTGATCAAAACATTGTTTTTTGGTGGGAAAAACTTCTGAACAATCATTGTATTGGTTACAGAAATGTTATCCTACATCTGCTATTCGAGAACAACAGTTTATCGGTGAAGTAAAAATGGGTCGTACCAGCAACGAAAGCGCACCTCGCTCTGGAAGGCCAAAAGTGATTACGAATGCGGAAATCGTAAAGCAGGTGCATCGAATTTATTGTGATCACAAAGTGAAGTTGCGCAAGTCACCTGAGGTCGTGGGCGTTTCAAAAGTGCGGCCGGGATAAATTTTGCACGATCTTTTGGAGATGAAAAAGCTATCGGCGTGATGGGTGCCATCTTGCCGTTGCATCAAACTTTCACCCCGGGGCATGCTTGTATCCAACGCATCATGTTCCTGAAATCTAATTCGGTTACCTCGTCATGTAACCGACATGAATTCCCGAACATGTCAATACGCTTTGCTGAGAAGCACTTTCTCATACACGTGCATGACATGTTCACCCTTGCCTTATCTGCTGGACAATCGGTCGATCGTTCAAACAACAATCCGTTGGTCCAAGAAGACACGTCGACCAGTGTACTTGTTGACACAGCTGCAGCCGGCAGTTCCCTACCATTTGGTAATTAAACATTGCCCCCATATCCTTAGGTTCGCAAACATTGTAACCAATTCCCTTTTATTGGCCAGCAACTGATTATGGGATTTGGGCTTGAACATGATTGTTACTTAAGCAATCATACCCATGATCATGCCTTATTTTGCTCCTGCCTGTATACTAAACAAACACACAGTAGCCTCACCGTGTTTATTCTACTTACCAAGCACTGGTCCATGGCCACCCTGGGCGAGACGTATACTTGCACATCTGCAAGGCAAATTCCTCACCACCGTACCCATGTACCAGCACATTTATGCAAACAAATCTCAAATCTTCGGTTGACCTATCGTCACCGAAGAATGTATCGCCTACAACGGCATGATCGTGAACGCCTAAGTAAACAGGATAATGAATGATAAATGCGCATTATACAATTGTGCAAATAATATAAAAGAGAGTACAAATTTGTAAATCGTTGAGTTCCCTTCGAGACCCCAAGGACCGAGTATGATTTTCACATTAGGGAATAAACTAGATTTAGATAAAGAAATATTTTGTTACAGAGGTAAGTTTGTTTCGCAATCCGCTTCTTTCTTCCTTTTGGGTATTCCAGAGCGGTGCCCCCAACCAGTGGTAAGGGGCACTCAGCCGGGTTTCTGTGTTTTCCAGGTACCTCAGAGGACTTCCTCCCACCAGTAGTAAGGGGTACTTGAGGCTTATTCCGCTTCGTGTAGGTTCTCTGCATTTGGTGGGTTTGGTTAAAAGTATCCTTTTGATACTTCTGCACTATTGGTTCGCGAGACAAGTCATACTGTGGGATCCTAATCAGATCTCCACAAACGCGTCCGAATGCAGTGTAAAATTATCTGTGCGATCCTAAGCAAACAAACGGATCTCCACACATGCGTCTTAGAGGTATGGTAAGTACGAAGATATACACGTGAATGAGGTGCAATGCGTGAAAACCTTCTACCCTCTCCTTTCCTTGTGTCGGTTTTTCCTATTCTTCGCAGTTTTGTTACATCTCTTAAGCATCGATACTCTCCATTGATGTGTAATTTTTGGTGGGTTCTTAAGTCTTGTAATATTCGTCATCGAAAGGATGTGATCTGGATTTCGGAATCGATCTAGTGGGGCACCTAGTACAAGGGCATAACACCTGCAGTGGTTGCTTTCGCTTATCTATCTCTGGTCGTGACTTGTATCCTTTTTGAATCGGTATTGGTTTTCTGTGTGGCGCCATTTCAATGGAACGGGAGTTTCGCATCGATCTGTGTAAGATTCGCGGCTTACAATGAATTTTCTCCTGTGTGTCTGTTCATTGACCAGAAAGCAGAAGTCGTTGTATTTAGCGAAACCCGGGTAAAAACTAGTACAGATATTTCCGAATTGAATATATATGAAGTGATATTGTTTATCAGCTTCTGTAACAATATGAGCTCTGCTCCAATCCAGGATTTAATTCCTTTTGGTTAAAACTTCACCTTCGAAAGCATATCATATACGACTGCTGCCTTTAAGCCCAAACTTTGATAGAAACGCGTCCTTTAACGAATTTGATGCTCTATTTGTTTCTAGCGATAGGATCTTGAACTCTCAGTGGCTTCGCCAATCCGAACACACAGCACCTGGGGGTCAGCATGTCCTAACTATCAGTAACTATCTGGGTTACTTTTACCAATTCACCGAGCTTAACGGCTCTCTCTACCACAATTACCTTGCCAAAGATCAATTCAACCTGATCAACGATCCCAAATTTTTCTTCCACTTCATCAACCACAAACGGAAATCTGATGCCTATCCCACCTCCCTTTTCTACGGCTCAACTATTACAAGGGACTTCCAAACCATATCCAATCTTTTCGCGTCCTTCTTTAAACAATCCTTCACGGACGACTCGTTCGAGCCTAACCCCTCCTACTTTACCGGCATGGCTGAATTCTCCCTCGGCCCTCTCATCCCTCTACACATTCAACAACACCAAGTCATAAAAAAACTTGAAGAACCGAAAGACGATTTCAGTCCCGGCCCAGACGGACTCCCTGCTATCCTCTTTAAAAAAATGTTCATCTTCAACATCTCCACTCCCGCTCTCAAACGACGTCTCAGAATAAACCCGCCTTAAATCCGCCCCATCCTCTCAATAACCCCCCTACCCCGCAATCCTCTCCCCACCATCATCATCAGCAGTACAACCGGGAACCGGTCTTCGCCTTATTTAGCAAGTCCTGAGGCTTGTTAAATTTTCCATAATGATTTGTTTTTACCGGGCAAGGTCATTAGTCTTGCGCCAGAGGCTCCCCGGCAATCCACTCCTCACCCTCCCCCAAACTAGTTCTCCCCTACACCTTTCCCACCCCCCCCCCCCCCCCGCCGCTCACTAATCCCCGCCCCTGTATCAGTCCATACACATCCCCTCCACTGTTGCACAAAGGCCGCGTTCACCACCCCCACATACACTCGCTCTTCCCTGGCTTCCTACCTCCCCTATCGCCCAGTAATCTTCAACTTCCTGGTTTTCTTCTCCCTTTTTTCGATTGAATAATTAAATAACGTCTTAACCACTACTCTAGATTTTAAGATAGTCTGTAAGGTTTTTATGTTAGGTTAATTTTAAGCTTGCTAAATAAAAATGGGGATTCCGCCATCAATCCCAGCCGTAAGTCGATCAATCAAATATTTGCTGTTTAAAATAGTTTAAGTCAACTCGTCAATGAGCCAACATGGGTACCAGACGTAGATGATCATTCCACCAACACACTGGACCTGTTTCAGGAGGGCTAGAAATGACTGCAATGCGCATATTCAACGCTCAAAATTCTTCTATGACCAGAGAGTAAAACAAAAAATGCTACATTCTCCCACAGGTAATAGAAACTTCTGGGCATTCGTGAAAAACATTCAAAACTTGGTCTCTTCATCCATTCCTTCACTTATAGTCAGACCAGTTGCCACTGCTGTAGAGAAGGCGAATCTACTGCTGCACATTTTGCAGCCAACTCGACGCTGCCTCATATCACAGCAGTTCCACCTCAACTTGAACATAAGCAGCACACCATGAGCCAGATTCGCTTCCGAACGCATACTTTTACTCGTATAGTCAAGGAGCCAAACGAAAACAAATCCGCTGGTCCGGATGGTATTCCCCCAATGCTCTTGAAAAGATTCCTCCTCACTCGCTAAACCACTGCGGAAACTCTTCCATTTGTCTTATTCTAATAAGCGTTTCCCCTTGGCACAAGGCTAATAACCTTGCCCGAAAAACAATTTATTATGGAAAATTTAACAAGCCTCGGAACTTGCTAAATGAAGCCAAGACCGGATCCCGGTTGTAGTGCCGATGATGCCGATGAATGGGCGTTTCCCAAATAGATGAAAGTCAGGGAATTTTCAGCCAATTCCGAAAAACGGCGACAAATTGTCACTCTCTTCTTATCGACCACTACCTTCTATTCTCTCAAAGGTTATGGAATCACTTATCAAATGTCAACTTTCGAAACATCGAAAGTAAAGTTATCGCATAACATATTTAAAAACGTTCGACGGAGTTTGGCATCCAGACCTATTATCAAAATGGCGTTCCTATTGAGTGGACACTTCACTGATCCGATGGATAAGAGACTATCTTTCTGGCTGTTCAATTCAACTGGTTCTTGACGGTGTCAAATCTGCCTCCCATCAAAATAATGCAGGTGTTCCCCAGGGTTCGGGGCTCTCACCCATTTTCTTCCACATCTTTATAAATGATCTCTTGTCCATTACCCACAACAGAATTTACTCGTTTGCAGATGATAACACGTTGAGTTTCTCATACTCATACGAACATTTCCGACCAAACTCTTCGAACGTCCAATCAGCAGGTTATGCTTAATACATTGAATTCCGACCTCAACAAGATATATCAATGGGGATTATCTAACCGAGCAGAATTCAATGCCTTAAAACTGCTGCCTCTTATCGGCAAAGGCGAACCTCAAATTAAATATACTGTCGATGAACGACACGTGCATTGAAGACGCCAAGCAACTCTCAATCCTCAGCACTCGAGTTAATTCGATTCTTAATTGGAATGATCACATTTTTGAAGTTACGAAAAGTGCGGCCAAATGGATGGTGTTCACTAAGAGATGCAAAGATACTTCACTCCATCCAACCTGGCCACTATATACAAGGCGTATATTCCCAAAATAGAGTTCAACTCCCATATTTGGTCAGGCGCATCCTGCGCAAAACTGTGCTACACGTACCCGGAAGGATGCAAACACGAGCAGTGAAACTTATTGGAGACCCAGCCGTAAGTCGATCACTTCCGTCGTTAGAACATAGGCGATATGTTGCTATAGGTATTATCACGGTCGTTGCTCAACTGAACTGGCTGATGTGTTCAGCCCCTTCAGACATGTTCCCGCGATACCCGTCAATCTGTGAATGCGTATAAGTGCACGTTGAAAGTCAACTTCAGGCACACAAATAAACATACAGAGCCATTCTTTAGCCGAAGCACACGAATGTGGATTGATTTACCTGATCATGTGTTTCCTCCTCGGTGTAATGTACATTCATTCCAGACCAATATACATCCTTACCTACTTTCCTTATTCACCCCCTCTTGTTCCTCTCGCACTGTGCTCTAACATTTAAGAGCAATTCAAATTCCCCATTCGTGCGCGAGTTGTTTGACTTCCTTGAATTTTACAAAAAATTATTTTTTTCCGATCTACGGCCGGGGTTCGTTACTTTATCCGCCAATTTTTCGGTTCAAAAGAAATTGCTTGGACTAAATTTACACGATGTTATCAATCAAAGAGAGACATATCATTATACTACATCCTTATCTTAACATGAATCGCTGGGTGCGGTTTTGAACAAAAGTTATGGAAAATTACGTATCATCGGGATGAGTAAGCGTGATAGGTTAATTCGCGCATTAGTGTAAAAAAAAAAAAACAATGCAGCGTTATTGGACAAACTCAACGACGAAATAAAGAAAAATCGGTTCCATATGACGAAGAAAATAGTTCCGTACCATCACGATAACGCATCGTTACACACGGCCTTGAAAGTGATGGCCAAATTAATCAATACGATTCGAATTGGTTGCTCACCCACCGTAGTCCTCAGACTTGGCCCCCAGTGACTATTATCTGTTCCCAAATCTCAAGCTGTGACTCTAGGGAACGAGGAAGTAATCGCGGAAACCGAGGTGTATTTTAAAGGCTTGGACATTTCGTATTACTCGAAATGTTGGAAAATCGCTATACCAATGTCGCAACTATATTGGCCAACAAATATAACTTTTCCCAAAAACGCTTATTTTCATTAAAAATCCCGGAACTTTTTAGCCTATGTAGTGTGGGGGTTCTTTAGGCTCACCTGAAGAACGCCTCATATCCGCAACCCAGCCATCATAACTCTCTGCTAATGCAATCGCATTAAGCACCTGTAAATGATTCACGCAGCAAATGACCAAATGTTTTTAGCTAAAAGCTTCTGGAAGAGAACTCTTACTTGCATCCATTTATTCGAATTCAAAATTCCTTTTAAGAATTCTGTTCCAAACAGCATATCCCTGAAAAGAAAGCTTATCGGTTCACATATAATATAACCGCACAATCAGAGAATCTTAACCTTGAGTTGGCTATTCCCAGCCTCACATGTGTACAACAATGTCTTACATACACATTGGCTGGCGATTTATTGTCCGACTGCCAAAGCAGCGTCGGGCAGCTTGTTTGTTCAGCTGGCATTTACCCGACCATGATCCCTCGTCTAAGCGAATGAATAATCATAAATTTCGTTCTTTGCCACAAACGAATTACCCTGCATATACAAATGCATGCAGGGGATTGTGGCATATTTAGCCACAGGAAATTCAGTGTATTTAATTTCAAAACGGGTTACCTGTTCTTCTTCTTTAGGTTCCTCCTCTGGTTCTTCCTCTCTTCGCGACCAGGGCGGCCGCCGTCAAATGGTGATTCCAGAGAGAAGTCGATGTGTTTCTGTGGTTCCAAACGCACCACAAGCGATGGGATTTTCACCTCCTGCTTCGAACTCAATTGTGTCTTTTTCGGATCAACACGCGAACATGATGGACAGAGTTGGCCAGTCCAATCTTCAAACACTTGCGCTTTAATTTTCAAATTAAACTTCCAAAACTCTACTTTTACGAAAACGTTTTAGTATTTCACTTTATATTCAGTTTCTAACATTCCATTTTTACAATCTTTTTCTCAAGAAGAAAAGAACAACGAACGGGAAAACTTTTCTGCTTCTTCCCTTTTCAACTGTATGTACTGAACTCTCTTCAAAAACAGTATTTCTTCAACATCAACCGTATTTAATAATAATCTTTTGTCTCGAATCAACAGTATCGAGAAACAAAATCAAAACAAACGGAATCAAATGGATCGTGTGCCTTTCCCACCACCTTACCATCAAATTATATTAAAACCAAATTATATTAAAAACAATTAAATGATGGGGGTGGCGGAATCCGCACGTAAGAGGATTCGTTTCGGCCACCGACCCAAGATACGATATACAATTCTCATTGTATAAAGTATTGTCGACTGGATACAGATCAACCACCCAGCTTCAGAAATTGTTGTCCTTGGCGATTTTAATGTGCACAATTCCGACTGGTTGTTACATTCTAACAGAACCGACGAGGCTGGGAGGCTGGCGGAGATGTTTGCTGTAAGCCACAACTTGACTCAACTCGTGGGGGAGCCAACGCGAGTGCCGGATGCCAGAGGCGATTATGCGAACACCCTGGATCTGTTTTTGACACCCGAACCGAGTATTTATACCGTAGAGGTTTCTGCGCCACTGAGAAACTCAGATCACTGCTTGGTATCTGTCGCGCAAGCACGTACATATCAAGCGAAAAACCGGCCTAGGCAGCTTCGCCATGTATGGAAGTATGGGGCTGCTAACTGGGACGATATGCGAGATTTCTTCGCACCCTTTCCATGGTCAGAGGTGTGCTTCGGAGACTCCGATGTTAGCGCTTGCGTGGAGTCGGTATCAGAGATTATTCTTCTGGGGATGGACATGTATATTCCACATTCCATCAAACGAAATTCGTCTGATAAACCTTGGTTTGACAAAAAATGCGAGCTGATTACAGCTGCAAAAAATAGAGCTTTTCAGCAATGGCGCTCCAATCCCACCCATGTTAACAGAACGAATTTTGTTAGAATCAGAAACGCGTGCAACCAGGCGATTGATACCGCGAAGAAGGCCCACAACGACAGGGTGATCAATAAGCTCCTTCGGTGCCCAACTGGTTCGCGCTCCTTCTGGTCAATGGCAAAGGTTGTCAGCGGTAATTTCGCATCCTCCTCTTTCCCCCCGTTGGTGACAGACAGCGGGACGTTAGTCACGAATCCAAAGGATAAAGCTAATGTGTTCGCAAATTTATTTTCCGCGAATTCCAACCTCGATCCCGGTCTCTTGGAGCCACCTGTGATCTCGCCGGTACAGTCTTCGATGCGGGATGTGAGATTTCGTCCGCGCACTATTCAACGCATTCTACGTGAAGTGGATTGTAGGAAGGCAGCCGGCCCGGACGGAATACCAGCAATAGTTCTTAAGAACTGTGCTCCAGAACTATCGCCGGTTCTTGGCAGACTCTTCCGTTTATCTTATGCACGGAGGACCTTTCCTGCCTGCTGGAAAATCGCTCGAGTTCAGCCAATCCCAAAGACGGGAAAAAAGTGTCTCCCACAAAATTACCGTCCGATAGCATTACTGTCTATTTTATCTAAGGTAATGGAAAAAGTAATCAATACAGAGTTGGTTAAGTATTTGGAGTGCAACGGACTTCTGAATGGTCGTCAATACGGATTCCGTGGCAGGCGGTCCACGGGAGACCTTTTGACACTTATAACCGATATATAGACATCTGCGATTGAGCGGCATGGTGAGTCAAGGGCGGTCGCATTGGATATCTCCAAGGCTTTTGACCGCGTCTGGCACGGGGCAGTGCTGAGCAAACTTCGTTCATATGGACTTTCCCAAAAGCTTTGCGACTGGACGAGGAGCTTCCTTGAGAATCGATCGATCCGGGTTGTTGTGGACGGCGAGTGTTCGGATCTGTATCCTGTTAATTCGGGGGTGCCCCAAGGTTCTATTTTGGCTCCAACCTTGTTCTTGCTTCACATACATGATTTGTTGGAGACAACGGATAACAAAGTGTTCAGTTTTGCGGATGATAGTCGCTTGTTTCCTCCTTTTCGAGTGATCGGCCGATTGGTGCGTCAACGTCGCACCAGCTGAGATGTAGACACATTGACTCACTGAATCAGGATCTGGATAAAGTCCTGCAGTTGGGAAAGGCCAATCTTGTCGACTTCAACGCAACGAAGACCCAATATACAACATTCACAAAGAAAACTGGATCATCGGTTCCACAGCTGATGATGAGTGGCCCTCGAGGCTGGGGAAAGTTTGAAATTGCTCGGCGTCACGGTCAGTGGGAATGTATCATGGCATAAACACGTATCGGGTATCGCCAGATCAGCCTCAGGAAAACGGAGTTATCTTTTTAGAGCCAAGAAATATTTTACCCCGGCCCAACTTCTTCTCCTATATAAATCCCAAATTAGACCCGCGCTCGAATATTGCTCTCATGTTTGGAGCTCGGCTCCTTAACATACCCTTGACCTACTTGAGAGCGTACAGAGACGAGCGATCCGCTTGATCGGGGATCGGCGCTGACGTCGGGACTACAGTCGCTATCACATCGAAGGCGCGTAGCCGACCTCTGCCTGTTTTACAGATATTATCACGGGTGCTGTTCTTCGGAGATTCTTGGCATTGTTCCACGCAATTCGGTTTATATGCGCTCCACAAGTCAATCCGACGGATCGCACCCGTTTGTGGTTCATCTCCCGACGGCGCGAACATCCTTGTATCAGAACTCGTTCCGTTACAGAGCGGGGAAGCTGTGGAACTGTCTTCCCACGCGAGTGTTCCGGAGCGTTACAACCTGCAACTGTTCAAGAAGAACTGCAACAGTTATTTGATGGCATCTCGGGGCGCCCACTCGACGCTATAGGTTCGCCTCTCCCGAGAGAAGTCTAATAAAAAAAAAATAAAAAAATCCATTAGCACCTCCTTCTAATGGCTATTCGATTATTTACACAAGGGCATCACTCAGTTAAGACTTTTATGATGCCCTCGTCCCATCTTTTCTTTTAACACCATTTCTTCGATGCATTGTTGTCTATTTATTTAGCCACGATGCACATCCTAGACAACGATCTATACGGTCCCTTTGTCTTTTAATTTCCCTGGATCCGTTCCTCGTGAACTCGAGGCATGAGCAAACAGAGACCCAATTAGCATCCAATGAGATTCGGTTTGTTTGTTAGCCAAACTCACATCGTATGGATGCACATTATGCCCTTTCTTTGTTTTAGATTCGTTCTCATGGTTTCGTCCCATGAATGAACCATACTCACACATACATGTGTACCTTAATTTGAGAGAGCCGGTTTCACTGGCCGAATTTCTATTGATAGCGATTTAACAGCGCGGGGTGGAACTTCTACATCCAACCGAGCCGGTCGCGGATACACCGTCGAATATAGTCGAGTAACCGCGGTCGTGAGCCTTAAGTTTTCGTGTACCTTCAAATTAACCGGACTAATCACCATTAAATTAAGACCATGTTTTTGGGCACGATGCATTTACCGTGCAATACGAACAAATCTTTAGCGAAACTACTGACGACAATAAATACGACTAATCGAAATGTTTATCATTTATAACTTTAATTGAGATGCGAAAAACACGATTACAAATTTGTTGGAAGCGACTGTTACGCTTTGGAACGACGAAAAAAGTGAAAGAATTGTGAAGAGAACTTCACCGTTGAAATCCTTAATGGCCGCCATCTTAACGAAACATTTGATGAACGGAAGTAGGCGGGGCTATGCCTTGCAGAACGATAACTGGACAAAACTGGACGAATGATGTGACGTACGACTTATGACAGTTAAGGTGTCAATGCAATGTTCGATGGTCGTCGTCTTTCGATGTTGTTGGCAGTCAATGTTGGCTATGCTACTTTGTGAAGCGAGATGCGACATGCCGCCCGCCTTGAAGCGTCAGGTTCAAAACTGGTGTGGTGTTTCTGGCTCCTGTAGTGTCGTCGATGGGGAGAGGGCATAGTCTCTTGACGCAACGATCATATATGCCACCTTTTGTACGGAGAGTGACTATACGTACAATTCCATCCTTGCCGGGGTGTGTAGCTATGACTCGACCAAGTGCCCATCTTAGTGGTGGTAGGTTTTCATCTGCGATGAGCACTAATAGTCCTTCCTTTAGCTGGACCTCGGGACGGCGTGAGCGGCTGAAGTGTATGAGCTGGTGCAAATATTCTTTATGCCAGCGCTTCCAAAAATGCTGCTTCATTTGCTGGGCGTGATGCCAAGCGGTTAGGCGATTTGCGGGTGTATCTGTGAAATCAACTTGTGGAAAGGAAGTTAAAGGGCTACCTACTAGAAAATGAGCAGGAGTTAATGGTTCGAGGTCATTTGGATCCGAGGACATAGGAGATATAGGACGGGAGTTTAAAGCTGCTTCTACTTTGATAACATATGTTTCCAATTGTTCATATGTAAGTAATACATTGCCTACAGTTCGATTCAAATGATGTTTGAATGATTTAACGGCAGCTTCCGAGATTACTCCAAAATGAGGAGTTCTTGGCGGTATGAAGTGCCAATCGATGCCTTGACCAGCACAAAATTTAGATACATCATGTTGATGCTCCTTTGAATTAAAAAGTTTGTAGGAACGTTGCACAAAATGTATTTTAACTTATATATTGTTGTCTCCTCTTCAATCAGTGTTTAAATAAAAAAAAATAAAAGGACCATTTATCTCTACAAATATGTATTTTAATCACTTCCTCCCTGTGTTGGTGTTTCGCAGTTTCGTTTGTGTTTCCCTCTCAGTGCGCCTATTTTCCCCTTGGTGTGATTGCCTTTTTTTGGGGGACACAATCGCGGCGGCTGAACTTTCGATGAACTAATAGTGACGTCGGTGAGGGCGAAGTAGAACCTAGTGCCCGTGTTTGGTACAACGAAATCGGTTCCCACAGTAGTATATCTGTTTTAAGACCCGGGCTGAGTGAAACTATAAGCAATTAACAATTTTTCACTGGCAATTCTGGATACCAAGGTGGAAAAGTAGCTTATATCTACAAATTTCGAACTGTCAGTTTCAACAGGCTTAAGCCCTTTGAGTGTTTTCTTGATCCAAAAAGAGGAATCTGCGTCGTTAGCTACTACCATAGAGATGTTCTTCTCCGATTTGGAATGGTATGTAAGGTACAGTCTTTCTATCTTCCCTATTACTGATTTACGATAGTACTCAATGCTATACTACGCTTAACACAGTGTATTTTTAGATTACAAATTTACGCTAAGGTGCTGTTTTCTAGAGCGGATCTATCAAGCAATGTCTGAAAGAGAGTCATTGATTTTTCCCCAACTATTTCACAGAAACTATAGCTTAATGGGGTGGATGGGCGCTGGGACCTATTCTACCGCTCAGCAACTGTACCAAACTGCTGCAATGGCAAGAGTTGTCAGTTGAACCTACATATGCACAATCAAATGCATGACGCAACCTCCTTAACAACTTATTCATTGAGGTAGTTTCCATGAAGCTAATGACAACGGGTGGTACCATCGGCTTTTTTAATTTTCCCGGTTCCTGTGGTTAGTGTTGTGACTGTTGGGGCCAACGTTGTGATTGTTCATTTGCCTCTTGTTGTCTTTTTATTGTTATTGCCACCTCTTATTTCTAAAGATTTCTTCTTTTTGTTGGAATCACGGCAATAAATGCATCGAGATCTTTAAAATCATTTAAGGCAGTCGGTGCTTTTTGGCGTAGTTACTCTTTAAATTGAATGCTCTTTCCAGAGTAGGGTCATTTGATATTTCGCTTAAAGGTAGTATTAGCGTCGTTGCTTTCATTTGCTAAGGAATTGTCTGCTGGTGTGCCATTTTACTCACCCTTCCATTTTCGGAATGTATTTTTAAATGACGATACTGCTTGTCAAGCAGATGCCCCCGAAATGTGCTAAGCAGAGAATATAGTACAAATTAAAAATCTATTTTAGAGAGTTAGACAACCACAGGGAGTTGTTCTTCAGTCGAACTGTACGACCTAGAGATGCTTTGCCTAGTCATGTATTCAATCTCCAGGCATTTAACTTAATTTCCTTATACATTTCCTCTTTTTCCGTAGTCCTGTGCTTAACATTTAAGCGTATCACAAAATATCCCCTTTTGTGCGTGTGCTATGTAAGAAAATATGCAGATATAACCACAGGTAAAAAAAGAAGGAAAATATTGCCAAACGCTTGTCTCACTGTATCTATATTGTAAATGCAAGCTAGTGCGGCGCCCATTGAATTCATTGAATGGGCGATATTCTTTTCCCCAAAATTAAAGCAGGAGATCACAAAAAGTCCTTTCAATATCAAAAGTATTTCTTTATTGCTGCATGATGGGTACAACAACACCGAATACAAGTATTACAAGATACAGTCGCTAGTGACTTCATTAAGGCACAAAAATGTGCAACACGATATATTAGGCCGCCCTTTTAATTCTGACAATCTCTAAAATATTTGGAATATGTATAACAAATAAAGAGGAAATATCCTGCCGGAGTTGTTGTTGTCCTGTTGTATCCTTGTAGTGTGCCGCGTTGTCTTGTGGCTGTAACATCAATCGAAGGAATTCTTCGGGGGATGATTACTACACAACAATCTAAACAACAACAAAAAAAAAGACAAAAAATCAGTCTACGTTCTGCGATTGCGCTTTTATTAAAATGATTAAATAGGTTGACATATAAGGGTTTCGTATTATGTATGCTGCCATAATATTAGGGGCGGAGCCAATGTTACACCAACACACTTGGAAAGGAATCTATCATCTCAATTGGAATTATTAATATTTTGGACTTGCGCAGCGCCACCCTTCCAATGCTATTCCAGTGGTTTTCTCCTCCGTTTTTTTTTTTTTTTTTGGTTATTTTTTTGTTTTGTTGATTTTTGTTTTATCTCACGGGTATGTAGATATCGAGTGTGGGTGTAGTGCCGTCGCTTCGATAAAGTTTCTAATATTGTGGGCCAAGATAAAGAACAGTTTATACGATGCACAAATAGAATATTGTCAAATGTTTCCACTCTGACTCGGACTACGATGGATGGAAGCAGGAAATAATGCAAGTCAATAAGTCAGAAAACGACTGCATAAGCAATGTCCTTGCAAAGTTGAGCGCCCCGGTAATGTTAAATAGGAAAGAAGCAACCAACAGCGACCTGAAAATCGAAAAATAAAATATATAAAATCAAGGAAATCGAAATGAAACGTTGTTTTCGAACCACCCGTTAATTATATATATATTTTTGAGAGGGGTTATATACACATTACACAACCTATCCCATGAGTTTGGCTAAAACCACAAACGAGCTGAGTTTTGGAGTAAAAGCCCAAACCCTTATAGGAAAATATTGTTTTGTACTGTTCATCATAAAGGATAAATATCGTTCTTTTATTAGTGTCTTCCATTACCAGATTTATATGTAACACAATTTTATAGTTTTACCGCGCATGTCAAGGAATTTATTATAATCGTTAAAATATCGGAACATATCATAAAGCCGTCGGCGATTATATTTAGGAGGATAACGACTTTGGCACCGCCGGTTCTTTGCGTCGTAACCTTTTTATTTTCTCTTAAACCAAAACCTGGATAAAGAGCGCAAGCATTATAACCCATAACTATTTTAATAATATCACAAAGGTTATCACATTCCTTGTAAAGATATCGGGAAGGATAAGGGAGTGTTTATTAAATATAGGGTGTTATTTTATCTACGACCGAGTTTGAAATTGTAAAAAATAACAAAAGACAAAATTTTAATCAAATAGTTTTTATCATTATAAATATCACGTTTAACATTCTTGCCAGTTTTTGACGATGTTCAATTCAGTGGCCTCTTGGGGTCGAAAGCATCAATATTTTCAAGCGAAAAAATCATTAATTGAGGCGTCCTATTCCAAAACTGACTTTCTCCATTTTTGAAAATGTTGGTAAATTAAAAAAAAACGAATTTGTAATTTTTTTAAAATAGTATTTGTTTTTTGGCGCAATTTTCAGTTACATTTAGTTTTTAGGGATCGATTAAAATCAATTCTATCACCGGATATAATATACTTTATTAATAAAATAACAATTTAAAATAAACAAAATAAAATAAAATAACAATAAATATCAGAATACTATTACGGTTTTGTCCACCGCAACTATCAGCACACAAACGAATGGAGTTGTACTGACTTAAATCTATTTTTTTGGATAAACATTATTTGTAAAATCACGTATATTAACCCACTAAAAACAGTGGTACCAATATCTCGCTTTTTTTCAATTATGATATGTTGGGCTCCTCGATAGTATAGTGGTTAGTATACCCCCCTGTCACGCGGGAGACCGGGGTTCGATTCCCGGTCGGGGAGCCTCTGGCGCAAGATTAATGACCTTGCCCGGAAAAAACAAATCATTATGGAAAATTTAACAAGCCTCAGGATTTGCTAAATAAGGCGAAGACCGGTTCCCGTTTGTAGTGCCGATGATGATGATGATGATATGTCAACGATCTACATTGGTCTTAACGTAATCATATTAAAGAAGTAAGGTCTGATGATGCCACCAGTATGTAAACATCACCAAATTGTCAATTTTGGTGGAATATCTTGTGGACTTATACACCATACAAATCACGAAGCTATTTATAAATTGTTCTAATCGACAACTGAATTTCAGAATAAATTTGTTTAACTTGGTACATAGGTTTAGCGTAAATCTGTTCATGACGGCGTGTCAGAGTTATCAGTATACATGTCAGTAAGCGATATGCTTAAATTCTACTTAAAAACACACCATGCACTACGAGTTCTAGGGGCTTATAAATTACAGCGATTGGGGAAAAATAATTTGATAACACATGTTAGGGATGCAGCATTCAATTGTGTGCGGACGCCACAGGCCACAGCATGATAAATGCCAGATCCCACATTGTGTCGAATTCTTGGAAGAGGTCTTGTGGCGGTTCTTTAAAGCTTTCCCAAAGAACCATCCATTTCTTTAAATCAACCTGCTTTTCCCTCACCCCATAAACCACCATACTTACCTGCATTCGAGCAGCTTAAGCTGTCTTTCAAATAACTTTCACCTGAAAGTTAAACCTCATCAAGGCATGCATCACATTGCATTTTTCCGTTTCATATTATATGGACCATGCCATATCCCCATCAGCTCGGCTCGTCAGCAATTATAATAGATAAACACTCGCTGGCCAGCGTAATTGTTGACACAGCTGTAGCCAGGGTTTTGCTACGGGTCATAACCACTTATTGCCCCAATCCCGTGGTTCGCAACACTTGCGACCAATTTCCTTTATCGGTTATCTACCAATCATGGGATTTGGGCACGAATATGATTGACGTTAGACAATCATACCCTAGATCATGCCTAATGATGCACCGGGCTGTAAAACAAACAAACACACGGTAGCATTACTGTGTTTATGCTACTTACCAACCGCTGTCCATGTTTCCCCTGGGTGAGACGTACGCTTGTACGTCTGCAAGTCAAATTCCTCACCATCATACCCATGTTCCATTTAGTTAGAGCAAACAAAAGCCACCATAGCCTTGGCCATAGGCGAACAAACCTTCAGTTTGCTTATCGCCACAAAAAATCTATTGCCTGCTATGGCATAAGTCTGGGGCGATTATGTAAACAGCCAATGTTCCCATCTAGCATCGCCTAAATCACAAATAATGTGCATCGCATCATTTGAACCTCGAAATAGCGTTTCTGTTTATTTAGGACACAGAAACCTATTTCTTCCTTCGGCGATCTTCGCTATCGTGTATTTAAATAATGCCTGCAATTCATTACACCAGTCCATGTTTATTCAGGTGCATTTTCGTCGTTGCCGATATGCAGGCTAAAGGGCATCGTACTTGTCCTATACGGACACATATAGAATCCTCCCACAGCGATGTAATCCACCACCGTTGAATCTGATGGATATGGATTGTATCGGAGAGTCAGATTCCTATTACCGCAGCGGACAGTCGCACCCGCTTAGAGTTCCGCCTTTTACCAGCTCCGCTACTAAGTAGCCACCGTTTTTCCACCGTTTAAATATTCGAGTTGGAATGCCGTTTTTCCTTGCTGTCAGCTAGTCGCGGAATTCGTTTTGTTCGGTAAAGTGAACTCCGTCACCACGATCCTGAAGGAAAGCAGGCGCCCACCAGCTAATGGATTAAACCATAATATTGTTAACTCCTAGTTACCAGATTAGTGAATTAAGTTGTGAACGTCCCGTGTTATGCGCATGTGCCGATGTCATAGCGCAAATTTGAATAAAGAACACTTGCTAGGAAATATTTGCGTGACTATTTATTACCTTCGCTTGTTTGGAGTTGATTTGTTTCGTGGCAAAATTTCGGAGAAACCAATGGTAAGTGTTTGGGTGTTGAGTTGAACTAGTGCCCATGTACGGTACAATAACCAACCCCCTACAGTCTAAAGTCTGACCGCGTCAATTTCATAGAACTTTCTGGAAGATGCCAGGAGTCAAAGCCCACCAATTGTTGGCAGCGCATACTACACAACGACATCAGTCCCAGCCCGCCCTATGAAAGGAGAACGTGGGTGCATGACAGTTCAGTTCCCCAAACCGCCGCAGGCGTACCATAGTGCTCGATTTTATGTTTCATCCTATTTAATACTTAAACATCAGGTACTCTCCCGCCCCATGAATGAGAGAGCGACGTTCTTGTGTTCACGTCATCCATAAGTCCTTAACTCGCAACGAACCGTGTCTACCGTTACCTGTGTTGTAGCAAATCTTAGGGAATGCGTCTCCTTGTCCTTAAAAGGACGGGGCTCTCTTTGATAGAGGTCTTCCTAGTTGCTCGTTGCAGTCGCCACCGTGCTTCCGGGGCATCCGATTACTGAAAAAAGAGAGCTGCTCTCGCCTCCGATTTAAAGTTGAGCAGCCGATGCTCATTCTCGTCTTCTATGTAAAATTGGATCAGCCAACACTCACTCTCCTTCTCGTTCGTGTTTCAAATTTAAAATTGAAATAACAAAACTCACAAAACACCATTTTTAACGACTGCTTTATTTTACAAACTTTAAGAGATTGAGACAAGTATAGTTTTAAACTTTGCTTATTGGCGTCCTTACATCTCGGACGCCAATCACGACTGATCCTCGAATCAAAAAAAAAAAAAAAATGGGTTGGCGAGAGGGCCGACTTTAGCGAGACAAGGACAGATGTGTCCTTCATCTTGTCTCTGGCTTCTGGTCATCTTGCGATAACCAGAATCACCCACATCCGTGAGGATGTTGGGGTCGGTCTCGCAATATCTGAAAAGAAAAGAAAAATGGGGGGTATCCAAGGATAGTGTGGACAGTGTTAGTCCAGGTGATCTCTAACTACTTGTATAGAGGGATGGTGGGAAAGAAATCATACAAGACCGGTAGGTCTTGGGTGCGGTAGTAAACCCAGATCACGTCTTTGGCGTCTGATGATCTGCGCTTTGGTCGGTGTGTATATGTTTGTGCGTCCGTGTGTGTGTGGTTTGTTACCAGTAGACCCTATGGGATGAATCCAGGAATCCTCTATTATAGAGGGGAATGTTGTTGGGAAGGGTGCTTTCTTCAGTTTTGTACTGAAGAAGAAATTGTGGTGGTCTGATCCGAAGAGATCGAGAGAGAGAAGGGTCAAGAACGCAAGACTCCCGTACAAGTAGGTTCTCGCTGTTCTGAATGCTTTCGAGGTACTTGTATGCTAATTGAAGCAAGTACTCGTCGATATGGCTAATGGGGGCGCTTTCGTATAGGTGAGAGTTGGGGTAATGACGACCGTCAGGCCTGCTAGAGTGATTGGTGCATCTTCTGAGGAGTTTCCTTCCGAAAACTCGAAGTCTTTCCATTTAGGCCGAAGAAATGCAGGACCATATGGGAAAGGTGTACGATATTCCAGATCGGATTAGCTGCTTATAGTAGAGAAGCTTAACTTTGGTGTCAACTTTGTTGCTCTACTTCAAGATGTTGTGCAGTTGCTTAGACCGACCGAGGCCCCTTTGGAGAATGTGGGTCACATGTTTGATGAAATTTCTTTTTGGGGTATAGATGACCCCAACATATTTCATCCTGTCCTGTGGTCTAATCGTAGTATCTCTCGTAATATCGAGAAGTAGTTTGGGATTGTTTACTACTCAGAATTATAGCTACTGCTTTGGATGGGTGAAGTCGAATTTTCCATCGACTGTAGTACTGATACAGTTCGTCCATGTGACGGTTGAGTCGATTTGTTGCGAGTTTAGGGCTTTTGGATGACGTGTATATTAGGATGTGATCCGCATTGCATATCTGGTTTAGTCTCCCATCCACAGGGCGAGGAATATCGGAGGTGTAAATATTAAATAAGATGGGGCCTAGAATGGAGCCCTGTGGTACGCCTGCAGTGGCGTGAAAAGTTCGGGAAAGCTTTCCATTCACTCTAACTTGGAAGGTTCTGTTTCGAACGAACTGGTAGCTGATACTACATAGCGTTCTGTATTCAATAATTTAAAAACAAGACCTTCGATCCAAGTCGTGTCAAAAGCTTTTTCAATGTCCAGGCTCACCGCAACCGTGGGTTCCTTACTAAAGAGCCGCACACAGACGTGGCTTTGAAATATGTTGTGAGCCATAGTGGTGCTGTGCGCTCCTCGAAATCCAAATTGGAAGTCAGGTATTAGGTTCCTGGCGTTGATAAAGTTATTTAGTTTCTCGTATCTGATTTTTTCCTATATTTTGCAAATACAAGTGAGAAGCGAGATACGACGAAAGCTTGAGGGGTGATACGTTGGTTTCCCAACCTTTGCTATTGGACAAATAATAGCGTGCTCCCAAGCTAGGGGAAAGTACCCCATGTTGTAGACATGGTAGAACAGAATAGAGAGCTTTATAAAGAATAATGCAGAAAGCTTCGCAACGAGTGGTATGACATGTTGTCGATATCGGGTGACTTCTTAGAATCTGCAATTCATCACCCTTATAAATGAAATCAAATCGAGATTTTGTATCTCGAAGATCCCGAATTCAAAATCTCGATTTAGATACATTGGATGGAGCCAAGTGTTTGGTTTTTGAGATAAGTATTCGGTTAGGCGAATTCTCGGACACATGAGCGTGAGTATGGAAATTGAACATCTGGTTCAATTTACCATGTATGCATTTGTTTGGGGATTACTGGAAATTGGGTGTATGGATGATAAACGAATATTTGATTCGTTTATTGGGATTTTGTATTTTTGAATTTGGGTGATTGATTTGTTTGAATCATCCTGTAGGTGTTGGAACTTGGATGTATGTTTGCGGAGAGGAGATGGTAGGGCTTTGCAGAGCACTACACCTGGACGAACTTATCACTATTACGGTGTTATATTCGATGAAAAACTCTACTCAATAAAACAATAGTCACCATAATTCTGAGTAGTAAACAGTCCCAGCCTCGTTCTTTTCGATATTCACAGAGTATTCGAATACAAATAGCAGGTACCAACATTAGTCTCCAGGGCAGTATGAAATACCTTAGGATAATTTAATGAATAGTGATTTTCGTCAAACGTATGACCCATATTCTCTCCTATAAGCAGCTTATCCGGTCTGGAATATCGACCGCTTTTCCAAAATGCTCTTGGACATCTTCGGTTCGAATGGAAAGTCTTCAAGTATTCGAAAGAAAACTCTTTAGGAGATGCAGCAAAAACGCAGTATAGTCGGTGAATTTATATATTAAATGTATATATTATATATATATATATATATATATATATATATATATATATATATACACGTGAATATTTATATATATATGTATATATATATATATATATATATATATATATATATATATATATATATATATATATATATATATATATATATATATATATATATATATACACGTGAATATTTATATATATATGTATATGTATATATATATATATATATATATATATATATATATATATATATATATATATATATACACGTGAATATTTATATATATATGTATATGTATATATATATATATATATATATATATATATATATATATATATATATATATATATATTATATATATATATATATATATATATATATATATATATATATATATATATATATATAATCAAATGTAACCCGTAATTTTTCTTTATACATTTATTGAATAATGTTACACACTAACTATACTATCAATGCTTTGCAATATAGTCTCCTGTGTCATCTACACACTTTTACCACCGATTTGGAAGCTTTAATATCCTTTGTTCGCAGAAGATTTAAGGTTAGTTGTTAGTCATTCGCGCACATGCTCCTCGAGTTCTTCATTACTTTCGAATTTTTTTCCTCCAAGTGATTCCTTCAAGGATGGGGACAAGAAATAGTCACAGGGAGACCAGTCTGAGCCATAAGGAGGGTGTTCGAGGGTTTCCCAGCCCGTTTCTTCCAATGTATCCCTTATCAAGAACGCGGTGTGAGGTTTGGCGTTGCTATGAAGACGGACGCCAACTCGAATTGGCACACTCCCTTATTTGTTTAACGATTTCGGCTTTTCCCGATTGTAACAAGTGACATTCGTAAGCGGCATTCACTGTTCGTTGTTCGTGAAGAAATCTAATCGTTAAAACTCCCCTTGAGTCGAAAAAAAATCGTTGCAAGAACTTTCCAGCTATGAGAAGAGTTTTGGTCTTCACTGGGCAGCCTTCATCCTTCGCCACTTCTTACTTGCCATTTACGTCTCGGGAGTATAATGATGTACCCACGTCTCATCACGGTGGCGTAGTTTAAATGTTGACTTCTTTATTTGTTCTTTATTGTTTTCTTTTTTGTTCTATTTACACGTGGTTCAAATCTTCCTTGTTGTTTCTTTTATATTTTAAGGGGGCGCGTTAATGAGAGAAAATCTTTGCACTCAACGTATGGCACGCACGCGCTTAACTGAACACCTTGTGGGGGAAGGGGGGAGTGCGCTACGCGGGTTGACGATTGGGTTCCACTAACTAGATCCGCTTATCCGCTAATTAACTGTTCCAAACGCACTCGGGTGTGAACTGTCATTGCCCGCCTATTCAGTTGCCGGTTGCAAACAATTTCGGACGCGCGTGAACCGAATAAGTATGCTAAAACTCGGGGAGCCGGACTAGACACGCATTTGCTCCTTACGCAGCCGCGTTCGACTTGGGTACCGTTGGTGCGCACGCCGCAGTGGTTAAGGTGTGACTCGGGGTAATGCGGGAGCGATGTGCGCTCGGTGGTTGCTGGACAATGACTAACTAATGAAATCAAACATTCATTGCATTGTGGCAGTGGGGTTATAGTTAAAGTGAGCTCGCTGCCACTTACTAAGAATTTTAGAAGAGTTGCTATGCCTGCATAAGAATTTAGTTCCAGCGAATCCTTGGCATATAAGCTAAGTTGGATTCGTTGGTTGGGTGTACCGGGAAATTGGTTTTGGGAACGCGAGCAAGTATGGGCATGCATTTTCGGGGGAAATTGGAATTGCTTGGGTGCAAGCAAGGAATATCGTTTAGATAGAATATTAACCGAAGTAATTTCGGGGAAATGTGCCCGGCTTGGTATAATTGGTGGCGATGGTTGATGCTCCGTTATGGATTTGAATATGCGTTTCGTTACAGCAGATGAATTTCGGAGGAATTAGGATTGCTTGGTCGCAAAGAGGGGTGAGAATTCGGTAAAGGATTGACCGAAGCAATTTTGGGAAAATGAATGCGGGGATGATTAGAAGATATTCTGTTGAATTATATTCTGTTGAAGGTTTCGGAATGTAGTTATTGCGGAGTTAGGAATGAATGGAATTGCAGATTGTTTTTGCATGTTTGCAGGTTAAGGTTGTGGGTTGGTTCTCCGTGTGGTGTAGAGAACCCCCACACGTACGCTTCAAAAAATCCAGTCCTTCTTGTCGAATTTGATCCAGAAGTGTTCCACTGATCTCCGACCTGACCTTTTTTTTTCTTTTTATTTAGGGTCTATAATCTCGGAACCCTATCTACTCTATATTCTATTTATTGGTCTGTAGGAACCCGAAAGACTGACTCGACTCCGCCATTGTTCCCTGTTCTGTGCACTTTCCTTCCACGTTCGACCATCCGATCCGATCTTCTCGAGATCCAATCTAACATTGTCCCCCCATCTCTGTCGCGGCTGTCCTACCGGTCTCTTTCACGTTGGCTTACCATCAAGAAGTCTATGCACGGTCCTATCGTTGCCCATTCGCGCCACGTGTCCGGCCATCTTAATCTTCGCGACTTGATTACGCTCACTATTGTAGGTTTGTGGTATAGCTCTTCCAGTTCGTAGTTGTGGAGTTTCCATTGTCCTGCCTCCTCGTCATATTTGCCGCCAAAGATACCCCTTAGAACTTTATTCTCGAATACGCGGAATTTGTTTTCTTCCCGTTTTGTGAGAGCCCATGTTTCGCACCTGTATAGAGCAATCGGCATGATTATGGTTCTTTAGACACGGAGCTTTATATTACGTGATAGCAGTTTGGAATCCAGCAGTTTACTGACTGCATGCCGACTAGCGTTGCCGGAGTGTAGTCTTTTGTTAATTCCCTTCGACATTTCGTTACTGGCCGTCAGTATTGTTCCCATATATTTAAATTCTTTAACTTTTTCAAATATCTTGCCTCTCACGTTTATGTGTGTTCCCTGAGGTCCACCTGCTCTCACCGTAATCATGTATTTTGTTTTGTCTTCACTTATTTCTAGGCCTACCTCTTCTGTCGCTTGCATGATAATTTCATTGTTTTTACCTACAGTTTCTAGATTATCGCCCAAAACGGCGATGTCATCCGCATATGCGAGTACTTGTGTGACCCCGTTCAGGGATGATCCGACCATGTTGTCGTCCTATACGTTTCTGATAACATACTCGAGCACAAGGTTAAAAAGACACGGTGATAGGCCATCTCCCTGTTTTAGTCCTTCCCGGATTTCAAGTGGTTCTGAGAGGTGGTTTTCTATTCTAACTCGCCCTTTGTTTTCGTTCATGCAAATTTGAATGAGAGCGCCATATTTTGTCGGGATCCCCAGCTCAACTACAATATGGTAGTCTTTATCTTGCAACTGAGTCGTCGGCTTTTTTGATGTCAACGAACAGTTGGTGAACCGTCCGTCCGTATTCCCATTTCTTTTCCAGCAGCTTCCTTATTGTGAACATTTGGTCGCTTGTTGACCGGTTCCTACGGAATCCGCATTGGTAGTCTCCCAGTATTTCTTCTGCATACGGTGTGATTCTTGCCAGTATGATATTTGTTAATATTTTGTATGTGGTTGGGAGCAATGATATTCCACTGTAGTTTTCACGGTCAGATCTGTCGCTTTTTTTAAATATGGGGACGATATTGAGGTTTTTCATTCTCCCGGAGTGACTTCGTTATTCCATACTGTTTTGATTAGTTGGTGGATCTTTCGTATGCAGTCGACTCCGGGAGCCTTGTTGTTTTTCAATCGATTTATTGCGTTCACAACTTCGTTGAAAGATGGCTCTGGGATCTAAGGCACGGTTGTATGCACGTCTGGTGTGTTTATTTGTGGTTGATGGGTGCGCACATTGAGCAGGTTTTCAAAGTACTGCTTCCACCTAGTCACGATATTGCTTGTTTCTGTGACCAGACAGCCGTTTACGTCTCGAATTATTTTGGCTCTCCCTCGGTAGCCATCTCTAATTGAATTTAGGCCGGCATATATACCTTTTGATGTTCTTTGCTCTGGCATTTTCTGGGATTTCTTCGTTCCGAGTCTTCCCCCATTCGCGTTTTTTGCGTTTGAAGAGTCTCATTGTCTCTTTCCGAATTTTCGCGTATCTTTCTGCATTGACATCATCGTATCTTTCTAAGTGGATCACTCTGAGGCATTTACGTTTTTCCATCTTCGCCCTGCACTCATCATCAAACTAAGGTTTGGACTTATTTGTTTTCTTAAATCCTAATACATTTTGTGCTGGTTGTTCGATTGCGTCTCTGATCGATGCTCATTAAGTGACCACAATATTCGCTTCCCCTTCCTCACTACTCCCATTCTCTAGGATTCTAAATCTATTCATTAGCTCGTCTTGATATTCAGCGCGTTTGCGCAGGTCTTTTAGTTTATCAGTTTCGAACTTTTTGCTCGTCTCCCGTGACTGCCCATGTGGGTTTGCTGCGAGCCGACTCCTAATTTTGCCCATCACTAGAAGATGATCGGAGTCGCAATTTGCTCCTCTATATGATCTTACGTCAACGATATTCGAGTGGCGTTTTTGTCTATGATTAAGGGTCTATTTGGTGACGCATTACGCCGTCGGGTGATACCCATGTGGCTTTATGAATGTGCTTTTGCTTGAACATGGTGCTTTTCACTACCGGATCTTTTGACGCTGCATACGTGATAATTTGAAATCCAATATCATTTGAAACATAGTGTAGGCTTTCTTTACCTATAGTTGGTTGGAAGATATCTTCGTTTCCAATTTTCGCGTTAAGGTCCCTGACGAGGATTTTAACATCGAATGATGAGATCACATCAAATACTTCCTCTAGGGTCTCCTAGAATGTGTCCTACGTTTCTTCGTCGGTAAATTCTGTTTATAAATGCATAATTGTACCATGGGCCCCGTATTTCTAGCAGCGACAGTCGGTCATTAATAGAGTTCACATCTTTTACATGGGGCATAATCTTCTTGCTAATGATGAAGCCGGTTCCAAGGTTATGTGTATCGGTACCTCCACACGCCAGTGTAAATCCATTGGTTTCGATTACTTGATGTGGGAGTCAGACTTCCTGAAGCGCGACGATGTCTATTTCATATTGTTTCGCGTTATCTACGGCCGTTTGTATCGCGCTTGGTTTATATAAAGTTCGAACATTCCAGGTGCCGACGCGTATATCCCGCTTTTTCCGTTTTCCCTACGTCTTCTTTTTGCGTGGTCGGTGTTTTCTTCATGAATTGTTCCCTTATGGTAGTGTCGGCTCACGCCGTACACGTGTTCTAAAATTTAGTCGAGTGATCAGTCTACAGCTGTATAGTCAACAGAAACAGCAAGCCCATATTTTGAATTGTTTATCTAGTAAAGCAATTTCAAAACTTCAAACGCAATTGTCGCGAGATACATCATTTAACTCGGCGTCATAAATAACTTTTGCATTTTCATCCAGGCGACCTGAAGTTTTAACTCTACCTTCTTAAATCGATTTTAAAGAAAAGTACATACGAGTATAACAATTTATTAACAAACAGGTTTTTAAATATTTAAGTCTTTTTTTTTTTTGTTGGAAGAAGAAGAGAAAAAAAGTTTTTTTGTTTTAGGTGAAGATACAAAATTCTATTTATCAGGCCGCAGACTTCCTCCAAAAAGAGACATGTTGCCTTGAATGCCTGTACTGCTGCCATTTTGTAAGAAAAAAAAAAAATAGTAAAAAACTACTTATTATATGTTTAATAAATCCATTATAAAAAAAATAAAAATTAAAATCAGAAAAAAAGTATAATTTGCAGCCATTCAAATAGATGTAACCCTTTAATACGGACATTTCAAACACCTTGTATGATTTAAAAAAAAAAATGTTAGTACTGAAAATGAAATAGAAAGTTGAAACTGCTCGCCCTTGTGGAAACATATTTACTTTTAACAATGCTGTGCTACATATTATAGTAGGTATTACATTAATTTTTAAAATAAGCTTTGACGATTTCTTTCAGATCCAAATTGACGTGTTCAGAAATTCCATTACCAGCTCGTATATTGGAAATGACAACTGTTCAAAGCGTTAGTTTTAAATATTTTCTAATCATTTTTTATACCCTTAAATATATGTAGTCTTTAACAAATAAAATTAAGAAGAAATAAAAAAAAAATTTAGTATGTCTTTGATATAAAAACAATACATTGAAATTCCAGCGTTTTTCATGGTCTAACACCATGATTTTTAAAAAAAATGTTTACAGTAGTCTGTAGTGTTTCCAATGGTGGAAAGAACAACGACTTGTGTTCATATACAAATGAGCCAAGCAGCAAAAGACACTATTGTCTTACTGCCCGTTATGTCGAATACATCAGACAAGGCACTCGAACGAATAAATGTTTCTCGTCTGGAAAAAATTACGAAGGATACACCGCGTCTTTTCAAATAGAAATATGGGTTCGAATGCGCTGATGAAACCCTTTTTGTTATGTGCCACCTTTCCCGTAATGCAATAGTCGAGACACGATGGCTGGGGGGGGGTCGTGGTAACATTTAATGTCATAAACACCTTCATTTCGGCCAACTGGGGTCGTAGTAAACGATAGTTTAACAGTTTCTAAGTTGCATATTACCTAGTAAGTTAATAGCGATCTATCTCTCTGACAGAACACTAACACCAACGAGAGTCCATAAATATCATATATCAGGGAAGTCTTAGGGATTATTATGAAATATTATCCATGATGATGTGCTTAGAATCAATGTGTCAGAATGACCGAGAATCGTCGGTTATTGGCGATAGAGGCTGTAGCTAAATGTCATAATGACCAGGGAAAGATTTATGCCCAAGTTATCCAGAGCATTAAATGTCGGGTAGATGTGGCCGGTCTGAAACTGTCCGACCAGATATAGTTTTAATAAGCAACCGAAATTTTTTTTTTAAATGTAAGTAGGAGACACCATCACATAGTCCATCGGGTCTTATTGCAAAAGACTGGGTCAACGAGCCGAGATGCATGATCTGCAAGGAAACAAACCTCGAAGAAGTAAACCATCCGGCTGTCACTAAGAGCTACCCGGTACTAAAAAGAGGATTAAACTCAACATCACGAAGAAAGAGTGGAAGACAAAATCCTTTTAAAGTGTGCAGTATGTCGAAATGGGGGACACCCGGTGTGACTCAGCAAAGACAAACTGAGCCAAATCGAACAAGCTCAATGACTGTAATCCCTCAGCGGTCTTACCGACAAATAGCGACATAGTTCTAAACAGATACACACTAAGTACACAAGCAAACAGTGAGGAACAACACAGAGAGAAAATCGAATAAGCAAAAGCATCAGCCGTATACCGAGCAATAACATAGTATTTCCATATAAGTTAAGTGTACTTGAGTTTAAAAATCGAATTCGTACAAGTGGAAGTGGCTTGACCAGTTGAGCAATGATTCAATTTTTAGTGATTCTAACCGACATAGCGTCGGTTTGGATCTCACGTTTGTAACCTTCATCGCACTCACTATAGATTCAACTTCTCTATTGCGTTGGTGACTGGCCTGTCATCGATTATAAGCGAAGGAATGGATGGGGAGACCGAGTTTTGGAATGATTTTCATGAATGCTCAGACGTTTCTACTACCTGCGGGAGAGTGTAATCTTTTCCGGTTTACCTCAGTGTTGTTTCATTTATATAACCGGAAGCTCAACTCTTTAGCCTTAATGGCTTCTTTGCACCCGGAATCGAACCACATATTTGTTTTGAGTTTGATACTCTTTACATTGTGTGGAATAAAGGTTTACATGGCAAGCAGAATCGTGTCTGTCCATCTATCTGCTATAGAGTCAACATCGTTATTGACGAGAAATAACGACCAATGTAGCCTCCCAAAGAAGTCGTTCAGGCCTTCCCAGTTGGCTTTCTCGTGGAAACATACTGTTCTTTTAAGAGTTTTCACGTTAACGTAACTGTTGCTTAGATCAAATTTAGCTGACACAGTGGTCTGACGTGCCCAAGGGTGAAAAAACTTCAATTGGGTATTTGTTCGGGTAGGAGGTGAGAAACAGGTCCAGTGGGTTGGTGGAATGACCATCTACTCTTTGACGAGTTGACTTAAACTATTTGAAACAGCACTGATTTGGACTTACTGACATTCAGGTGTTGTGTGTTCCAATTGGCGAAGCCACTGAGTGTTATGCACATTGAAATCACAGACAATAGGAGTTTCAGTGAGCGGATATAGGGTCAAGATCTTATCGATAGGAACAAATAGAGCACAAACTCGTTAAAGGACGCGTTTCTCTTCAGTCGAGTATGATATGCTAATGAACGTGAAGTTTTAACCACGAGAAATTAAATTCACGATTGGAGCAGAACTTATATTGTGGCAGAAGCTGATAAGCAATATCACTTCGTATGTATGTGGCTAGATCACGATGTGGAAGGAAAACAGGCACTAAGTTATATGCAAGTAGATTGAATTCCGAAATATCTGTAATCGTTTTTACCTGGGTATTTGTATATGCAGGGTAAATCGTTTGTGGCAAATCCCGAAATTGGTGATTGTTTTTATTTTTGATTGAACAAACGAATCGCTGGTCGGTTTGTTGCAGCTGTAAAAACAAGCTCTCCGACATAGCATTTTAATGATGACAAAGGGTGCCGAATGGTTTGGGATTTATGATGCATATGCACATTTGTTGGAAAAGGAACGCTTACAGAGTGTTCTGGTAATAACCTTAGTAGTTCTAGCGCCGGATATGTGGCGCTTCGGTCAACAAGCAGGGCATATATAAACTGTGGCACCGATGACTTTCTCTCTCTCTCCTTTCGCCGCTGAACCTGTCGTCAACGCAATTTAATTCAAGATTTAACTTAAGACCAAATGTTAACTTCTGTTTTACAAATATCATTCTTACAAATAAAGTCTCATTTCCAACAACATTAAAGAATTCTTCTTAGGAATTATAGATAATGCGTTGTATGCATTAAATGGCCTTGGAAAAGGAAATGTTTTCAGGTGCCAATGCAATTGCATTGGCGAAAAACAATGGGAGCCGGGTTGCACTTAAAGGGGGTTCTTCGGGTAAGCTTAAAAGAACCCCCACAGATCCATACCGAAATCCAGGTCACATCCCTTCCATGACGAATAGTACGCCACTCAAACATAAAAAACCCACCAAAGATTATATGTTAAATCAATCAAGAGTATCGATGCCCGAGGACGCAATAGAGGTGCGACAAAGAGGAAAACCAGCCCCAAAGAATGGAAAGGTTATAATGTTTTCCCGCACGGTACAGTTCCACACAATATTTACACTACGGCGCGAATCCCACAGACTACACCCGGACGCGTGTATGGAGAACCGTTTGTTTATTTCGGATCCTACAGAAGACTTGACGCGCCACCCGAAGGAGGTGCAATTGGTTGTCTTATGTTTATTTAAGATACTCAAAACGGGTTGAACAGTTGATCCGATAGCACGGATCACGAGGCAGAAGCGCACTTGCACGATCAAATACCACCTTTCTGCCGACAAAGTAGTGTGGGGGTTCTCTACATCACACAGAACCAACCCACAACCCTAACCTGCAACATGCAAAAATTAATAACCAATAAAATACTTTCCAAACCCCCAAGAGAATATAATTCAATCGAATATATTCTAATCACCACCACATGCATTTCCCCAAAACTGCGTCAGTCAATTATCGATATTTCCTCAACGCAACCAAGCAATCCACACTTCCCCGAAATTCGTATGCCATAGCAAACGCATATTAAAATCCTCAACGGAACATTAGCTAGTATACCAAGCCGCACACATTTCTCCGAAGTTCATATGCCTTAACAAAGCATATATTCAAATCCTCAACGGAACCTTACCAACCAACTAAACCGCGCACATTTCCCCCGAAATTATCTCGGTTAACATTTTTACCTAAACGATACCCCTTTCTTGCACCCAAGCAATTTCAATTTCCTGGTATACACAACCAACGAATCCAACTTAGCTTATACGGCAAGGATTCGTTGGAACTAAACTCATATGCATAGGCATATCAACTCTTCCACTAGATTCTTAGGAAGTGACAATGAGTTTACGACGCCACTACCACAACGCAATGGATTTTCAATTCCATGAGTCAATCTTTGTCCAGCAACCGCCGAGCTCACATCGCTCTCGCATTACCCCAAGTTACACCTTAACCACCGCGGCGTGCGCACCAACGGTACCAAAGTCGAACGCGGCTGCGTAAGGAGCAAATGCGTGTCTAGTCCGGCTCTCCGAGTTTTAGCATACTTATTCGGTTCACGCGCGTCCGAAATTGTTTGTAACCGGCAACTGAATAGTCGGGCAATGAGAGTCCACACCCGAGTGCGTTTGGAAGGATTAATTAGCGGATAAGCGGAGGTAGTCAGTGGAACCCAATCGTCAACTCGCGTAGCGCCCCCCCCCCCCCCCCCCTCCCCTTAAAATATAAAGGAAACAACAAGAACATTTGAATAATGCGGAAATAGAGCAAAAAAGAAAACAACTAAGGACAAATAAAAGGAACCGACCTTTAAACTACGCCATTGTGTTTTCTTTCGTGACTTATCCTCTCGGTGATAATCCTGGTGTAAACAACGTTGGTGGGTGAGAGTGAACCCCGTGTCGTGCGCCGGCACCCGAGCATACCACCCCCACAGTAGCACATACTTATACGAAACCCGTCCTCGAGGATAGGTGTAAACTATATACCCAGGCCCAGTGGGAAAAGTTAGAATTGACGACGTTATCAAACCAAGATGAAAAGTTTCGCAAACTGGAAGAGACTGTTACTTCATGAAAATTGTTAAAAGGAGAACAAAATACACAGATACGACGGAGAATAGAATGGAGAACCTACATACAGCGAACGAATAGTGAAGAGATCTAGATAAATTTAATTTAATAAATAAATAAAATACAAATTTTATCCTACATATTTCAATACACATAGGTCAGTCGTTCTTACATGGAACAGGAAAACGAAAATAGGCTTTCCGTTGAAATTATCAAAATAAGACACAGATAGGCGGATTGAGATAAATGTACATACCCAAGACCTCTGTAGCCTATCATATTTAACTTTTTCCCTATTACCAAGGTGTGTTTAGTAAATTTCTCTTTATTGCCCCTAAATACGTGTGAAAATGCAATTATTCATCTAGCGAAATGCCAAAATACATGATGAATCTTTCGGTCTCTAATATTTGTTCCCACAGTCGATAGTTTGCGGCTATTGACACATTGGACCCAAAATCCAGATGCAATAACCTGAATTTGTGTGTCCTTCACATACCTAGGGTTAAAATATCAACTTTTAATACTACATAGGACATCTGCAATGGCATAGTTGGAATGGAAACTGCGGCGAACGTGGGCGTATTTACAAAGGTTCAACTGACGAGCCTGTGTCGAATTGAGGCAGTCGTTCACCTATAGTTAGATATGATATAGGTGTATATTCCTGCTTACCGGAGTGCGTAAAGAATGGCAACTATCACCTTGGTATTACATACTTCCACAATACTCAACAAGCTTGGTAAACTGATTTAAGAAAAAAAAAACAATAAAACTAGAATTACATTAACAACTAAAAATATCTTATCACACAGAGTCAAATTTCATGGGCATGAAATGTAGGTATTACGTTGTTGCCGAAGACCCGTAGCTGTTTTATCTTTGGGTTCGACAATGCAAGGGTGCTTCCTCTCTTGTCTACTACCTTAAGGAAGCACTACGAGCCACTTGAGAGAGCTGATATAGAAAGTAAATATATTCATATGCTTTTAAGATGATAAGATCGCGTAACAACTTTATTATTGCCTAATATAAAACGTTTGAGAGGCCGCTCCATTGTGTACCACCATAAAGCACAGGGGATGCATGGTTGGAAGGTGTTGGCCTAAATCGTTTCCTGTGTCTGTGGTTTGCGATTCGAAAATACTGTCGATTAGTTACAATTGAATAGTTTGAAAGTTATAAAGTTGCACGTGGATGTGGTTCAAACATTTGCGTTTAGATTTTAAATTTATAAATTAACACATAATTATAAACATAAAGCAGTTATTAAATTATTATATTTATCACTTGGCGGTTGCACGAATATCGTCAAATCTAAGAATAAGTGATATCTTGGAAGTGTTATAAATGTTCTTCATTATGATGAATAGGGAACGTGTAAAGTTTATTTTCAATCGATTGCCGGGAAGATAATATTTTCGTTTAGGAATTTAATGTTAATTTTATGTGAAACTAGGTGCTAAGTGTTTATCAATGCATCAGCCGGAATTCGAGGCAAGCACTTTGCAATCTTGCAGCAACGACGGATACGATGCCCTAAATCCTGATATTTTACTAACGTTAATTGCGCACAATAAGGCACTTGGAGGTAAGTACCAATCGATGGATGTCAATAAAAGGGCTAATGGTACAATAAAGTACTTACAGCCGGTGCAGATAACAACGTGCTTAATCACTGTGTGAATAGCACGAATTAGAAGACTCGGTGGTATGTAAATCTTTTATTAAACACTCGGTAAATATTGTTGGGATTATTTTTCGTATGATAATGACACTTTTAAACGGATTTGTTGTTTTTGAATTTTTTGGTAGAAACAATTTCATAGATTTTAACGCGGAGAACACAATTGTACCATTATTTAGTTTTTAGAAAATCGTACAGCAATATGTGTGTTCGACAGAAAGATGAGTTTTTTTTTTATTTACGCTTTGGCCAAGTGGATAATTTTCGGTAGCAAGTGATAATATACTGATTGTTCTTTTTACTATCAATTTAAAACACTCATGTCTGATTAGTTTAGTAAAACTTTACATTTTTATTTACTGTAAAAAATACCATAATATTTAGTTTTCAAAAAATCATTTAAGGAAGAGGATCAGAAATGGTTGTATGTTGTAATAACTCACATATTGGTCTATGTTATGTGAGAGAGAAGGACTGTTTTGAGTCAGGTTTTTGGAGTAATGGAAGCCATGTATTCCAATTGAATAATAAATCGAGCTAGGAGGAATCTATGTTGATAAATAAAATGCTTATTTGGCAAAAAAAAATCTTTTATTGAAAAAGTCACTGAATAAACAAACTGCCCTCGTATGATTGTGTAATAAGTTCTCTCTCACTCACTGTAAATATCCCGTGAAATCAAACACATATCTTTATTTCTACAACTTTATTTTATTTATAATAATTTTTTAACGGTTTACTTCTCACTTAGCGTAGGTTGACATTAGACCTATAAATTTCTTTGATTTGAAATTACTTTTCATATTCATTTACACATATAGGTTCCTTTTAGTTTAAGTTACTTTTCACTTTCCCCACTCAACTCACCGTCCCGGTCGAATCTCCAAACACAACTCCTTCAAGTCTCGCCACCTCGGTCGATATTCAAAAACCAACTTAGTTCAAGATTTTTTAACCCACTCTCTATGTCCGTTCTGGACGAAGTCTTACAATCAACTCTACTCTGACCGTCTCGGCCAACGTCTTCAAAACCCACCATCTCTAGTGGTTTTCTCTTTTTCTTTACTCTGGATCGAAATCTTTGTTTCCTCCGGCAGATAAAAGGATATCTCCCTTTTCCCGCCTGATCCACTTTGCGGTATATCAAACACAAAAGAAAAGTCAATACTGCATCGTGTTGCTGATTCCCTTTTTTTGTTGTTGTTAGCTGCTTGGGTGAACGTGTAGTCCGTTTTTTTTTGCGCTTGTTATTTTCTTTAACCGCATGGGGCAGGATCTCTTCCGTGGGAAGTCGGCACACAGGAAAAGATCAATAGCGCCTAGGTGAACGCGCAGTTCGTTTTATTGCGTTTGTTGTTTTCTTTAACCGCATTGGCCAGAATCTCTTTCGTGGGAAATCGGTACAAAGGAAAGGATCAATAGCACCTAGGTGAATGTGCAGTTCATTTTATGGCGCCTGTTTATTTCTTCTAGGCGAATGGGCAAGGATGTTCCTTGTGGGAAATGGTTTGGGTAAACAAACCATTGAAGGATCATAAAATTGTAGACGTGCAATTTATGATTCTCAACAACTTTACTTGAAAGTTGGTCATCTGGTCCACAGATTTGGATCCAGGGTATTCTGCGTGTTGAACATATGGTTCGTTCTTTCACGTCTTGGATTCAACTTAAATTAAATATGGGCAAATTGAACGTGCAGTTCAATTTGTTTGATATTGAATTGATATCGCGATATTTCCTGTATGCGCGATTAATGATGGAGCTTAGCTCCAAAGAGGTAGGTTTTATGGGATGGGTGGTTGTGGCCGTAACAATTGCTTTTATGTAATAATAGAGGATTGGATGAGAGTAGTGATTTAGGATCACTACATCCTTCCCCCTTCAGAATAGAAAATTATTCTAGAAACAGACTAATTTTCTAAACCCGGTGAAATTTAAAAGTGGCATTTTGATTTCGTAACAGTGTACATGTATAGTTTTATTATTTTTGTTTCAATTATTGAATTGACATCTAATTAGTATTGAGATGGTATTGAATTTATTGTTTCAGGATTTTGACTGATCTGAAAAAAAAGAGTGTCGGCAGGCCGATTTAACGAGAGAAGAACAAATGTGCTCATCATCTTGTCTCTGGCTTCTGGTCATCTTGCGGTAACTAGAATCACCCACATCCGTGAGGATGTTGGGCTCGGTCTCAAGATATCTGAAAAATAAAAGGGGAAGAGGTATCTAAGATAGTTTGTGGCGATTCCGCCAAACCCCACTGACTACTTACCTAAAGAACCCCCATCCCTACAACCCAGTCTGCATAAGCTTTCGCTAATGCAATAGCATTAGCACCTTGAATGCTTGATGCATTAAAGAGATCAAATCTGTAATCAAAAAAGCCCCTGGAAAAAAAATTCTTACCTGCATGCATAACTTCGCATTTAAAACCCCCTATAAGAGTTCTCTCCAGGCTTATCATAAATTCCCTGAAAGAAAATTCATCGGTTCATATATAATTCAACCGCATAATCAGGAAATCTTAGAACCCTGTGCCGTACGCCGACACCACGAATTCGCCCCCCACAGTGTCTACAGGGTTAGTTCTAATGGTCTCTAACTACTTGGATGGAGGGATTGCGGGAAGCAAAGCATACAAGACCAGTAGGTTTTGAGTGCGGTAGTAAACGCAGGTTACGTCCTTGGCGTCTGATAATATGCGCTTTGGTCGGTGTGTGTATGTTTGTGCCGTCTTGTACTGTGCTTTTGTGTGTGTTAGCAGGAGATCCTATGGGATCTAGGAAAACAAAAACCGAAGGCGAGAGGCAGGGGGCGAGACAAGGACAAATATGCCCTTCATGTCAGCTCGTGATAACCAAAACCACCCACAACCATGAGGATATTGGGCTCGGTCTCAAGATGTCTGAAAAAGAAAGGGGGGAGGTATCTAAGGCTAGTGTGGACAGGGTAAGTTGAAATGTTCTTTAACTACTTGGACAGAGGGATGGTGGGAAAGAAATCATACAAGACCGGTAGGTCTTGAGTATGGTGGTAAACGCAGTTCACGTCTTCGGCGTCTGATAATCTGCGCTTTGGTCCATGTGTGTGTGTGTGTATTTGTGCCGTCTTGTACTGTGCGTATGTGTTTGTAGTGTGTCAGCAATATACCCTATGGGGTGGGTCCAGGAATCCTCTATTATAGAGATGAATGTTGTTGGGAGGGTGCTTTCTTCAGGTTTATACTGAAGAAGAAATTGTGGTGGTCGGATCCGAAGATATTGAGAGAGAGAAGGGTCAAGAACGCAAGATTGCCGTACAAGTGGGTTCTCGCTGTTCTGAATGCTTTCGAGGTACTTATGTGCTAGTTCTAGCAAGTACTCGTCGATAGGGACAATCGAGGCACGTCAAGTGTCAAGAACACAAGGCTCCCGTATAAGTCGTTTTTTTTTCTGTTCTGAATGCTTTCCAGGTACTTGTGTGCTAATTGTAGCAAGTACTCGTCGATAGGGGTAATGGAGGCACCTTCGTATAGATGAGAGTTGGGGTAATGACGAACGTCATGTCTGCTAGAATGGTTGATGCATCTTCCGAGGAGTTTCCTTTCGAAAACTCGAAGTCTTTCCAGTTGAGCCGAAGATATGCAGGACCATATGGGAAAGGCGTACGATATTCCAGATCGGATTAGTTGCTTATAGCAGAGAAGCTTAACTTTGTTGTCAACTTTGTTGCTTCACTTCAAGATGATGTGCAGTTGCCTAGACCGACCGAGGGCCCTTTGAAGAATGTGGGTCACATGTTTGATGAAATTCAGTTTTGGGGTATAGGTGACCCCAAAATATTTCATCCTGTCCTGTGGTAGTATTTCCTTTTTGTATTTGAATATTCTGTGTATGTCGAGAAGTAGGTTGGGAGTGTTTACTACATAGAATTATAGCTGCTGCTTTGAATGGGTTAAGTCGAATTTTCCATCGACTTTAATACTGATACAGTTCGTCCAGGTGACGGGTGAGTGGATTTGTTGCGAGTTTAGTGCTTTTGGATGACGTGTATTTTAGGACGTGATCCGCTTTACATATCTGGTTTACTCTCCCGTCCACAGGGCGAAGAATATATGAGATGTAGATATTAAATCAGATGGGGTCTAGAAGGGAGCCGTGTGGTACGCCTGCAGCCGCGTTGAAAGTTCGGGAAAACTTTCCATCCATTCAAAACTGGAAGGTTCGGTTTAGAATGAACTGGTAGATGATACTACACAGCGTTCTACTGAGGCCAGTATTTAGTAATTTAAAAACGAGACCTTCGATCCATGTCGTGTCAAAAGCGTTTTCAATGCGCACGCATACGTGGTTTTAAAATATGTTGAGAGCCATTGTGGTACTGTGCGCTCTTCTAAATTCAAACTGGAAATCGGGTATTAGGTTCCTGTACCTAATAAGGTTATTAAGCTTCTCTGTCGCGTCGTGCTTGAACTAATTAGTTCAAGCCATTTGAATTACTTCTTGTTATTGATTATTATAGTAGTTTACATTTATTTTTAGTATTAATTGTTACTATCTTTGTTATTAATTCTTTATAATTTGTAATTAACTGCATGTTTGGCAGCACTTTTCATTTTTGTTATTGCCAGTTTGTTATTCAGTTTTTGTTGTAATGTTTTTTCTTGTCATTTTTGCAATATGCAAATGATTAGTTTTTCCTTGTAAATTGTATTCAATCGTTTTTTCGTTCATTAAAGGAATCGATTCGTTTGCGTTTTATTCGATGTCGTGGTCGTTCGCTTCCGGTAAACGAATTGGAACTTAATTCTTCTCGTATATGAATTTTTCATATATTGTGCTGATGCGTGAGTGAATGAGAACCGAGATGGGGCGAAAGCTTGTGGGGTGATACGTTGGTTTCCCAACTTGTGCTATTGGACAAATAATGGCGTGCTTCCAAGCTTGGGAAAAGTACCCATTTTCAGCAGAATGGAGAGCGTTATAAAGAATAATGCAGAAAGCTTCGCAACAAGTGGTATGACATGTTGTCGATGCCGGGTGACTTCTTAGGGTTTCGAGATTTAACTAGGTTCTGTAGGGTATTTGGTGTGACAAAACCCTGACCATTATCACGTGTGTCATGGAAGTATGCATTGTTAGTTGGGTTAAGGACAACGATTGCCTCGTTAAAGTTGTCTAATCTATAGTGGACCTCTGTACTAATGATCGCATTAGTATCCGGGTCGCCATCCTGAAGAGTAAGCCTGTGATTATTTTCAAAAGTCTGTGGCGTTTCTAACAGATACACAGACGATATGCAAGCAAATAGTGAAGAGCACGGAAAGGAAATTCGAACAAGCAAAATACATCAGTGCCGTATACCATAGGGATAACATAACAGTTCCACATCAGTTGAGTGTACTTGAGTTTAAAAATCGAATTCGTACAGGCGGCAGTGGCCTGATGTGTTGAGCATTGGTTCAATTTTTAGTGATTCTAACCGTCATATTTTCAGTTCGAATCACACGTTCTTCACAATAGTTGCAAACGCCATAGGTCCCTCCGATGATATTTGCTTTATTGGTGTCATTATTGACAACACCACCGTTGTGTATGATTTGCCCAGTGATACGAGAAGTGTCACATATCTTTTTAACATTTTTATTAACGTTCTACTCCACCTGAATACCCTTAAGTTTCTCTTTCAGTTGTCGGGTACGATTGTTTTGTATTCTCTGTATTATCAGTGTACCAATATTGCGAATGATGGATCGCAAATTGGTTCCAGAGCTTCTTACGCTCCCGGATGAGACGAAGAGTGAAGTCGTCATGGGGAATCTGATAAGTCTTTTCAAGTTTGTACTTCTGGACAGGAGTTTCAACTAGAATCTCGTAAAGTTGAGAAGCAATATGAAGTGGTCAGGCTTGGGTTTTTCATTTGAGCTGGTGCAGAAAGATGCAAAGTAAGAGCCGAGATACAAAGAACCGGGGCGAGTAAAATTTTCGAGTCGATCTGAGGCTTTGTTTCGCAGGCGAATTCTACTCAACGTTGTATTACATGCGCCTTTTTTTATTACATTGTTCTCCTTTCGCAGAAGAAGTGACAACCTGCCGGCGAACATTCAGATGGTCGCCGAGGAGAAATTCTGGAGAATCGAGGCGAGCTCTCCGCAGTAGTAACTTGTCCTTGAACTCTGAAGCTGGAAATCATCTGGTAAATAAATGGTAATGGTCGAGACACCTCTCGTGCTTCGGTTTGGATAGGGCCTTAGTGAGAATGTCTGCAGGCATTTGTTCCGTGGGCATGTATTCGACCGAGAGTGTTCCGCTGTCCAGTGCTTCATGGATGAAGTCCTGAAACTGGAAATCCGCTCTAGCGTGTAGAGATCTCTCAAGCTAGAAACCAGCTCGTCCACTAAGTAAAACATATAATTAACCAACTGCGAGGTGCAATGGAAACAAAGTAAGTCGTGATATTTATCCTTACATGACACCAGATTCAATTGAGCCACGATTCACTTAATTGACTCCGATGTTGACGTGTGCGCGGAGTCGGCCACAGAGATTATTCTTCTCGAGAAGCAGATCTACATTCCGCATTCCATCAAACGAAATTCATCTGATAAACCTTGGTGCGATAAAAAATGCGAGCACATTACGACAGCAGAAATTAAAGCTTTTAAGCAATGGCGCTCCAATACCACCGAGGTTAACAGAACGAATTTTGTAACAATCAGAAACGCGTGCAACCACGCGATTGATACTGCGAAGGCCTACAACGATAGAGTGACCAATAAACTACTTGAGTGCCCGACTGGTTCGCGTCCCTTCTGGTCAATGGCAGAGGCTGTCAGCAATAACTTCGCCTCCTCCTCTTTTCCACCGCTGTCAGTGGGACATTAGCCACAAATTCAAAAGAGAAAGCTAATAAGTTCGCGAATTTGTTTCCGGGAGTTCAAACGTCGATGCTGGTTTCTTGAAATCACATGTGATCTCAGCGGTATGGTCTTCGATGCGGGATGCGAGGTTCCGCCGGCATACTATTTAATGGATTCTCCGTGGGCTGGGCTGTAGGAAGGCAACAGGCCCAAACGGAATACCGGCGATAGTTCTGAAGAACTGTGCTCCAGAACGGCCGCCCGTTCTTGGTAGACTCTTCCGCTTATCGTATGCACGGAGGTCATTTCCTTCCTGCTGGAAGGCGGCTCGAGTTCAGCCAATCCCAAAGAGGGGGAAAAAGCATCGCTGGGTCCGCCTTTGGAAAATTGAAATATTTTTTTAGAGCCAAGAAATATTTTACTCCGGCGGTTTTTCTCTATAAATCCCAAATTAGACCGGCACTCGAATGTTGCTCTCATGTTTGCAGCTCTGCTCCTAAGCATGCCCTTAACCTACTTGAGAGCATACAGAGGCGAGCGATCCGCCTGATCGGGGACGCGGCGCTGACGTCGGGACTACAGCCGCTGTCACATCGAAGGCGTGTAGCTGACTTCTGTCGGTCATATCTTTTTTATTTTTAAAACATTTTTTTTTTCGTTTTATATTGTTAGATTCTAAATTATAGGCTAGACAAAAAATGCTTAAATTCTAGCTTAATTATCTTATATTATAACTTGCTGGTCCTACGCAGACCTCTAAGTTAACATTTCATGGCTGTCGAGTAATTTCCCTTTCGGCGACAGATCTTTGTTTGTGGCTTAAGTTATGAATATTTTTAACAAAGAAAAATTAGAAAAAGTTTGTGCTGAATTTAGACTTCTGTCGGTTTACAAATATTATCACGGGTACTGTTCTTCGGAGATTCGTGGTATTGTTCCGCATAGTTCGGTTTATATGCGTTCCTTGAGACAATCCGACGGATTGCACCAATTTGTGGTTCATCTCCTGACGGTGCGAACATCTCTGCGTAAGAACTCGTTTCGTTACAGAGCGGGGAAACTGCGGATTTCACTCCCCGCGTGAGCGTTTCCGGAGCGTTACAACCTGCAACTGTTCAAAAAGAACTGAAACAGTTATCTGGTGGTATCGCGGGGCGCCAATTCGGTGCTATAGGTTCGCCTCTTCCGACAGGAGTGTAATAAAAAAGAAAAAAGGGGAATAATGCTTACTAAAAAAATTCCGTTTGCGATGCTACGAGCGCCATCGTAGGCGTTTCTAAGGACTTATCGACGTAATCTCGTATATTAATCTTTAAACATTTACAGGTTATTATTTCATTATACACTACGCTCTCACGCACGCACAGGAACAGTTTCTAAGTCGCACCCCACCATTGTTTGTTTTTTAATTACTTTGGATGGCGAGAAGTCGCTTGCGTACCTGAACTCATTAATATACGAACCGCAGTTTATTGTTATATTTTAACACACACTTTACTTTTAACATCCGTTCCGATGAACGGCAATAATTGGTTGCCTGCCTGAACCGCATGGTGGTTAATTTGGGGCTGGCATATTGCGTCTTTCATTAAGGTCCCATTCCCAATTTATTTTCACAAGAGAAATTTTGTAGTGATACCAAAAATGGTGAAAGGTTCGGACTATAAAATTGATGCGCACAAAACTTCCCAATCAACCTTCTGGATTTTCTGGAGAGCCATTACAGACGTGTGAGGTTTGGTGGTGTTGTTACGGACCTCGTGACCGTGTCCTCGCCCAGCACACTATAAGCCATGAATTTTTCCTCTCTACCGGTAAATTGGAAATATTGCCAAGTAGCTAATTTGCATAAACTACTTTACGCAAATTCTACTTGGCAGAAAAAAATTAAAATAAAAGGCGTTGGCGCTGAATAAAAAATAAAAACGCCGACGGCAAAAAAAAAAGATTATTAAGAAACAGATTTGAACTAGAACCCACATGCCAGGAAAACGTTTCGGCCGTGAAGAAATTCTAGAACGTTTTAAAGATTTGTCGAAATTATCCATGACTGAAACGAAAAATGAAACAAAGGAGCAGATATTACACAACCGAAAAGAAAGGATCTCTCTTTATAACAAAGCGGACGAAGTCCCGGCATAATAGATCAGCGGACCGGATCAGGCGGACTAAGACTCAACACCCGCTCCATTCAGGCACCAGCCACAGTGACCAAAGAACGGTCCAACACTTCAAGACCCTGATAAGTAAGTCACCTTCCTTTGATTACCATATTCAAATTGTTACCATAATAACACAACAGTGTTCTGGGAGGACTTTCCAAGCAGTAAATCCTTATATTCATAAATGGTGTGTAAGAGTGTTGCTTGTTCATCCACACGTGAAGAACACAGAATGAAAAGCGTTTTCAATTCTGGTTTGTGTCAATTAATGGTCAAAGAAGCCGAACTGAAACCACTCCTTCATATGTTGAAGTAAATCTTCCTAAGGATTCCGCCCGATTTTATTATTCAGCTTCAAATTCTTAGACCAACTCGTGATCTGGTTATAACTTAAATTAAAAACACCATTTTCCGTATATGTATTTCTACCGAGGGTGTACGCGAAATCAAGTCTTGATTTTGAAAAGTTGGGGTCTCTGTTATAGACACTTTTCGTGTAGTGACCTCTTGCAAAACCTAACCGTTGAGATTTTTCAACTTATGATTAAGTGGATGGGTTATACACTTTTGAGAACAATATCTATCCTGAACCCTCTTCGTTATTTCGAATTGTATTTTAAAAGTATCACCATTTAATTTGAAACTCTTGTTCACATAAATTTATTAATTTAAAAAACGCGGGTCCATCCTTCACAACATTATTCATAAAAGTAACATTAAAGATGTTCCTGTGGTTTTCGATGTCATAATTACCGAACATCCCTCCCTCGTAAATTGATCGACACTTCTGGTTACCACGATTATGGATTAACGTACACAATAACATGCGGATAGTCGTTTGATATACGATAATGTCCATTGTGAGACTTGCCTAAGCCCACTTTTATACAGGCATACGCCCATGTTTTAGGCAACGCAGTTTGCCACTTTTTGTGCTTACATTAACCGGCACGTGTCGCATTTGCTACAAGGACCAACTACTCGCTACTTGTTCTTGTCTCGAAAAAAGCGAATAATTCAAGAACCGTGTGAACGCGTCTGTCCTCCGGTAACAAGAGCCGGAAATTCTACACCAAACGCGGCGAGCGCAGTCATATTCGATAAATGCTTTTGTAATGTTTTTTTTTATTATTCTCCACCCCCAAATATTTGCTTTAGAACCAAATTCACAGGATAAAAAGAAAGGAAAACAAGTTAAACGTTACATCCGGCTGAATATCGAGTGAGTCAAGTACGACGGGTGGTGGCAAATGATCCTTATGCATTTCGAGTGCTTCGAATTATGTAATGTTAGTACCATCCATTTACAACAATATGATGCAATTACAATGCTTGTCTCCTTTAGGGAGGACAATAAGGTGTGAAATTTTTGTTCCACTGTTTTTGTTTTGGCCTTGATGCAACTTGTATTACGAAAAAGTATTCTAGTGGAGGTCTGAAACGAATACTTTATAAGTACCAAATTAAAAATGCGCTAGTTTTGATGTTCCAATGAGAAAGGAATTGTTTTCAGGACACAGGCAACTATGGATGAAATCTGGGACATTCATTTGCTTACAATCTCATATCTGTGTTGCTGTTACTCCTATGGGGGAGTCAGTGTGGGTTAAAAGGCCCCCTATATTGTTATCCGATGATAATAAAGCAAGCAATAGAAAAAATTGGAAAAAAAAATAACAAAATGGATGACTACATAAATTGTTTTTGAATGTCCACAAATTACAGAGAACAATATGTTTTCACTGTTTTGCATTGAAGATTTAGAATACACACTACACTAAAACAGAACTCACAAATGCAACTGATACGGTTTTTGAAAATCCCAATCAAACGATGTAGTACAATACCGCTGTCAGTTGTTATTATTCAATCGATATATTTTATTGGTTCGATGAATTTTATTGGTTCTTCAGGAAATGTCAATGTTTTTTTTAACCTTGATTTATGAATAATATTTTTTATATTATATTATATTCATGATTAACGGATAAAAGTAAAACTTAGGCAGTGCTTTGCCGTGAATTAATTATAATATAAGCAATTTTTAAAAACAAAAACCGTTTTCGTAGTTCTATATCAAATGCTAAAATATATTTCAACAATAATATTAATTATATAGTAACAGTAATAGTAAAACAATAACTAGTAATTTAATTAGTAGCCATATACGAAAACTTTAAATTGCATTATTTTCTCTTTAAGATTTATTGTAGTTATGTCTTTCGGCAAATGCTTAAAAATCGATAGTTAAATAAAAAAAAAACTCGAATGCCTCTACCTCATCTGTTAGAAGTTTTGGAATTTTTACCATTTATTTAAATTTGCAAGGGAAGGAAACATTTTATAGTACATTTTGAAGATATTTTTTCTATTTTAACATATTTCAATATTATTAAAATGAATAAAGGGGAAAAGCATGGAAGAAAAGAGAAAAATATATAAAAACATGTATTATCAGACATTTTTCATTCTTAAATCGTCGCTTTTAATCAGTACCTCATTCAATTATGTAAGACGACCTTGGGTATTGGTCGATGGCGGTCAGAAATGACCTTTAGGTCCAAATTAGAACAAACTGATGTGGCACCATGTAGCCTTTTAACATTCTATGGAGTGGACAATTCGCCGAACAGATTGATGAGAGACCATCTTTCTGCCCGTTCAATCTAAGTGGTTCTTGATGTTGTCAAATCTTACTCCCATTCAATTAATGCTGGTTTTTCCCAGAGTACTATATTCTCACCCACTCTCCTCCTCATCTTTATAAATGATCTCTTGTTCATTACCCACAAACCAATTCACTCGTTTACTGATGATCGTACTTTGAGTTTGTTATACTCAAACGAACATTCCCGACCAAACCCTTCGAACTTCATTACTAATCAGCAGGTTATGTTTTATACATCGACTTCCGAACTCAACAAGATATAATAATGGGGATTATCTAAGCGAGTTAAAAACTCAGTGCTGCCTTTTGTCGTCAAAGGCGAAGACCAAAGTAAATATACTGTCGATGAACAACACTTGCATCGACCAAACCAAGGAACTATCAATCCTCGGTACTCAAATTAATTTAACTTCCGATTGGAATGACCACATAATTGAGGCTACGAAAAATGCAGCCAAGTGTATGGGGTTCCTTAATGGGTAGTACCACTCAGTGCTGCCTTTTGTCGTCAAAGGCGAAGCCCAAAGTAAATATACTGCCGATGAACAACACTTGCATCGACCAAACCAAGGAACTATCAATCCTCGGCACGCGAGTTAATTCAACTCTCGATTGGAATGACCACATAATTGAAGCTACGAAAAGTGCAACCAAGTGTATGGGTGTAGTGCTCTACAAAGCCCTACCAAAACCTTTCCCCACACATACATCCAAATTCCAACACCTACAGGTTGATTCAAACAAAGCAATCACCCAAATTCAAAAATACAAAATCCCGATAAACGAATCAAATATTCGTTTATCATCCATACTCATATTTCCAGAACTTCCTAAAAACTAAACACCACAATGCATATCTTCGTATGCAAACAAACTCATGTTCCTACAAATCCTTATCTTCATCTCCATTCTTGCCAGATGTGTACATTCTAAAAATAGGTATCACATTCCTTTTCTCCAGTACTCTACTTCAGTCGAAGTACATTTCGAAATTCTGCTTGCCTTTCGATGCATCCGTGATACAAAATCCCGATAAGATTTTGTATAAAAGGGCGATGAAATTCGTATTCGAGGATCATGGGGTATTTTCCCCAAGCTTGGAGGCATGCTGTTGTCTGCCCAATAGCAAAAGTTGGGAAACCAAATTATCACCCCTCAAGCGTTCGTCCTATTTCGCTCCTCACCTGCATCAGCAAAATATATGAATAGTTCATATACGAGAAGCTAAATAAATTTATCAATGCCAGGAACCTAATACCTGATTTCCAATTTGGATTTAGAAGAGCGCACAGCACCACTATGGCTCTCAACATATTTGAAAACCACGTCTGCGTGCGGCTCTTTAATAAGGAACCCACCGTTGCGGTGAGCTTGGACATTGAAAAAGCTTTTGACACGTTTTTAAATTATTGAATTCGTTCGAAACAGAACCTACCAAGTTAGAGTGAATGGAAAGCTTTCCCGAACTTTTCACGCCGCTGCAGGCGTACCACAGGGCTCCATTCTAGGCCACATCTTATTCAATATTTACACCTCCGATATTCCCCGCCCTGTGGACGGGAGAGTAAACCAGATATGCTACGCGGATGACGTCCTGGTGTACACGTCAACCAAAGGCCCTAATCTCGCAACAAATCGACTCAACTGTCACTTGGACGAACTGTATCAGTATTACTGTTTTGAGAATCTCGATCCTGACGAGGAATGTCGTCAGCCGAGATCCTACTGATGTTCCACCGAGCGAGGAATGTCGTTCGGGGAATTGCGACGGTGGAGTACGTCGCCAAAAGAGGATTGACGCAATGGCGTCCTACCCAACGAGCCTGAAACAAATTCGTATTAAGAAAAACGGAAGGGCACAGTAATACCTGTTGATCTCAAGCCGCCATGTAGAAGATGATCACTGTCCCTCCGTGTGCCGTGACGAGTTACGCTGGGTTCCAGCAGCGAATCCAGGCATACGCGCTGAACGGATGTAGTTGACGAATGTGTTTGTTACGTTGTGCAAAACCAAGCCGTTGTAGACCGCTAATGAGCACGAATCCTATGTGCTACTTGGTCTCCTGTTAGTTTCTGGGTTGGGTGATCCAGAAATTCTAAATGATACAACCAGTGTATAATCCACAATCTCCTTTAATGACAAATGATACAACCAGTGTCTAATCCACAATTTCCTTTATTGCCCAGAAATTTGGTCTAATCACAAACAAAATGTAAAAGGAAGAATATCTTCGTACAAAAAGCAAACTTCAAGCTTTTTCTTTTTTCACTCAAACAGCAAAACACCGTAGATGACAGTAATTCAATTTCTGTATTGCCGAACCACCAATAACAGTAAACAATGCAAGCGATGACAGTTTCTCCACTGTCATCGTGTTGTTGGCATGTGTGGTGAATATGTGTCGGGGAGAGTACTAGACGATGGAATAGATTCTCCCCGAGCATATAATCATGAATCTGAAACAGTTACAGTCGATGGAAAATTCGACTTAACCTATCCAAAGCAGTAGCCATAATTCTGAATAGTAAACACTCCCAACCTGCTTCTCGATATTCACAGAATATTCGAATAAAAATGGGACATACTACGATTAGACCACATGGCAGGGTGAAATATCTTGGGGTCACTTATACCCCAAAAATGAATTTCATCAAACATGTGACCCACATTCTCCAAAAGGGCCTCGGTCGGTCTAAGCAACTGTAAAACATCTTGAAGTGGAGCAACAAAGTTGACACCAAAGTTAAGCCTCTCTGCTATAAGCAGCTAATCCGATCTGGAATATCGTACGCCTTTCCCATATGGTCCGGCATATCTTCGGCTCAAATGGAAAGACTTCTTCTTCCTCAGAAGATGCACCAATCATTCTAGAAGGCCTGACGGTGGTCATTACCCCTATCGACGAGTACTTGCTTCAATTAGCATACAAGTACCTCGAAAACATTCCGAACAGCGAGAGCGGGATTCTTGCGTTCTTGACCCTTCCCTCTCTCGATCTCTTTGGATCAAACCCCCACAATTTCTTCTTCAGTACAAAACTGAAGAAAGCACCCTTCCCAACAACATTCCCCTCTATAATAGAGGATTTTTGGTCCCATCCCATAGGGTCTACTATTAACAAACCACACACACGAACGCATAGTACAAGACGGCACAAACACAAACATACACACCGACCAAAGCGTAGATTATCAGACGCCAAAGACGTGATCTGCGTTTCCTACCGCACCCAAGACCTACCGGTCTTGTATGATTTCTTTCCCACCATCCCTCTATACAAGTAGTTAGAGAACACCTGGACTAACACTCTCCACACTATCCTTGGATACCCCCCTTTTTTCTTTTCTTTTCAGATATCGCGAGACCGAGCCCAAAATCCTCACGGATGTGGGTGATTCTGGTTATCGCAAGTCGGCCCTCTCGCCACCCATTTTTTTTTTTTGTATTCGAGGATCAGTCTCAATTGGCGTCCGAAGCGGTAGGACGCCAATAAATTAAGTTAAAATAAAATAAGAATTTAATATAATAAAAAGTATTTTTATTAGGCTTACCCGATTCCCAGGACCATATTCAACGATCGGTAGCTGCTCTTCGCTCAAGGTTTGAGGAAGCCCGGCGGCAACCGCAACGGGCCCCCTCAGGAGCTGTCTTAAAGAGATCCCGCATCCTTTTCAGGACAAGGAGACACGCTCTCTGAGAGAAGGACCAAGTTTTTTTTTTTATTGGCCTAAACACTCTTTAAAGTATACACAACTGAGAAGATAAGGCCGATTATGTGAGAGAGAAAGTTGTACGAGTGTGAGCTGCAAAGTTTCCGACCTAACAAAGATACAAGACATTTTTTTCTTAAAATTTATTTTTATTTTTCTACATAGTCTCCTTGTAACTCTACACATTTCTCCCAGCGATGCTCCCATCTCTCTAACCTGTCCAAATAGTACTCGGCTTTTTCCTCTGCAAAATGACTGTTCACGAAAGTGATTGCCTCCACATTTGACGAAAATCTTTGTCCTCCGAGCGCAATTTTTAGATTAGGGAACAAAAAGAAGTCGCTTGGGGCTAGATCTGGTGAGTAAGCCGGATGGGCAAGCACTTCAAACCGTAATGGATGGATTTTAACCATGGCAACCGCTGAGGTGTGAGACGGCGCGTTGGCTTGGTGGAACAGGATTTTCTTTTTCTGCAAATCTGGGCGTTTTTCCGCAATTTCTGCGTTCGGTTGGTCAAGTTATGATGCGTAGTATGCACCTGTAATGGTATTCCTTTTTGAAGATAATCGATTAAGATAACTCCATGACTATCCCAAAAAAAAGTCGCCATCACTTTTCCTGCCGCAAAAACAGTTTTTGCTGTTTTTGAAGCCGATTCCCACTTTGTAGTCGACTGTTTTGACTGTATTTTTGTTTCGGGCGTATAATGGTATATCCAAGTTTCATCGACAGTAATTAATCGGAGCCAAACTCGGATTTATTGCTTATTGCGGCTAAACTGCGCCAACAAAGCGTTGGAAATGTTCATTCGAACACGTTTTTGGTCTAACGTAAGCAAACGCGGCACCCAACACGCGGAAGACTTTCTCATACTTAAATCTTGATTTAATATATGACAAACACGTTCTTTGAACATGTCATAGCCTCTGCTATCTCTTTCACTTTACTTGGGCGGTTGTCTAGCACCATTTGGTGAACTTTAGCGATGTTATCGTCAGTTATTGCAGTTTTCGGACGTCCCGAACATTCATCGTCTCCCAAGCTCTCACGGCCACGTTAAATTTCAGCTGCCCAAAATTTCACTGTGATAAATGATGGTGCAAAGACTCCACACACAGAGTCCAACTCATCTTTGATTTGCGTAGGCTATTGCCTTTCAAAAACAAAAATTTAATGACAGCTCGATACTCAATTTTGTCCATTTTCACAAAACACTCACATCGACTCACTCAAATGACTGACAAATAAAAACTACTCGTCCAAAATGGTTGAAATTTTGTTGAGTAACTGTCAAAAGAATTACACTCACTAGCTTTTATTGACGACTGCTATTCTCACGTTGAGTAAACTTGTCAGACCACCCTCGTAAGTGGATGAAAAAGTAGTTTTTCCGAGCATAGTCTTGAATCAAAATTAGCGATTTTTCGACTAGGAGTCTTTATTATTCTTTATATGAGTTATTACGACACATAGCAGTTTCCAGATTTTAATTTTGACTAATAGAGGTCTCTCCTACCCAAATATTAACCCTGGGCAAACACATGTTTGTAGAAAGCCCACTAGAACTACACAACCACTCCAAAAAAACTCCAATCAAGTTACTTACTCGCTTAACGAATCCCTTAACTCACCAACACGCGAGTTACTCCACTTCATTCGTGAAGTGTCCTTGCCCAATATTAACCCAACCACTCGTCTCACGTCACATCTTGATCCTATCTCTAGCCCCTTACAACTTTTCGACCGGAAATTCGCTGTTAAGTCCACCAACTTCCACGTAACACACACCTTCAATCCTATAAGCCCTCCTCATCAAGGCACATACCGTCTGTCGTTTAAACTTAGCTCAAGATTGAATTTCGCATGCCCGGATCCCACATCCTCATACTCCATATACCGCTCACATAAAACCAATAATCGTACCATTAATCTCGAAGATATCGGAAAATTAATAAGGAAATAAGGGCATACACTCTTCATCATAGGCGGCGATTTTAACTCCAGACATCCACACTGGAAAAACTTTGTTTCTTGCCGAAATGGCACAAAATTGTACCAATGGTACACCGAAAATTCTCATGCCCTCAACTTTGAAATAGTCACGCCTACGATTGGTACGCCAGGGAACTCATTTCTGAACATATTTTTTGTCTTAAAGACTTACTTCGCCAAATCACTCCTCCCCACAACGCGGTGACCACGTTCATTCGCAGCTATCGAGTATCCTGGGCTCATATGAGATATATACCCGATTATGGGCGCACAAATTGTACAACTTCAATGTCAGATTGAACGAAAAACTCCACCAACTCTCTCTTCCCCCTGCCAGGAACCTAATGAGGGTTGAGATAAATAACGCTCCAGCACGACTTCACGAGATTCTAGTTGAAACTTCGGAGAGTCATGTCCCGAAGTACGAACTTGAAAAGACTTCAGATTCCCCATGACGACCTTACTCTTCATCTCATCCGGGAGCATAAAAAGCCCTACTGTATAAGATATTGTCACCGCTTTACGCCAAGGGAACCATTATTGCGATCCAGCATCCACAATATTGGTACACTGATAAAACAAAGAATCAATGCCGCCGCAGGCATACCACATGCCTATATTCTAGGCCCCATTCTATTTAATATTTACACCTTACATATTCCTCGCCCTATGGACGGGAGAGTAAACCAGATATGCCATGCGGGTGACGTCCTAGTATACACGTCATCCTGACGAACTGTATCAATATTACATCATCATCATCGGCACTACAACCGGGATCAGGTCTTGGCCTTATTTAACAAATCTCTCCACCGGTCCCAATTTCGAGCCGATGTCATCCAGTTTGGCACTCCCGGGCTTTGGACGTCCTGGTCTACGCCATCCTTCCATCGCAGACAAGGGCTGCCGTGCTGTCTCCTTCCATACATCCTGCTACAAAGGACTTTCCGGGTAGGCTCCTCTTCGCTAATTCGAGCTAGGTGTCCCGCCCACCGGAGTTTACCGAGCTTGATTTTTCTTACAACATTAGCTTCAAGGTAGATTGCGAACAACTCATGGTTGTAGCGTCTGCGGAATCGTCCTCCCTCACATACGGGGCTAACAATTCTCCTTAAGACCTTCCTCTCGAACGCGGCTAAGAGTTCAGAGTGCCTTTTATTGAGCACCCATGTCTCGGATCCATACATGAGGACTGATAAGACCATGGTCTTGTATAGTAGTAGCTTTGATTTTCTGGATAAATTTCGGGATTTAACGAACCTTGATGGACCATAGTAGGCTTTTTTGGATTTGATCAGCCGTTCGCGTATTTCTTCTTCCATATTGCTATCGGCTGATACTATTGACCCAAGGTAGTTAAAGGAATCCACTACTTCAAATTCGTGCTCCACAACCCTGATAGTTTGACCAACGTTAGGTCTTTTCTAAGCAGAAGTTGCCACCATGTACTTAGTTTTTCCCTCATTAATGTGCAGTCCCAGTTTTTGTGCCACCTGCTCGATCTGGGTGAAGGATTCCTGTACCGCCGATTCGGTTCTACCGATGCCTTAAAGTCTATAAACAGGTGATATAATGGAATCTTAAATTCCTGACATTTTTCTATCGGCTGCATATGGGTGAATATCTGATCAATTGCTGATCTACCTGGGATGAAGCCACACTGATATTGACCAATGATGGATTTAGCGTATGGGGCTATCCGATCTTGTAGGATAGTGGAGAGTATATTATAGGCGGTACTCATCAACGTTATACCTCTATAGTTGCTGCACAGTGTGATATCTCCCTTCTTATGTATGGGGCAAATTATTCCACGACGCCAATCTTTCGGCATCTCCTCTTGCTCCCATGCATGCACCACGATCTCATGGATTGCCTGATGTAACTTGTTTGATCAGCTCAACTGGTATGCCATCAGCTCCAGAGGCTTTATTTGATTTGAGCTGTTTTATGGCTTTTAATGTTTCCTCAATGCTTGGTGGCGGAAGCATTTGGTCTTGATCTTGAATTAGTGGAGTCTCCAAATCTTCTGTGAGCTGACCATTTAGCAATTCATTGAAGTGCACTTCCCATCGCTCCAGAATGCCTTCAGGATCGGTGATTAGATTACCGTCTTTATCCTTGCAGTAAGTGCAGGGTGGTGTGTACCGTATCATACATCGGATTATTTGGTAGAACTTCCGCGCCTGGTGCGGACCTCGCTCCCTACTTTTCTCTATTTCACAGACAAGGTTTTTTCCAAGATACTTTTCTTTTGTCTCTGAAGCTTTTTTTCAGATCTTCTGAGCTCTTTGTATTTCTCCTCGCATACCGGCGTCCTATGAGACTGCTGCATTACCCGGTATGCAGCAGTCTTACGTTCAGTCGCTAGTTTGCACTCATCATCAAACCAGTCGCCCCGGTTTCTACGACTACTGCCTAAGATGGAGTTGGTGGTGCTAATGACGGCAAGGTAATCAGCGCTCGGAAAACTATACCTATAAGATAGTGATCTGGGTCGACGTTGGCACCTCGGTACGTTCGTACCGTCATGAGGTTCGAGGAACGGCGACGATCTATCAACACATGGTCAGTTTGGTTGCGAGTGGCTCCATGAGGTGATACCCAGGTGACTTTATGGATATCTTTACATTAGTGTTCTCATGCAAACTATGGGAACCTGCGTAGTGCCCGAAAGCCGGCGCCCATTTTCGCATTCAAATCCCCAAGAACGATTTTCACATCGTATCTTCTGCAGGCAGTGAATAATAAATGTCATACTCGTTTCTTTGAATAACACCACTTCCGGCCCATCTTATTTGTTGTAATGCTGTTATGTTAGCCTTATATTCGGACATGGCATCGGTTAACTGTTGTGCAGCTCGAGCTCTGTATAGTGAGCGGATGTTCCACGAAAAAATTCTTAAATCGTTTAGCCATTTTTGCTTGTGAGAGTTGTCATAATAATTCATTTTTACGGGCCTGTTTATTAGCCTTGTGCCAACCTTTCTCGTGGTCGCTGCATGCATTGGTTCACTACTTGACGGGTGCCAAAGTAGCTATCCAGGGGTGTCACATGGAGACTACATGTCAACTTGGATTGAACAGGGACAAGGATCGCCCTGACATTCGCCGGGTTGCAGCAATCAGTAACTTTGCCCTGTATGTTCGCCCCCCCCCCCCCCCCGGGTTTCAATATTACGGTTGATGGAAAATTCGGCTTAAACTTCCCAAAGCAGTAGTCATAATTCTGAGTAGTAAACACTCCCAACCTACTTCTCGATATTCACAGAATATTCGAATACAAATAGGAGGTACTACGATTAGACCACCACCATCTTAGGGTCACTTATAACACGAAAATGAATTTCATCAAACATGTGACCCACATTCTTTAAATGGTCCTCGGTCGGTCTAAGCAATCGCGCAACATTTTGAAGTGGAGCAACCCACTTGACACCAAAGTTAAGCTTCTCTGCTATAAGCAACTAATCCGATCTGGAATATCGCACGCCTTTCCCATGTGGTCTTGTATATCTTCGGCCCAAATGGAAAGACTTCGGAAGGAAACTCCTCAGAAGATGCATCAACCACTCTAGAAAGCCTGATGGTCGGCATTACCCCCATCGATGAGTCATTACTACAATTAGCATACAAGTACCTCGGAAGCACTCAGACCAGCGAAAAACTACTTATACGGGGGCCTTGTGTTCTTGACCCCTCTCTTCTTCGATCTCTTCGGATCCGAATCTCCCAATTTTCTCCTCGGTACAAAAATGAAGAAAGCACCCTTCTCCCCAACATTCCCCTCTATGATAGAGGATTCCTGTACCCATCCCATAGGGTCTACTGTTGACGCACTATATACACACATGCTTTCTACAAGATAGCACAAAGGCACACACACCCACCAAACCGCAGATTATCAGACGCCAAAGACGTAATCTGGGTTTATTACCGCACTCAAGACCTACCGATCTTTCCCACCATCCCTCCGTCCAAGTAGTTAGAGGACATTCGACCTAACCATGTCCATACTATCCTTAGATACATCCGCGCCTTTCTTTTTCAGATATCTCGAGACCGAGTCCAACATCTCTCGGATGTGAGTGATACTTGTTATCGCAATATGATCAAAAGCCATAGATAAGATGAAGGGCACATTTGTCCTTGTCTCGTTTAAATCGGCCTCTCGCCACACCCTTTTTTTCTGTTTAGAGGTCTCGGTTTCATTAATAAACCTCGCATACCACTTTCCACAAACAGTCAAGCTTGATGTTCTAGCCCTAGCCGAGTGTCAGGCTGACTCATCAAGCGATTTATCTTTGTCGCCCATGATACGACTTAGATTCGAGATTTCATTTTAAAGGTGGAGTTTACGTCTTCACATTGTCTGATTCGGCTGGCCACAGGAAAGATTCATTAGAGCCCAACAACTTGGTCATCATTTTGATGAGTGTTGTTTTCAAAGACTTCGCTGAATTCCCTTGGGCTCTCCAAATAACGATCGGCCAACGAGGCTCTGTGAAAACCTATTATACATCAGAATTGGATCAAGTCACCCACTCGGCTTCAGGGGCTCTTGTTATTAGTGATTTTAATGTACCTACGTCCAACTGATTAGTATAGACAAGACTGGGACACTATCAGAAATGTTCGCTATTATCCACGATTTGACTCACATAGCGGAAGGCCCTAGGAGACTGCTGTATGACCAGAGTAATTGTGCGAATACCTCGGACCTGTTCAGCTTGAGAAACTCCTTTGTAAATGTGATGTAAATACCTGTGCTGGCTCCATCACCAAAATTATTCTTTTGGGAGTGGAAATTGGTTTGATAAAAAAATAGGTAATCTATATATCAAGTCGAATACGTTTGAGACTACCCTCTCAAACAAATAGGTTTATAGGGATTCGAGTTGGGCGAAAAGATTATAGCTGTTCCAAGTTACGACTAAATTTTGGGGAAACCTCGAATATGATTGAATGATATTCGTATGCATAAAGCTAGGGCGCGATTCTGTTAAAAATTTAAAAAGTTTAACGTATATTAGCTTAGCACTTAATTACCTAGTTATCCATTATAACTACAACCGGGCTTTGAAAATATTTCGAAATGATCACTGTATACAGTCAACGATGGATATTTTTAGACATTAATATGTTTGAAACAAAAGGGGGAATACAAATTTGAAGTAGTGGATCTAAATTACTCGCACAACTTAACCATTTAGATGGTGATATGTGTACAATATTTATAGCAAAGTCCCAGAAGACGGGTGCGCTCAGAAAGGTATCCCGCAGTGAAAGTGATTAAATTACACCCTTCTGGCAGCAATTTCGTATGCATTTTTACCTAAGGGGTAGAATTGTGAGTCTCAAAGTTACGTCAGAATTATAGCAACACGCTAATACCGTGGATAAGGGCATGTATCATCCCCGTAACACATGAACCATGTAATCTTGATAACAGACGTAATGTTCAAATTGATTTGGATGGCGGATATTTGTGAATTGTTCACCTGTGCATTCAACTGCAGAAGGTAAAAAGGTGGTCCACCAGGTGAAACCCGTAAACTGCGAGTTCGAATTTGGGTTTTGGAAGACTTTTCAGATACTGGTTTACGATTCAGAGTATTAAATAACAAGGGGTTTCTTAGGTTTACCATATGATCATTGCATACAATTACGATGGGATTATTAACAAAAGATAATGAAAATCTCTTCTCGATTATTTTTTTTTCCAACGGAATTTTGCCTATGTAATATCAAAATTAGATGGGCACAATTTTGGATTCCGTAATTTTCTAAATGATCCGTACGAGGGTTGCCTCTTATGTTTCGGGATTTGGCAACCCTAGTGTTGCAATCCGGCAATTGACAGCTCTGTCGTAAAGTTGGACATTTTTGAGGTTATACGCACTCAGAACGTTTTGACATACGAGCGCTATTTGTGTTGTTTACAGTAACTTAAAAGATTCATCTCGGCCCAAGAATGGAATTAAATCGTCAACATTTTCGTGCGATTATTTTTTTACAACTTTCGGCGTGGATTAACTCAGCAACAGTGCATGGATGAACTTAATTCAAGTTTTGGCGATGAAGCTCCATCAAGGACCAGTGTTTATCGATGGTATGGTGAATTCAATCGTGGTCGTAGTTCAATCCAAGATGAATTTCGTGAAGGTCGTCCAAAATCAGTTGTTGTTCCGAAAACCATTGATGCTGTGCGCGAACTGATATTGGAAGATCGTCATGTGACCTATCGTGAGATTGAGACAACCTTAGTCGTTAGTGGGACAGCATACATTCAATATTGCATAAACATTTGACTGTCAAAAAAATTTGTTCGCGTTGGATCCCACACAATTTGTCAATCGCCCAAAAAAAGGCTCGTGTCAATTGGTCGAAAGAAATGCTGAAAAAATACGGTCGCGGTGCTTCGAAACATGTCTATGACATCGTGACAGGTGATGAATCGTGGATTTACGCGTATGAGCCCGAAAGTAAACAGCAGTCGACTGTCTGGGTGTTTCAAGATGAGCCAAATCCAACAAAAGTTGTTCGCGCACGAAGCACTTCCAAGCAAATGGTCGCCTGTTTTTTCGGAAAAACTGGACATGTCGCAACCGTACCACTAGAACAACACAGAACAGTCAATTCTGAGTGGTACACAACCATTTGTTTGCCAGTTGTCTTCCCAGAAATCAGGAAAACCAATCGCCGAAGACGGATCACTCTTCACCACGACAATGCGAGCTCTCACACATCGGCTGCGACAACTGCATTTTTGTGCACCCAAAACATCGATTTGATGGGTCATCCGCCGTATAGTCCTGACTTGGCACCGAATGACTTCTTTTTATTCCCGTACGTAAAAAACAAACTGGGAGGTCAACGTTTTTCAACACCTGATGAAGCGGTTGCTGCATTCAGAATGCATGTGTTGGAGATCAATCATCATCAATCAGAGTGGCAAAAGTGCTTCGACAATTGGTTCAAACGCATGCAAAAGTGTATAGATCTTCATGGGGAATATTTTGAAAAACAATAAAGTGATTTTCGATGATCAATATTTGTTTTTGTTCTCTAATCCCGAAATATAAAAGGCAACCCTCGTATATTGTCCAACTGTCACAAAAACCCAAAGACATCAGTTGAATCGCATATTACTTCTCCCTCATCAACCAAACCGCTGGGATTAAATTATATATATTAAAAATAATTATTTGATGATTCATAATAATCAATATTCGAGAAATGTGGAAAGTATAAACGAATTCTGACTTAGCTCGTTCAATCCGATGCAATAATTAGACACGCGTTCCGCTTTTTCCCTTTATTATCTTATCTAGTTTACGAATTCGACGTCGTTCCTTATCGCGAACCTTCAAACGTAGCAGATACACAAGTGCAAGAGTATCTTGTATCTGTAAATAGAGCAAGGCATGCGGGAAAATGTCTTTTCTGTTTATCTAAAACGAAAATTGTACAGAAGATAGCTTGAGCTTCTAACACAGAACTAGCTATTTTTTAGAAGGAGGCAAACAAATGTATGTTCAAAAAACATAAGCTACTATCAAATCAGGGTATTGTCTATCGGACTTTTATGTTTTCGAAGGAAAACATGTCATTGTTAATGGTTTAAACTTCTGTAGATAGCAGTTTTCGAAACAGTAAAGGCCGCAGTCTTGATTCTCGTGTGACGCCTCCCCGAAAACTTTTATCAATTATTAGGACATAAGCCCAGCAGAGTTGATCCCATACGCTGCCACTTACAATCGAACAAATAGCTTCTTTCAAGAGCACTTCAAGTAACATGTCACTCGTGCAGCTGAACATCTGAAATTTGCCGCAAATAAGAGAAAATTTTAATAGTGGGTTTTAGACAAGCAGGACAATTACAATATTAGTAGGTTTAATATCATCATCATCATCGGCACTACAACCGGGATCCGGTCTTGGCCTTATTTAGCAACTCTCCCCACCGGTATCCGGTCCTTACCCTAGACTTGTCCATAACAATTTGTTTTTCCGGGCAAGGTTCTTAGCTTTGCGCCAACCTTTCTCAGGATGTCGCTGCATGCATTAGTTCACTACCTGGCGGGTGCCAAAGAAGCTATCCAGGGGTGTCACGTGCAACATGACTGCATGTCAACTTGGATTGAACAGGGACAAGGATCGTCCCGGCCTTCGCCGGGTTGAAAGCAGAGATGTATGTTCGCTCCCACCCCCCCGTTTAATATAAATAATATAAATTGGTGACAAAACGTCGTTGTACTGATTGATTAAGGTCGAGCTTAGAATGATGAAAAATAAGAGTTACATACTTTTAATAGAATCGTATCTGGTCAGTAGAGGGCGCTTATATAATTCGGTTGATATGGAGATAATCCTGAAAGGTTAGTTGGCTACGCATAGAATGGCGTCTTGTGTTCTCTGTGGTCTGATAAGCTATGCCGGAGTGATGTATGAGGATGAGCTCAATAAAGTGAACGTAGTAGTAGTGACAAGGCGGATTGAGGAATCCTATGGACCCTCCCATTCGGTGGTACGAAAAGTCCAAGCCTTCGAAATACACCTCGGTTTCGGTGATGACTTCTTCATTCTGAATCTCTTTCCCTGGAGCCGCCTTGAGGTTTGGGAAAGATAATAGTCCCTGGGGGCCAAGTCTGGAGAATATGGTGCATGAGCAACCAATACACATGGTAATTGGTCCAACTCGGCCGTCGCTTTCAAGGACGCGCCATGGTACAGAACACTTTTCTTCGCAATATGGGACGTTTGTCCAATAATGCTGCATAATACTCTCCTGTGACTGTCTTTCCTATTTGCAGGTAATCGATGAAGATTATGCCATGAGCATTCCAAAAAACGGAGAGCTGATGGTTGTTTTTTTGACCGCTGTGGTCAGCTTTTGTGGCTTTGTAGTGCTCCGGAAAGTCCTACAATTTCCTTACCCCATAGAAACAATCTGCTTCCCCCACATACAAATCCCTACACCCAAATCAACATTGAATTCAATATCAACCAAATCGAACTAAACGTTCAAACTCTCGGACATTGAATTCAATTCAATTCAAATTCCTACAAAATCCAAAGCCCAAAATGTGCATGTGTCTAAACAAAGTCATATCTATTTTCCGCCGACACACAATTCAAGCAATCATAAACATCCTAAAGCATATCTTCACATGCCAGTTTTATGACTTGTAAATGCACCAATTCAAAAACCAACACCTAATTTCCACGGATCTTGTCTTACCCATCCGAAGGACACGCAAACTCTTGTCTGCATGAGCCAGACGGATAAAAAAAAGCAAAAACCCAAATTCCAATGCATATCCTAATATGCAGAATATTTTCATGAGAACTCATAAAAGCGAACCATTATCCTAATAAGCACATTGAACACCACACCCGAAATCAAGATTTTCCATCTGAAACGTTCGTTTCAGGGTACAAAATTTCGATTTGTTTTCATTTAAAAGGAAATTGCATCGCGATTTCCGGGCAGCAGTTGATTAATGTACATGGTCCCCAGCGGAAGTGCTGCAGGAGACAAACAGGGCAAAGTAAGGGTTCCACGCCACAGGTAAGCTATTCCTGGGACGACGTCCCACGAACGATGGGTCGCTACTCTTCCCTCAGGTTTGAGGAAGAACGGCGGCGACTGCAACGGGTCTCCTCAGGAGCGCTCAATAGAGATCCCCCATCCTATTCAGGACCGGGAGACAAGCTACCTGGGAACGAGGCCAATAATTAATACAACAGCTTTACACCCACTTTACAGATTGCCTATTCGACTCAGGCGTATGGTAATGGACCTGCGGCGTTTCTTACAGATACAAACATAATACACAAGCAAATAGTGAAGAACACCGAACGCAAATCGAATAAGAAAAAGCATCAGCCGTATACCAAGCAATAACATAGCAATTCAACAAAGGCCACTGCAGCGTGTACGAATTCGATTTATAAACTCAAATACACTCAACTGATGTGTTCTGTTAGAAGCGCCACAGACCCATGTTTCACCCATCGTCACAAAACGTGGGAAAAAACCGCTCGATTACGCCGCAACAACGGCAATCATCAAAACGCTGCTGTTTTTGCTCGACGGTTAGCCAACCGGGTACCCATCGTGCAGATAGCTTTTTTATCTCAAAACGATTGTGCAAAATGTGTCCCGCCCGTTCTTTTGAGATGCCCACGGTCTCAGCTGGTGGGGGGAAGGGTTCTGGAATACCAGAAAACAAGAAAAGGAGCGGATTGCGAAACAAACTTCCCTCTGAAACATACAAAATATTTTTTTATCTAAATATTAGTTTGTGAAAGTCCTACTCGATACCTGAGCGCTTGAAGAGAACTCAACGATTTACAAATTTGTACTTCCTTTTATACTATTTGCACAATTGTATAATGCGCAATTATTGTGCAGATAGCAACTGTCACGTTTGCTGCTATTGCACGGTAAGCATAAACACAATGCTACTTGATGCATTGCATGGTGTGTTGCCTACATCGCCCGTTGAATCATCAACGCGATGCTGTTTTTGATCGGGGGTGAGTAAACGCGGCACTCATCGCACGATATCTTTTTCATCTCCAGAAGATCATGCAAAATGTAGCCCACCCGTACTTTTAAGATGCCCACGGACTCAGCTAACTCGCGCAACTTCACTTTACGATAACTCAAAACGATTCAACGCACTAGCTTTACGATTTTCGCATTCGTAGCCACTTCTGGCCTTCCGGGGCGAGGTGCAACTTCGGTGCTGGTACGACCCAATTTAAATTCAGTAAACCACCGATAGCATCTTATTCTCGATGGAGAGGATATTGGATAACATTTCTGGCACCGTTCCAATGATTGTTCAAAAGTTTTTCCCATCAAAAGACAATGTTTGATCAAGATACGATATTCCCGTTTTCCCCTTTTTTTCGAAGTAGCGTCACTCAAACGAATGTAGTTTGTAAACGAATGGACGAAACGTCACGAAACTTACAAAAAAAAAAAATGAAAAAAAAAGCCCGATATAGAAAGAATAGAACAGATTTTAAAAAGAACACATATAAATTATTGTTCATAACACCGCAAGGCAAAAGAAAAACAAAAGATTGATAATGTATAATTTAGAGTGCTTGCGAAGAGTCAGTAAGTTAATGTAAGAATAATATTTGTAAAATAGGTTTTAATCTTAAGTAAAATCTGTAATTGAATTGTAATTAAATGTGGATATAAAACAAAAACAAAAAAAACGAAACTTCATACAAAACTAGTGATTCTCGAAATGAGCCATGATCATTTTCTAGTGGCGTCACCTATTGAAAAATCCCGAGATTTTCAACCATTGCAGTCGAGAATGATGGCAGCATCTTCAACCGTTAGAGGCTCAACGCAAAATGTGACTTTGTAACATACTAATTTATAGTATAAAGCGGAAATAAGATTTTGGGTAAGTTATAGGATAATAATTACGAGATGGGGAGGATTGAAAGATCCCGGGACTTTTCAGTCCATGCAGTGTGGGCTTCCAATGAAATTAAAATCTTTTTTTTCTGATTTCAATTTGGAGAAAAAATCTTTTACACTAGTCCCGATATTTAGTTTGACATCCCGATGCCTTTTGGTTGCTGAGCAGTGTCATCGTACCTGAGTTTGGTTCGACCAAGTATCGTGTAGCCAGAGATTTTCCGGGGTGGTTGATGTTCCCTCATACGAGATATATGCTCCAACTCCCGGACTCTAAGATGCTCAATCTTTTTAAATCAAACTTGTGTTTTAGATGCCATTTTTGTAGGGCATTTGTAAGGCATCTCAACATTGGGATCAGTACATTTTTTAGGTCTTTTTTCTTGATTTAATATAAGAGTTTCCCGTCGACCAATGCAAGTTCATGAATGAGTGTGAAATTCCTTTCCTGTTTCTGCAAAAATCTAGTAATAATTGTTACTTATATTTCGGATGGATTCAGGTTTAAATAACTTAGCTCAGGTTAAAAATGGACATTTAAGGGCGCTAGAATATTATCAGAAAGTAAGACAAAAAAATACTACATTAAAGACCGGTGGGTTTCTATGATTTCCCTCTTACTATCCCGCTCCTACTATAGCCTGCACTAACCCGGTAGAAAATGGCAATATGCATCCAGCCCCTTAGTCAAAATTACATTCATACGGAGTGGACAATTCCCTGATCCAATTGATAAGAGACTATCTTTCTGGCCGTTCAATTCAAGTGGTTCTTGATGGTGTCAAATCTGCCTCCAATAAATTAATGCAGGTGTTCCCCAGCGTTTGGTACTCTGCTCACTCTCTTCCTGATCTTTATAAATGATCTTGTGGGGGTTTAGGCTTGGATGCCCAACAGGGGCACGCGGTTCACTATTACCCCCAATGATCTATAGGGGCGCCGATGGCCGGTAGCAGGAAATCAATCGTCAAGGCAAATCAAACACTCTGAGTCGCTTAGTGATAATTGTTCTTTATTTCTTTAATATGCGCACTTTGGGTTTCAGCTAAGTATTACATTGTTTATTAAATCTATGTATTTACGACCATTCATTTTATGACTATCGTTCGCATGCACACTACCGCGGTTGAATTCTTCAATCCCCCATCTTCTGATTGGCGATAATTGTTCCTTATTTCCTGAATATCCACATTGGGTTTTGACGAAGTATTACATTGCCTGTCGAATTTTCGTATTTACGACCATTTATTTTACAACTGTTGCTCGCGTGTACACTACCACGGTTGAATTAGTTTCTTTAATTCCCTTTTTGATTGGCGATAATTGTTCCTTACTTCTTCAATATCCGGACTTTGGTTTCAACGAAGTATTACATTGTCTATTGGATTTTCCGTATTTACGATAATTATTTTACAACTATTGCTCACGTGTACACTACCGAGGTGGAATGCGTTTCTTTTGGTTAATATAATGGCGCGGGAATTCCACTCGACTCGGCTGCGCTTGCTGGTGGCTGGGGATCAACTGACTAGAAAGGGTCGAGAATCCATTCGTCGTCTCCGGCAGTGGTGTCATAGCCAAAACAAGCTCACTGCCCCTTACTAGAAACTCGAAAAGGGTTGCTATGCGTGCGTAGGGAATTCAGTCCCAGCGAATTACTGCCGTATAGGCTGAGTTAGATTCCTCCGTCGCCATGTGTACTGACAAATCGGTTTTGGGAACGCGACCAAGTATGGGCATGGGTTGTCGGTTAGACAAAGGAATATGGGTCTTGGTCGTTGCAGTGGTTGGTTCGCGGACTTGCAACGCATCGTGCTGGTGACTTACCAGTAAGGAGAATCGGTATCGTTTCAATTGGTTTAGTTGGGATGGGAGCCGAAATGGTTTTCGGGGAAAGTAAATGTTGCTTGGCGACAAGCGAGGAATATGGCTTAAGTAGGAAATTAACCGAAATGGTTTTGGGGGGAAATTAATGCTGCTTGGTTGCAAACGGAGAATATAGTTTAAATAGGAAATTAACCGAAGTGGTTTTTGGGAAAAATGTATGCGGTTTGATGTAGTTGAGGGAAATGATTAATATTCCGTTGTAAGTTGAAAATGCATTTTATTACAAATAGGGAAATGGATTCTTGGTAAGTTTGGGGGATGTATGCGATTGCAGATTTGGGGACGGATGCTGTTGCATATTGGGAAGTGTGTTCTTTGGATGTTTGCGAATGGATTGCAGATTTGGGTTATGGTGGCGCGCTGTTACCGGTCAAAATTGGTTGGAATTGTGGGTTGGTTCTCCATGTGATATAGAGAACCCTCACAATCTCTTGTCAATTACCTACAACCCAATTTACTCGTTTGCTGATGATAGCACATTAAGTTTCTCATACTCATATGAACACTCCCGACCAAACACTTCGAATGTCACAATCCACCGGCAGTTTATGCTGGTCCGACCTCAATAATATATATCAATGAGGATTATCTAACCGAGTAGAATTCAATGGCCAAAAAACTCAGTGCTGTCTCTTGTCGTCAAAGGTGAACCCCAAAGTGAATATACTGTCGATGAACGGCACTTGCATCGACGAAGCCAAGGAACTATCAATCTTCGGCACTTGAATTAATTAGACTTTTAATCGGAATGATCAGATATTCGAAGCTGCGAAAAGTGCATGAATTTCCCTAAAAAATGCAAAAGATACTTCACTCCATCCAACCTGGCTACTATTTACAAGGCGTATATTCATCCCGAAATGGAGTTCAACTCCCATATTTAATAAGGCGCATCCAAAACTGCACTACACGTGCTCGACAGAATGCAAAAACGAGCGGTGAAACTTATTGGGGAGCCAGCCGTAAGTTGATCAATTCCGTCGTTAGAACATAGGCGCAACGTATCATGCTTATCTCTCTTTTATAGGTATTACCACAGTCGTTCCTCCCCAAAATTGCTGAAAGCGTTCCGCCCCTTCAAACATGTTCCCGCGATACCCGTCAATCTGTGAACGCGTATCAGCTTACATTGAAAGTGAACTTCAGGGGCACAAATAAACATAGAGAATCATTCTTTAGCCGAACCAAACGAATGTGGAATGCTCTACCTGATCATGTGTTTCTTTGCCGTTGTCAACTCCATTCATATAAGACCAATATATGAGGGTTGCCTCTTATGTTTCGGAATTTGGCAACCCTAGCGTTGCAATCCGGCAATTGACAGCTCTGTCGTAAAGTTGGACATTTTTGAGGTTATACGCACTCAGAACGTTTTGACATACGAGCGCTATTTGTGTTGTTTACAGTAACTTAAAAGATTCATCTCGGCCCAAGAATGGAATTAAATCGTCAACATTTTCGTGCGATTATTTTTTACAACTTTCGGCGTGGATTAACTCAGCAACAGCGCATGGATGAACTTAATTCAATTTTTGGCGATGAAGCTCCATCAAGGACCAGGGTTTATCGATGGTATGGTGAATTCAATCGTGGTCGTAGTTCACTCCAAGATGAATTTCGTGAAGGTCGTCCAAAATCAGTTGTTGTTCCGAAAACCATTGATGCTGTGCGCGAACTGATATTGGAAGATCGTCATGTGACCTATCGTGAGATTGAGACAACCTTAGGCGTTAGTGGGACCAGCATACATTCAATATTGCATAAACATTTGACTGTCAAAAAAATTTGTTCGCGTTGGATCCCACACAATTTGTCAATCGCCCAAAAAAAGGCTCGTGTCAATTGGTCGAAAGAAATGCTCAAAAAATACGGTCGCGGTGCTTCGAAACACGTCTATGACATCGTGACAGGTGATGAATCGTGCATTTACGCGTATGAGCCCGAAAGTAAACAGCAGTCGACTGTCTGGGTGTTTCAAGATGAGCCAAATCCAACAAAAGTTGTTCGCGCACGAAGCACTTCCAAGCAAATGGTCGCCTGTTTTTTCGGAAAAACTGGACATGTCGCAACCGTACCACTAGAACAACGCAGAACAGTCAATTCTGAGTGGTACACAACCATTTGTTTGCCAGTTGTCTTCCAAGAAATCAGGAAAACCAACCGCCGAAGACGGACCACTCTTCACCACGACAATGCGAGCTCTCACACATCGGCTGCGACAACTGCATTTTTGAGCACCCAAAACATCGATTTGATAGGTCATCCGCCGTATAGTCCTGACTTGGTACCGAATGACTTCTTTTTATTCCCGTACGTAAAAAACAAACTGAGAGGTCAACGTTTTTCGACACCTGAAGAAGCGGTTGCTGCATTCAGAATGCATGTGTTGGAGATACCTCAATCAGAGTGGCAAAAGTGCTTCGACAATTGGTTCAAACGCATGCAAAAGTGTATAGATCTTCATGGGGAATATTTTGAAAAACAATTAAGTGATTTTCGATGATCAATATTTGTTTTTGTTCTCTAATCCCGAAATATAAAAGGCAACCCTCGTATATACATATATATATATATATATATATATATATATATATATATATATATATATATATGTGTATATATATACTTTTTTTTAATTTTTTTATTTTACTTCTCCCGGGAAAAACGAATCTATAGCGCTGAGTCAGCGCCCTGAAATGCTATTTTTTTTCGACCGGGTCCGTCAGCCAAGTTTTGAAAGATGTACAAGGATTTCATCCAACCATTTCACGACGCCTATAGCTCCATGGGGTAGTATTTCACCGTGCGGCTGGTCTTTGGGACTATACCTACCACTCAGTAAGTGTGTCAAAGTCCACAAAAGCAAGAGTCGTCAGTTGAGCCTAGGTTTGCACAATCAAACGCAAGACACAAGAGTTGGAACTCACATATTTTCAATTCATAAAATAAATTGGACAGAAATTTGTTTGTTGTATTACATTTCACAAATTCTATAGTTTTATCAGGTTTAAATGCACCCTATTATAATATATATATATAAAAAAATATATATATATATATATATATATATATATATATATATAATGGGTTTTCCAATAGGGAATTGACAACTTTGAATTAAATTTGTGAACGCACCCTTTCAGTCATCATCAAACTGTCACTGTCAATTTATTCAGTAAACTCAACATTTTTTTTCACTGGTTAAGTATACGAACAAATAAAAATTTGCTACCGAAAAAAAGTTGTCAAGTCCCTATTGGAAAACCCTATACATATATCATGTGAAATAATTTTGTGCAGGAGGCAGTCAAATAGAAAAATACACCGACCCCATAAGAATACCACATATATACACAACGAAAACCTAACCATGGCAGGAAGATATCACTAAAAGAAAGTCGAAAAACACCACGGCCGTATAATGGTTATACATTTTTGAGAGTTCTAGGTTAGCTTCACATTTGATGGAGCTCGTGACGTAGCTATCGAGTTAAGCATTGTTGCAAGCACTATTAAAGTTTAAACATTTAAAATTTCTCAAGACTATAAACATGAAACAGTAATGAGATTGAAAAAAGGACATTAACCCAAGATAGTGCGGGGGACCACACAGCAGCCAATCAGATTGGGAACGCCATCTCGCAGGACATGAATTACTCCAATATAAGAGGGCATGTCAATAAGTCTTTAGAAAATGAGGACCTAATAATGGCGCATAATACTGTCCAGTTATCGTCCGCCCTTCTAAGCTTCCCAAAACACAGTAGCCATAACTTTTCTAGATGATTGCATCATCTTTGCCTTCTTTGGAACCATTTCGCCTTTAACAATCCACTGTTTTCACTGTTCTTTCATCTCGGGAATGAAGTGGTGTCTCTATCCATCCCAAACTAATGAGGGTTGCGACGCATGTGCTCCAAAAGTTCTCAGCTGAGAGCAAATGCGGTACTCATCTCGCAGATATTTTTTTCATACCCAATTTATCACGCAAAATTGAAACATGAAACAAATTGAAAATTGACTGATACCTAGTGAGGAATGATCTTACTAAGAAAAGGCCATTAGCGATGTTACGACCACCATCATAGGCGTTTCTAAGGACTTATTGACCTACCCTCGTACATTTATATTTATTTATTTCCGCTTTTTTCAAGTCTTTTTCATCGCAAAATCCTAGTCGGTTTTAATAATAATATTTATTAAATAATTTTAATATCATAGACAGAAATGAATTATTTAGAATCAACAAGTATGAATAATACTTTTTACTTCTACCGACTAAATTTGCGATGCTAATGAATCTTTTTCTGTAATTTCCTTTTTATGTCCACATTGTATCAACATGGATGCGAATCCTTGTCTGATTTATGTACCTGGCGCGGATATTGCAACGAAAAAAAGTATGTGAGTATTTCCCCATTTAATTCATGAGCACCGCAAACTTACTCATGGGCTGCTTATCATGCTGTTTGTTGTGCAAACAATCAAACCGCCTGCCGCACTTTATGGTTGGCTTCATCTAACGTACAATATCTAAGTCAGGTGTGCAATTGTTGTCAATTCAATTTCATAACTAAAACCGACGATCCGAAAATCAAAACAGAAATTTTTATGAGCTACCTACCAAACGCCACCTGTTTACATCATTATTCAGCAAATTCTGAGTTGCTGGTTCAATTAATCTCCCACATCCCTTTCAGCCGTGCAGTCCTCCTCAACTTTAGTCATTCGTAGTGGCATTGCCTTTCCACAGGATTCTAATGCACGTCACTTGTTATCTACCTTTCCTTGTGGTTGTAGTTCGTTGGCCAAACACAATGCAAGTAAAAATCATGTCATATGCGATGTTCAAAGGCGGACACGGATACGAACACGGGCAAGGAACAATCTAAGGGTGAGTCTAATGGGGACCATGTGTTTTGGGAAAGCCATGAATCTTTGCCCTTTCTATGGGATAGGCGGAACCACAGTTTGGGATAAAGTCATCTTACACAGATTTCTGCATCTATAGGGTGGTTCTTACAATGTTCTTAAACTGGAAGGTACTGAATAAATGTGCTTGCTTGCTTTTGTTATCCTGCCAGGACCGCATGTGCTTTTTGTTTGTGTTTTCTATTCAAAAATGCAAGCTTTTGATTTCGGTATTATTATTAGTACGGAATATACAAAGGCGTACCGAAAAATCTATTGAGTCAAGTAATCAAAAGAATAACATCTGGTCACATTGTCGATTAAAAGTTGGATGTAAAAGAAACTGAATGCGGCACGTGCCCCATCGTGACAATTTCGTAATTCAACATTCTTGTCAGTTCCCTCATATGGTGTCCTGATTATGCAGTATCAAAGTGTTTATATTAATGTATTTCCATTTGTACAGATTTTTTATTGTTTACTAAAAACTATTACGAAGGACCTGTGTCAGCTGGAACTTGAAAGTGTGCACGTTTGTTTTACACTTTCACGCGCACAGAAGGCGATTTTGGAGTATCTCACACATAGTTCAAGCGGTTGAAATTCTTCGTCAAAATTTTGGACAACAATATCGAGTCCATTCCTGGGAACTACATGATCAATATCAATCCTGGACGACGAATGGATCTGGGCAGATGCTCAGCCACACTATCGCGCACAGTAGTGCTATTGTCACAAGTACGGACGGACGACGGTGTGTTTTCAGAGAATCACAGCAAAAGAAGTGTTTTGGAATTATCGGACCATCTTTCAAATTGTGAGCTCGATAGGACGAGGCCACTGACCGAAAATGTCATGTAATGCGCGAAACGTGTTTTCCTTTTTTTGTTCGGCCATTTTAACGTGTTGCTCGATCGCATATCGCTCGCCATTTTAATTAGCCAATGCCTCAACTTCACAAATGTATAAAAAAAAACGACAGAAAAGTTGATCTTTTGACGTCGTTTCCATACTACATTGTATACTTCAGGTGTGAACACTTGTTATTTGCCTGTGGTTTAATACTTTCCAGATGCCTTAGTTTCCCCTCTGACATTTTTATTTAATTGAAATACAAGAAAAACGCCGATATCAGGACATCATAAACTTATTCAGTTCCAGAATATAATTTTATACGAGAGTGTACCATTTAATCCATCCTGCAAGGAATTAAGACGTATGTAACAATTCACTGGTAATAAAGTTTCCGGATGTTTCGCCTTCCAATTGTTTAAATAAAACGTAATACACTGTCATCCCGCAGTTTGACGGGACGGAGCGTATGTAATACGTTACTCATAAGACTATTTAAACAAGTAAAAACAAAAACAAATCCTTAGGGACACGAAATATGCCTGGCCAAAGTTAAACAAAAACCTTTGCCACGTGTTGACTTTTACAAAATCAGGAACTGTGGGGTATCTCCCTAATTTTATACAAACGAATTTCCACCCGAACAGGGGATGATCACCCCTGAGAATTCATTGAGCGTGCACTCAAAATGAACAGACGGCGACTCGCATAATGTCGACCTGAAGTACCCGGAACCGTCGTCCAACCCGCTTTCCTACTATCAACATATAAACGACTACCGCATCAACGGTGAGGTACAAACCAATTGAATTAAGCAAATTTGTTGATGTTTCCGTTATTGTTTGCGGTGTCGATGTACGGATAAATATTTATTAATTTAGAAGTAATTCTATTTTCCTTACAACTTTAATACTTGTGACGGTACATCGTGTACTTGAGGGCGACTGAAAGGCATGCGGATATAGCGTTTTTTTTGGTAGTGAACAATCTGCGGGGTGTTTTTGCCCGTGGGCATTACCAGAAATTGGGGCTCCTCGATAGTATAGTGGTTAGTATACCCGCCTGTCACCCGGGAGACCGGGGTTCGATTCCCCGTCGGGGAGCCCCTGGCGCAAGACTAATGATCTTGCCCAGACAAAATAAATCATTATGGAAAATTTAACAAGCCTCAGGACTTGCTAAATAAGGCCAAGACCGGTTCCCGGTTGTAGTGCCGATGATGATGATTACCAGAAATTGTTTGAAAGAATAGTATTTGCAGATCTGTAATCACTTAAAAGCGCAGTTCCAGGTAGAGATTGATTAGATGATGCACATTCCAATTTTTGTTAAACTCATCTTTTCCTGGAATCGGAACAACGATTCGATGGTTTGGATGCCACAATTAACATCAAACTTATTCGCCATTATTGGTATACACTTTATTGAGCTTTTTCGTACGACAAACATTATTATTTCATGACTCCCACATGTATTTTAAAGTGGAGGCCTTATAATAAATAGGAAGTTTAGCGTCCAATGATTTCAACGGAACCTAATTGTCAATTGAACTCACACAGCGCCCGCCGTAGGAAATAAACAAAGAATGTCACTACTTGTCGTTCTTCATCGCATGTTTAAGTCCCAAGAGTAAAGTAAGATATTTAATAAACCTCATCTAACAAGCAACAAATTGGAAGAAAATAAGGAAACCCGACCACGTGTTGCAATTCACTGCCGACGATACGGGGATGTTGCCTCAAACTGCAATATGCTCTTTAAAAACACGGATAGGTTTGCAGATTTTAAAGGTTATGGAGATATAACCGCCACATCATAAATTTCCGAACATCGGCCTGTAGTAGTTTGTCCAGGGAGCGTGTCTCCTAGTCCTTAAAAGGAGAAGGGATCACTTAGACCGCTTCTGAAAAACGTCCTACTGGGGTCATCGCTGTACTTCCTCAGAGCCTGAGGGAAGAGCAACGTCCTGTTGTTGGTCCTGGTTTCCGCCGCTTTTCCGGTCTTCGCAAACCCTCGTCTCCGCTGGGATTGCTTGAAAATAGGGGACTGGTAAAAATGAAATTCGGTTTTTACTTACTAGAAGATTTTATTTTTGATTTATCTCGGCTCGATGTACATTCAGCTACTGCCGTCTGGCACAAGGACTATTAGGATACTGCGGCCGCGAGATCATTTTTTTATTTTTTAATATACTGCATTTATTTGACCAAAAATTAAGAGTTACAATAAGTAATACAGCTAACTTATAATAGATTGGTTACATAATAAGTGTTTACATGTTATTTGTTAACATTTTTCAAACACCTCTTTTTTACACGTGCTTAAGATTTAATGAAATTTATATATATTGGTAATTTTGTTTTCCTGGAAAAGGTCAGAAAAAAAACCAGGAACTCTGTTTATTTTAATTTTGCCTACTTAAAATTACTTAACATAACTTAATCTAATCTTATATACAATTTACAATATTTGATATTGCAATGATAATGACTACATGATTACGGCGAGAGCAGGTGGACCTCAGATAACACATATAAACGTCAGAGGTTAGATATTTGAAAAAGTTGTAGAATTTAAATATCTGGGAACGATACTGACGGCCAGTAATGAAATGTCGAAGGAAATTAACAAGAGACTGCATTCCGGCAACGCGAGTTGGCATACAGTCAGTAAACTGCTGAAATCCAGACTGCTATCACGTAACATAAAGATCCGTGTCTATAGAACCATAATCATGCCGATTGTTCTATATGGATGCGAAACATGGGCTCTCACAAAACGGGAAGAAAACAAATTCCGCGTATTCGAGAATAAAGTTTTGAGGGGCATCTTTGGAGGTAAATATGACGAGGAGGCAGGACAATGGAGGAGACTCCATAACCACGAATTGGAAGAGCTATATCGCAAACCTACAATAGTGAGAGTTATCAAGTCGGGGGGGGGGGGCGGACACGTGGCGCGAATGGGGAACGATAGGACCGTGCATAGAATTCCTGACGGTAGACCAACGGGAAAGAGACCGGTAGGACGGCCGCGACGGAGATGGGAGGACAATGTTAGGTTTGGCCTTGAGGAGATCGGATCGAATGGTCAAGCGTGGAGGGAGAGTGCCCAGGACAGGGAACAATGGCGAAGCCGAGTCGGTGAGGTCATGAACTTCCGGGTTCTTACAGGCCAATAAATAATAATAATAATAATAATAATAATGATAATGACTTAAAAATAATATTTACAATATTGATTTGTGTGGATGTGGGATTTCTCGTTTTAATTGAGGATAGTAAGATATGTTCTTGAAGGAGGGGGTGCCATTCGGTTCTGTGTTAAAGGTAAGAATCTTGGAAAATGGTTGGATGTTGCTGTATTTGAAATGGTTGGGTGCCAGTTCGGTGTTGTGGTACACGACCTGGTTTAGATCGTTAACCAGTCTGCCTGAGGTGAAGAGGGTCCTGATTTGGAGACAATTACGGCTGTGAGTTCCCGTATTGGAGCAGGGTAATGGTAGGTCTGTTATTATCGGGTTGGGATTGTTAGGAAGGTTTTCTATGAAATTTATGAACCGTTCTAGGATCCGTCTATCCAGTCGTTCGATGCCTGCGGTGTTGTAAAGGTCGTCGTTACAATGGTATCTATATGAGTTGGTTTTGCCGTGTATGCCAGTGATAAACCGGAAACATTTTCGTTCAGACATTCGTAATTTCTCCATTTGGGAGGGTGAGATGTGGTATCATAATGAGCAGGCGTATACGAGGGTTGCCTTTTATATTTCGGGATTAGAGAACAAAAACAAATATTGATCATCGAAAATCACTTTATTGTTTTTCAAAATATTCCCCATGAAGATCTATACACTTTTGCATGCGTTTGAACCAATTGTCGAAGCACTTTTGCCACTCTGATTGAGGTATCTTCAACACATGCATTCTGAATGCAGCAACCGCTTCTTCAGGTGTCGAAAAACGTTGACCTCTCAGTTCGTTTTTTACGTACGGGAATAAAAAGAAGTCATTCGGTGCCAAGTCAGGACTATACGGCGGATGACCCATCAATTCGATGTTTTGGGTGCTCAAAAATGCAGTTGTCGCAGCCGATGTGTGAGAGCTCGCATTGTCGTGGTGAAGAGTGATCCGCCTTCGGGGGTTGGTGTTCCTGATTTCTTGGAAGACAACTGGCAAACAAATGGTTGTGTACCACTCAGAATTGACTGTTCTGCATTGTTCTAGTGGTACGGTTGCGACATGTCCAGTTTTTCCGAAAAAACAGGCGACCATTTGCTTGGAAGTGCTTCGTGCGCGAACAACTTTTGTTGGATTTGGCTCATCTTGAAACACCCAGACAGTCGACTGCTGTTTACTTTCGGGCTCATACGCATAAATCTACGATTCATCACCTGTCATGATGTCATAGACGTGTTTCGAAGCACCGCGACCGTATTTTTTGAGCATTTCTTTCGACCAATTGACACGAGCCTTTTTTTGGGCGATTGACAAATTGTGTGGGATCCAACGCGAACAAATTTTTTTGACAGTCAAATGTTTATGCAATATTGAATGTATGCTGGTCCCACTAACGCCTAAGGTTGTCTCAATCTCACGATAGGTCACATGACGATCTTCCAATATCAGTTCGCGCACAGCATCAATGGTTTTCGGAACAACAACTGATTTTGGACGACCTTCACGAAATTCATCTTGGAGTGAACTACGACCACGATTGAATTCACCATACCATCGATAAACACTGGTCCTTGATGGAGCTTCATCGCCAAAAATTGAATTAAGTTCATCCATGCTCTGTTGCTGAGTTAATCCACGCCGAAAGTTGTAAAAAATAATTGCACGAAAATGTTGACGATTTAATTCCATTTTTGGGCCGAGATGAATCTTTTAAGTTACTGTAAACAACACAAATAGCGCTCGTATGTCAAAAGGTTCTGAGTGCGTATAACCTCAAAAATGTCCAACTTTACGACAGAGCTGTCAATTGCCGGATTGCAACACTAGGGTTGCCAAATCCCGAAACATAAGAGGCAACCCTCGTATAAGAATGGATCTGATTATCTGTTTGTAGATGAGCTTTTTGACCTAGAGAGAGAGGCCTTTAGGTTTCCACAACACTCGTCTGCAGAGGTTAAGCTGTATTGAGGCTTTATGAAGGGAATTTTTGAGGTGGGTTGAGAATGACTAGTCGTTGGAAAGGGTTACTCCCAAATATTTTAAAGTTTTGGAAGGTTTTATAAGAGTATTATTAAGCTTGAGTTTAATTATGTTGTGGCAACTTCTAGTGTTGTTTGTGCAGTGAGCGTTTTTGCCCTTAAACACTGTTAGCTGGGTTTTGGTTGGGTTGCGGCGAATTTTCCATTTGCTAAAGTATGCTGAGATGAGCGGGAGGAACTTGTTGAGGCGGTTTCTTGCGGCTTTGACAAATCTGCTGCTAGAGTAAATTAAAGTATCGTCAGCATAATTTAGCATTACAACATTAGTTGGAGGTTGGGGAATATCGGATGTGTATAGAAGATATAAAAGTGGACCGAGAATGGATCCTTGGGGAACTCCCGCGGTTATGTTGTGAGTTTGTGAGAGGGAAGAATTTATTCTGACCATGAATTTCCTACCAGAAAGATAAGATGCTAGGAGCTTTGTGATGTTGGAGTTCAGACCAAATAAGCAGTGCAGCTTATAAAGAAGTCCTGAGATCTAGATACAATCAAATGCTTTGGTAATATCGAGAGATATACTTACGGTAGAGCATTGGTTTTCTAGACCAGTTGTGACATCGTGTGTAAGTTTTAGTAACGCATGGCAAGTGGAGTGTCGCTCTCGAAAGCCAAACTGAGAATTAGAGATGAGAGCGTTATTACTGGCAAACGAGAGAAGGTTTCGATAGATCTTACATTCCAATATTTGGCTTAGGGTGTTCAATAAAGATATCGGACGATAGTTGGAGGTGTTATTGGAACTGCCAGACTTTTAACGGGGATTAATACCACAATTTTCCAGTTGTCTGAGAAATGTGAAGCATTTATGATATGGTTAAGATGGCCGAAAATAGGAAGTAGATTTGGCGGGCGAAGTCTTTTAAATAGAAGGTGTGGTATTCCATCTAGACCGGTTGATTTTTTGTTGGTTCGTGATTTTATGAACTTGATTAATTCATCTGTGGTTAGAAATGTGCTGGTCTCTGAAGGATGTGACGCCTTGTTTGTGTCGTTAAATCCCCCATAGAAAGGAGTATAAGATGCGGGTAATATTCGTTTACAGTGTTTCGAAAATTAGGGACTGAGAGGGAATCATTTTGTTGATGGATCTTTGAGAAGTGCTCAGCGAGGCAATTGGCTATGTCCGTCTCGGATTGGCTAAGATTGTTGTTGAATGGGTTGATGAGGTGATCGATTCGCGGTTTAAACTTCCGACCAGTTAGTCGGTTGATGTTTTTGACGAGATGACGGTTGGGTTTGATATTGTTAAGTGTAGAGGTCTGACCCGCGAACTGTTTTAAATGTTCATTTATTAGGGTGGTCAGGAGTTGGATCTGACTTTTAATAAAGGGGCAGAATCTTATATGAAGTTTTCGGCGAAGTTGTTTTTTGAGACGCAGCAATTTAGTTAGGATGCTGGGTAAAGGTTCTCCTAAATGCTTATGAGAGATGGTGGTGGGTGTATTGCTGGTGAGGGCATCCTTGAGGGTCTGCTCAATTTTTAGGGCTGCTCGATCGATATCAGCAGGGATTAGGTTAGAAGATTCGGGGATTTGCAAGTTAAAAAACTTTTAAACTTTTAAAAAACTGAGAGGAGAAGGATGTCTGGGGAGAAGGTTTTAACAAACAACCGTAAGTGTTGCTTACGGATGTTGGAGTATATAGACTCTGCGTTGAGGGCGACTATAGTTAGTTCAGAGATTGAGGAAAAGAATATGGAAAGTTATAAGTGAGAGAATCTGACCTTTTTTTCGATATCCGACATATGTTTCAATGTAGGAAGCATATTTTATATACTCTTGATTTAGCCCATTATGTCCAGGATGAGGCCAATGGAGTTGGGGTTGTTTGACATCGGCGTGTTTGGATTGTTTTTGATGACATCCGCATATGAAGTTCCTGGCCTTGTAGGTCGTGGTAAAGTGTTCTGGGATGTGGATTTGGTTGGTGCGGATTTGTTGGTTGTAGTTGGCTTTATTCTTCTTTGGAGAATTTTCAATTTCTGAGGGCACTGGGAGAAATTGGCTAGATGCGGACCTCCGCAGTTACAGCATGTCACAGCGATTTCCTTAGTAGTAATGGATCCATCGGGGTTTGTGGTTTGGATTTTTCCTGGTTCCATACCCTGTGGATTGACCTTACATTCTCCTGGTTGATGTTCATCGGCACATCTGCCGCATCGTATATTTAGGTGGTAAGCCACCGCCAAGTGTTCCGAGCCTTGACATCTCTTGCAATGAAGGATGTTTTGTTTATGAGGCTCCTCGATGCTGATTTTATGCGTAAATAAGTACTTAATTTGTTTGAGCTTGTTGGTGTCTTCATTTGGGCGGATTTGGATAATCTGTAGGTTCCTTAAGTTGTTTTCTCGCATGTACGGAGTTTGAAAACAATCCAGCTCTGGGCAAATTCTGATGATCTCCGAGGCTAGTTCTTCGTTGGTCCAAGTTGGGTCAATGCGCCTAATGATTAATGTTGTTGCTTTGAGCTGATGGTGTTGAAAGGTAAAAAATTGGTGTTGTAATTCCGCAAGTTTTCTAACGGTTTTCCCGTGATCAACCAGAGTTGTTGTTGCAATGGAGACAGAGGAGCCTTTAGTGTTTTGTGGTGAAGTTGCGGTGTCCTAGGGCATTTTGTACTAATAGAATTATTCCCTTGATACTGGTCACATTTTTTATGTAGATTGGTGGTGGTCTAACATTTTCGGCTAGGCAGGCAGGGGACTCGGTGCTGGCTTGGCTTGTTTGGTGGATTCCTTATGGGCCGATGATAGTTGTTTGTTTTATTTTGTTTGTTTGGCTTAAGCTGGGAGAAGGCCTTATCTCCATACTGCCATCGTCGCTGTTTTGGGTGGGTTGCTTTAGGGAGTGAATTTCCCCTCGGAGTTGTTTCACCTGTGTTGTAAGTTATTGGATGTATTCCACGGCTTCGTGGAATTTTTGTTCGTAGTCATAGTGTTTTCCATGACTTTCCATTTTTGTGGTGTTCTTCGATGAGTTTTGAAGAGTTTCGATGGCTCTTCTCTTCCGTTCTAATACATATTCCCGGGTAGCGCTCGGATCGTTGTCTGGCATCTGTGAAGACATATTTCGACTACGACATCCCGCAAAAATTACACGTGTTTGTATAGTTTTTTTTTTTGTTTGTTTGTTGCAATTAACACAAAATGTATACAAAGTCACAAGATTCGATATGAACCGCGATAGATCGACGACGACTTAACGTCTACGAATTCAATTTTATTTATATACGAGCACACGATGAATCTGACTAACTGCATGAACGATCGGTGAGTGGCGCCGCGAGATCACTCTACTGTTCCTTTATAAAGGGAAACAAGGACTACTTGGATTAGGATGTATGAATGGGAGAAAAGGATGGTAGGGCTTTTTAAAGCACTACAGCCCCAATGAACTGGTTTATATATATATATATATATATATATATATATATATATATATATATATATATATATATATATATATATATATATATATATATATATATATATATATATATATATATATATATATATATATATATATATATATATATATATATATATTTATCACACTCTGTTGTGGTGTTTATGAAAGATATTTTTAATAGTAAATAGACAATGTGTTGTGTTTAAGGATCGATTTAAAAAGCAAGTGTTTGTAGTGTGTCACTAAATCTTAGCAAAAAGTTGAAGAGGTATGTACCGCTAGTGTAACACCGGCCATTTTCAAGGTTACATTTCCCATATACAGATCCATAATATGTTTACAAAAAACAAGTGCATATAAAAAAATTGAAAAATTATGTTATAAAATAGAGAAACAACAGATTCATTTGCTATTTATACTGGTATACATACACAATAACTAGTTTTGAAACGCATCTAATTTTTTAAAGCAACATATTAGGAAGATTGACATTGTGTATCGCTCAGGAAATTGGCAGTTGATGACACAATTCTTAGAAAACTCGTTTAATGTAATTAGGAAGAGTCGTTGAATGCCCCGAATACTCGTCTATTGAGTCTCACGCGAACTGAGTAAATGGGTTAAATAAACAACTTGCACAAATTGTGTTCACGGTCTTAAAATAACATGAGGTTCTTACTTTGCTCACAAGAATTAACTTACAATCTATTATACCAGCCTGGAACAAGACTACGGCTGAGGGCACAAAGGCCACAAGCAATTTTCCTTACAACTGCAACTCAACGAATAGGCGAGGACATTTCCAGGACTGAATTATTCTAACAACAAAAGCATAACCCGCCACAATCAGAAAATCCTTTCCCAGATTATTTTTGCTGTAAATGATGAAACTGGCTTTTACACAGTCACGTGTACCGTCTGTCTACCTTGGGATTTTGAGCGTATCTCGAGAATTAGGTGGTGGACGTGCATTTCCTAGTACTCTTCACAGATGCCTGTTGGATTCCATAGAAGTACACCTCTTCATCGTCTGATTATTTGGACTTGTTATCTGTATTTCAAGAGCGGTTGGGTGCGGTGCACGTGCCCATAATTTAATAAATGTATCTTGCCAGTTCAGATGTACTTGTTCATCGGCTGTAAATGTCATTGTGTTTGGCATTTGTACGGGTTGGTTTTATATGCGAATCCTAAATATTTAATATCGAATTTCTGTGTGATGTCGTGCACGGTTGTCTCGGTGGAATTGACGGTCGTCGGAACGCTGCGCTTGCACTTTCTGGCCCGTGCTGTTGATTGCAATGTAATTGTCATCGACGTGTGCTCTATAATTTTTCACTTTACGCTGACGTTAAGTTTCACTGGATGATTCGTTAATGAGTAAGTATTTCGCTCGTTGCGACAAACAACTAACTGCTGATTGTTAAGAACGGTTGTCTTGAGGGATTTTGCGCACGAGTGTAGCCTAAAAGATTTGATGGTCTTCAAAAGAGAATCCCAGTAACTTTTAATGGCAAAAATATCAAATAAGGAAGTTGTTTAAAAAATGTCCTTCTCTTATTGCCACTTCAAGTAAAAATGAATGTAAATCATTGTTTTGCTCTTCCGACAGGCGAAGTGTTTGAGTTACTCCGTTCACCTGCCTATTCTACATGATATTAAATTCCGCATTTATTGTAGAAAAAAAAAATTATCACTTAAGACTAAAGCTGCCCTATTTACGGTTATTTTAGTTAAATTAACTTACAGGCTCTTTACTAGTACTATAAATTGTACAATGTCTTTTTGTTTTGTTTTGCCTTTCGGCGTACAATATTTTCTCAATTAACATTGATTTTTCTCAATTAACATTTGGCCCTCTGAGTAGGACGTTAGAATATACTCACAGATAGGCCGGCTTGTCGTCAGAGGCGACAAAAGGCCGAGTGGCAGGTGGGGTCTCAACGTCCTGTCGGCCGGTGAAATACCACCCCATCAAGCTTTAGGCTCCGTGAAATGGTCGGGAGAAATTCCTGGCCATCTTTCGAAACTTGGCTAATGGACCGATTCGAGAAAATGTTGGTTTAGGTGGTAGTCGGCCCCAAGGTGAGATACCACCTCGTCACGCTGTACATTCCGCGATATCGTCGGGAGAAATCTTCGACTATGTTTCGGATGCATGGCTGATGGCCCGCACTGACACAGAGATAAGTCATGATGATACCATCTGAGATAAAGAATTGCGGAGGTGAACTTGTTTCCCATTCGGATCTCCGGGGGGACCATGTCAGGGGGAACATCATGCAAATATTATGATAAATATCCGAACTTTAAGAAATTCGTCATCGCATAAACGGGCTCGCTGTCGAGGCTCTGTCGATGCTCGACTGGTAACGGCATTTTGTAACATCAGGGGCATCGGTTTCACCAATACGAATGTAACCGCCGCCCACCAATATTTGCAAACAGCGAAACCTGATATCCTTGCCCTAACTGACACCAAGATCGATTCATCAGCTGATTCGACATATCCTCGTTGCTCAGTATACGACCTACATTTGAGACTCCGTACGGAGTCTGCGTATTCACGCGGCCCGAACTGGCTTGCCAGAGGATGGTGGCGTTGGATCCCAATAACATGGACATCATATGGTTCAGGGTCGTACTGAGGAATTCAGTTAAATTTCATTGTTGTCTTTAGCGCTCCCCGAATGACGATCGACCACCGACATTTTTCGAACATCTTTCGCGTACTGTCCATTGGATACATATCAATCACCCGGCTTCTGAAATTGTTGTCCTTGGCGATTTTGATGTGTCCAAAACCGGCTGGTTGGTAGATTATGTAAATATATATATACATATATATATATATATATATATATATACATATACATATATATATATATATATATATATATATATATATATATATATATATATATTATATTATATTATATAGATAGATAGATAACAGAACCGACGAGGCTGTGAGACTGGCCGAGCTGTTCGCTGTTAGCCACAACTTGACTCAACTCGTGGAGGAACCTACGGGAGTGCCGTATACCCGAGATGATTATACCTAGAGGTTTCTGAACTACTGGGAAATTCAGATCACTGTTTGTTGTCGATCGCGCAATCACTTGCATTTCAAGCAAATAACTGAACCAAGTAGCTTCGCCATTTATGGACGTATGATGCTGCTAAGTAGGACGATTTGCGACATTTCTTCGCATTCTTTCCATGGTCAGAGTTGTGCTTCGGAGACCCCCATATTAAGGCCTGCGCGGAGTCGGTCATAGAGATTATTCTTCTCGGGGTGGGGATCACCATTCCGCATTCCATCAAAAGAAGCTCATCTGATAAACCTTGGTTTTGATAAAAAACGCGAGCAGGTTACAGCCGCCAAGAACGGTGCTTTTAAACAATGGCGCTCCAAACCCACCGATGTTAACAGAACGAACTTTGTTAGAATGAGAAACACGTGCAACCAGGTGATTGATACTGCGAAGAAGACCTACAACAAGAGAATGACCAATAAGGTCCTTCCGACTTATTCACACTCCTTCTGGTCAATGGCCAGGGCTGTCTGTAGTAATTTCGCTTCCTTCCCCTTTCTTCCATTGGTCACGGGGAGTGGGACGTTAGTCACAAATTCAAAGGATAAAGCTAATGTGTTCGCGAATTTATTTTCCGCAAATTCAAGCCTCGATGCCGGTCTTTTGGAACCACCTGTGATCGCGCCGGTACGGTCTCTGATGTGGGATCTGAGGTTTCGCCAGCTTAATATTCAACACATTCTACTTGGACTGGACTGTAGGAAGGTAACCGGCTCGGATGGAAAACCAGCAATAGTCTTTAAGAACTGTGCTCCAGAACTGCCGCCGGTTCTTGGCAGACTCTTCCGTTTATCTTATGCATGGAGGACCTTTCCTACCTGCTGGAAAATCCCTCGAGTTCAGGAAATCCCAAAGAGAGGACGAAAGTGTCTCCCACAAAATTACCAGCCGATAGCATTACTGTCCATGTTATCTAAGGTAATGGAAAAGGTTATCAATACCGAGTTAATGAAGTGGTTGGAGTGCAACGGATTTCCGAACGATCATCAATACGAAGTCCATGGCAGGTGGTCCACGTGAGGCCTTTTGACCCTTATAACCGATATATGGATATCTGCGATTGAGGGGCATGATGAGTCAAGAGCCGTGGTGTTGGATACCCCCAAGGGTTTTGACCGCGTCTGGCACGGAGCATTGTTGAGTAAACTTCGGTCATATGGACTTTCCCAGCAGCTTTGCAACTGGACGAAGAGCTTCTTCGGAAATTGATCGATTTGGGTTGTTGTGAACGACGAGTGTTCGGCTCTGTATCCTGTTAATTCTGGGGGGCCTCAGAGTTCTATTTTGGTTCCAACCTTGTTTTTACTTCACATAAACGATTTGTTGGAGACAACGGATAACGAGTTGTTTAGCTTTGCGGATGATAGTACACTTGTTTCCTATTTTTTGAGTGATCTATCGATTGATGCATCAACCTTGCACCAGCTGAGATGTAGCCAGATCTGGGATCTGGATAAGGTCCCGCAGTGGGCAAAGGCCAATCTCACACAACGAAGACACGATATACAACATTCACAAAGAAAAATAAATCATCGGCTGCACAGCTGACAATGAATGGCCATGTCCTCGAATCTGGGGAAAGCTTCAAATTGCTCGGCGTCACGATGTGTGTGGGAATGTATCGTGGCATAAACGTATCGAACATCGCCGGATTCGCCTCAGGAAAACTGCGCTATCTTTTTAGAGCCAAGAAATATTTTACTCCGGCTTAATTTCTTCTTCTGTATAAATTTCAAATTATACCCGGGCTCGAATATTGTTCTCAGGTTTGGAACTCTGCTCCTACACATACCCTCGACTTACCTGAGAGCACACGGAGACAAGCGATCCGCCTGATCGGAGATATGGCGCTGAAGTCGGGACTACAGTCGCTATCACATCGATGGCGCGTAGCCGCATTCTGTCTGTTTTACAGACATTATCACGGGTACTGTTCTTCGGAGATTCGTGGTATTGTTCCGCGCAATTTGATTTATGTGCGCTCCACAAGACAATCCGACAGATCGCACCTATTTGCGGTTCATCTCCCGACGGCGCGAACATCCCTGCATCAGAACTCGTTCCGTTACAGAGTGGGAAAGATGTGGAACTCCCTCCCCGCGCGACTGTTCTCGGAGCCTTGCAACTGCTAAAAAGAACTGCAACGGTTATTTGGTGTCGCTTCCGAGAGAAGTGTAATTAAAAACAAATGAAAAATTAAGGGGGGGTTCCCGGATACGTCTCCGATTTTTCTGCCCTCGTCCGTATTGTAGTCACCTTTCTGTTGATAAAGTAATTTATGACGACTTTTTGGAGATAAGGTGGAGTGCCCACTCGCTTCAGGGATCATCTGATGGGCAACCAGTTGGTGGAGTTAAGGGCGTTTTTGATGTCCGATGTAATCATGGCACAGTATTTCTTTGTTCCCCAATTCCATCTTTTACCTTTTATAGTTTCCTTAGCTACTTTGCCATACTTTGGTGATCGATAGCGAGTTCCTGAAGCCATATCAACGATCCAATAGGGCTTCGTTCTTTTCCGCTATGGCGAGCAATCCACTCCAGGATTTTCGCATTGTATCCAGGAGGGTGATCGGGTGATAGGCTGTCTGGTGGTTTATTTTTTCCCTTTGGCAAAAGTACTACAGTACTAGGTGTTCAATATTCCACGCATCGAGAAATGTTTCATCTTCCAGGTCTTTCTGAATAGCGGTTTGGAATAACTCTGGTCGCGTTTTAAGTACCGCTTTGTCGGCTTTGTTTGGGATCCTGTCAGACCAAGGAGCTTTTTTTACTGCATATTCAGTTGCATGCCCCCTGTGTCTCTTATCGTCAGCGCTGTCGGTGCCAGAGTTTATAACAACGTTAAACTCCATCTTGGCTTTCCAGGGAAAGATATGCTCTATTGTTAAGTTCAGCATGTTTGGATATGATACGTGTGGGGTTATGTGTCCCTTTGGTCGTGCTATAAAAATTCTGCAGACGGTGCCCCAGGGATTTACATTCACCTCTGCGCAGATGTTTCCAAAGCTTCTCGTCTTGCTATTTTTTATAGCCTTGTTTACGTCTTGACTTTATTAAATTATCAAGGTGTTCTTGAAAGTCAGTTCTCCTCTTGATCTCTGCATCCTACAGCGACATTGAGAACACTTCTAGTGGTTTAATTTCGTTTGTCCACCAGTAGCACGGTTTTCTTCCCACCGTGGGTATCCATCCGTCTAGGCATTGCTGCGTTACAGGCTCTGTTCATCATCTCTATTAATTTGTGGACCATGTGCGTCTTACTTCCCTCGATTGTTGGGTTGCAAGACCTGTTTGTAAGTCTAGGTGGCTCTCGTTATTTCTGTCAAGTTCCACTATCATGGCTTGGCGGTCATCGTGGGTATATGGTGAAGTCTGTATTTATGTGTGTCTAAAATCGACAAGGTTGGTGATCATGGCTTTACGGAGCAAGCGATGTTTCTATCCGGTTGCAGAGCTCTTTGAAATGTTGGTATCCCTTTCGAAACGACTATGATAATAGCATATTCTCAAGGAGTTGGCGCGGGTTGGCGTGTATGGCCTTTAGGAACGGACTTTTACGGTTCTGTTGGTCACTGTCAGGGGGTTGTGGATCACGCAGCTCGAGTTTGTTGATTTGAGTCCGGAGTTCCTCGCTGATTTATTATTTGCAGTATGTGGTAGTGCTTGTCACATCGAGACATGATGTATCGGGTAATGCCCACACAGAGTGTTCGGCTATGGATGTATAATTCCTCATGAGGGGCCATGAAAACGCACTAAATCAGGTCGGTTCTGGCCACCAACATTTTTCGGACATTTTCTGGGAGCAACTCAATTAGAAATGTCAAAAATCATTTTTCCGACGATGATGCAGCTGTCGGCGAAAGCACAGAAGCTGGTTAATGCGACGGTATCATCCCTAGGACGTTTATCTCCCAACAGAATCGACACCAGTTGTTTAGCGTATTTTAGAAAAATACTCTGAGTACAATCTCTTTAAAACTTGGGCATGGGTTGTTGTGGGTGATGATTTCACCAATATGTTATTTAGACTCAAATTCTGATCCACGATCTACGTGGATAGCAGGATTCTGATTCGTTGCTCTGTGATTCCTTCGCTTTGTAAATCAGATCCCGATTTGTGTGAACTACGGAGAGCGTCGGGAGGATTCTATTTTGCACCTAGGGACGTCTCCACACGTTAAAGGCCTCCATAAACTCGGGAAGATGATGGGTCTGTGGGGGGCGACGTTACAGCTGGGTGCCGGCCTGTCGCGGCACAGGGTTCTACTTCGCCCTCGCAAACATCACTATTAGTTCATCGGTTCCGCCATTAACCGATCACCGAGGATTAAGTCCAAAACGCAGCAAGACACACAGATGCCGGCCGAGAGAAATAAAACACGAGTGCTGGTTGGGGACCACCACTTTAAATTTAATTTTATTATTTGTCCTTTAATTTCCGTGCTTTAATTGATTTCTGTACTTTAATTGGAAACGCAACACACAGCTCATTACGATGTTCAAATACAGGCGCATGACTTAAAACACGATAGACTTCGACACTACTGACCCGTACTGCACCTCGCGGACGCACTCGGCTAGAATCGCGTCACCGTGCACACCGGTGAGCGGGAGATCGCGTGACCGTGGCGGTCGGTGGATGGAAAACGACTCACCGAGGATAGAATTCTGACATGAATTCCATCCTAGGTTAGGATTAAGAACAAAAGAAGAGAGAGCAGAACTTTTCTCTTAAGAGTGTGGCCGCCAAGGAAATGCACTATTTCAGTGCAGTGGTGTGTGTGCACGATCGAACAGATCGATGTTATTTACACGGGTTCGAAGGCAGTCGAACAACGAAACAGGCAAGCGGCAAAGACAAAGGAGATTCATGATCTATGTCTATGGTGTGCAACGTTGCTATGTTAGGAAAAAAAGGGTGCTAATGGGATGCGATGCTTTATACAATGGAAATTGTATATTGTATCTTGGGTCGGTGGCAGAATCGACTCCCTTGGATGCCTTTGTATGTGTCGGGTAATTCGCTTTGTGGCGACAAAAAAATTGAAGATTGTCTGTCAATAGGAAAATGCTGGGAATACGGCGGCTTAATGAGTGAGATTTATGTGACGATCTCGACTGAGGCACTGCGGTTGTTAGTTGACCTCGTTTCAACAAGTGGACTAGGTATAATATTCTATTCTTGCGGTATTTTGTCAGCGATAATAGATCGTGTCAGTTGTTCGATTTGATCATCAGTCCTAATCGAAAGCGTTTGAACTGTGTTGTCTAACCGTTCAGTTGCCTTGCAGATATGCTTTCAAAAACTCTTTCGGTTTTTGTTTTTTTTTATTACGCCTCCCGGAAGAGGCGAACCTATAGCACCGAGATGCCACTAAATAACTGCTGCAGTTCTTTATGAACAATTGCAGCTTGTAACGCTCCAGAAACACTGGCGTGGGAAAGGAATTCCATAGCTTTCCCGCTCTGTAACGGGACGAGTTCTGTTGAAGAGACGTTCGCATCGTCGGTAGATGAACTGCAAAGTGATGGGTTTCGTTGGATTGTCTCGTGGAGGGCATATAAACCGAATTACGTACCAGTACCCATGATAATATCTGTAAAACAGACTGAGGTCGGCTACGCGCCTTCGATGTGATAGCGACTGTAGTCCCGACGTCAGCTCCTCGTCCAGTCGCAAAGCTGCTGAGAAAGTCTGTATGAACGAAGTTTGCTCAGTAATGCCAGACGCGATCAAAAGCCTTGGAGATATCCAATGCAACCGCCTTTGACTCAACATGCCCCTCAATCGCAGATGTCCATATATCGGTTATAAAGGTCAAAAGGTCTCCTGTGGACCGCCTGCCAGGGAATCCGTATTGACGTTCATTCAGAAGTCCGTTGCACTCTTAATACTTAATTAACTCGGCATTGATGACCTTTTCCATCACCTTTATACTATCGGCTGGTAATATTGTGGGAGACACCTTTTCGCCCTCTTTGGGTTTGGCTGAGCTCGAGCTACCCTTCAGGAGATAGGAAATGTCTCCGTGCATGAGATAAGTGAAAAAGCATGTCAAGACCGTACCGATGCGATCACAGGTGGCTTCAAAAGACCAGCATCGAGATTTGAATTCGCGGAAAACAAATTCGCGAATACATTAGGTTTATCTTTTAAATTTGTCACCGGTGTCCCGCTGTCCGTCACTAACGGGAGAAAAGAAGAGGAAGCGAAGTTATTGCTGACAGCCCTTGCCATTGACCGAAAAGTACGTGAACCAGTTGGGCACTCAAGGAGTTTATTGGTATCAATCGGATGGTTGCACACGATTATGAATCTAACAAAATTCGTTTTGTTAACATCGGTGGGATTGAAGCGCCATAATTTAAAATCGCTATTTTTGTCGCTGCAATCTGCTGCATTTTTTATTAAATCAAGGTTTATCAGATGAACTTCGTTTGATTGAATGCGGAATGTAAATCTCCATCCCGAGGAGAATAATCTCCGCGGCCGGCTCCGCGCATGCGTTGACATCGGAGTCTCCAAAGCACACCTCCGACCACGAATAGGATGCGAAGAAATCTCGCAAATCGTCCCGTTTGGCACCTCCATACCTACATATATGGCGAAGGTCAGCTTTTCGCTTGAAATGCAAGTGGTTGCGGGACCGATACCAAACAGAGGTCGGAGCATCCCAATGGCGCAGCAACTTCCGCGGTATAAACGCTTGACTCGAATGTCAAAAACAGATCCAGGGTGTTCGCATAATCACTTCGGGTATCCGGCAATCGCGTAGATTTCTCCACGAATTGAGTCAAATTACGGCTGACAGCGAACATCGGTTCTATTAGAATTGATTCGCCAGCTGGGAACCGCAACTCCAATCGTTGCAGATGGTTCGCCAACTGGAAACAGCAAAATAAGCCAATGTTGATTGTATTCCAAAACAGCGAACAATAGGAAAGGAAAACAATAAGCATTAATTTTGCACTACTTTTATTTGTTACACAAAAAAGGTCACCGAGCAGCAACAATTTCACTCTTCTTTTTCACATTTCTTAAAGCAATCAACTGAAAAACAAGCAGCGTATACAAAAAAACATTGCACCGAAACAGCCACTTCCAACACTTCTTGCTTCAAATCACCGGTAGAACCTTCCAAAACAACAAGTTTTTCCACCTTGTCCTTTTGAACCGTAGTTGAGGTCAATAACCAGAGTCTGTCTCTTTCGAAAACGCTGAAGAAGTTGTTTTCCTTGGAGTTGCAGATGACGATAATCGTTGGTGTAGTTTATCGTCATCAGGTTGTTGGATTAGCTTTTGCTATTGGTGTTCTTGTTGGCACTGATGTTGATGTTGATAAACATCGGACTTATAATCAGTTTTGGTATCGCATTCATTTCCGGCTATTTGTAAATGAATGGACGTGAACTCCTTTTCTTATCTTTCTAAATGTGGAGTTCTACCAGATATAAGTGGTGATGTGGGAGTTGTTGGTCAGTGGTATGCAGTCTTCATTGATATGGCAGGATAACATTCTTCGTCCATATCATTCATCTGTATGTTTTGTTGCTGTACTGCAACATCTTCCCGGGCCGCCGACAATGAACCCAGTAGTCCCCTTCAGTTGGCGTTACCAACGTGTGCGTGTCAGCGCCGTGGGAAATAGCGGTTGGTATTTGTGGTTGAGCTCAGAGGCCTTAATGCTTGTGTTGCTCATAAACCGGTACTGAACAACGGCAGGGTGGCAAAGTTAATTATATTGTTATACTATAGTGATTGTATTAATTGAGTAAGTTATAAAAGATAATGAGTTATTGTTTTCAAATAATTCGTACTCAGTTATCAGTGTTAGTGTGTGTGTGTGTGTGTGTGTGTGTGTGCCCGAAGGCCCAGTTGGCCAATGATTGCTAACGTTGTAGCTTGCGATAAGGCCGTCGTTGTGTGTTATTGATATTCTCCGACAGGTTGTAGAGAAGTGCCTGAAAGGCGATATTTGTCGCATCAGCTGCGGCAACGATTTGAATGAGCACTTTCGTTATTCATAGTTTGTTGTTTGACTTATGCGTTTAATGTTGAACGTTGGTTGGATCGTAAATCCCTGGTGTCGTCGATGAACTTCTTGGGCGTAGTCCTCCTTTGGATCGTGAATCCCTCTGTGTCATCGATGACCTTCTTGGACGTAGTCCTCTCTTTGGATCGTAAATGCATATGTAAAGTATCAATATGTTGGACGTAGTCCCATGCTGCATCGTAAATTCTTAAGTAGAGAATATCTTGGACGTTGTCTAATGTTGGATCGTGGAACCGTAAGTAAAGTATAAATATTTTGGACGTAGTCCTATGTTGGATCGTGGATCCATGAATGGTAATTGAGCGATGTGGTCGTCAATATGTTGAATTGTTTGTGTTTGTCCTTGGTTGAAAATGTGGCCATTTGGAAATAGTTGAAATCTGGGTGCACTAGATGGAGCTGTCGATTCAGTCCAAAGACCGCTTTGTTGGGTTAAAGTCGGCCGTGCAATGTTGTTTTTCTATCATCTTCTGAATATGGCCAGCCTGTGCCGATATTAGAAGTATTAGAGTTGCCGCCAACTGCATAGGATCATCTGCGTCTCGAATCCAAGGTGATTGCTGTTGCAGTTGGGGATGTGTCCCATCTACGCCGCTAAACCAATGCTCGGCGTTGGGCGAATTTCTTTATGGGAGCTGAGATTGTCGTTGGCCACATTGCCTGGAGGAGTATTTGAATCACTCGTTGAGTGATTGTTTTGATGACGGTGACTTCGGTAATTGGTATAATGACCACCATAGAAATAATCTTGTTCGCCTCGAGAACCAGAAGAAGTCGATATACTGCTTGATTTGCCAGACTACGCTGAACCTCCCATCAGATCAGAAGGGATTGTATTGTTCCCTTGATAGCAATTCGTGGGAATTGATTCTCCGATATTGTGGATGCTCTGGCATTTGAACTGTAGTTACCATCAGCCGATTCACATATCCAACGTTGAAGTCGCTGAGCGTAACTCTTATTTGCTGAATCTGGACTGCGGTCATAAGGTGCAGTCATTGTCTGTGAACCACCATCATCCTCATAATAATTGTCATCATTATGTCTATGCTGCTGCTGCGATTGTTGTTGTGGGTGCTGTGACCGCATATGATTCCCTTTTGGAACAGCATGGTTGTTCAGGTTTTGATGGTGTTGTGGTTGAACACCTTGCGGCATATCCTGTTGAATTAGAATTGGCACTTGATTGAGCCAGAGAGGTTGCGCATCCGGGTTGCTATTAAGAAGATTACTCTGTTGATCAATAGAAGCCTTCGTTCCATTGTGCCGCAGGATGATACAGTCCCAAAGCCAGTTACCTTTCTTCTTCGTTTGGTGGCTAGACCATATGTTCGCGATTCGTTTTCTGTTGATATGCTTTCTCGAGGAGTGCCGGCGTCTTTCCTGTTCTTCTCCTTCTATACTCCCTAAGTGGTGTGGTGCCCCCGTGGCAGCGATGTGTAATGGGCGGTGCTAAGAGGGTGCCCCCAGAGCATTTCGTCCAGGCGGCGAAAGGCGAAGAACCCCAGACACTTGACAGCGTGCCCAGGTGGCGAGAAGCAACAAACCTGGATGCTTGAGCGATGAGTCCAGATGACGAGAAGCCTTGAACTCCACATCTGTGACAGCTTACCGATGACATGCTTTCCGAAGGGTGTCGGCATCTTTCCTTGTTTCTCGTTTTCTTGTCCCTTAATCTTACAACCGAAAGCCTATCTTAGACACCGACTCCGTTGGAGTGGTGCCCCCGTGTCAGCTACGTGCAATGGGCGGTGTTAAGAGGGTGCCCCCAGAGCATTTCGTCCAGGCGGCAAAAAGCGAAGAACCCCAGACACTTGACAGCGTGCCCAGGTGGCGAGAAGCGGCAAATCCTGGATGCGTAAACGATGCGCCCAGGTTTCGAGAAGCGGTGCCCAGGAACGGATGTGGATGAGGCGGTGAAATCGCAATTCTCGGAGTTCTTGGCTTTATTCATCTTCAATTCGATTTTTGGGTTGATACTTGCAGGTATCAATAACCTTGCACTTGCTAAATAAGGCCAAGACCGGATCCCGGTTGTAGTGCCGATGATGATGATGATGACTTGCAGGTATAGGACCGGATATGCCTTCGTTGACAAAAACTTTCTTTGGTATTGACCGCTGGCTTTACTGTGAGAGCTTCAGCTCTGTTGTTGAACCTGATTTCAACACACTTGGATTTCATTGAACTGTCTTCTCGACTGTCCTGCCCGATGGGCATCGTCCTCTTTTTGAGGTTCTTTCAATGTACGCGGGGCGTATCTAAGTGGTAGCGTGGGTCGTTCCAAGTACCTGCAACTTCATTATAAGAGGAGCCGAATGATGTCCTCAACCGAAATACTGAAACCGATAGACCTTTTTTATTTACCCGCGGTGAATTCTGTAGAATTAGGATAAATGAAACAACCTTGGATGTTGAAAAGTGGACTGTAATTTGTTAAATGTAATATGATTTGGTAGAATGACTAGCTTTTCGGTTACGAATATTGAGATCAATATTATTACTTATTAAGCTTCCCGTCGTATAGGTTGTGAAAACCAAACGTCCGGCTTTCACTTGGGATTGTATTATTTTCTTTATTTAAATTCCTTTTGGCTTGAACATTTTTTTTTAGGATCTGGATGGTATGCGGCCAGGGGTTCGGCCTCGGAACTTCAACTGATGATGTTGGTCAGCGGTTCGACCTCGGAACTTCGACTGATCACGAAATTTAAATTTACCGCCCTTTTATAAATTTTCTAGTTGAGAATTGTCAACTATTTTATGGTCAAAATTCCCAGAAACACACATAAGAGTTTGCGTTTCAATTTGAATTGTGTTCTGGGAATTTGTTAGAGGCTTTAGTTGGATGGGTTCTCGGAAGGGAAATCATGAAATGCGTTTTGAATTTAGCATTTCATGATGTCAAGGTTTTTAGGAATTGAGTCAATGTATGATGAATTAACTTTTGGTTAAATTCGTTGTACATGTGACTCAATATGGGATTTGAAATGAAGCAATGGGAAATTTGGGATTTGGGTTTATTATGTGGAATTGAATCAATGAACGATAAATTAACTTTGGGTTAATTTATTGCTCATATGATTCAATATGAAATTAGGAACTTTAGGATTTGATAATATTGGGGATTTGGATGGGAGTAGTGATTTAGGATCGCTACACCATTGTTTTCGATAGAATTTCTTTCTGCGTTCTACCTGATGTTGAGATATTTGTGCTGCAGGAACTGGACAAACAAAATCCTAAAATATGTTAAATATTAAAACATTTGTGCTGCAGGAACCAGACAAACAAAATCTTCGAAATGTTGAATGTTGAAATTCAATCGAATAAATTCATGTGGGTCGCTTTCCCAGAGGTCTCCGTGAACAACATTATTTGAAATATAACATCTTGAATAATTGCAACCATGTGATGTTTAATTTCTTCCAGGAATACATGAATCACAGCATTTCTCAGGTACACTAGAATATGTGTTAAGACTTGCGGTGACGCAGGAACGCGGTTACGAGTTTGGTCGAAATCCTTGAGTGAAATCCAGAACACTTGACGTGAACGTCAGAAAGTGCCATTCTGTAAAGTTCAGGTTCACCACTTTAATAAATTTAATGTTATGTTGAAAAGTCTTCGTATAGACGCCTGTGGCTTCATTGTATTTTCCTGTATTGAGATATGCATCTTCCATTCGGCCATATGCTTTGCTGTAATTTGGATTGTCGAACAACGCAGAGTTGCAGTCTTTAATCGCACGATCATTTTCTGTTAACGGATATATGCTGCAGCTCGATTACAGTAGAATATTGGGTTTTTCGGATCGAAACTGATGGTCCGGTTGATTGAAGTACCACTTCTTGATACATGCGTTCCTTCATCAGGCGGTTGCCTTCCTGTATGTTTTGTTGCTGTACTGCAACAAGAATGTACCCATCAGCCGGAATGGTGTGGATTAAAGTCGCCAAGGACTACAATTTCAGCAACCGAGTGGTTGATCTGTATCCAGTCGACGGTAGGTGAAAGATGTTCGAAGAGTGTCACCGCTCAATCGTTACTCGGAGAGCGGTAAAGACAACAAATAAATTAACAGAGTTCCTAAGCACGACCCTCAACGATGTGATGTCCATGTTAATGGATTCCAACGCCTGTATACTTTGGCAAGACAAATCGGAACGCGTGAAGACGTAGACTCCACCCTTAAAACGGAATCTTGAATGTAGGTCGTATCCTGAGGAATGAAGATATGTCGAATCAGTTGACGAATCGTTCTGGGTCTCAGTTAAGGCAAGGATGTAAATATTGGTGGTCGGCATTTACATTAGAATTGGTAAAACCGATGCCACCGATGTTGCATAATACCGTTATCAGTCGAACGTCGACAGAGCTTCGAGAACAAACCCAATTACGCGATGACGAATTTCTTAAAGTTCGGGTATTTATCAAAATATTTGCATGATGTTCCCCCTGACGTAGTCCCCCGGGTGATTCGAATGGGGAACTAGTTTACCTCCGGAATTCTTTATCTCAGAAGGCACCATCATGACTTATCTTCGTGTCAGAAGATATCGTGGAATGTACATATTGACGGGGTGGTATCTCACCTTATGACCGACTTACCACCTTAACCAACCTTTTGTCGAACCGGTCCATCAGCCAAACTCCGAAGGATGGCCAGGGATTTCTCCCGACCATTTCACGGAGCCTATAGTCTGTTGGGGTGGTATTTCACCGGAAGAAAGGGCATTGGGACTCTACCGACACTCGACCTTTAGTCGCCTCTTACGATAAGGCGGCCTAGCTGTGAGTATGTTCTAAGGCCCTACTCATAAAGCTAAAATCTATTAATTTTATGTTCTATATTATGCAGGAAAGACCCACAATAATAGGTGTTTCTTACTTCAATTAGACCCTTGTCAATATTGTATTGTTCATCTTTTTTTTAAAGGTTCCTTGTGTCTACTTTATGTGAGGGAAATGAGGCCAGATCAGGAAAGTAGTGACAGCCGGATGGTGATTATGTCATAACGTTCACTTTCCCATCGACGTAATCTTTTGACGGTTTTTTTTTCATGAACCTGTATTTATGTATTTAAGGGGGCTTCCACCCATTTATTGGCTTACCTAAGCAACATAATTACTACAACTATAGTATATGTAAGTTACAAACTAGAGAGCTTAAGAACTATCTTAACTAGGCTTAACCTAAGGTAACCAGGACAAATTAAGAACTCAGGAGTAGGGGCAGGCGGAGGGGGAAGGTTATAGTAAAGTGAAGGGGATCTGTATTCGAAACTTGTTTCACGAAAGGAAGACGAGTATCAAGACCGAAATCGTGGGTACGTGAATTACTCCAAATCTATGTCGAAACAACCATGCAACAACACCGCCAAGTTAAACCTTGAAGAAAAAAGAACCAACGGGATTATCGTCCTTGTAGTACAAAAACAAAATTCATGAGACTAAATTCCGATCCTTGTCATAATTAACATAAATTAAAATTGGTAATATATTGTTTAATATCTTAGTAGCCTAGAGTCTGCGTGTTTAGAGACTAGTTTAAATCTGCGTGTTCAGAAATTCACGTGAACTACCTTAAGAAGTCAGCCACTGAGGCGGTGTCTGAAAGATAAATTATCGTTTTTGATTTATGATGTGACTTCACGTTGCCGGGCGTCAGTACTGTGAATTTGTGATCTGGAACGGATTATACAGTCTTTCCCATAGTAATTCATGGATTGTTGCGATTTTTTTTTGCCGAAGCGAGAAGTTATTTATGTACCTGCTGTTGTTCTTTTTAATAGGGATCTTCATACTCCCCTCTATGCTTTAAAGAAGCGCTTGTTTCTCATTCCCATTTATTCTAATTGTCGTTTCCTTCTGATTTTCATTGGTTTCTTGTTGCTGACTTTTCTGAATGCAGTTCATAATGAAGCAGGATGTTCCAAATGTTGAGCTCGACTTACGGCGTTATTTTCTACATAAAAATCAACAACATTTTAGCAAACCACATTTTAAAGCAGAAAGAAAAATTTTAGAAAAAGATTCGATATGTTAGAACTTGTTAACGTATTTTATATGAGTCATTCAAAATTGGCACCCGCCCCGGTATTAAACATTACTATTTGTTTCAACATACCGCTGCTCATCCCTTCTATCTCTTGGGAACAGTGTCGCCAATTCTATATCTTACGATGAGATTGATACATCAAAAGTATGTACTTTTAATTCACTCAGCTCAAATAAGTTTCTTCATGTACTAATGGGCATAATTAAAATATATGAATACCTAAACGGCAACCACTGAATACAATTATTGGCTGGCGAGTTAGAAAAGTTGTCCGTTCATCGTACAAAGCCACTAATGAACAGTTTCCCAAGTTGATATACCAACTGCAAATACTTAATTAAATGGCAATATTCCATTAGTTGATAGACGAGTTCGTCAGCCGACAAAAAATATCCAGTTTAGTTGAATTTACACCCGCAGGGACTGGTTGGGTAAGGGTCGCTAGAAGGAAAAACTACTGTAGACTCGGTGCACAGTACAAAGGGGAAATATTTATTGTTAACACTAATGTAAGTAATTGAGTGCGAAAATACTGTGGCACTTAAACTTCGTCCTTTTCCGTCAAACTATGGTCGCCCAGTGGAAAAGAATGGTAAAAAGCACTTGCCTCGTCTAAGCAGCGGATAGAATAGATGACTTAGATTACCCCGGAGAGATGGGGTGATTATTCACCCTGTTACTCTCTACGGGTAAATTTTATTAGCATGGATAACATCAACCCTCAGTGAAATACGAAGAATTACTTGCCTTGGATCGGAGTCAGTATCTAAAAAATTGCTAAATATTTGTTGTGGATCGTGACAATGCGGTGTTTTAGATGCATATGGTAGACCTTGCATATGTTAGGCATTCCATTGATCCTTGGAGATTAATCCAAAGGATGCTGGGCGTATGAAAACTAATCGTACTTAATGCTTACTTGAAAATGAAAGGATAAGTGATTCACTAATGGACAGTTCTCTGTTTGAAAATTCGGGTGGTGATAACAAGCCGATGTAAGTGGGTACTCTTTGAACCCTTGGGGCAGACAAACGATACGCAGATTTATAGTAATTAAAACCATGTTATTATTAAATATTTTGTTTCCTTTGTAAGGTAGACTAAAATAATTTCAAACTTTGCAAAAGAGTGTTTTTCCGCGATAGAGTTATCCAAAGTTATCAAAAATCAATATGCTATGTCTATCCAAGGCAAGAAATAAAGGTTTTCTGTAAGTCGCTTTCAACAGCTTTACTGACGATTCCAATGACAATGGACAAGGAATGATATAGAAGGGAGAAATCGAATACGTTTGTTGCATGTACATGGATTAAGCCTCGTGAATTGAGGTTTAGAACACACTTACAGCTAGCTAGGCAAGCTTGTTATAAAAAAGTGACTACAAGTCATAGATACTGAGTTAAATGTTAGAATATAACGAAATCCTAACAAGTTATTTACAGGAAGCCATTTGAGATTTCTAAATAATACTTGGACGTCTGTAAGAGTGTGTCAAGCGAGGAAGATATTTCCAAGGCTTTCGACTGCGTCTTTCTTAGAGCCCAACTTACTCAGCGTCATCCTTATGGATTGTATTACGAAATCTCAAAGTGGATAATCGGTTCGGATTGTTGCAGGCGACGTGTTTTGGAATCTGTTATTCAATACTTCCCGAGTTCCTTAAGGTTCTTTATATATTGGCACCAATTCCATTTATACTTCATATTAACGATTTTGTAATATCAAAAGGTAATAAGATATCCTGTTATGGTGACTATAGCACACTGAGTCGACTCTCCGGATTATGATCCGGTGAGAACTTTGTAATGGGGGATAAGTCATGATGGTACCTTCTGATATAAAGAATAAGTCATGAGGGTACCTTCTGATATAAAGAATTCCGGAGGTAAACTAGTCTCCTATTCGGATCTCCGCGGGGGACTATGTCAGGGGGAACATCATGCAGACATCATGATAAATAATGGAACTTTAAGAGGTTCGTCATCACATAACCGGCCTCGCTCTCGAGGCTCTGCCCACGCTCGACTGGTGACGGCATTTTGTAACATCAGGGGCATCGGTTTCACCAACACGAACGTAAACGCCGTCCACCAATATTTGCAAATAGCGAAACCTGATATCCTTGCCCTAACTGAGACCCAGGTCGATTCGTCAACTGATTCGACATATCTTCGTTGCTCAGGATACGACTTACATTCGAGATTCCGTTTTAAGGGCGGAGTCTGCGTTTTCGCGCGGTCCAATCTGGCTTGCCAGAGGATGGAGGCGTTGGAGCCCAATAATATGGACATCATATGGTTGAGGGTCGTGCTGAGGAATTCCGTTAAATTTCTTTGTTGCCTTTACCGCTCCCCGAATGACGATCGACCGGCAACATTTTTCGAACATCTGTCACATACCATCGACTGGATACAGATCAACCACCCAGCTTCTGAAATTGTTGTCCTTGGCGATTTTAACGTGCACAATTCCGACTGGTTGTTACATTCTAACAGAACCGACGAGGCTGGGGGCCTAGCGGAGATGTTTGCTGTAAGCCATAACTTGACTCAAGTCGTGGGGGTGCCAACGCGAGTGCCGGATGCCCGAGACGATTATGCGAACACCCGGGATCTGTTTTTGACATCCGAACCGAGTATTTATACCGTAGAGGTTTCTGCGCCACAGGGAAACTCAGATCACTGCTTGGTATCTGTCGCGCAAGCACCTATATATCAAGCGAATAACCGGCCTAGGCAGCTTCGCCATGTATGGAAGTATAGGGCTGCTAACTGGGATGATATGCGAGATTTCTTCGCATCGTTTCCATGGTCGGAGGTGTGCTTCGGAAACTCCGATGTTAACGCTTGCGCGGAGTCGGTATCAGAGATTATTCTTCTGGGGATGGAGATGTATATTCCACATTTCATCAAATGAAGTTCGTCTGATAAACCTTGGTTTGACAAAACATGCGAGCAGATTACAGCGGCAAAAAATAGAGCTTCTAAGCAATGGTGCTCCAATCCCACCCATGTTAACGGAACGAATTTTGTTAGAATCAGAAACGCGTGCAACCAGGCGATTGATACCGCGAAGAAGACTCACAACGACAGGGTGATCAATAAGCTCCTTCGGTGCCCAACTGGTTCGCGCTCCTTCTGGTCAATGACAAAAGCTGTCAGTGGTAACTTCGCATCCTCTTCTTTCCCTCCGTTGGTGACAGACAGCGGGACGTTAGTCACGAATCCAAAGGATAAAGTTAATGTGTTCGCGAATTTATTTTCCGCGAATTCAAACCTCGATACCGGCCTTTTGAAGCCACCTGTGATCTCGCCGGTACAGTCTTCCATGCGGGATGTGAGATTTCGTCCGCGCACTATTCAACGCATTCTACGTGAACTGGATTTAAGGAAGGCAACCGGCCCGGACGGAATAGCAGCAATAGTCCTTAAGAACTGTGCACCAGAACTATCGCTGGTTCTTGGCAGAATCTTCCGCTTATCTTATGCACGGAGGACCTTTCCTGCCTGCTGGAAAATCGCTCGAGTTCAGCCAATCCCAAAGACGGGAAAAAAGTGTCTCCCACAAAATTACCGTCCGATAGCATTACTGTCTATTTTATCTAAGGTAATGGAAAAAGTCATCAATACAGAGTTGGTTAAGTATTTGGAGTGCAACGGTCTTCTGAATGATCGTCAATACGGATTCCGTGGCAGACGGTCCACAGGAGACCTTTCGACACTTATAACCGATATATGGTCATCTGCGATTGAACGTCATGGTGAGTCAAGGGCGGTCGCATTAGATATCTTCAAGGCTTTTGACCGCGTCTGGCACGGGGCATTGCTGAGCAAACTTCGTTCATATGGACTTTCCGAACAGCTTTGCGACTGGACGAGGAGCTTCCTTGAGAATCGATCGATCCGGGTTGTTGTGGACGGCGAGTGTTCGGATCTATATCCTGTTAATTCGGGGGTGCCCCAAGGTTCTATTTTGGCTCCAACCTTGTTCTTTCTTCACATAAATGATTTGTTGGAGACAACGGATAACAAAGTGTTCAGTTTTGCCGATGATAGTACGCTTGTTTCCTCCTTTTCGAGTGATCGGCCGATTGGTGCATCAACGTCGCACCAGCTGAGATGTAGACAGATTGACTCTCTGAACCAGGATCTAGATAAAGTCCTGCAGTGGGGGAAGGCCAATCTTGTCGACTTCAACGCAACGAAGACCCAGTATACAACATTCTCAAAGAAAACTGGATCATAGGTTCCACAGGTGATGATGAGTGGCCGGGCCCTCGAGGCTTTTTAGAGCCAAGAAATATTTTACTCCGGCCCAACTTCTTCTCCTATATAAATCCCATATTAGACCCGCGCTCGAATATTGCTCTCATGTTTGGAGCTCGGCTCCTAAACATGGCCTCGACCTACTTGAGAGCGTACAGAGACGAGCGATCCGCCTGATCGTGGACTCGGCGCTGACGTCGGGACTACAGTCGCTATCACATCGAAGGCGCGTAGCCGACCTCTGTCTGTTTTACAGATATTATCACGGTTACTGTTCTTCGGAGATTCGTGGAATTGTTCCACGCAATTCGGTTTATATGCGCTCCACAAGATAATACGACGGATCGCACCCGTTTGTGGTTTATCTCCCAACGGCGCGAACATCCCTGCATCAGAACGCGTTCCGCTACAGAGCGGGGAAGCTGTGGAACTGTCTTCCCACGCGAGTGTTCCCGGAGCGTTACAACCTGCAACTGTTCAAAAAGAACTGCAACAGTTATTTGATGGCATCTCGCGGCAGCCACTCGGCGCTATAAGTTCGCCTCTCCCGAGAGAAGTCTGATAAAAAAATAATAATAATGGGGTTATGCCAATCTCGTTGATCTTAACACGAATAAAAAGCAACATACAACGTTTATAAGAAAAAACAATTAATCAGTGTCACAGCTTATAATGAATGGCCAGGTAAATGACGATACGGAAAATCATGAATTTACTGCGCGTTACAGTCAACGGAAATACACTCCCAATCACTAGGATGAGGCCACAAATTTTTCAATTGATTTTCGCTCTTTATACCTGTTGGAAACTTTGTACCCGGAAACATATACTACCTGTGAATAGGTGCGTATTTTCCGAAAAGAAATTCATAAAATTAAAGAGTAATTAAGAAACGACCATTGGAGTTTCCCAACATCAAAAAATAAACAACTTAAAAGGGGTTTAAAAAAGTGCGTCACTTGGATGATGCCACTGCGAATATTTCGTGAATATTTAAATGAGTGTTGAAGAGAACTGTTTTTATTTAATTTGAAACACCAATGGGTTCAAAACTTTGACACCGACAGAAAGAGGACAAATAGGTGTAGCAAACCTTAGGGAGCGCGTCTCCTTGTCCTTAAAAGGACGAAGCTCCCTTTGATAGAGCGCTTCCTAGTTGCTCGTTGGGGTCGCCACCGTCCTTCCTCAGACTTTAAGCAAGAGTGACGACCCATTTGCTGAATTGGGTCCTGGGAATCGGATAGGCTCAATAAAAATACTTTTTATTTTAATCTATAATTATCTTATTTTATTTAACTTAATTTATTGGCGTCCTACCACTTCGGGCGCCAATCGAGACTGATCATCGAATCAAAAAATAAAAATGGGTTTGGCGAGAAGGCCGTCTTTAGCGAGACAAAGACAGATGTGTCCTTCATCTTGTCTCTGGCTTCTGATCATCTTGCGATAACCAGAATCACCCACATCCGTGAGGTGACAAAAAAAGAAAAAAAGGGGGGTATCTAAGGTTTATGTGGACAGTGTTACTTCGAGTCTTCTCTAACTACTTGGATGGAGGGATAGTGGGAAAGAAATCATGCAAGACCGGCAGGTCTTAAGTGCGGTGTTAACGCAGATAACGTCTTTGGCGTCTGATAATCTGCGCTTTGGTCGGTGTGTGTATGTTTCTGCCGTTTTGTACTGTGCGTCCGTATGTGTGTGGTTTGCTAACAGTAGACCCAACGCGATGGTTCCAGGAATCCTCTATTATAGAGGGGAATGTTGTTGGGAAGGGTGCTTTCTTCAGTTTTGTACTGAAGAAAAAATGGTGGGGGTTTGATCCGAAGAGATCGAGAGAGAGAAGGGCCAAGAACGCAAGAGTCCCGTACAAGTGGGTTCCCACTGTTTTGAATGCTTTCGAGGTACTTGTATGCTAATTGAAACAAGTACTCGTCGATAGGGGTAATGGGTAATAATAAAATAAAACAGTTCGGGTAATGACGACCGTCAGGCCTTCTAGAGTGATTGGTGCATCTTCTGAGGAGTTTCCTTTCGAAAACTCGAAGTCTTTCCATTTGAGCCGAAGATATGCCGGACCATATGGGAAAGGCGTACGATATTCCAGATCGGATTAGCTGCTTATAGCAGAGAAGCTTAACTTTGGTGTTAACTTTGTTGCTCCGCTTCAAGATGTTGTGCATTTGCTTAGACCCACCGATGCCCCTTTGGAAAATGTGGGTCACATGTTTGATGAAATTTTTTTTTGGGGTATAAATGACCTCAAGATATTTCATCCTGTCCTGTGGTCTAGCCCTAGTATCGCCCATTTTTATTCGAATATTCTGTGAATATCGAGAAGCAGGTTGGGAGTGTTTACTACTCAGAATTATGGCTACTGCTTTGGATGGGTTAAGTCGAATTTTCCATCGACTGCAATACTGATACAGTTCGTCCATGTGACGGTTAAGTCGATTTGTTGCGAGATTAGGGCCTTTGGTTGACGTGTACACCAGGACGTCATCCGCGTAGCATATCTGGTTTACTCTCCCGTCCACAGGGCGAGGAATATCTGAGATGTAGATATCAAATAAGATGGGACCTAGAATGGAGCCCCGTGGTACGCCTGCAGCGGCGTGGAAAGTTCGGGAAAGCTTTCCATTCACTCTACCTTGGAAGGTTCTGTTTCGAACGAACTGGTAGATGATACTACATAGCGCTCTACTGAGGCCAGTATTCAATAACTTAAAAACGAGACCTTCAATCCACGTCGTGTCAAAAGCTTTTTCAATGTCCAGGCTCACTGCAATGGTGGGTTCCTTATTAAAGAGCCGCATGCAGACGTGGTTTTGAAATATGTTGAGAGCCATAGTGGTGCTGTGCGCTCTTCTAAATCCAAATTGGAAATCAGGTATTAGGTTCCCGGCACTGATAAAGTTATTTAGTTTCTCGTATATGAATTTTTCATATATTTTGCTGATGCAAGTGAGAAGCGAGATACGGCGAAAGCTTGAGGGGTGATACGTTGGCTTCCCAACTTTTGCTATTGGACAAATAATCGCGTGCTTCCAAGCTTGGGGAAAGTACCCCATGTTGTAAGCATGGTTGAACAGACTGGAGAGCTTTATAAAGAATAAGGCAGAAACCCTTCGCAACGAGTGGTATGACATGTTGTCGATACCGGGTGACTTCTTAAGGTTTCAAGATTTAACCAGGCTCTGCAGGGTATTTGGTGCGATGAAACCGTGACCATTATCACGTGTGTCATCGAAGTATGCACTGTTAGTTGGGTTAAAGACAACAACTGGCTCGTTGAAGTCGTCCAATTTACTGTGGACCTCCGAACTAATGATCGCATTAGTATCAGGGTCGCCGTCTTGGATTATTGATTATTTTCAAAGGTCTCTCCAATGATATTTGCTTTATTGGTGTTGTTATTAACAACAACACCATTGTGTATGATTGGCCCAGTGATACGAGAAGTGCCACATATCTTTTTAACATTTTTATACACGTTCTGATCCATCTGAATACTCTCCAGTTTGTATTCCAATTGTCGGGTACGATTGTTTTGGATTCTTTCAGTGTACCAATATTGTGAATAATGGATCGCAATAATGGCTCCCTTTGCGTAAAGCGGTGACGATATCTCATTCTGCAGAGCTTTTTACGCTCCCGGATGCGACGAAGGGTGAAGTCGTCATGGGGAATCTGATAAGTCTTTTCAAGTTTGTACTTCGGGACATGAGTCTCTGAGGTTTTAACTAGAATCTCGTGAAGTCGTTTTGCAGCGTTGTTTATCTCAACCGTCGTTAGGTTCCTGTCAGTGGGAAGGGAGAGTTGGTGGAGTCTATCGTTCAATGTGATATTGAAGCTGTCCCAATTTGTCCGCCTATAATCGGGTATGTATCTGATATGAGCCCGGGATGCTCGATAACCGCGGATGAATGTGGTCATAGCGTTGTGGTCAGATACACCCTCTGAAACTTGAGAAGGAGTGTTTTGGGGAAGTAAGTCTTCGGACACAAAAAAGATATCCAGAATTGAGTCACCTCCAGTACCAACCGTAGGTGCGACTATTTCGAAGTTGAGGGCACAAGTGTTTTCGGTGTACCATTGGTACAGTTTTGTGCCATTTGGGCAAAAGACAGAGCTGTTCCAGTGGGGATGTCTGGAGTTAAAATCGCCGCCTATGATCAAGGGTGTATGCCCCGAGGACCTTATTAGTTTCCCGATATCTTCGGGATTAATGGGGCCATTATTGGTTTTATGCGAGTGGTATACGAAGTATATATTCACTCTACCATTATTAGCCAGATGCAGTTCAACCCCAGACACCTCTATGGACTCAAAGTGTGGGAGGTCAATAGCTTCATGGCGAAGTCCGCTATTAACCAGTATACAAGTGCCACCTCCGTTGATGGTGGGACCACCAGTGAGGGTTCAATCTCTTCGAATCAGAGGTTTGGGAATACGGGACGGTGACATGGATGCAACCCAGTTTCGGGTACAAGAACCACGTCCGCCCGGTTATCCTTTATGAAGTCAGAGACTAACATACGCTTGGAAAGCGAAACAAGGGAGTTGACATTTATAAGGATAACTTTAATTTTGGAATCCATTGTGGGGGGTATGTTTTGCATATGCAGTGAAAAAGAGCTCAGCCTCGGTTGTTAGTTTTACATATCGGGGTCGAATATCTTCAATCAAGCGGGAGAAACTAAGTAGTTTCTGGAGCATTGAAGATTGCCCCCTCGGAGCATTTTGCAAGCCGCTTGAGTTTGTGGATTTGAATATGTTTTTGAGGGGGAGGAGTTGGGAGAGTTTTTTTTTTGTTTTCTTTGTTTGTTGCCCTTTAAGCATGTCGGCAAATGTAAATCCATTTTGGATGAAGTGTTGTGTGGCCTGTTTTCCGAAGTCTGACTTGGCTGTTTGCTTAGCTCGAGTCTCCTTGGATCTTTGAATAATTTCTTTATATTTACGACAGTTCCTATAACTAGCCGGATGTACTTTGTTGCCGCAGTTGCAGCAAGTTGGCAGTGTTATTTCATCCTGCACATTTGTTGCGGGATCGTATTTTGCTAGCGGTAGTTCGCACTTGCCAATATCGTGGGATTTTCCGCAACGAACGCAACGGCGACTTATGTTGCAATTTCGGGAGACATACCCGAAACGTTGGCAACGTCTGCATTGAGGCATTTCACTGTTATGAAATACCTCGAAGACAACTTGCTGATGCAAGATTGGAAGCGACTTTGTCCGTATTATGGAATCTATGGCGGTGCTTGTGGCAAGGTGAAGCTCCTATATGTTCAGCTTGCTGTATTTTTCCGGTCTGATTTTCGCAAACCGTTGTGGGGGACAGCATTTTTTGACGTCCGTTTGTTGGGACATGTTGCCTCGATTGCTGTTTTTCAACGCGTGGGATAGTGTACATTATTCAACGCGTTGTTAAATAGAACTGTTTATGCCCATTGCAAATGGTTTTTTTTTTTTTTTATTTTTTTTTACATTTCTGTATTTATTGACCATCAACAATGTTTACAATAAGCAATACAGATAACTTATGATACTTTAGCTATAATTGTTTACATATACTTACTAGTACATTTTTCAAACAATATGATAAAAGTTATACGAGTGTATTGATTATGAATTAAGATTTTAGTGGGTAGAGCTTCCTGGAAAGGGTCAGAAAACCAGGATATAGTTATTTACTTAACCTATGCTAATTTACTTAACTTAACTTATCTTAACTTAGTCTAGTTACCTAATTATTATTGAAATAAGTTAGTGTGGTGTGGAAGGGGGGAGCATAGTGATCAATAGGTAGGTTATGGGTTAGTGAGGATATTGTCAGTCAGGGATGTGGGTTGGGGAACTACTTTCCGTTTGTTCGTTGAATCGCAAAATATTGGAGAAGGGTTGAATATTACTATATTTAAATTGGTGAGGTGAAAGCTCTGTATTGTGGTATACAATCTCATTAGAGTTATTAACCAATCTGCCAGAGGTGAAGAACGTTCTGATGTGGAGACAGTTCGGGTAGGCAGTTCGGTTATCTGACGGAGTCGATGTGAGCGCATTTATTATCGGGTTGGGGTTATTGGGAAGATTTTCTATAAATTTGATGGACAGTTCGAGGAAGCGTCGATCTATACGCTCAATATTAGCGGCATAGTAGAGCGAACTACAGTTGTAATATTTGTGGGAGTTGGGTCAGTGATAAGTCTGAAGCATTTCCTTTCGAAAATGCGTAGCTTCTCCATTTGGGCGGGTGTGATATGGTACCATATCGGGCATGCATATGTGAGAGTGGGTCTGATTATCTGTTTGTAGATAAGTGATTTAACTTTGGGAGAGAGACCATTCGGCTTGTACATCTCTTTTCTGCAGAGATTAAGTTGAATTGCGGCTTTGCGAATCGAGTTTTTGGTGTGGGCGGAGAAGGACAGATTGTTGGTGAAGGTTATTCCCAGGTACTTTAAGGTTTTGGAGGGTTTAATTATATTGTTATTTAACTTTATTCTGATTTTGTTATGGCAGCGTATGGTGTTGTTAGTACAATTCGCATTTCTGCCTTTAAACACTATGAGTTGAGTTTTGGCTGGGTTGAGTCGGATTTTCCCCTTAGTAAAATATGCTGAGAAATTCGGGAGGTAGCTGTTAATACAATTTCTTGCCTCCTTGACAAACTTGTTGCTTGAATAAATTAAAATGTCATCGGCATAGTTCAGCATTACTGTATTAGGTGACAGTGGCTGCGGGGCGTCTGAAGTATAAAGGAGGTATAATAATGGTCCAAGAATGGAACCTTGAGGAACACCCGCGGTTATACTGTATGGTGTCGAAAGAGTTGAATTTATTTTCACCATGAACTTTCTATCAGAAAGGTAGGAAGCGAGAAGTTTTATAGTGTGGGTGTTTAATCCGAACATTGAAAGTAGCTTGTATAGCAGTCCTGCAATCCAAACGCAATCGAATGCTTTTGCTATGTCGAGAGAGACGCATATTGTTGGGGATTGGTTTTGGAGATTCATTGTCACATCATGTGTCAGTTTTAGCAGAGCATGACAAGTTGAGTGTTGTGGACGAAAGCCAAACTGAGAATTCGGGATAAGGGAGTTGTCTCTAGCAAATGAGAGAAGATTTTTTTATATCTTGCATTTCAAAACCTTACTAAGCGAATTTAGCTGTGATATGGGACGGAAGTTAGCCGGGTTGTTGGCAGAACCGGATTTACTAATAGCGATTATCACCGCTGTTTTCCAACATTTTGGAAAATGTGAAGCGTTTATTATGTGGTTGAGAAGAACGAGAATGGGGAGTAAGTTCTCCGGGTGAAGTCTTTTAAATAAAAGGTTAGGGATTCTATCCAAGCCTGTAGATTTTTTATTGTTACGCGAAGTAATCAATTCAGATAATTCTGTAAAGCTTAGGAATGTGTCGGTTCCCATGGGATGTGACGCGTTATTGGTTTCGTTGAATTCAGTAATGAATGGTGGGAAGGATGGCTCCAGTGTGCCTGAGATGAATTCATTCACGGTGTCGTGGAAATTAGTGACTGGGAGGGAATCGTTTTGTTTATGAGTTTTGCAGAAGTGTTCAGCGAGACAGTTTGCTATATCAGTGTCCGATTGGGCGATGTTACTGTTAGTTGGTTGGATGAGATAGTCTATTCCAGGCTTGAATTTACGACCAGTTAGTCGATTTATATTTTTGAATAGGTCACGGTTTGGTTTGATACTGTTTAGAGTAGACGTGTAGGTCTGATCGGTGAAATTTTTAAGTTGTCCATTTATCAGGGTGGTCAAAAGCCGTATCTGTTGTTTAATAAAGGGTGAGTAGCTAATATGCAATTTACGTCGGAGTTGTTTTTTTATGAGCAATAATTTTGTGAGGAGGTTGGGTAATGGTTTTCCTAAGTGGTTATGAGGGAAGGTCGTAGGGGTATGGCTGAAAAGAGCATTTCCCAGTATTTGCTCTATTTTTACAGCTGCCTGGTCAATTTCAGTAGGGACTAGGTTTGAAGATTCCGGTAAAGAATAATCTGAAAAACTGGCAGCAATATCGTTATTGACTTTTTTCCAGTTTGTTTTGGAAAAATTTGGGATAGGATTCACTGTGTAGAGTGGTTCGAGCGAAGGGATTTAAACCGTGGAGTGGACGGACCCATGATCGGATGGGAATGTAAAGGACACTGTAGGGGGATTAAATAAATAGATATCTGTGGATTTTAGGAAGAAATCGATTGTTGATTTGGTTGTACTACAAATTCGAGTAGGTTGCAATGGACAGTCTGCGTAAACATATGGATGAAGTGGTAGGAGATCTAGAGTTGGTAGCCGTATTTGTTGCACTTGATGTCATTAAATGATGTATGTCGAGCATTCCAGTCTCCCCCTATGATGAAAGGTGCCGGCAGAGACTACTGGATTATTTGAGAAATGTCTGCATTAGGGAAGTTAGGTTCACGAGAAGGGTGAATGTATATAGACGACAAAACCAGTACTTTATTACTTCTGCAGAAGAGTTTAACTGCCGTGTATTCGACATTAGTTATGATAGTGAACCTGATTTCAGTAAATTGGAAATTTCTTGTGTATTAGAATTCCAGTACCACCATGAGGGCCAGTGGTTCGCGGGTTGGACACAAATGTGTAATTAGGAATGTATACTCAAGAGTTTGATTTAAGCCAACTACAACTAAGAAAAAGAACATCTGGGGAGAACTTTTCAACAAACAAACGGAGGTGTTGTCTACGAGTGTGGGAATATATGGATTCTGTGTTGAGGGAGACTAGGGTTAAACTATTCATTAAGGGAAAGAATGTGGGAAGTTATTAAATCGAAGATCTGACCTTTTTTTTCTATTTCCGAGCTGTGTTTCAGGGTGGGTAGCAGCGTATGCAGGCTTCTAATATAACCTATGATGTCCAGGTTGAGAACGTTGGAATTGGGTTGATGAGGTTTAGTCCAGTTTCGGGAATCTTTCGTAACTTCTGCATAGGATATTCCTGATCCCGCGAGATGAGATGGTTGTGGTGATGAGGGTTTAGTTGCAGTTGCTTTGGTTGGTGCTGGTTTATTTGTTGTCTCTCGAGGATTCGTAGCTTTTCGGGACATTGGGAAAAGTTCGCTGGATGTGGGCCTCCGCAGTTACAGCACGTTACTGTGATTTTATTTGTGGTTGTTGATCCATCAGCGTTTGTTTTTTGAATTGTTGTTGGTTCAGTACCAGGCGGGTTTACCTTGCATTCTCCAGGTGTATGCTGTTCGGCACATTTCCCGCATCGTGCACTTAAATGGCACGCAGCTGCTAAGTGACCTGAACCTTGACATCTTTTGCAATGGAGAACGTCCTGTTTGTGTGGTTCCTCAATCGCAATTTTATGCGTAAACAAATATTTTATTTGTTTAAGCCGGCTAACATCTTCGTTCGGTGGATTCTGTACGATTCGTAAACTCCGAATATTGTTTTCTCTCATATGAGGAGTTTGGAAGTAGTCCAATCTGTGTATACTCAGTTCCGGGCAGATCCTCGATATTTCGAGTAGGAGTTCCTCATTCGTCCATGCTGGGTCAATGTGCTTTATGATGAATGTCTTCGGTTTAGTCTGGGCATGTTAAAAGTGAAGAACTCATGTTTTTTTCTGTGAGTTTTTTTACTGCCGTGTCGTGGTCCGTCAAAGTTGTTGTCATGATCGAGATCGAGAAGCCTTTGGAAATGTTGGTAAAGTTTCGATGTCCTAGGGCATTCTCGAGCATCTTGATTACTTCCTTGATGCTAGTTGCATTTTTGATGTAAATTGGTGGTAGTCTCACCTTATTTGTAATTTTGTGTCCAACTGTTTGCCACTGGTCCTCTATTTTATTGGTATATTGGGACGTTTACGGTTTATGTGATGACCATGGTTTGGTGTTGGTTGTTAAGGAGATGTCTGATCTTTGGGGATGTACTTCCTTCATGCAGACATCGTCGTAGGTTTTGGTCGGTGATTGAAGGGAGCGTATTTTGTCGTGCAGTTGGTTCATTTGGGTTGTAAGCAGTCTTATTTGTTCCATGGCGTGATTGTACTTCTTCTGGTAGTCGATGGTTGGTTGAGTAGTCATTGTAGCGATTTTCTTCGGGGCGTTTAAGCTACTGTGGATGGTTTTTTTTTTCCGTTTTATAGTTAATCGTTGGGCAGTACTGGGACCGTTGCCCGGCATCTGCGAACGCAAAGTCCGGATACGGTCGTTTATTTTTTGTTTAGGTTTACCAATTTTGTGATAGTTTTCATAAGGTATAACCGAGATTTAAGAAATTTTCACTATCACTTTACACAAAGAACAATGTTCTGTCACAGACCGTTCTTAATGACGGTACCACATTTATAGTTCACACGCGCACACGTGTTTTTTTTTTGTTTTTTTTGTCTTTTCTTTCTGTCAAGCAGTAGCAGTGGCAAAACGCGTCTACACACTAAGACGATCAGAGTGGGAATCTGATTGCAAATGGTGGTAGATACTTTCGCACGATATTTGGAACTTTATTTATTCCCACTTTTTGTTTTTCAATGAGTCGAAGATACTCTAGATCTCTTCCTTCGTCATTAGTAGGATATTTTAACCCTGTCCTTGACGTTAATGTCATTTAGAAAATTATCGCCCCTGAATTCAGTAAAACCGAGATTCTCTGATTGCCGATTTGAATTTTCATTTCGAAGGTGCAAGTTGTTCACTAGAACTATGTTCTACAAATCGTAGTTTCGGTCGATGCTTTCATTCACTTTCTACAAATTCCGGAAGATAGCTCCCACAGTGTTCACTTATTCCAAGGGATCTTCTATCAGAAAGAGTTCATTACCGAGGATAGCATTCTTTGTGTCTATGGCAATGTTGATTAACTTTTTTTTTTCTCAGGACCGGCGAATCTATAACGTCGACACGGCGCCCCGAGATGTCATCAAAGAACCGTTGCGATTCTTTTTGAACAGTTGCAGGTTGTAACTTTCCGGAAACACTCGCGCGGGGAGGGAATTCCACAACCTTCTCGCTCTGTAATGGAACTTGTTCTGGTGTAGAGATGTTCGCGCCGTCGGGAGGTGAAATGCGATCCCTTGGATTGTTTTGCTTAGCGGATATAAAAGGAATTGCGTGGAACAATACCATTAATCAAAGAAGAACAGTATATGTGATAATATCTTTAGAACAGACAAAGGTCAGTTACGCGCCTTCGATGTGATAGCGACTGTAGTCCAGACGTAAGCGCCGTGTCTCCGGTCAGACGGATCGCTCGTCTCTGTATGCTCTCAAGTAGGCTGAGGGTATGCTTAGGCGCACACCTCTAAACATGAGAGCAATAATCGAGCGCTGATCTAATTTGGGATTTACACACGAGAAAAAAATTGGGCCGTAGTAAAATATTTCTCGGCTCTAAAAAGATAACACAGTTTTCCTGAGGCGGACCTGGCGATATTCGATACGTGTTTATGACGTGATACATTCCTACAGCCCGTGACGCCAAGCAATTTTATGCTTTCCCTATATTGTATAATGTGTCTCCGTTGCAGTTGACAAGCCGACCTTGGTCTCGGTTAGGGCAATGATATCAGGTTTCGCTGTTTGCAAATATTGGTGGACGCTGTTTACATTCGCATTGGTGAAAGCGACGGCCCTGATGTTACGAAATGCCGTTATCAGTGGAAGGTCGACAGAGCCTCGAGAATGAACCCGATTACGCGATGACGAATTCCTTAAAGTTCGGTTATTTATTACGTCATTTTTGTATTCTCGGACTTCGGTTTTTTAAAAATCGTTAGGATACTCATTATGAAATAAAAATGGTAAAGTTCTGGTCAAAAGCACACGTTGAACCTCATTTCAATAAGAGGTTCTTGACAAGAAGGGAATTCTTTTACAGAACATATGGCAAACTTTCATCAATGAAAACAGAGATGCTACGAGGGTTGCCTTTTATATTTCGGGATTAGAGAACAAAAACAAATATTGATCATCGAAAATCACTTTATTGTTTTTCAAAATATTCCCCATGAAGATCTATACACTTTTGCATGCGTTTGAACCAATTGTCGAAGCACTTTTGCCACTCTGATTGAGGTATCTCCAACACATGCATTCTGAATGCAGCAACCGCTTCTTCAGGTGTCGAAAAACGTTGACCTCTCAGTTTGTTTTTTACGTACGGGAATAAAAAGAAGTTATTCGGTGCCAAGTCAGGACTATACGGCGGATGACCCATCAAATCGAAGTTTTGGGTGCTCAAAAATGCAGTTGTCGCAGCCGATGTGTGAGAGTTCGCATTGTCGTGGTGAAGAGTGATCCGTCTTCGGCGGTTGGTTTTCCTGATTTCTTGGAAGACAACTGGCAAACAAATGGTTGTGTACCACTCAGAATTGACTGTTCTGCGTTGTTCTAGTGGTACGGTTGCGACATGTCCAGTTTTTCCGAAAAAACAGGGACCATTTGCTTGGAAGTGCTTCGTGCGCGAACAACTTTTGTTGGATTTGGCTCATCTTGAAACACCCAGACAGTCGACTGCTGTTTACTTTCGGGCTCATACGCGTAAATCCACGATTCATCATCTGTCACGATGTCATAGACGTGTTTCGAAGCACCGCGACCGTATTTTTTTAAACATTTCTTTCGACCAATTGACACGAGCCTTTTTTTGGGCGATTGACAAATTGTGTGGGATCCAACGCGAACAAATTTTTTTGACAGTCAAATGTTTATGCAATATTGAATGTATGCTGGTCCCACTAACGCCTAAGGTTGTCTCAATCTCACGATAGGTCACATGGCGATCTTCCAATATCAGTTCGCGCACAGCATCAATGGTTTTCGGAACAACAACTGATTTTGGACGACCTTCACGAAATTCATCTTGGAGTGAACTACGACCACGATTGAATTCACCATACCATCGATAAACACTGGTCCTTGATGGAGCTTCATCGCCAAAAATTGAATTAAGTTCATCCATGCACTGTTGCTGAGTTAATCCACGCCGAAAGTTGTAAAAAATAATCGCACGAAAATGTTGACGATTTAATTCCATTTTTGGGCCGAGATGAATCTTTTAAGTTACTGTAAACAACACAAATAGCGCTCGTATGTCAAAACGTTCTGAGTGCGTATAACCTCAAAAATGTCCAACTTTACGACAGAGCTGTCAATTGCCGGATTGCAACACTAGGGTTGCCAAATTCCGAAACATAAGAGGCAACCCTCGTATAACTGACTACAATATAAAAGTTATGATGAAAACCCAAATTTGGAAAACATAAATTATTGATTACTTAAAGGAAATCTAGTAAATGAATTCCACTTAAATAATTGGTAAATAAGTTTGACTGAATTTGTGTAACATTTGAAAGTGGAAAATGATGGATTACTTATGGGGGTCCGTACTAAGTAAATTCCATGCCAATGAAACATTGGTATATATTTTTGAAATGTTGTTCTATTTGAAAATAGGAGGAATTGCTCTTTTTGGTTTTAGTCGTGCTTAAAAATGTGGTCCTTTACTAATGTGGTCCTCTACCTAGATATATATCTTCCCTCCAATATTGCTCAATAATTTTTTGACCACTTATGTACACACATATACAATATTTAAAATATTAGTTTTATATTCATTATTATATTATAATAATTATTTTTTGACGGAAATTTAATGGTGGTAGCTAATTCCATTAGATTCTAAATCTCTCAACTAAAATATATTAATGAAAATTTTCACCTTGATTATCATCCCATAAAAATCCTTGCAACCCTGTGAATAGAACAACAGACACAGATTCCACATTTTTATTTTTGGTCGCAAATTAAGCCATTCGAGCCTTCAAAAAGGTCAACCAACTTGACACGTATTAAGTTAACGAGAAAAAGGTTATAACAATGTCCTTCATAATAATAACCGTGAAGGCTTTCTTCTCCTACAAATGTGTGTGTCTGCGTGCTAAAGGCACTAACTACAAACACCTGCCAACGCTCTTCAATGTAATGGATTCTGAATTGGGATGGAGGTAAGCACCGAGGGTAGACATGCCGTCTTGTCAAGTGTGAATCCAAGCCCTAAGTGATGCAAACGAATTTATTGTTGCTTTTATATAAAAGGACCTTGCTCATTACGCTAATTTCTTCTGGAAGTTGCTTTCAATTCTCTGTCCTTTTACCTGAACTTTATGAACGTTTTTATGTGTTGGCTAAGCTTTGGTGTATATAATTAAGTCGAACACTGGTTACATACTCCACAAATGGCCTCAGTGAAACGTTTCCTCAATGCCACTGGTGCTGAGCCACATAAATATTGGCGGAGAAGAAAGAAAGTTGACATTTTCTGTGTCAAACTGGAGTAAAATATTCGTGTGCATGTGGAATTAGAGCAGAGAATTGGGACGGGTTAAATTAAGGTGGGTGTTTTCGTTGGATACTAGTCTTTTAGGATTCTTACTTAATAACTTAATAGTAATAATAGAGAAAATGTAGGTTTCTATTCTGCGATACGTTTGCTTAACGCGTTGGTTAAATAAATTAAATTCACAAAAACTTTCAAACCGTTTTTTCGTTGTGTTTTCTATTTTTCCAATCACATTAATGCTAAAGACATGGAAGCCGGTAATTCACAATAAATAACGACAACCAAACATTTGTTCTTATTTGACATCAATTTTTCAGTTTAATTAAATGAAAATGAACTTTCAGATCAATGCTTAACTTAAGTTATGACATTCTGTGTTCAAATTTATTACACTTCAATTGTGTCCCATTTTATTTCATTATTGCAGAAATATTCTAATTTAAGTTTCCCCTTGTGTATGATGTCAAAACGGATAAATAATTTTGTAGAACCAGGTGATGTAATTCTTGTCCTGAGCAGGGGATTTGCTAAGTCGAGGGATTGGGCTCGTTCAGTGATAAGATATCGCGGTACATTGAACCGCCGGGATTCTCGCGGCCTTTGGTTTTGACTTTTGATTCAAATTTATTTCCAATCTATTTACAGATTTCACATGACAAAATGTTAAATTCTATTTTATATGTGTCATTCTTACATTAACTTACTGGCTCTTCACAAGCACTCTAAATTGTACAATATCAATTTTTTGTCTTATGCTTTTCGGCGTACAATTTTGGTTTTTATAACGAACGATAGCAATCTATAAGTAACATATATATGATATTTGTAAGAGGTATTCCTCTTTTAAATTTGTGCTTTTTTGCAATATATACATTTTTCAATTCTTCTAATATTTTTTTTTGGTTTAGCTGGCAATAATTAAATAACGAAACAATACGTATTGGCTTGTGCAACATGAAATGTCCGATTTTCGCTCAATCGGAATTAAGAAGTTCTCGACTGAACATCTCTGCCAGAACGTTAAATTTTCTTTTTTTATAAAGTTAAGTGGTACGCGTGCTTGACGTGTGAGTATTTTAGGGTTCGTCACAAGTACCGTTTTTTTTTTCTAGGAATTGTTTACCATGCTGTCGGCAGTTCAAATTCGAACCCTCTTCCTTTATGAATTTAAACTGGGACATAATGCGTCATCGGCAATGAAAAACATTAATGACGCATTTGAGTATGTAGTGGTAAACGAACGCAATATACGACGTTGATGTTGAAAGTTCCATTCGGGAGATTTCAGCCTCGAAAATGAACCACGTGGGAAGCCGGAAACGTTGGTTGCCGACGATGTTTTAAGAGCAACGGTGTATGCAGACCCAACGAAATCGGTTGTGGAGATTGCATAAAGTATGGCTGTATCCCCAATGACAATAAGTCGACACCTTTCTCTCATAGGAAAGGTAAAGAAACTCGATAAGTGGGTACCCCATGAACTGAACGAGTCCCAAAAAAAATACGCGCCTGGAAGTCTGTGCAACGCTTAGATTAAGAAACCAAACTGAACCGTTTTTGCACCGGATAATCACCTATGATGAAAAGTGTATTCTGTATGATAACCTTAAAAGACCTGGGCAGTGGTTGGATGCAGGTGAAAAACCAAAACACACACCCAAGCCCGATCTTCACCAACAAAAGGTTATGGTGACAATTTGGCGGATTTCGAAAGTACCAATTCACTTTTCATCTCTTCAACCGGGAGAAACGATAAACGCTATCAAATACTGTGAGGAACTCGACATATTGCATGCCAAATTGGCTGAAAAGCAATCTGCGTTGGTCAATAGGCACTGCCCGATCCTTTTGCATGACAATGCTATACCCCATACCTCACAAGTAACAATGCAAAAATTGTTGCAGTTGGGATTTGAAATTCTTCCGCATCCACCGTACTCTGCTGACATTTACCCAATGGACTATTATCTTTGCCGCAATCTGAATTCATTTTGCCTGCAGAAGGTCTTCCGGAAACGAGCAGAGGTTATAAAAGCCTTTGAAGATTGCATTGCCTCAAAAAGTCAGCACTTCCACGAAAAAGAAATATTTGATCTTGTATCACGTGGAAGAATGTCATAGATGCCAATGGATCATATTTTGATTGAATGAAAATTTACGAAACAATAATTTTGGCTTTTAAACTCTAACTATAAAATCGAATATTTCAAGTGGTACAACCCAATACAAACATAAAAAATAAATAAAAATAAAAATTAATTATTAAGGGGGGCGGGGGGGGGGGGGGGGGGGTTTATTGATTTATTTCTTTCATTGATCTATTACTATTTTTATTTATTATACTATTTATTGGCCTATGGGAACCCGAGAGTTCATGACCTCACCGATTCGGCTGCGCCATCGTTCTCTGTCCTGTACACTCTCTTTCCACGCTTGACTATCCGATCCGATTTCCTCAGGGTCAAACTTAACATTGTCCACCCATCTCCGTCGCGGTCATCCTACTGGCCTCTTTCCCGTTGGTCTTCCGCCAAGAATTCTACGCACGATCCTATCGTTGACCACTCTCGTCGCATGCCCGGTCCATCTTAATCTTGGCGACCTGATTACTCTCATAAATGTAGGTTTTCGGTATAGCTCTTCCAATTCGTGGTTATGGAGTTCCCTCCATTGTCCTGTCTCTTCATCATATTTACCGCCAAAAATACCCCTTAAAACTTTATTCTCGAATACGCGGAATTCGTTTTCATCCCGTTTTGTGAGAACCCATGTTTCACATCCGTGTAGAACAACCGACATAATTTTGGTTCTATAAACACGGAGCTTTATGTTACGTGATTTCAGTTTGGATTTCTGCAGTTTACTGACTGCGTGTCAACTAGCGTTACCGGAATTCAGTCTTTTGTTAAATTGCTTCACTGATCACCATACTAAAACGTAGACGATCTGGAGCATTAGGTATATCGTTATCATCTTCATCATCATCGGCACTACAACCGGGAACTGGTCTTGGCCTTATTTAGCAAGTCCTGAGGATTGTTAAATTTTCCATAATGATTTGTTTTTTCCGGGTAAGGTCATTAGTCTTGCGCCAGAGGCTCCCCGATGGGGAATCGAACCCCGGTCTCCCGCGTGACGGGCGGGTATACTAACCACTATACTATCGAGGAGCCCTATAATGTTATCATGGAGAATTATTTTATCACTGCTACGGTGGCATTCATGGTAAATAATGGAGACACCTAATTTGTCTTAGATGGGACCTTTTCTATCCAAGAAGGGGAACGCTTCTGATGGAATAAACCCGTTCTGGAGAGTACTCTTCCTATACGTATCATTGGGATAGAATGCTCCCTAAATAACATTATTTTCACTGCACATTGCCCTTTAAGTGTGCGGACGAATAATAATGATAAGTAATTAATCTATTCTGGTCAGTCATTATTTGTCATACAGGACTTTATTGTGCTAGAATTTCTTATGTTGCGGCTCTGGGATTCTGTACATTCCGATGCAAGAACGTAAACACTGCCTATCGAACATCCAAAACTTTTCCATGTAGATTGGGGATATATTATACCACACCGGGGAGGCATACACTAATACTGGTCGGATACATGCCAAGTATGATTATTTCGGATGCGTAAATAAATATAGCAGGGAGAATCTAGTACGTTCACCGGCTAGTACACTACCAGACCAGCATATTCACCACACGCCTGTCAGCCGTCAGCTGACAATGCGTCATCACATAGGGACGCCGTCGGCCAGCTCTTCGTCGGGGTCCACCGCTTGCTAGTAAACTTAACAGGTCGTATTCTCTGGCTGCAAACAACTTCACGTATTGAATCGAAACAAAATCCATAAAATAGGATTAATTTATTTACCTTATCTTAGACACTTTTTAAAGAGTGCATTTTGTTTACACGACCACTAGACGTTTAATTGGACGCTGCCCTGTCAGCCGTGTATCACCTTGGACGCCACTTCTCTTTTCATATCACCTTGAAGCCGGCTTTATTAACCTTGCATCATCTTGGCTCCTCGATAGTATAGCGGTTAGTATACTCACCTGTCACGCGGCAGACCGGGGTTCGATTCTCCGTCGGGGAGCCTCTGGCGCAAGACTAATGACCTTGCCCGGAAAAAACAAATCATTATGGAAAATTTAACAAGCCCCAGGACTTGCTATATAAAGCCAAGACCAGTTCCCGGTTGTAGTGCCGATGATGATGATGATCATCTTGCACGTCACTTCTCTGTTCAGTTCACACGTTGGACAATGCCGTATCAGTTTTGCATCATCTTCGACTTTACCACCAGGATCGCACCCTAGAACAATGATATCATTTTGACTTTGGAGTGAGAAGACTACTACAGAATAGATTTCTCGTCATAGAATGCGTTTTTAGCTGGGGTATGAGCAGCTGCTATATGCTTATCAAAGTAAAGATACTGATCAAGCCAGAGACCAAGATATCTAGATACAGTTTTAACTTGTAGGTGAAAATAATTCCTTCCTATGCTACTATATATTGGCCTATAGAAACCCGGAAGTTCATGACATCGCCGAGCGACTGTGCCATCGTTTTCTGTCTTGTGCACCTTCCTTCCGCGCTTGACCATCTGATCTGATTTCCTCAGGGTCAAACCTAACATTGTTCTCCCATCTCCGTCGCGGCCGTCCTGTCGGTTTCTTTCACGTTGGCCTCCCGTCAAGAATTCTACGGACTGTCCTAACGTTGCCCATTCTTGCCACATGCCCGCCCCTTCTTAATCTTCGCGACTTGATTACTCTCTTTATTGCAGATTTTCGGTATAGCTCTTCCAATTCGTGGTTGTGGAGTTTCCTCCATTGTCCCTCCTCCTCGTTATATTTACCGCCAAAAGTATCCCTTAAAACTTTATTCTCGAATATGCGGAATTTGCTTTATTCCCGTTTTGTGAGAGCCCATGTTTCACATCCGTATAGACCAATCGGCATGATTATGTTTCTATAAACACGGAGCTTTAGACTACGTGATAGCAGTTTGGATTTCAACAGTTTACTGACTGCGTGCCAACTAGCGTTGCCGGAATGCAGTATTTTGTTAATTTCCTTCGACATTTCGTTACTGGTCGTCCGTATTGTTCCCAGATATTTAAATTCTTTAATTTTTTCAAATATCTTGAATGTGAAGTTTATGTGTGTTCCCTCCCTAAGGACCTTACACTTTCTAGATTATCGCCCAAAACGACGATGTTATCAGCATATGCGAGCTGAACTTGTGTGACCCCGTTCAGGGATGATCCGGCCAAGTCGTCGTCTTGTACCTTTCTGATGACATACTCGAGCACAAGGTTAAAAAGACAAGGTGAGAAGCCATCCCCATGTTATAGTCCGTCGCGGGTTTCATATGGTTCTGAAAGGTGGTTTTCTATTCATCATCATCATCATCGCCACTACAACCGGGATCCGGTCTTGGATTTATTTAGCAAGTCTCGAGGCTTGTTAAATTTTCCATTATTTTTAAAAATAATAATTTATTTTTACCGGCACGGTTATTAGCATGCGCCATGGTTTTCTATTTCAGCTTGCCGTTTATTTGTGTTCATGCAGATTTAAATGAGGGCGGCATATTTTTCGAGACTCCCACCTCAACTACAATATGGTAAAATCGTTGCTTTGCGACTATTCGTAGTCTTTTTGAAGTCAACGAAAGTTGGTGAATCGTCTCTCCGTATTCCCAGTTCTTTTCCAGCAGTTGCCTTGCTGTGAACATTTGGTCGCTCGTTGACCGGTTCCTACGGAATCCACATTGGTAGTCTCCCAATATTTCTTCTGCGTACGGTGTGATTCTCGCCAGTATAACATTTGTTAGTATTTTATAAGTGGTTGGGAGCAATGATATTCCTCTGTATTTTTAGCAGTCAGATCTGTCGGCTTTTTTGTAAAGATGGGATGACTATTTAGGTTTTCCATTCTTCCGGATATCCCATATTGTTCTGATAAGTTGGTGATCTTTCGAGCGGTTGTGTCGCCTCCATGCTTCATAAACTCTGCCGGTATGCAATCGACTCCGGGAGCCTTGTTGTTTTTCACTCGATTTATTGCGTCTACAACTTAGTTGAAATAGGGCTCTGGGATCGGAGGCTCGGCTGAATGTACATCTGGTGCGTTTATTTGTGGTTTATGGGTGCGCACACTGAGCAGGTTTTCAAAGTACTGCCTCTACGTTTTCACGATATTGTTTGTTTCTGTGACCAGACAGCCGTCTGTGACGCGAATTATTTTGGCTCTCCTTCGGTAGCCTTATGCCGGCGTAAATACCATACCTCTAATGTTCTTTGTTCTGGTATTTTCTAGAATTTTTTCGATCCGGGTCTTCTCCCGTTCGCGTTTTTTTTGCATTTGAAGAGTCTCATTGTCTCTTTCCAAATTGTCGCGTATCTTTCTGCGTTGACTTCATCATATCTTTCTAAGTGGATCACTCTGAGGCGTTTAAGTTCTTCGATCATCGCCCAGCCCTCATAGTCAAACCAAGGTTTGGACTTAGTTGTTTTCTTAAATCCTAATCCCTTTTGGGCTGTTTGTTTGATTGTGTCTCTGATCGATGCTCATTTAGTGTCCATATTATTGGTTTCCTCTTCCTCACTACTCCCATTATCTAGGATGCTAAATCTATTCATTAGTTCGTCTTGATATTCAGCTTTAATTTAATCCTTCCTACAAAGGAACACTTGTTCCAATTCCATTTTGTATCCCTCGATGCCCTACATATGGGCGTTCTGAAAAGGATAACTCCAGTTTTTTGGATATTGATCTTTAATTTCCAATCGTCGCAAAAATGTTTGTTTCTATTGAAGTAATATTGTAGAAGTCTGTTGACGACATCAATGTCGTCGGTGTATGCAATTGCATGGTTTGGAGAACCCACTAGACCATTAGTGTAAATGTTAAGCAAAATGGGCGAAGTCACTGCTCATTGCTGTAAGCGTTTTTTGATGTGAAAGGGCTTGTTAGAGATTATATTTCCACATTTCATCACCCTTCTGGTCAATGGTAAGGGCTGTCAGCAGTAACTTCGCTTCCTCTTTTTTTCCTTCGTTAGTGAGGAGCAGCGGGACACTAGTCACAATTTCAAAAGATAAATATAATGTGTTCGCGAATTTATTTTCCGCAGATTCAAACCTTGATCCCTTTGGAGCCACCTGTGATCGTGTGGTGCAGTCTTCGATACGGTATGTGAGATTCCGCCCGTGTACTATACAACTGGACTGTAAGAAAGCAACCGGCCCGGATATAATACCAGCAATGGCCCTTAACAACTGTACTCGAGAACTGTCGCTAGCTTTTGGCAGTCTCTTTCGTCCATCTTATGCACGGAGTACATTTCCTACCTGCTGTAAAATACTTCGAGTTTAACCAATCCCAAAGATGGGGAAGAAGTGTCCTTTACAAAATTACCGGCCGATAGCATTACTGTTTACGTTATGCAAGGTGACGGAAAAGGTCATCAAAGCCAAATTGATCAACTATTTGGAATGCAACGGACTTCTGAATGATCGTCAATACGGATTCCGTGGCAGGCGGTCGACGGGAGACCGTTTGACCGCTACAACTGATATATGGACATCTGATTGAGGGGCATGCTGGATCAAGAGCGGTCGCATTGGATATCTCCAGGGCTTTGTCCGCGTATAGCACGGGGCATTTCTGAGCAAGCTTCGTCCACTTTCCCAGTAGCTTTGCGACTGGATGAAGACCTGCTTCGAGAATCGATCGATCTGGGTTGTTCTAGATGGCGAGTCTTCTGATATGTATCCTGTTAATTGCGGGGTGCCTCAAGGTTCTACTTTGTTTTTGCTTCACATAAATTATATTCTGGAGTCAGCGCGTAACAAAGTGTTCAGTTTTGCGGGTGATAGTACACTTGTTTCCTATTTTTCGAGTGATCGGCCGATTCGTGCAACAAAGTCGCGCCAGTTGAGATAGAGCCAGATCGGTTCTCTGAATCAGGATCTAGATAAGATCGTGCAGTGGGTAAATGTCAACCCGGTCGGTTTCAATGCAACGAAGACACAATATACAACATTCACAAAGAAAAATAGATCATCGGTCATCACAGCTGATGATGTATGGCCAGGCCCTTGAATCTAGTGATACCATAAAATTGCTCATCGTCACGTTCTGTGGGAATGTATTGTGGCATAAACACGCATCGAACATCGCCAAGTCCGATTCAGGTAAACTGCGTTATGTTTTTAGAGCCAAGAAATATTTTTCTACGGGCCAACTTTTTCTCGTGTGTAAATCCCAAATTAGATCAGTCTTCAAATACTGTTCTCATGTTTGCAGGTTTGCTCCTAAACATGCATTCGACGTACTTGAGAGCATACAGGAACGAGCGGTGCACCTGATCAGAGACACGGCGCTGACGTCGGGACTGCAGTCGCTATCACATCGAAGGCGCATAGCGGACCTTTGTCTGTTATACAAATATTGTCACGGGCAATATTCTTCGGAGATTCGTCGTTTTGTTCTCTCCAATTCGGTGTATGCGCCCCACAAGACAAATGGGCGAATATTTCTGCATGAGAACTCGTTCCGTTACAGAGCGGAAAAGCTGTGAACTTCCCTCCTTGCGCGAGCGGTACAAGCTGCAACTGTTCAAGAATGTCGGTGCGCTGCGTCGGCGCTGTAGGTTCGCCTCTCCCGAGAGATATAATAAAAAAAAAAACAACTGATGAGAATAGAAGAGTTGACAGAGGGCGCTCATGTTTGATTTGGTAATTAAGGGAGGTACTACCAACTTGGCAAAAAAAAAATTACCGATTCATTTTAAGCGGTTCGTTTAAATGACAAATTTCGGACAGTTTTTGTATAAAAGGTATACGTGAACTGTTCTGTAAATGGAAGAATTATTGTATGTATTATCCGTTGCAGCAGATACTCTACTGAATCCCAGCAATAACCCAGCATATCGTTATCACATCACAACTCCAGTATAAAATTGGAAAGTGATGATCTTTAACGAACAGTATTGCGGGCAAGAAAAAGTGCTACTTTCTATGACCAGTTCAACGTTTTATCGGAAGTACGTGAGTGACTTTATTTTTGCTTTCTTAGAACTCATCTAGTTAGAAGTGAGCTACATCGCTATATTACACCATACTCATTGTAATGGCGACTCAGCTAAAATTCTTTTTCGGTAAAAACGGTGGATTGCATTGACTGTGAATTTTACTAGATGGAAGGTATCAAAAACATACAACACCAATTGTCTTAGTTAAAGTGACCCTTATAACGTTCGCAATTCTTACCTCTTCATTTCTTGAACATTAGTGCCCTTTTCAATTTATATATTTAATTGAAAAATGTATTTTTAAACCGTCAGAATCTCACTAGAATATATCATTAAGAATAACCTTAGGAGGACATATAATATTTAACACATGCTAGTGATGGTGGTTAACCATCGAACCATGTGATTACCCATATTTAATACAGGACAACATTTACCATTAAATCCTACCATTTACCGATAAATTAAATAAAGCACTTACACAAATCATTCAACCTAAATCTCTACGAAATCTTACTCCCCCTACACCCAAGGAATAAGTAATTCCTTGGAATTCTCCCTCGTCGATTAACCAATGCTGTGGATTGACAAAATATACCGAAGTTTCGCATACCAGTTGTTTGACGCAAGGACATGCCATCGATACGACTGGTGAGAGTACTTTAAATGAATTCACCCTCTCCATGGGACATGTTTAACTGCAGGACAAGTTTCTAAGTAAATAAAAATAAAAACAGCACGACACGACTTGACATTCAGATATTTATGTGATCACCCAAACTCCTATCCCTCAATGAATAAATTTTTTATACAAAAGGAGGCAAGATTCGTGAATTTAAGGATTACCGATTACTAAAAGCCTGCAAACAATGCCAACCGATGACATTCGCAATTGTCGAGAAGGGTAGATCCCTGCTCGCAGGGTGCAGAGTCTTGTAAAGTGATCATTTTATTTGGGGCACTTAACACACTACCCGGTCCATAAACAAATTATTGCACTTGCATCAGATTAGATGGTTTCATCCGTTTATACACCGAAGGACACTAACCGGAACAGATGCGAGAAATTACTCCGTTGAGAAGTCGACATTGATTAAGGGTCTCTCAAGCAAGGTGCTCTTTGACACTGTGCGATTGTTGCGTATATTTTGGGCTTTGGTCAGTTTGGCTTAATAGTTTAATAGATTCAGAACGACCGGGTGAGTACTATTTTGCCAGCAGTGGTAATAGTTTGAAGTTGGTGAGGGGGAAGATGACATAATCGCTGCATCTATCTATTCAGTGTTTTCAATGGATTGCTGATATTTATTTACATATTTTTTGCCAATGTAATTTTCTGTCTCAATGAGACAGTAGATAAGCATTCGAGTGAGCGATCGTGGTTTCAACTGATGGGTCTATGCTATCGCATATTTTGTTCCTGTAATACTAGGACAAGGTGGCAATCAAAGACTGTAATTCATTGGTGAGTTTCAAGGGGAAAGACGTTTCTTTTTTAAAAGGTTACATTACATTGTGGATTAGTCAGATATAATCTGCCATATTTTAAACGATGATTGGCAAAATTTGAGCCAAATTTAAACAGTAGTTCGTAAATGATTTCCGAGTTTTGATACTGCATCGTTTATTAATTGGGCAAAAATTCTGTGCAAGCAACAAATGACTTTACAAATGTTATAGCAATTCTGATCCACCGAAATCAACACTAACTTATTAGTTTGTTGAATTCAAAGCAGGTCGAACAATCACTTCTGATAAACAACGCATAGAACTTTGAATTTATATAAAACAGAGGCAATTTTAATCTCGGCAAATGTGACTTATTTGAACGTTAATTCTATGCCATAAATAAAATTTCGAAAATACACATACGAGCACATACCGCGTACATACAAAAATCACTTAGACGTGTTCAATAGTCTCTTGTCTATCAGCGTAGACAAATAAATTCAGATATCCCCAAAGAATATAGTACAGTAGTTGTTAATTTAAGTATTTGTATCATCTTGTTTATCGAATCATAGGATAAGTTCATTTCATGTGTCACTACAAACATCGTATATCACAACGTGATTACAAAATTATCTTTTTTGAGTTTTTCAAGTATCTTTTCACACAATACCAATTTTTATGCCGGTTCCTTTTTCTACGGCAATTATCTTAGCAGATAATTCCCGTCTCATGAAACGACCTCGATGCGCACATTTTTTATGACGCAGGCAAAGGGATTTCCATTAAGGGTTTTCCCAGATGCAGCCGCGGCGGAATCGGTTTGGATTGATACACGAAATGAACAAAGGACTTAGGTGATTAAGAAAATGTGCGACCCGTCACTTGACGTAGTAAGAAAATGTATATCTTTTGATATTTGGTTGCCGCCATATGATTATATGACTAGTTGTATACTTTTATTGTAGGTACATTGGAAAAATTCTTGTTTTCCAACTGTACAAGAAATTGTTAGGTAGTAAGTTTCTTCTTATATTTTTGTATATAAGGCAAAATATTTTCAAAATAAATGTCATTATCGTGACATATCTCGTGCAGTGCGGACGTGTAAGGAAACGTGTTTACACGTGCGTGCAGTGCACTATTAAATTGTCTAGTGCAATATAAAAACAAAAAATATATAATAATAATTAAAAAGAATAACAAAAAAAAAAAAATTTTTTTTTAACAACAAGAAAGCAGTTACTACACAACTCCGATGATAGGCGATGACCCAGGCAATGCACTGGAGTACATAACCGAAAGAAAAAGGAAGGCTCTGGACATCTTACGAAACGCTCCAGTAAAAAAATCCACAAACATGAAAATAACAAGCAGCCCCGCAAATTACAAACAAAAGTTCGAAGAAGCGTTGGAAACCATTAACCAATTAACGGTTAAAGTGAAACAACTCCAGGAACAAATCTATAAACAAGGTTCCATCAATAACACTGATGACGTCCATATGGAAGAAACGTCCCGTCAACGCCCTAATTCGAATCAAAGCCAAGGCGAACCACCCACCAAAGTTTACAAACAAATGAAGGCCTCATCAAATCAAATACCCACCCAAGCCAGAGCAGAAACAACAACGAAATCAACCGCGAGAAATGAAAGACCCCCGCCAATCTACGTCAAAAACCTGACCAGCACAAAAGCTATAATTCAAACCCTGCAAAATGCTCTGGGTCACCGGAATTTCAGCACAAATATAAAAGGATCTAGGACTTCCATAACAGTCAGATCATCAGACGATCATGAAAGGGCAGTTAAAAAACTGTTAGAGGAACAATATCAGTTCTTCACCTTCCAACATCCAAATAGCAAACCAACCACCTTTATTATAAGGCACATCGATCCAGAATGGACCAATGAAGAATTAGGAGTGGAAATTGCTAGGATATGTCCACAAATAAAAATTAATAAGCTGGACTACTTCCAAACACCATACATGAGGACAAACAACATAAAAAGCCTCCGGATCATACAAATCCCACCAAATCAGGATATCAACCAACTTAAACAAATTAAATATTTGTTTACCCAAAAAATCGCAATCGAGGAGCCACACAAACAAGAAATTCTACATTGCAAGCGATGCCAAGACTCAGGACACTTGGCGGTCTCATGCCACCAGCATAGACGTTGCGGCAGATGCGCAGAGGAACACGAGCTAGATGAATGCAAGGTAAATCCACAAGGCCTGGAACCAGAGACAGTCCAAACCGCCAACGCCGATGGATTCATTACCACAAAGAAGATTACAGTAAAATGTTGTAACTGTGGAGGGCCACATCCAGCAAATTTCTCTCAATGTCCTCAGAAGCTAAAAGTTCTGCAAAGACGGAAATTAGCAATGTCAACAGTTAAACCAACTACAACGAAACCAACAGTATTGCAGGAAGTAAAGTTAAGCCGACCCGGAATATCTTACGCGGATGCAGCAAAAGGAAGCCTCAACACTACCACTCCCTCTAACGACAATATTAAAAATTTCAATCTGGACATCATGGGTTACATCCAAAGCCTACAGGCCATGCTTCCTTCGCTGAGGCATATGTCAGAAACAGAAAAAAAAGGTCAGATTCTTTCACTAATAACTTCCCATATTCTTTCCAGCTCTCTTTAAACTAACCATTATCTCCCTCAACACAGAATCCATTTACTCTAATATACGTAAGCAACACCTCCGGTTGTTTGTTGAAAAATTTTCCCCAGATATCCTCTTCCTTTCAGAGACCTGGCTCAAACCAAATTCCCGAGTTTCCATTGCCAATTATAATTTTGTTTCTAACCCCAGAACTAATGGATCCCACGGAGGTACTGGCATCTTAATACACAAAAAATTTCAATTCAGTGAAATTAGATTCACTAATATATTCAGCATTGAATACACGGCAGTTAAACTTTTTTGTGAGAACAATAAAGTGCTCGTCTTAGCATCCATTTATATTCACCCTTCACGACAACCAGATTTCCCAGATGCTGACATTTCTCAGATAATCCAACAGTCTGTTCCCGCTCCATTTATAATCGGGGGAGACTGGAATGCTCGTCAGACAGCATTCAATGATAATAAATGCAACAAATATTTCTCTTGCATCCTCAGAGTCTGAGGATGAAGAGGAAGAGATAAGTGAATTGGAGGCGAAACTGGCGATGGCAAGAGCCCGATTACAAGAGAGACGCCGAAAGAAAAAAATAGCGGCGCTCGAACAAGAACAAAACCAGCAACAACTACAAAAGCTAAAGCCAAAAGTCGGCCAACAGCAACAATCTCACCATCAACAGCAACATCAACTTCAACATCAGCACCATCAACAGCAACAGCAACAGCAACAATTAACACAAAAGCGATCAACGAACCAGCAAGCAACACAGCAGCAGCAAAGCAACAATAACAGCGGAAAAATAAAGATGCCACCAATCAACACCATAGATGTTGACTGTAAGGAATTGGTAAGTCTTTGTAAGCTAGCCATAGGTAACAATTTTGCAGTTAAAAGACTGACGGGTAACAGGCACGCCATTCAAACATATACGGTGGCAGACCACGACAAAATTAAAGAGGTCTTAAAAAGAGCCACCGCGGAATTTTACTCGTTCACGCCGAAACAAACGAAGAGCGTAACGGTTCTATTAAAGGGTGTCGACCCTGAAATGGAACCGGAGGCTCTGCTCGAAATGCTTCAAAACCTGAAGCACGAAGATCTCGAGTTTACCGCGGTAAAACCATTCACCACACCCAAGGCAAGAAGGGAAAACCGCAAGCTACCCTTCTTTTTGGTGCAATTAACACCCAACAGTAGGATTGGTGGTCTAAGAAAAATTTCAGTCTTGGATCATCAAATGGTCACATGGGACAAATTAAAAAAAGGCAGAGACATCCTGCAATGTCTACGTTGCCAAAGGTTTGGTCACTCGGCGGCTAACTGTGAAATGCAGCGCCGTTGCGTAAAGTGCGGAAAGGACCATAAGGCAGAAGAATGCCCTCTGGGAAAAGAACGGGTAGAAGACAAAGCCCTTCTAAAGTGCGCAGTGTGTCGGAATGAGGGACACCCCGCTAACTATCGAGGATGTCCTAAATTCCGAGAAATAATGGCAAGAAGTGTGACCCGGCAAAAAAACACAGAGCCAGCTCGTACTTCAACAATGCCCGTAACATCGCAGCGGTCGTACGCACAAGTTGCTTCGGGTGGGAGAACACCAAATCAGGCTACATCACAGGTAGCCACAAATACTCCCACACAGACTGAAACAACACCGCAAGCGGACGTGTTCGCAATCCTGCTCAATCTGCAGAGACAGATGACACAGCTACAAAGCCAAATAAACGAGATCTACTCGCATTTGCCCAGTCTAAATAACAAGTCGATATAAACCCTCTAACCACAACATCAATAAAAGCTCTTGTCGTGAATGTAAATTCACTAATAAGAACTGAGAGAAGAGCCAATCTTTTTAACCTGTTGCAAGAGGAACAACCTGATGTACTTCTGGCGGGGGAAACAAAGTTAAACCAGAGACATAAGATAGGACATAAAAACTACGATATTATACGAAGAGATCGACCTAACTCCTCTCAAGGGGGGGGGGGGGGGGGGGGGGGGTGTCGCAATCTTTATTAGAAAAGGGATCAATCATAAAGTAATATATAGTGGAGAAGTGCGCAGGTTCCGGGTGCTGGAAGCCTGTATCGTCCGCATACCCCTTCATCAAGGAAGGGGTTTGTATGCGATTGCGGTCTACGCACCTGAGGAGCACCAACAAAACCTATTTATAGCGGAGCTCGAGACACTCTTTCGATGCTTACAATTGCACCTGGACAAAAATTACTTTATCCTAGGGGGAGATATGAACGCCAAGCATAGAAATTGGGGAAGTTATATATCTAATGCCAGAGGAAATCAGTTGGCTGGTTGGTTAGATCAGTATCATATTGAATATAGAACTGATCTGCTAGCTACGAAATATCCATCGTTCCCCAGAGGTAGATCGTTCTTAGATATCTTGCTAATCGACTCACGACTGAGATTACTTAACACCAACAGACGAAACACAAACTGTTTACGGACAATTGAATACGACAGTGACCACTGTGCATTCACGGCAGTAATAGAGCTTCCGAGCGAGCTCGCAGATCTGGAGGAATTCGTGACCCCGCAACCCTATAACTACGGGGCAATGCGATGGCCGCGGTTCACCAGATCATTAACAAGAGAACTTCGTTCGAATGACTTTAATCTGCCAGTAAACAGAAACCTGACTAATGACGAAATCGACAAATACATTCAACAAATGGACGAAGCCGTAAAACAAACAATGGACAAAACAATTCCCAAAACAACAGTTACAGATCACATTAACATGTACAGAAACGCAACAATAAACGCACTCCACAAGAAAAAGAGCAGACTGCTATCGAAATTAAAACAATTACACAGACAGTTTACAGACAGACAAGACCAGGAGATAATATCACTGAAATCTCAATTAAAAAACCTCCAACAATTACTTAAAGCTAATTATAGATTAGCAACAAATTTGTATTGGAACAACAGAATTCGAGCTATAAAAACTAATAACCCGAATATGTTCCCACAAATAAATAAAATATTCAGGAGAAATAATCAAAACGAGATTCAGTGTCTCCAAATTCCACGTACCGAGGTAAACAAGCAGCTGCTAACCAACATTGGCATAGATACAGAGAACGCTATCCTCAATAGTGAGCTCTTCGTGATCGAAGATCCTTTGGAGAAGGCGAACGCTGTGGGAACTGTCTTTCAGGAAATGTACAAGGTGAATGAAAGCATTCGCCGAAACAATGACCTGGAGGACAGAATTCGACTGAATCACCTGCACCTCCGGAATGAAATTTCACATTGGCAATCGGAGAATCCTGGTTTTACGGAATTCAGTGACGATAATCTGTCAATCGACATTAATGCCAATGGTGGGGCTAATAGCCTTTTAATCACAAGGGAAGGAATCCAGAGTATCTTCGACTCATTAAGAAGCAAAAAGTCAGTGGGAATAGATGGAGTACCTAACATCGTACTCAAGAACCTGCCCCCAAAGGCAATAGATATATACACGGTCCTGTTTAACAACGCGTTGAATAATGCATATTATCCCGCGCGTTGGAAAACGGCTATCATTCAGCCCATCCCAAAAAAGGGCAAAGACTGTACAAACCCAATGAACATGCGTTCGATAAGTTTACTCCCAAGCATCAGTAAAGTACTTGAAAAAATCATTAACAAAGCTCTGCTAAAATGGGTAGACGACAATAGCATTATTCCAAACAACCAGTTTGGCTTTAGGGCGGGTCATGAAACCACACATGCCGCAGCTAAACTGGTCTCCGATATACAATGGAATAAATGTAGGAACCAATGCACAGGTGCCTGTCTGATCGACCTGGAAAAAGCCTTTGATACCGTCTGGATCGAAGGGTTGTATTACAAACTGGTCAGATATGGCATACATAAGCCTTTACTATATGTACTTTACGATATGTCAAAGGACAGGAGGTTCGTGGTCAAAAGTGGTAATGTGACCTCTAATAAAACGTATAATATCAAGAATGGCTTGCAACAGGGCGCGGTACTCTCTCCGATTCTTTTTAACATTTACATTAGCGACTTATTAGATGCACTTCCGCAGGCTATTGCGTACGCAGACGATCTCATAATTTACAGAACAGCTCCGAAAGTTGCGATCATAAATAGGTTAATACAGCGATACTTCAACAAAGTGCAGCGCTATTGCGATGACTGGAAACTTAAGATCAACTTCCAGAAATGTGAAGCCATCCTATTTAGAACTCCATTATATAAAGCCACGTACGACACAAGGAAAAACTGGCGAAAGCTAGTTATCGTGGGACCGCATGGAGATAAACTGGAAACCAAGAGTTTAGTTAAATACCTGGGCATCTGGCTAGACCAATATCTATATTTCAACAGACATGTAGAGGCTGCTTTGCTCAAAGCGAGGAAAACTTTTGCTATGACAAGGAGGCTATTTCATAGTAGCCAACTTGACAGCAGGGTAAAAGTCATATGCTACATGACGCTAATCAGGCCAATGCTCATATATGGTTGCCCAGTATGGTTCAACATAGGTCCAAATTTGATAGAAAAGATTCGGGTGTTCGAAAGAAAGTGTCTCAGAAGTTGTCTCAGATTATATCGGACACCGGAATCGGACTATAAAAAGTATTACTCAAATGAGACTTTATATAATGAAGCGTACATAAATAGGGTGGATAATTTTATGATTAAATTAATCAGAGGACATATTGCGAGAGCAATAAGCTCGTCCAATGACCTAATTTTCGGGGCTTATTATCCAAACACCTTATACTATGAGAGCGTGCGTCGCAACGGCTTTGTTCCACCAGAGGCGTTCCTTGACTTGGATATGAAAGGGCTTATACAGGATAGATCCGGAATTCCGCTGATCTATCATGTAAGTAGATCATCTGTAGACGGGCGATTGTGCTATGACCGGGAAGTAGCGCGCACCGAAGAAGAGCTCCTGCGCTTCAGTAGGGCTATCTCCCGCAGAGACCGGGACGATAGTATTAGACAGCGTCAACAGTTCTGGTGGTTGAATGGCATATAAAGACCTGGATACCAAAGTCGGTATAGAATCACACTATCATCAGCTAGCTTACATAGACTTAGCTTTTCTAGAATTAGGGTAGTATAAGATTTAAGTTAAGTTAGGCTAAATGATTTTACATAAAAAAAAAAAAAAAAAAAAAAAAAAAAAAAAAAGTAGATAAGTTTAGGTAAGTTAAGTAAGTTAAATTTTAAGAAAAAAAAAAAAAAAAAAAAAATTTACAAAGTTTTTCAAATTTTTCTTTGTCTTTCAAATAATTATAAGTTATGCCACAAAGTTCTGTCGCCGAAAGGCAAATTATACAAATATTAAGTAATGTTTAGCTTAGAGCGTCTGCGAAGGACCAGTAAGTTATTATATAAGATATTTAAGCTAGAATTTAAGCATTTTTTGTCTAGCCTTTAATTTAGAAAATAAGAATATAAAAAGAAAATAAAAAAATGTTTAAAAAATGAAAAATGAATGCAACAAATATAGTCGTCAATTGCTAGCCCTCCTCCCATCTTATCCATATACATACATTGACTCCCCATTACAGCCAACTCGCGTCACTAGCACAGCCAAGTCAACAATCGACTTCTTCCTCAAGTCCGATGATGTTCACTCAGCGGGTCCACCTACAGTCTCCTTTACATTTCCTTCTGATCATGGTTCCGTTCACACCACGATCCAAATCCCCTCTTTCGATCCACTATACTCGTCAAACCCTGTCCCAAACTTCACCAAAACAAATTGGAGAAAAGTCAATAGGGACATAGCGATAAGTTTCTCTGACTTGTATATCCCTGAAGCATCTAACTTACTCCTTACTGAAATCGATCACGCATCTTTAAGAATAGAGCAAATTCTTAAGGAGGCTCTCAGCAACAACACCCCGACAACCATTCCTCATAACTATTTAGGAAAGCCTTTGCCCAGCATCCTAACCAAATTATTGCGCCTTAAAAAGCAGCTCCGCCGTAAACTCCATACAAGATACTGCCCCTTTATTAAAAGCCAAATCCAACTCCTATCCACTCTGATAAATGAGCAGTTGAAAAAGTTCGCAGATGAAAACTACATCTCCACACTTAAAAATATCAAACCAAATCGGGATCTTTTCAAAAACATCAACCAATTAACTGGTCGTAAATATAAACCCCGATTTGATCATCTCATCAACCCAATCAGCAATAATATTGCCCAGTCCGATACGGACATAGCAAATTGCCTCGCAGAACACTTTGCAAAGATTCATGAGCAAAATAATTCTCTATCAACTCCCGGCTTCGAGAACACAGTAAACGAATACATCTCAAACAGATTATTCACATCTTTTACTCCTTTCATCGGTGAATTTAACAACACGAACATAGCTTCACACCCCTTAGACACTACAAATTTTCTAACTGCAGATGAATTATCCGAGATCGTAAGATCAGGAAATAACAAAAAGTCAACTGGATTAGATGGAATCCCACGCCTTCTATTTAAAAGGCTACGCCCACAGAATCTACTTCCCATCCTCATTCTTCTTAATCATATAATTAATGCATCGTACTTCCCAGAGAACTGGAAAACTGCGGTAGTAATTCCTATTAAGAAGCCCGGTAGTAGTAATAGCCCTTTCAATTTTCGTCCAATATCCCTATTAAGTACATTAAGTAAGATATTGGAACGCAAGATCTACCAAAATCTTCTCTCATTTGCCAATGAGAATGCCCTCATCCCTAACTGTCAGTTCGGATTTCGTAAGCGACAATCCACATGTCATGCTCTACTAAAACTTACACACGATGTTACAACTGGTCTCCAAAACCAAAGCCCTACTGTATGTATATCTCTCGATATTTCTAAGGCGTTTGATTGCGTCTGGATCTCAGGGCTTCTGTATAAACTGCACTCCATATTTAATCTAAACTCTCACACAACAAAGCTCTAAGCCTCTTATCTTTCTGGCAGAAAATTCGTTGTGAGAATAAATTCTTCCGTCTCAGAAACCCGCAACATAACCGCGGGTGTTCCCCAAGGCTCCATTTTAGGGCCAATTTTATATCTGTTATATACCGCGGATATTCCTCAATCCGTATCTCCAAATGTTGTGATGCTGAATTATGCTGATAATACATTAATTTACTCTAGCAGCAAATTTGTTAAGGCTGCAAGAAACCGCATTAACAACTTCCTCCCTATCAACATACTTTAATGAGTGGAAAATTCACCTTAACCCAAATAAAACGCAGCTCATAGTGTTCAAGGGCAAACACGAGCACTGTACAAATAACACTAGACGCTGCCACAACAAAATTAAACTTAACCTAAACAACACTCCAATAAAACCCTCCAAAACCCTAAAATATGTGGGAATCACTTTTTCTAATAACTGGTCTTTTTCCTCCCACATTAAAAATTCCCTTCAAAAAGCCACAATTCAGCTTAATCTCTGTAGAAGAGTAATGTGGAAATCTAATAGTCTCTCTCATAAAGTCAAACTGCTCATTTACAAACAAATTATCAGGCCCACACTCACGTACGCGTGCCCATTGTGGTACCATATCACTCCCTCCCAAATGGAGAAATTACGTTTATTCGAAAGATAATGCTTTAGGTATGTCTCTGGCTTACATCGTCGTCCTAACTCCTATAAGTACTATAGTAACGTCGAACTGTACAATACCGCTGGTATCGAGCGCCTCGATAGACGATTCCTCGAACTGTCTATCAAATTTATCGAAAACCTACAAAATAATCCCAATCCCATAATAACCTCGCTCTTAGAGAACCCTCTAGATATCAGAACTAACTATCCCAACTGTCTCCACACCAGAGCTATCTTCGCCTCAGACAGACTGGTAAATGATTCAAACGAGATCATATACCACAACACCGAAGTTACCCCTAACCAGTTCAAATACTGTAACGTCCAACCATTTTCCAACATCCTACGTTTTTCAAACTCTTCCTCAAACCCATAACTGACCTCATTCCACATCCTTTAATTCATATATCCCATTGATTATAAAACTTTGTTTTGTTTATAGCTCATTTTATAATAATCAGACTAAGTTAGGTTAAGTTATATTTATATTTAGGGTTAGGTTTAGATTAAGTAAAGTAAAAATAAGAAATTCCTGGTTTTCTGACCTTTTCCAGGAAGACGAAACCCTACTAAATGTATAAACACACATCTATCCTGTAACTCTTAAAACATTGTTTGGAAAATGTATTATAATAATAATTACATGTAAGCAATTGTCACTAATTTAATTTTAAGTCACTGTATTACTTAAATGTACAAATTCTAATTATGGTTAATAAATACAGTTTTGAAAAAAAAAAAAAACAAAATAAATGTGATTCTTCTTTCACTTGTGGAGACGCGAACGTCTACTTCATTTGTATTGTAGAATCATCCGCTTCATTTTTCAGCTCAAAGCATCATTTTGAACTCTCGATTGGCTGTTGGATCACCAGCTAAACTAAGGACGCATAGGTAAAAGAGCCTAGGCGCCAATAACAAAAATCACGTCACGGGTTTATGTGCCCTGACGAAAACTTAAAATAACACGTCAGGGGTTAATGTGCCCTGATGAAAATTAAAAGCTACTCAAATTAATTATTTTCTTCCTCCTCGTTCGGGCTGTCGTCTGGTTGACGAATACATTCAGACTGCCTCTCTCAACCCCCAACAATATCCTGCTACAGATCGTACCTATCTCTCCCAGAAGAATTCGTTCATTTCCTCCGCTAACAGAATTTTCCATAGTATCTGTTAGCGGAATGTTATTAATGCCCATGGGTAATTTAGGTGCCTGAAAAGGAGAAAGTCCATCGACGCATACATCCTTATATCATTATCACCATCCGTGGTGGTGATCGAAGTTCGGATCGACGGTTGTCGATTGTGTGCCGCTTTTATTTGCATAGCACATCTGGCGGGCGGCCGAAAGATATCCTGCAATTTGCATGGATATATGGTTCATGGGTTTTGTTTGACTTTTGTCAATACACCCGAAATCCATTAGATCTTTCCAATGGGTGTGAAATACAAACAGACACCGTGGGATAGGAGTAGTTCCCTTGTAGGTTTTAAACCGCATACATTTGGAATTATCTTGTTGAGATAATTACGGTTGCCGTTTCTTTTGTTGGGTGATAGATTTGGTGGTCTTTGTGGTAGACCATCCGCACGTGCGTCCGTTATTCGGATAATTTGCTGGTGATAGCGAATCCTTGTAACATCGTGTAGATGTTCAGGATTTTCGATTGTGTGCTGTTGGAGTGCGGCGCATTACAATCTTTATGGATAAGATGAATGAATGCTTTTACCTTTGTTTCAGGTATGCTATACTCGCCTTGTTGCTTGATATTGAAAGCTTTGGGACGTTCAGTTCCTTGCTTCTTTTAATATCGGTTCGCATTTTGCAGCCTCCTATGACCTTTGTTACAGGTATTGTAATGACTATTGGCCGCGTGTCTGTGAGCACGTGCGCTGCGTTATCAGGTAAGTAAGTTCTTTGAAGGTAGGAACCTTACCTGCGCGGAATTGTGCGTTCGTAGAACGCTACAAGCCCTTACACCTCTATAATCAATAAACAGTAGTCTTAAATCGCACGAATGCAGTGGAAAATACATTTCTCTATATTAATCGTTCATCAAATGTTTCTTTAACTAAATTAATTGCATCGCATGCTGTAAAACGTGTTTCCACGTCTCTGATCTCAACACCATCTAATTGGGGCACAACAAATCAGTAATCATGTCATTAGACTGGTCCCCATTGACTGAACGTTTTCACCACCATCATTTTTGAAAAAAAAATTGGTCCGATTATTCCTTCAAATCATAAAGCATACTAAACGGCTACTCTTTGCGAGTGTAATGGATTTTCAACAATGACTCGTAGATTATTCGTACTCAAAATTTAATAATTCTGGTTGTTGACATCGCAATTCAAGCAAAAATTAACTGTGTTATAAAACGGACCTAGCGCGAATTAATAAAACACTTACATTTCTTTAAACTTAAAAATCTGTTTTATTTACTTTAAAATTCACTGATGGGTGATGTACCAGTAACACCTTTGGCCATGCACTAAGACTCGCCCTCGAAGAGCTCTACGGAGGGAGAGTATGTCTTGGGGCCACAATGCCGGGCGTAGAAGAGAAATGGACACGCCTTAAGAATACTGTCATTAATACTGCCAACTCCATCTTAGGGAGTAGTCGCAGAGATCGGAACGACTGGTTTGATGATGAGTGAAAACTAGAGACTGAACGTTAGAATGCTGCATACCGGGCAATTAGCAGTCTCATAGGACGGGGATACGCGAGGAGAAACACAAAGAGCTCAGAAGATCTGAAAAAAGAGTTCACAGACAAAAGAAAAGTGCCGGAGAAAAAAACCTTGTCTGAGAAAAAGAGAAAAGTAGAGAGCGAGTTCCGCACCAGGCGCGGAAGTTCTACCAAATAATCCTCAGTATGACACCGTGCACACTGCGCTGCACTTACTGCAAGGTTAAGAGGGTAATCTTATAGCGTTTAGTGAAGAAGATCGTGTGATTCGAACTGACAGCTCGAATCACGAAAAAAAATTTACCTAAGCGTTACACATCAGGCTACTGACCGTGTTTTGAATTTGATTTCCAAACTCGACTATATTCCACTGATGTGAATTATTTTTATTTATCGCTTGGTATACGGTTCTGATGTATTTTTCTTATTCGATTTTTTTCGTTCGGTGTACTTCACTATTTTTGCTTTGTGAATTGTGTGTATCTGTTAGAGTCGCCACAATCTGATCACCGATTCTGAAGGCGTTCTGGAGCGATGGGAAGTGCACTTCAATGAATTGCTAAATGGTCAGCTCACAGAAGAATTGGAGGCTCCACCAATGGTAGTTCCAGACCAAATGCTGCCGCCACTCAGCATTGAGGAAACATCAAAGGCCATAAGACAGCTCAAATCAAATAAAGCCCCGGAGCTGATGGCATACCAGCCGAGTTGGTCAAACAAGGAGGGAGAGCGTTACATCACGCAATTCATAAGATCGTGGTGCACGTATGGGAGCAAGAGGAGATGCCGTAAGATTGGCGTCGTGGTATAATTTGCCCCATACATAAGATGGGAGATATCACATTGTGCAGCAACTATAGGGGTATAACATTGGTGAGTACCGCCTATAAGATACTCTCATCTATCCTAAAATATCAGATAGACCCACACGCTAAAGCCATCATTGGTCACTATCAGTGTGGCTTCATCCCAGGCAAATCAGCGATTGATCAGATATTCACCCTTAGGCAGGCGATGGAAAAATGTCTGGAATTTAAGATTCCATTATATCATCTATTTATAGACTTTAAGGCCGCCTACGACAGCAAAACCAGGGTAGAACTATATAATGCTGTTGCAGTTCCGCAACATGCATAGAACCAACAGTGCAGACGTTGTAAGAATACAATCTTCAATGAACAGATTGACGATCTGAACAATCGCTGACTTCGAGGAAAACAAATTCAGCGACTCAGCGAAATACAAACTTACAGCGCCCCAAGGTATACTACTGGAAGTTACTCGAAAACTCGGTCATGCCATTGAAGGCACTCGAAGTGCTCGCTGAAGCTATGGGAAGAATTCAGCTGGCTGATCGCAGACCCCGTTGACAGCTGATAACTGTGGTCTGACAAAGTGAGAGCTAAGGAAAACGTTACTGTTTTTAGACACAGTTTTTGTTTTAACTTGACATTACACCGTCCGTTTTCAATGCTTTGCAAAATAAAAAGAGTTTTTTTGTTCAGGTGCTTTCGGTACCTTTTTTGGTTAGTACAGTTTTTGAATTTTAACATGGTGATAAAAAAGTATATCGTAAAAATAAAGACCAAAAAGATCTCGTGATGACGATCTAGGGCTAATTCCCTTTTGTTTCATTTGTTGGACGCGTTCTTTTGAATTTAAATCGTAAATGTATTGATTGTTGGTTCGGCAATTAAAGTTACAATGCCCAGTGCAGTATTATTTTGGAAACTATCCAGAAGGCTACAACGCCGAACATTGGATGTTCGATTTGCTAGGCTACAACGCCATGATACACATTTCTTGCTGTCTCGTCGAGGATTGGCTCGACGTACATAATTTCTGCTAGGTTGAAACACACCTAAACAAATGCCATGAAAGAGTTCGGCATTCCAAACAAATTGATACGACTTTGTAGGTTGACCATGACCAACGTAACTAGTCAAGTAAAAATAGCGGGATTGCTGTCCAAACGAATAAACATCTTTACTGGACTCCGACAAGGGGACGGTCTGCCCTGCCCCCTCTTCAATCTGGTCTTGGAAAAAGCAATCCGTGACTCTGGCGTCACAACTAGAGGGACTATTATCACCAAGTCCAGCCAGATACTTGCCTACGCAGATGACATCGACATCATTGGTAGAACCAAATCGGGTGTACAGGACTCCTTCACCCAGATCGAGCAGGCGGCACAAAACTGGGACTGGACATTAATGAGGGAAAAACTAAGTACATGGTGGCAACTTCTGCGTAGAGAAGACAAACTATCGGGGCAGTGAAGCACGAATTTGAAGTAGTGCAATCCTTTAACTACCTTGGGTCTGTGGCGGCCCCGCCAAACCTCACGGTTCGCCTCCCTAAAAAACACTGTTGAATGTTTATCGACACCGAACGAGGAATGTCGTGGGTCAAGATCCTTTTGTGTTCCTCCGAACGAGGAATATCGTCGGGGAATAGCGAACTATGAGCACGGTAGTGATGAATTGACGCAATGACGTCCGACCCAACGATGCCTGAAACAAGGTTTAGATTAAAAAAAAGGAACAGCAATACCTTTTGATAATCTTCCGTAAGCGAATAAACTTTGATTTGTCCGTATGGTGATGATCACGACTTTATTCACCAACTACTTAAAGCAGTAACTATCAATTAAAGTTTCACAAATTCAACAGCCACATGGTGGCGTGCAAATTAAATCAATAGAAAGTTCATAGAAATCCAATTAATGCTTTACAAATCCATAGCAATGTTGATCATTGAAATCAATTATATCCCGTAGATCGTGCACCAAAACAGTATGCAATGACAGTTAGCGATGACGGTTGTTCATGCACTGTCATCGAGTTGTGGTGAATATGTTTGTCGGGGAGAGTACTAGACGATGTACTAGATTCTCCCCGAGCATATAATTATGGATCTGAAACAACACCCATAACTCTATACAGTCATATAAGTTCGCTAATGCAATCGCATTAGCACCTTAAATGCTTTACGCATCTAGGATTATCTAAGGTATAATCTAAAAAGTCCCCGCGAAAGAAAACTTACCATCATGCATCTCTTCGCATATATTTTCCTGTAAGATTTCTACCTTCTCAGGAATCCCAAAACCTATTCGGTACCTTTGGTGCCCAAGCAAATTTCAATTTCCCACATCTGCACCGAAATCTCCACCCAGCACACCTGAAACATTTCCTTTTGCAAGGGCATTAATGCATATAACGCGGTAGATAAGGTTCCTGGAAATAATTCTTTGAAGTGCATATGGCATCATGAACCCCAAGCCAGTTGGCACCCTTTGTCTGTGTTAAAATCCTATGTCGGACAGCTTGTTTTTACAGAAGCCATAAACCATTTGGGCCGAAGATATGCAGGACCATACGGGAAAGGCGTATGATATTACAGAACGAATTAGCTGCTTATAGCAGAGAAGCATAACCTTGGTGTCGACTTTGTTGCTCCACTTCAAGATGTTGTGCAGTTGCTTAGACCGACCGATACCCCGTTGAAGAATGTGGGTCACATGTTTGATGAAATTCATTTTTGGGGTAAAAATGACCGCAAGGTATTTCATCCTGTTCTGTGGTCTGATCGTAGTACCTCCTATTTGTATTCGGATATTCTGTGAATATCGAGAAGTAGGTTGGAAGTGTTTACTACTCAGAATTATAGCTACTGCTTTGGATGGGTTAAGTCGAATTTTCCATCGACTGTAGGAAATCCCTGAATTCAAAATGCGCCACCCTTTTTATACTTTCTCTCTCTCTCAAGAACTTGATAAAAAGTGTATTAAAATTCCAAGAAGCACAAACAAGATTTGTGTGTGCTTCAATTAAAATGGGGTTGTGGTAGTGTTTAGCTATGCACCAAGCACGGGTGCGGATTCAGCTAACACCCACTGATAGTTCTCAAAAAAAACCGCACAAAGTTCGCCGAAAGAGGAAAATAAATAAAACTCGCCGGATTAATTTTAATGTTCCTTTATTAGTTACGAAGCACTTATTATTACGGTCTGGACATCACTCAGTCTACATTTATGTTATCGGTAATTAATTTCATGAATACAAAACTATAACTTAGACGGAGTCTTTAAATTTTACTGATAGCTTCTTGTTATGTATGCTTCTACTTTTGTCCACACTAATTTAAGTTCAAATAAACCGTAAGGCCGATTAAGTTAATTTAAAAGATCAACCGACTAAATTTTCACACAGGACACATATCCAGTTGATTTGTTGCATCGCTTTCCTCGAGGTGCATTACGACTATTTTTAATTACTAATAAAAAAAAACGCGATTTTTACGGCTGCCTCCACGTGACGTCCCTCTGGCTCGGTAACTAAAATCTGACCGGGTTTCATTCGTTGCAGACAGAAAGACTTCGCAAAGAAAAACCGTAAAAGGGGAGGAGCTGCACGATCAACTCGAGGCAGTCAATCGTGATTGGACCGGGGAATATGGCATACATTTCGCATGTATGTGTATGCATCGCATACGATCGTCCGGTGATCGAGGATGGATGCGAGCGTCGCAACTGCATCTCCTGCGTATACAAACAATGCATGGCCTGCGGCTGTGTACACAATTGATTGTGTAATACTTGCCGGCAACCGAACCATCTGGGGTAAAAGCAACACAAAGCGAAGATCTGGTCACCCTAGGAGAGGCCATAAATCAACATTTGGGTTGATGGACGTGAAATTTCCCAGGTCCGCCGACGGTTGGCGGCCGTTAATAGGGAATTGGTATACCATAAACAATCTGTGGTGCGAATGTTATGTTTTGGTATTGCAACGAATATAGGGTGCAGCCATTGCCAGATGTTAAAAGTAAACACTTGATGGCCGCATCCAATTCGTTGCTTGTTTGCGGTCCCTGATCGGTGGAGACCGATAATAGGAAACCAGCTATTGCTGGTAATTAGTGAATGTTTGCTTTGCATCAGCCGAAACCTTGTCGGCGGTGGCAAACTGATGAGACCTGGTAGCCGCATGCTAGGGGTGCCATGGGAAAACAACAACAAAAAAACGAGTAATCAAGGAACTCCGTGTTGATTTTGTTTCCATGGCATAAGGCAATGGGAACGAGATGCACTGGGTGCAATGCATGCCCGACGATGAAATTTTCGATGCCACGGCTAGGTGATAATCTTTGCCGTGGACTTAATGTTTTCAGGTATGGTGGTGGAGAAAAAGGGGTTTGGAGAAAACCGCCAAAGAAAGGTAAGCTGCCTAAAAGGTATTCATGTCAGTTATCCTTTGGGGTAACTGAATTAATTCCAGCAATCTGGCTGGCGGTAAATGCCGTAGCAAGGTTACGTAACCTTGCTGAAGGTTCGACTTCGAGGTAAGTCGCATCGCTTGGAATAGTGCGGATCGAGCGATGTATGGCTCTTCGGGCCCTGAAAAGCCCCACAGGGTTCCAGGAAGGATATGGGAATTTGTTTGAAACAGTTCCTGGAAGGTAAAATTATGAAATGTATTTCAAAATAGGCATTCCATGATGTAAGGATTATTGGGAATTGAATCAATGTGCGACAAATAAACATTTGGTATAATTTGTCACGCTTATGATTCAGTTGGGGATGATGATTGGGATTATCGATAGGGGTAAGATAATTGGTTTGTCTGGTATAATAATGGGGATTGGGTGAGAGTTTTGATTTTGGATTACTATATTACTATCGATCAGAAATTCTCTCCTTTCCGAGGGAGAACCAAGTATACTCAGTATATCCCTATAAAATCCGCTAAATATGATCTATGATGCAGGAAAGGTTTTCCATTCAAAGGGATTTAGATATACAGGCAAGAAACACAATATTCGCGATACGAATTAAAGCGGAAGATATGCCAAAGGACTTGTATTGTGTTCAGAGGATCTAGCCGAAGCTGGTACGGACTGATTTTTTACAATGTTATCGTACCTTTGGCCTGAACTCTAAGTTTTTGGGATCTCAATTTTGTCGGAACTTTGAAAACAAATAAACAATATTCTATATACATATTCGCCAAAAAATTAAAGCATTCAAAGGGTCAGATTCGCTGTCAACACTATTTAGTTTTAACGAAAAAGTAACAATTTGTGCGTATGTACCGAAGAAAAACTAAGCTGCGATTTTAATTAGTACGATGCAGAATGGTACTATAATATAACGTCTGACGCTGCGAATCCAATGCCGCGCCAAAATGATTTCCTTCTCTTGTGTTTAAAGAAAACCCGAACGTATAGTATGTCTACTATCGAGTAATGCAACCTTCACCATCGAAGCTAGTGAAGTTTTAAGTCTTTGTACTTGAATTAACTCATCCTCTGTATTAAATTCGAAGCTGCCAACATGTAGTGTAAAGGAGGAGCAAATAGGAAGAAACAATTCAGTTCATTCAAAATGACTAAAATTTAAGGGCATACATTTTTGTAAAACTGGAATGCAATTTCCATATCTGGTCGGATTCATCTAAGGCAGTAGCACATATGTTTGTAATCACAAAAGCGAGCAGTGATTTACGCGTAAGACATTTTAAATTATAATGTAAGACCAACGTGTCGTCTAAATTTTTTCTGTAAGTATTATCACATTCATTGCAAAGCTAAATTTTGTTAATAGATTCCATCTCCAAATATTTTCCCACAGAACACGATAATCAAGCGAATGCATACCGGTTTCCATTAAAAAAATTGCGTCAGACGTACCCATTCTTCAGCCGAAAGATAGAAGCATTCAAAGCTCTAGTTGATCAAAAGGGTTCCTATTCATTATAATCCCTAAGTATTTAACACCAATGTACAAATTATCTCTTTCCCGAATCCCTTCTTTCTTGTTCGGCCAAAACTATGCTTTGACATATAGGGACACCTCAAGATTCTTCATTGTTCGCGTTTCGTATAAAATAAAGAAAGCTTCTCAACACCCAGTGCAAATAATATTTTTATAAACACATAGTGTTTTCAACGTCAAGCAACGTAAATCGAGTCCACAGTCATTCACGGATTTTACATCGTTCACTACTCTTCCACAAGAAGTTTCCTAATACCTCTTAGAAGGTGGACATTAAAAAGCTGCTGGCTTGAAAATTCAGCATAATAGCATTAAATCACTTATTTGAACTGAATATGTAGCGCATGGTTATTATCCAGTTTCGATGACACTTCTTCCTTTTCGAAAACTGAACCCTGAAATGTTAATTTTCCATTATATTAATAGTGAGACTGTCTGCTGTCACACACAACATTGTAGCCATTTAGACGCTCCTTTCTTTTCAGGCGAATTTCATGTCGATTAGCTCGGTGTTTGTTGTTGTTGAAGAGATATAATTACACAGGGCTATTCACCACCTTTCGAACGGAAGGATTCCTCACTTTAGCATTCAGGTATGCCATTGAACGTCACGTGAACTTTACACCTCGCCATATGTTCCACATTATGCAGCGCCGACCCTTAACATGGAAAAATTGCATGACAGGAAATCATTTATTCTCCTAATGGACGATATGTTCTTGAGACGACTTTGTGCCTTTCTCCTAGGGGTTGCTGCCATTCGTTTTTTAAGGGTATTACGTGTACACTTTAATTGGGCACGTGGCATCAGTTAGTGTTTTCAGGTTTTCCACTCCAGTTTGTTTTTCTAACCAATTGTCTAATTAGATGCATATATTTGAAAGGCTCCGTGTTGCACACGAAATGTCTGCGATGGTATCATAAAATCAGGCAACTTCATTATTATTAGCTTAGGCTGTGACAAATCGTAGCAGCACTTGAAATTGATTCACAAATGGGCAACAATTTCAGACCAAATTTCTTTGAATTGTTTATGGGTTGTCCATAAGGTTCTAGAGGTGTAGAATGGCCAGGGGGCTCAGGCTGGTGGTAGGTGACGTTTTAAATTGATAGGCTCGGGGGGGGGGGGGGGGGGGGGGGGGGGTTTCGGGCGACGCCTTATTTCATGTTTTTGTTGTTTTTATTCCTCTTATCGCCTTTTCCAGTGCTAATTAGGCTATATGCTAACATGGAGCTAGGTTTATGAGCTACGACGCTCCATAATGAGAAAAGCCAACAGAACACAATTTCTTAGAATTAGAAACGTAAATGTGTTTGTATAAACAAATTAACCAATAAAATACTCAGGTGTCCAACAGGTTCACATCCTTTCTGGTCAATGTCTATTTATTAATATTTGTAAAAACTTTAGTTTATATTTCTTTAATGACGGACAGTGGGATAATATTTGCAAACTCGGAACAAAAAATCGACATAAGATTGTTTCGCCCATATGCTCTCCAATGCATCCTCCGTGAACCCGACTGCGAAAAAGCAACTAGGCTTCGGGGAATACCAACCATATTTCTTAAAAGTTGCGTCTTAGAATTGTCGTTGGGTCTTTTTAAAATTGTTCATATATCCTATGCCCAAAAACCCTTCCCTTCCTTTTAAAAAATCGCTCGCATTCGGCCGATCAGAAAAAAAGGAAAAGTATTTTTCATAAAATTACCGACAAATACGAGCGTGGGCTTAAAAGTTCCCGATCTCAACGTGAAGATAGCAACTTTTGTTACTCACCAAAATTTCAGCCATATTGGAAGGGTCGTTTTTATTTGACAGTCGTTTGAGTTGATGTGAGTGTTTTTGTGAAAATCGACAAAATTGAGTATCGAGCTGTGGGGGTTCTCTAAATACATGGAGAACCAATCCACTATTTTCGCCTAATTTGGACCGCCAACAGCGCGTCACATTATCCCCCATCCCACCGTTCAGCTATTTTACATGTAAAAGAAAGCATAGCTGAATTCATTATTCTATGTAGATAATGCAGAATTGAATTCAGCTTCCTTTTGCCATACGGCAACTCCATATCATTAACCCTATGAGATTTCTACCGGAAATCTCAACGTCATATTGGTTAGCAACAACTAAATCTAACCAAATGACGCTGTTGCAACATAGCAAAACCGCTGGGGTTATTTCAGCGTCTTAGAGTCTGGTTCTCACGCTGATTATTTCCCAAGCATCAGCGGCGTCCTATTGACTTTCCCCTGACACTCTATCCGCTGGGGAGAAATGATCTCTTTTCGTAGGTGAATAGCACCAGCTACATTTTCCTCTCCTCCATAATTCTGTCTCCCTACAGTTCAATGCACTCAGAAATCACCACAGAGATCGCACTAGGTCAGTGGAACATCTCGGAGATTGTATTAATACACGCACACTAAGCCAGATCAACCCTGTGTTATTGTGCTTTCCTTTTGATTTCTTCATCCTTTCTACGCCCATCGACGTCGAACGAATACGCAAGTACTTATCCACCTCGATGAGCGTGGGGAATTGAAGGATGCACAAGAGAGCATGATTACCATTGGTTGATCGTTGTGCGAAAGCAGAAATTACCCATCTTCATCCTTTTTTCAGTGAGTCGTTATTCAACTACCCCAGCGTGTGCACGCTGTTGCACACGCTCGAGCGCGAAGTAAAACGGAAGTGTTGTCAGACGAACGTAGTGTCTCGTTAGTCAATCGAGAAAGAGAAACGCGTTGCACTAAAAGTCGGATTACCTATCTTCAAGAAAGCAGTAAATTTCTTTAATATATTTGTGCATATGGAGAAGTTTAAAAGAAAATTAAGGAAAACATTAACCAACAATAACACCTCGAGCGCGTTTTCATTCATTTATTTTTACGAACAGTCCGCAGCAGTTTTACGATAGGGATATACATGAAATTAGTGCCCGTGTTTCGGCACATCAATTCGTACCCCACAAAGCTGTCATTAAAATTTTGTTTTTGAAAGGCAATACGTCTACGCAAATCAAAGATGAGTTGGACTCTGTGAATGTAGACTCTGCACTATCATTTATCACAGTGAAATTTTAGGCAGCTGAATTTAAACGTGGCCATGAGAGCTTGGGAGACGGTGAACGTTCGGGGCGTCCAAAAACTGCAACAACTCACGATAACATCGCTAAAGTTCACCAAATGGTGCTAGATGACCGTCGAATTAAAGTGGGAGAGGTACCAGAGGCTATAGAAATGTCCAAAGAACGTGTTAGTCACATATTAAATCAAGATTTAGGCATGAGAAAGCTGTCCGCGCGTTGGGTGCGGCGTTTGCTCACGTTAGACAAAAAACGTGTTCGAATGAGCATTTCCAACGCTCGATTGGCGCAGTTTAGACGTAATAAATCCGAGGTTTGGCGCCGATTAATTACTGTCGATGAAATTTGGATACACCATTATATGCCCGAAACAAAAATACTGTCAAAACAGTGGACTGGAAAGGGAGAATCGGCTCCAGAAGAAGCAAAAACTGTTTTTTCGACTGGGAAAGTGATGGCGATGGGTTTTTGGGATAGTCGTGGAGTTATCTTAATCGATTATCTTCAAAAAGGAAAAAACCATTACAGAAGCATACTACGCATCATTACTTGACCAACTGAAAAGAAAATCCTGATTCACCAAGACAACGCGCCGTCTCACACCTCAGCGGTTGTCATGGCGAAAATTCATGAATTACGGTTTGAACTCCTTGACCACCCGCCCTACTCACCAGATTTAGCCCCAAGCGACTTCTTTTTGTTCGCTAATCTAAAAATTGCGCTCGGAGGATAGAGATTTGCGTCAAATGAGGAGGCAACCACCTTCGTGAACAGTTATTTTGCAGAAAAACAAACGCCGAATACTATTTGGACTGGTTAGAGAGATGGGGGCATCGCTGGGAGAAGTGTGTAGAGTTACATACAGGGCAAAGTCTCTGCTTTCAATCCGGCGAAGGCCAGGACGATCCTGGTTCCAGTTCAATCCAAGTTGCCATGCAGTCTCCACGTGACACCTCTGGATCGCTACTTTGGCACCCTCCAAGTAGTGAATCAATGCATGCAGCGACATCCTGAGAAAGGTTGGCGCAAGGCTAATAACCTTGCCCGGAAAAACAAATTATTATGGACAATTTAACAAGTCTCGGATATGGATCAGATACCGGTGGAGAGACTTGCTAAATAAGGCCATGACCGGATCCCGGTTATAGCGCCGATGATGACGGTGATGATGATGATTACTCAAATATAACCTTGTGGCGGTTCCGCCTAACCCCACGGCTCACTTACCTGAAGAACCCCTATAGCGTTTGAAATAATAGTGAAGAAGATCGTGTGATTCGAACTGGCGCTATGACAGTTCGAATCACGAAAAAAAATTTTACCTAAGCGTTACACACCAGGCTACTGGCCGTGTTTAGAATTTGATTTCCAAACTCGACTATATTCCACTGATATGAATTATTTTTATTTTATCGCTTGGTATACGGTTCTGATGTATTTTTCTTATTCGATTTTTCGTTCGGTGTTCTTCACTATTTTTGCTTGTGAATTGTGTGTATCTGTTAGGGTTGCCACACCACCCCCTTCCCAGAAACTTCGTTACGATCAGATTCGGCGCGAGCGACCAGCGAGCGAACGAGAGAAATATCGGAGCAAGCCAAGCGAGTGTGTCTTGGTGCTCTATGCAGAAGTCATGATTGCGTGTGTGAAGTTCTGTTTACTACGGGGAGTGTGTGTGTGCTGCGTCGTGTACAGATCACGTCGTAGTCACCAATTATATAGCGTTAAGCAAGGATAGTGAAGAAGGTGAATTGAACACACGATGAAACGATTGAAAAGCGAAGCAGTGAAGCATCAGTGTTTAGAATTTGATTTCCAAACTCGACTATATTCCACTGGTGTGAATTATTTTTTTGTTATTTATCGCTTGGTATGTATACGGTTCTGATGTATTTTTCTTATTCGATTTTTCGTTCGTGTTCTTCACTATTTCGCTTGTGAATCGTGTGTATCTGTTAGAATCGCTACACCCCCATAACTACAACCCAATTGGCATAAGTTTTAGCTAATGCAACCGCATTAGCACCTTAAGTGCTTTACGCATCTAGGTTACCAAATTTATAATCTAAAAGTCCCTGTAAAAGAAAACTTACCTTTCATTCACCCCTTCGCATACAATTTCCTGTAAGATTTCTTTCTTAACTTATCAGGAATCTCAAAGCAATTCGGCACCTTCGGTGCCAAGCAAATCTCCCTAGACGAATTCCTGAAAACAAGATGATTTGGTTTACATATAATGTAACACATCATAACATGCACATTGCGTCGCCTATTTCCCGTCCTCACCAAGTGTATCATAAATCACCATACATACACATTGGCTGGTGACCTACGCCCGAGGGACCAGAACAAATATACGTGTGGGTAGTTTTTACCATGAGATCAGCAAGGATGCCAGTTCGATAAAAACACCACGAATAGTTCACGGGAAATTCTCACCTGTAGAAATGTTTAGTTGGAAGGAAACACAAGATACCGATGCAAAATTGAGCCGAAGAACACTGAACTCCACACTCGAGTTCCAGGACACTGTACACTGCAGAATGATGACCAATTAAAACGCGGATGTTGTTGTTCTGTAGAATGTTCATTTATTTTTGCTGGGTTATTGATGTATAACTATTTTAAACGTAAATTTACATTCGTGGGAGTCTATACTAGATTGTGTTTGAAGTAAACATTAAACGAACTTATTGATTAAATATTAACACCACAATCACCGGGTATAACCGAATTGTTTGTACATTAGTGCTAACCCCTTCCGTATAGAATGACAAAAATTAACATTTGACGAACTCGCGTACGATATAACCGAATTTCTCACAAGGGGTGTATTGACACGGGCACTGTACACATAACTCATCGACTTCTCGCGACTCCGACAACGCAACGACCTCGATTAGTCTGCTCGGCTGGTAGAACTTGACATCTGACTCCTTGGGCGAATAAAATCTGACTCCTCGAGCTGGGCGACGTTAACCCAGTCTCTGGTGATTGCGATGAGTTTCCACGCATGTAATCGCAGGGGTTTTAGTTTCAGGTGAAAGTTATTTGAAAGAAAGCTTACACTGCTCGAATGCAGGTAACTATTGTGGTTTATGGAGTGAGGGAAAAGTACGTTATTTTAAAGAACCGCCACATACGCATATCGGGTCTCTTGGCAACAATTAAATCCTACAGCATAAGCAAATGCAAATAGGAATTCAATACCTACCCCTACCAGCGATGTCATAAACACCATTTCCCGGTAATCTAGCCAAAACCCATTAGCACATTTCCACATTGCATTGGCGTCTATTTATTTAGCTGCAATGCACATCTCAGACAAAGACCCAAACGTTCCCTTTGTCTTTTCATATTTCGGGGTCTGCTTCTCATCAGCAGCGGCATGAGCAAACAAAAACCATTAGCAATCAAGGAGATTCGGTTTTGTTTGCTTTACCCAACTCGCAACTCATGAATGCGCGTATGCCCTTTCTCTGTTGTTGATTCGTTCCCATGGCTTTGATCCATAAAAGAACCAATGTACACACATACATGTGTACCGTGACGATCTTCTCTACGAGATTTGTTTGGTTACCCCAAAGAGAGACGTTACGTCTCTCTTGGAATAGGAAAATATGCCCCCTAATTAGGAGAGCCAGTTTCACTGGTCGAATTCTCTTGTCAGCTAGTGAATATCGTTGGGTCTAATTCCATCCGCCGACCACCACGGTCGTTGCCGCTCCCGCTCCTCGTCGCCCGCCGAGGACGCAATAATACTCGAAGTCGTGTTAAGAAGTAGTGTTTTCACCTTGTTTAAATCCATAAAAATCAATTTAATATTAAATATAAGTCCTAAGGAAATATGAGAACCTTTTATGGCTGGTTTTGTTACCAACCGTTTTAAATAAATAAACACATCAAAAGAACATTGACTTTTAAATCAGTGGGTTTTACTTCCTTTGCTTGGTTATAGTGTTTGTGCTGTGGAACATTTAGAGGAAGTAGTGGGTGGATGGTAGAATCAGCGTCCATGCCGACGCACAGATCATCCTCCCCACAACCTATTATGGGAAAGTTGATCGCAATGACATTTCTTTATTTTGATATGATGGGCCTCATATAGGATGAATCCGGAATAGCATTGTTTTATTATAAAAGATTAGGTTAAGTTATTGAAGTAAGTTTAAATGAATATATAAAAAAGGAAAAATTATATAATAATACATTTTTTTTATTCAATCTTTGTTTTTTTCTAATAAATATATTACTATATAAAAAAAAAAAGGAATCAGACCGAAGAGCAATAATTTACTTGGTATATTTACATCCAATTCTTCGCTCATTCAATTGCTTATCACTGGATGGTGCTAATTTTACGTATATGCCTACAACGACAGTGGTGTCGGTGTTTCAACGTCAGTTGAACTTACTAGAAAAATATAGCCAATAGGTGCTATAGCGTTAAGCAAGGATAGTGAAAATGGTGAATTGAACACACGGAGAAACGAGTGAGAAGGGAAGCATTGAAGCATCAGGCTACTGCCGCCTATACGAACTCGATTTCTAAGCTCAAGTACAATCAACTGATGTGGAATTACTATGTTATTGTTTGGTATACGGCTGATGATTTTTCTTATTCGATTTTCATTCGGTGTTCTTCACTGTTTGTTTGTGTATTCTGTGTGTATCTGTTAGAAACGCCACAGTGCCTTTATACTTTTATTTAATTTGCAATTGATTCACACGCAATGCTGCTTCGACAAAATTCAAAGCTGAACTGATTTAACTGAATATTAAATGGGACGTCTGTTCTCTCTAGGGACGACGCCTTCTGAGATGATTTTAATTTCGATATTTCCTTTTAGGAAACCCAAGTGATCTTTATTGAACATCACACAACAGCGGAGTTCTGCTCCTAACCACCATCATGGTCTACTGGATAACATACAGTGACTAGCAGTTCATTTACTTGAGAACAAGTCCCTATTGCCAATGGTATAGTCATGTCGAAAAGCTTCACTGGACTTTTTTTTACAGATATTACTACGGAAACTCTTACATGGAGATCTGTGATATTATTCTAACGAATTTGGTTAATTTGTGCCAAAAGCGGCAGTGCGATAGATAACATCAATTTGCAATTCAATGAAATGGAGTTCTTCTACATATTAAAAGTATGTTTCCAACTCGAGCATTTCTATGGCACTTCAAAAAGCATATCAACAGTTATTTTTATGGATCCCGCGGTATTACCTCAGCGCTGTGGGCCTGCTCCTCCCGAAAGAAGTACCCATTGTTATTAAAAAACATATCTGCATTCATAGGTAGACGGCGAAAAAGAAGAACAATTCGACAAACAAGGACAAATACAGACCCTATGCTACAATTACAATAGTCCACTATAAATAATTATGTCCCGGAATTTGGTAATTGCATTGAAAACTTTTATTTATATTTCCAAATCAATTTCATCGTCTTCAAAGTAATCCCTATCCGATATCATCGAAATCACTTATGCCATCACTTTTTCCAATAGTCGAAACATTTGTCAAAGTCAAATTCTATATTAGCGTTCAAAGCGTGCAGCGATTCGGCTTTTATTTCTTAAATAGTGTCGAAAGGAAGTCCTTGGTGTTTTGCGTAGAGGGAAATAGTCACATGGTGCTAAATCAGGTGAATATAGTGGTTGTGGTCGATTTTTTAGCGAAAAATTCCCGAAGACCAAATGTCATTTCCAAAACAATTTAATGTTTTTGTAGTAGTCGTTGTTACTACTGGCCTCGCTCCCAGGTAGCGTGTCCCCTTGTGCTGAAAAGGATGAGGGGTCTCTTTAAGACAGCTCCTGAGGGGACCCATTGCGGTTGCCGCCGTGCTTCCTCAAACCTTGAGGGAAGAGCAGCTACCGTTCGTTCTTGGGACGTCGCTTCGAGAATAGCGTCCCTGTGCCGTGGAACCTGGCGCGTCCTATTGATGCCCGTAATCGTGGACGCTGTAGCGGTTACATTTTTGGGCTTGCCACCACTCTACTCACTGGTTCCGTTTTTATGGACGGAAATCGCTTCTGGTTCAAAACAGCCAACGTTTTGTGACGATGCACAAATCCAAAATAATGAGAAAAATGTTTTTGGTTTCATTATAATTTTATTTAACGACTTCTCCTGGGGTCGATGCTTCCAAGGCACGGGGAATATTCGGCTCTCAGATACAGATGCAGATAAAATGTGAATTGAATTTAAACTGTGAATGACTGCTCTCAGATACCAGGATACTACTGCTCCCAGATATCACTTTACTACTGCTCTGATATCATTTTTCTACTGCTCCGATATCAAAATAAGACTGCCTCCAGATTCACTTTGCTGTTCCTTTATAAAGGGAAACAAATCGAGATTTGTATCTCGAAAATGCACAATTTCATACCAAAATCCCGATTTTGGTACACTGAGTGAGATGCTCAATGTTTGTTTAAGATAAGAATTCAGTTTTCTGAATTCTTATGAAACTATTCTGCATATGTGGATCTGTAAAGGAATTTGGGTTTTTGTTTGTTTAATTTATGAGGGGTTTTACCAGATTGAGATAACGTATCTCTGGATTTTGAATGTAGATTATGCCGTGGGGCAAATGCAAAACGATAAACGAATATTTGATTCGTTTATTGCGAATTTTGATTTTAATTAGGGTTTTAGATTAAATTATGGCGTGGGGGCAATTACTAAGCGATAAACGGATGTTTGATTCGTTTATTGCGAATTTTGGATTTAGTTTGGGCTTTTTAGGTTTTTGATTAGATTTTAGGTTTTAGTGTAATATTGCTGGGATTAGGATGTATGAATGGGGGAAAAAGGTGGTAGGGCTTTTTAGAGCACTACATTTTTAAACGAAATCGAGATTTGACGCTTTTCAGACGCAAACGATTTGTGTTTACTGTTGTTACTGAAATGCCAATATGGTCAGCAACGTCCCTTACTGTCAATCGACGATCTTTGTTCTCAAAATCTTTGATGAACTTGAGATGCTGAGCGTCAGTTGACGTTGACTCTACACCGTACACATTCACAGACATCCTTCTAGTTGCCCTGCGAACGCGTCTTCCACACGGGGTAAAGAGTATCATACCCAAGGGGTGTAGAGAAGTCATTAAGGGTATAAATAGTTGACGTTCTGGTTATATAAATCGAACCAGACTGAGGAAATCCGGAAAAGATTCAGGAGAGCTAGAAATTACGGCAATACGCACACTCAACGCACAAAGTTCATGCACGACCAGAGAGTTAGACAAAAATGCGACAATCTTCCACAGGTAGTAGAAACTTTTGGGCATTCGCGATAAACATTCAAATCCCGGTCTCCTCATCCATTCCATTGCTTATAGTCGACAACAGACCAGTCGCCAGTGCAATAGAGAAGGCGAATCTACTTACTGCACATTTTGCAGCCAGCTCGACGCCCCTGATGGCACGTCAGTTCCACATCGACTTGCGCATAAGCAAAACACCATGAGCCAGATTCACTTCCGAACGCGTACTGTTGCCCACGCACTAAATGAACTAAACGCAAACAAATCCGCTGGTCCTAACGGCATTCCTCCAATTCCCCTGAAGAATTCTTCTTCACTCGCTAAACCACTGCGGAAACTTTTCCATTTGTCTCATTCTACTGGCCGGGTTTTCAAAATAGATGGAAATCAGCGAACATTCAGGCAATTCCCAAAAAGGGCAACAAATCGTCCCTCTCTTTTTATCGACCCATAGCACTAACTTCTATTCTCTCCAAGGTAATGGAACCACTAATCAACCGTCAACTATCGAAATATCTAGAATCAAATGACCTCCTCAATGACCGCCAATATGGCTTTCGTAGCAACAAGTCCACAGGAGATTTTATAGCGTAGCTTACCGAAAAGTTGAGACATTCCACCCACTACCTCGGCGAAAGCAAGGTAGTCGTATTGGATATTTCATAAGCCTCCAACAGAATTCCGTATCCACCCCTTTTGTCAAATATACATTCCTGTGGACTGGAGAATGGCCTGATACGATGGATAAGAGACTATCTTTCTGGCCGTTCAATTCATGTGCTTCTTGACGGTGTCAAATCTGTCTCCCATCTAACCGAGTAGAATTCAAAGTCTTATAAACTCGGTGATACCGTTTCTTGTCAAAGGCGAACTCAAAGGGAAATATACCGCCGATGAACAGCACTTGGATCGACGTAGCCAAGGAACTATCAACCATCAGATCTTGAATTAATTCGACTCTTAATTGGAGTTACGACATATTTGAAGCTGCGAAAATTGCGGCCAAATGTATGGGATCCTTAAGATACTTCACTCCATATATCATCATCATCGGCACTACAACCGGGAGTCGGTCTTGGCCGTATTTAGCAAGTTCTGAGAGGGTTGTTAAATTTCCATGATAAATTGTTTTTCCAGGTAAGGTCATTAGTCTTGCGCTAGATACCAACCTGGCCACTATTGACAAGGCATACATTCGTCCCAAAATTGAGTTCAACTCCCATATTTGATCAAGCATATCCAAAACTCCGCCGCTTGGTAGAAACATTGACGTGGTGCGGGGGCTTAAACTACAATGAATCACTCAGGCTATGCTGACGGAAGCATATGCTTCCAATAGGGCCACCCATGTCAGACAGGGTAGCGAGGAGTAACACGCAAAGATCTACCACCCCTAATCCGGGATGTTATGCGTCACCGTACCCACTGGATGGTTTGCAGTCAGGGGTATACCGGCTGTATTATAACGGCGCCTCTCTGACAACGGGTCGAATTAGAGCAGTAAGCAGACCTTACCATATCAAACCGGGACTCTGATATGGCGGACTATTTGAAACCCAAAGACTCCTGGGAACAAAAATGAATAATCAATATACACAAAATAATCCCACAAAAAACACACTACCATAAGGGAAAAAATCATCAAGAAAATATCGACTCGGATCGAAAAAGTCCTAGAAAATGCCAGAGCAAAGAACACCAGAGATATATCGGCATAAATTCGGTTAGAAATGGCTACCAAGGGAGAGCCAAAACAATTCGATACTCAAATGGCTGTCTGGTCATAGGAACAAACAATACCGTGACAATGTGGAAGCAGGACTTAGAAAACCTGCTTAATGTGTGCACCACAAATAAACGCACCAGACGTAAATACAGTCGTGCTTCGGATCCCAGAGCCCACATTCAACGAAATTGCAGACGTAAAAAATCGATTGAAAACCAATAAGGTTTCCGGAGTCGACTGCATACCGGCGGGGGTTATGAAGCATGAAGGAGAGGCAATCCCCCGAAAGATCTGTGGCGTTTCTAACAGATACACACACAATATACAAGCAAATAGTAAATAATATCGAGAGGAAATTCGAATATTCATAAGCCGTATACCATAGGGATAACATAAGAATTCCATCAGTTGAGTGTACTTGAGTTTAGAAATCGAATTCCTAGGCGGCAGTGGCCTGATGTGTTAAGCATTGGTCAATTTTAGTGAATCTAACTGTCACAGCGTCAGTTCGAATCACAAGTTCTTCACTATCGTCGCAAACGCTATAAGTGGTGACCCCGACATGATCTGTATACACAACACATAATCTCCTACAGGTAAACAGAACTTTACTACTACAATCACGACTCCCGTATAGAGCACCGTCACAGTCGGCCTCTCCGACGTTGACTCTCGCTCGCTCGTTCCTTGCTCCGTCGTTTGCACACGAAGTTGATCGTAACAAAGTTACTGAGCAGGCAGTAGTGTGGCGTTTCTAAACCTCAATTGATGTCTCCATCTTCAAAAAAGGCGACAGATCTGACTGCATAAAACTACAGGAGAATATCATTGCTCCCAACCACATACAAAATATTAAGAAATGTCATACTGGCGAGAATCACACCGTACCCAGAACAAATACTGAAAGACTATCAGCGCAGATTCCGTAGGAACCCGCCAACGAGCGACCAAATGTTCACAATAAGGCAACTACTAGAAAACAAGTGGGAATACGGAGAGACGGTGCACCACCTTTTGACTTGACTTCGAAAAAAATACGATACAGTCGCAAGGGAAAGACGTTACCTTAATGTAGTTAAGCTGAGAGTCCCGAAAAAATATGCCGCTCTCATTCAAATCTGCATGAATGAAAATAAAGGGTGAGTTAGAATATAAAACCACCTCTCAGAACCATTTGAAGTCTGCGACGGACTAAACCAGGGGCATGGCTTCTCACCATGACTATTTAACCTTGCGCTCGAGTATGTCATCAGAAACGTATAGGACGACAACATGGTTGGATCATCCTTAAACCGGGCACACAAGTGCTCGCATATGCTGATGACATCGCCGTTTTGGGTGATAATCTATAAACTGTAAGTAAAAACTGTGAAATCAGCATGCAAGCGGTCTAAGAAATCGTCCTAGAAATCAATGAAGACAAATAAAAATATATGATTATGGCGAGAGCAGATGGACCTCACGGAACACATATAAACGTCAGAGGCACGATATTTGAAATAGTTAAAGAATTTGAATATCTGGGAACAATACTGACGGCCAGTAACGAAATGTCGAAGGAAAGCAACAAAAGACTGCATTCGGGCAACGCTACTTGGCACGCAGTCAGTAAACTGCCGAGGCCCAAACTGATATCACGTAATATAAAGCTCCGTGTTTATAGAACCATAATCATGCCGATTGTTCTATACGGATGCGAAACATGGCTTCTTACAAAACGAGAAGAAAACAAATTCCGCGTAGTCAAGAATAAAGTTTTAAGGGGTATCTTTGGAGGTAAATATGACGAGGAGGCAGGATATGACGAGGAGTGGAAACTCCACAACCATGAATTGGAACAGCTATGTCGCAAACCTGCAATAGTGAGAGTAATCAGGTCGCGAAGTTTAAGATGGGCCGGACATGTGGCACGAATGGGCATTGATAGGATCGTGCGTAGAATTCTTGACGGTAGACCAACGGGAAAGAGACCGACAAGACGGCCGGGATGGCCCGAGATGGGAGGACAACGTTAAGTTTGACATTGAGAAGATCGGATCGGATGGTCAAGCGTGGGAGGACAGTGCATAGGACAGAGAGCGATGGCGGAGTCGAGTCGGTGAGGTCATGAACTTCCGGGTTCCTACATGCCAATAAATAATATATAGCATCCAAAACTGCGCTACATGTGCTCGAACAGATGGAAAAACGAGCAGTGAAAATTATTGGCGACCCAGTCGTAAGTCGTTCAATTCCGTCGTTAGAACATAGGAGCAACGTATCGTGCCTATCCCCTTTCTATTAGTATTACCACAGTCGTTGCTCAACTAACCTTGCTGAATGTGTTCCGCCCCTTTAGACATTTTCCCACGATACCCGTCAATCTGTGAATGCGCATCAATTCACGTTGAAAGTCAATTTCAGGCGCACAAATAAACGTAGAGAGTCATTCTTTAGCCTGACATGTGTTTCCTCGTCGTTGTAATGTCCAGGCACTCAAGACCAATATACATCGACACCTCCTTTCCTTATCCACTTCTTCCCCATCCGCTCGCACTGTGACCCGACATTTAAACGTACTTCAAAATCCCATCTGTGTGCCTAATCGTTCCGATCCAGCAAAAAGAAACACAAATTAATAACTTCTATAATATTATATTTGAGGTATGGTGGACAATGGTTATCTCGCCTTAATAGCGGTTGCAATTCTTAATACCAAAAAAGATTAATTCAACTGGTTTTATAGTTAATTAAAAATCGTTTAAAATCCCCTCGTCTGGTCAGCTACTTCTCCGTTCTTTAGCGGCCGAGCCTCACCGTCAAACCGTATCATTTAGAGGACCATCACTCTATCATTGGATCAAATACTCCGTCAGGCAATGTTGCCAACGTCAATCTCAGCTCCCATCGAGAAACTCGCCCAACGCCAAGCAGTGATATTAACGGTGTAGATGGCACAAATCCCCAACTGCAACAGTATCAGCCACAGCAATCACTTTGGATTCGAAACGCAGATGATCCTATGCAGTTGGCGGTTACTCTAACATATCTGGTATAGGAACAAGCTGGCCATATTCAGAAGATGGTGAAAACACAACATTGCACGGCCGACTTTAACCCAACTAAACGGTCTTTGGACTGAATCAATAGCTCCATCTAGTGCACCTAGATTTCAACTAATTCTAAATGGCCACATTTCCAACCAAGGACAAACGCAAACACTTTAACATATTGGGCGACCACGTCGCTCAATTACCACTCAAACGGATTTACGATCCCACATAGGACCACGTCCAAGATATTCATACTCTACTTATGGATTTACGATCCAACATGGGATTACGTCCAAGATATTGATACTCTACTGACGGATTTACGATCGAACATGGGACTACGTCCAACATATTCTTACTCTACGTACGGATTTACGATCCAACCAACATTTCAATTAACAACGAATATCTACAACAACAATGACGACCTTACCTCGAGCTACACGTTGGCAGTCACTGACCAACTGGGCCTTCGGTCTCACACACACATACACATCACACACACACTGATAATACGAATAATACTACTGTTCCATAACTCATTATATCTCATAACCTAATCAATTAATAGAATCAGATCTAGTCAACATAATTTATTATTGCCACCCTACCTCTGCACTGTACCGGTTCATGAGCGACACGAGCTTTGAATCCTCTGTTCTCAACCACAAGTACCAACCAAAGGGAAGGACAACCACTGGTGCATCGTCGTCGGCCCGGCAAGATGTTGCAGTACAGCAATAAAGTATGTAACGATTAAAGATTCAAAATAAGAGGAAAACATCAAGCAGCCTCATATGTCACTCGAAAATGCCAGACTGGTTTCTGGAGCGTGACGTTAAAATGCCAGCAGTGATTCTGATCGTTCCGATCCAGCAAAAAAGAAACACAAATTAGTAACTCTTATAAAATTGTATTTAATTAATATGGTGGACAATGGTTATCTTACCTTAATATCGATTGCAATTCTTAACAATGAATCCAAAAAGAGCAATTCAAATGTTTTTATAGATAATTGAAATCTTTTTTACATCCGCTCGTTTGGTCAGCTATTCCTCCGTTCCTTTGCGGCCGAGCCTCACCGTCAAAACCGTGTTTTAAGTTGAATTCAGACTTGTTCTGGTGGCAACGGTCCCCCCTGACCCCTCCTTGCTATATTCCCCGTTGCCTGAGATCACTCTTGAGTTTCACAACGGATGACTGGTATGAAAAGCTCAACTCTAATTGCAACTTTACCAGAGCGAGGCTTCCACTGCATACCTTTGAGCGCGGTATAACACCTGCGCCGTCAACTGATTTCTTTAAATTATGTCGTTGACAATGTTATCGATTATTTGATTATTGTTTATATTTGGTTTATGTCGTTGCCTGTGTTATGATGAGTTGTAATTGTTTGGTTTTCTTATGTTGCATTTGCAACATCTTGCCGGGGCAGCGATGATGCATCAGCAGGTGTGGTCGTCAGTGCCCTTCCGACGAAACAGACCGCGAACAAAGTTAAGGCCCTTACTGGAATTCATGAAGACAATGACATGAACTTTGATACATGTTTTTGTTACAGTACCAACAACTTAGAAAATAAAAAAATTAAATTGGAATTCTCTATATCCTCGCAATTTAAGTTGAAAGATCCGCGTTTTATTCGCACACAGAATATAAATATGTGTCCTCCATCACCTGCAGGACTTCTACTACTATCAAACATTTCAGATACTTTAGAACCATCCTCATACTTATAACTACACAGACATTTTTATGTAGATACATCTCTGTGAACCATTTATTTATTTCTCTAATAATACTTTTGCTTTTCGAATGAACTTCGCACCCTAGAAAGTCACAAGTAGCTCTGCTGTTAAACTTGGCAAATAGAATCCTTTTAAGTTAATAAAATAAAAATATCTTCGAAAAGAACTGGCAATGGCAATATGAGTGCCAACTGTGCCTGAAGCTACCCAGTGCAGGCTTCAGGAAGGAATACACATTGAGCAGGCAATAAAAAGCTACAATGGAAGGAACAATACGAGTATAATGAATACCACTTGAATGGAATTCCTCCATGTCGAAAAACGAGAGAAAACGTTCCGGGTGGAATATAATATGATTGATGTTGGGATACAAATTAAGTTATAATATTAACTATTACAATTTACTTTATAATTAAAATTAAACTATAAACACAATTAATATGATATAATACGAACCAACGTGTTCAACTCTAAATATAATTATTAATTTGGAATGTTTCTATATTATTTGTCGGAATATTGTCAAAATTGACAAAAACACCAAGAGGTGGACTATCGGAGCAGTTGGGAAAGATAATGTTGTTGCGGATTCGCTGCATGCAACCAGTGAATTCGCAATTAAACGCAGTCATCGCAACCAAATAACAACTGTCAGCAACTAGCTGACATGTTAGTTGTTTGGCTGTCAAGGAAACGATAAAAACAAACTCATTCTTCGTTAACCATTACAAGCGACACGGTTCGCATCGATTATAATCTAATCTAATCGAACTAATGACGGAAATAAATTCCGTTGTTGAGATAAAAAACACACCCAGTTTTATTGAAGTAGTCTGGAGGACGTTTCTTTCCTGGATTGCTGCTCATTTTAATAGGTATTCTTTTCGTTACAACCATTTCACTTTTCCCAGTGTTTCAGCACACAACGCTTCCCCGACGACATTCCTCGGTCGGCAGAGATCATACATTTTGGTCCTTCGAGCCGGATCCAGTCTGTGGATCCAATTCACTGCTGCCAGCTCGCAGCATATAAAAAGGTCGCGGGACACACCAGAGTCCAGACGCGAAGACCCACCATCCAACAGGAGATTGAATTTGTATAGGAAATTCGGAAAATTAGACGAAAATGCCTGTGTCATCGAGTACCGCCAAATCAAAACTGGCAGGCCGCATTAGCCGAACGTCGAAGTCTGACGCGAATGAAATCAGAACTTGAACGCCAAGTTGATGCTCCCTGCCCCGCCGAAGATCAGAGCAATGTCCAGGATCGCGGGAGTCATGTCAAAGGCGTGATAGAACAGCGCATAGAGGCCAAGTTCGCCGCGCATGAGAAGATGTCGTACGCCTTCCGGAATTTATAAACGATAGGGCCACCAACGCTAGCCACCGTGGAAGCACGCGAGCGTAGCTTAAATGAAGGATGGAAAGCCATAAGGAATCGGCACGAAGTCATACTTAGCTCAGCAGCCACAAGGATCGCTCATCGATACTTTGACGAAGGGTTTATCGACCGGGCAGAAGAGACGTATTTGAATGAGGCCACTAAGTTCGTCGAGGCAAGACACGTCCTCAGTGCCGAACGTCCGACCACGTCCAGGGCTGCGACAGACGCCTTTAGTCGGCCCCATGTCAGAAAACTTATCCCGGTACAGATACCAACATTTTCAGGGAAATATTAAGACTGGCGACCCTTTAAAGACCTGTTCCTAGCGGTACTGGCAGACAACCCCGAAGTTGTGGATGTCGAAAGGCTTTATTATCTGAAGTGCAGGCTCCGGGACGAGGCCGCAAGAGCCATTCAGAACATTCCAGTGACAGAGGAAAATTACCACCTAGCTTGGGATAAGCTGGTGGATCATTATGATAATACTCGCGCCTTGGTTCACTCTGCCCTGACGACGCTTCTCAACGTACCTGCCCTTGTGAAAGAATCAGCCGCAGGTCTGCCCTGACGACGCGATTGACAGCCTGGATGCTCTCGGTCGCCCCGTAACTACCTGGGATGATATCTTGGTCTACTTGACCACCCAGCGCGTGGACCCGCGAACCAGCCGTGATTGGTAGACCACCCAGGGCAGCACAATGGAACCACCGACATACAAACAGCTGGACGCGTTCTTAAAAACAAGGATTGAGGCGTTGGAGATCGTGGAACTGTCCCGAAGCACCATTGAGTACCCTCATCGACCTAAGAGCGATCACCAGCCAAACATCCAAAGGACGCGTCTCTCGGCCTACACCGACTTAACCTCAGTCCAGAGCCCTCGGCTCATCTGTCCATATTGCAGCTCACCACATTCTTTAGGCTCCTATGCAGGATTTAAAGAACTCAATCTGGAGCAGCGAAAGTACCTTGTCAACCAGCGACGGCTGTGTTTCAACTGCATGGGATCACATTTGTTCCGCGATTGTTCCTCCACCAGCCGATGTCGACATTGCCAAGGACGACACCATACCCTGCTCCACACAGTTCGACAGCATCACCGCCAAGTCCAAACGTGGACACTGCCCCGAATCAACACAACTACCAGACTCCTGGAGTGTCTTCGCATACCTTAACCGCCCATCAACCGCGGGAGACCCTCCTTGCTACTGCACGTGTCATCATAAAATCAGGGGACCAACGCCGGGTAGAGACCCGTGCCCTAATGGACCCTTGTTCCGTGGTAACGTTCATCTCCGAACCTCTCGCTCAGCGTCTGCGTTTCCGCCGTCGGACATCGTTCATCCCAGTTCACCGAGTGGGGGGCGCCCGATGCCACACTGCGAAGACCCAGTCTTCAATCACGATAATGCCTCGTCACGACGGCGCTGGGGGCTGGACGACCAACGCTCTTATCTTGCCTCACCTGTAGGAGTACGCGCCACCCCCTCTAGTCCTGCCTGGCGACCTCGCCGCCGCAGCACTGCATAATGTTTACACATGATGTCTTTTCAAATATATAAGGCTGACATAATAGCATTACAAGAAATAAGATGGCGGGGGGGGGGGGGGGGGGGGGGGTGATATTCAAAGAAACGAGTATAACATTTATTACAGCTGTCATACAAAACACCATGTGCTCGGGGTAGGCTTTCTAGTCAGCCAAAAACTGAAACCTGCCATTATCGGCTTTAATGCAATAAACGAAAGGCTGTGCACTCTTCGGAAGAATACTACGAGAAAGTCGAGCGGGCCCTCAATGCCTGCCCAGGATACGATGTAAAAATTGTTCTTTCTGATTTGAATGCGAAAATAGGTCGGGAGCCAGTTTTCAGGCACTACGAACATTCCCTTAGTTTGCAAGAGAACACTAATGGCAATGTACTACGAGTCATCGAGCTGGCAGCATCAAAAAATTTGATCGTTGCAAGTACCAGGTTTCCGCGTATAGATATCCACAAAGTCACCTGGGTTTCACCTGACGGAGTCACTCGCAACCAAATTGACCACGTGTTGGTAGATCGGCGCCACTCTTCGAGCCTGATAACGGTACGAACGTACCGAGGTGCCAACGTCGACTCGGATCACTATCTTGTTCGTACTGTTTTCCGAGCGCGGATTGCCTTACGGAGACGTATTGCATCCTCGGATCAGATTCGAATCAACACGGCTGCCTTACCCAATAAGAATACCAGTAACACCTTTGGTCATGCGTTAGGACTCGCCCTCGAAAACTGCGACTGAGGGAGAGTAAGTCCTGGGGCCAGAATGCCGGGCGTAGAAGAGAAATGAACACACCTTAAGAATACTGTCATTAGTACTGCAAACTCCATTTTAGGCAGTAGTCGTAAAGATCGAAGCGACTGGTTTGATGATGAGTGCAAACTAGCGACTGAACGTAAGAATGATGCATACCGGGCCATGCAGCAGTCTCATAGGACGCGGGTACGCGAGGAGTAATACCAAGACATCACAGACAAAATCAGCGATTGATAAGATATTCACCCTTAGGCAGGCGATGGAAAAATGTCTGGAATTTAATATCCCATTGTATCATCTATTTATAGACTTTAAGGCCGCCTACGACAGTATAGCCAGAGTAGAACTATATAATGCCATGAGAGAGTTCGGCATTCCAAACAAATTGATACGACTTTGCAGGTTGACCATGACCAACGTAACTAGTCAGGTAAAAATCGCGGGATTGCTATCCAAACCAATAAACATCTTAAACGGACCTCGACAAGGGGACGGTCTGGCCTGCCTCCTCTTCAACCTGGCTTTGGAGAAAGCAATCCGTGACTCTGGCGTCACAACTAGAGAGACTATTATCACCAAGTCCAGCCAGATACTTGCCTACGCAGATGACATCGACATCACCGGTATAACCGAATCGGCGGTACAGGATTGCTTCACCCACATCGAGCAGGCGGCACAAAAACTGGGACTGCACTTTAATGAGGGGAAAACTAAGTACATGGTGGCAACTTCTGCGAAGAGAAGACATAACGTTGGTCAAACTATCAGGGTAGTGTGGAGGTGAAGGGAATGGATGTCGGCGTACGGCACGGGTTCACTGTCATCCCCAACGATAATCTGCCGTGAATCGTCAAAGTCAAACGCAGAAATGAAACACCAGCAATATGTTGTTTTTGAAATTCCTTCGTTCACTGTTTGTCTTTTACTATATTGTAGGATTAATTTGGTCTTTTTACAAACAACTATTGGACACCTTTTGTGTTTCGAGATTCGTTTATTGTGCACTGTTTGTCTTTTACTGTATTGTAGGATTAAAAAAACGATGGACACTTTCGTACGTGCTTAACGTTATTTTCCATCAAAGGGACTATTGCCTATGGTTGTTGGGTACCGCCCTGTGTGTTTGGATACTGTCAGTTTAGGACGCTTAAACTCGTCCTATTTCGTAGGGTTTACGGATAGGTTTACGCGGAAGAAAACGCCTAGACTTCTCCGAGTCGGAAAGATACAGCACTCGCAACGCGCTTGACGTTACTCGAACTCGATGCAAACTGATGCACACTCTGGTGTAAAGGACCCGACCGCAACTCCTCAGCGGTTGACAATCGACTGACTAAAAAAGGGAGTCGCCTCGCGTGGTGCAATGCGGCGTAGCCTACCGCGGTGGCGGTGGGACGACGTAGGGGCGCGTGTGCCCGCAGCAGTGGATGTGAAGCGACTGTCAGAATAAATGCAAGAATCTATTCAGGGTGTCGTGGCAGTGGAGTCATCGCCAAGTGAACTCACTGCCGCTTACCAGGAACATGAAAAAGGGTTGCTATGCGTACATAGAACTTTTTTTTTTTGGGGGGAATTTCTGCCGTATAGGCTGGATTAGCTTCCTCTGTCGCTGTGTATACGGGGAAATCGGTCTCGGAGGTATGACCAAGTATGGGCGCGGGTTGTCGGTTAGACAAAGGAACATGGGTCTTGGTCGTTGCGATGGTTGTGTCGTGGAAATGCAACGCATCGTGCTCGTGACTTGCCAGTAAGGAGAATTGGCATTATTTCGGATGGTTTAGGTAGGATGGGAGTCGAAATTGTTTTCGGTGAAACTAATGCTGCTTGGTTGCAAGCGAGAAATATAGTTTAAGTAGGAAGTTAACCGAAGTGGTTTTGGGGAAAAATGCATGCGGTTTGATGTAGATGAGGGAGAGGATTTATATTGTGTCTGTTGCAGGATTTGGGGTATATACGCTATTGCAGATTGAGAAATGAATTCTTTGCAAGTTTGGGAATATATGCTATTGCAGGTTTGGGAAGTGTATTCTTTGCAAATTTGGGAATGTATGCAATTGCAGATATGGGAATGGATGCCGTTGTGGGTTGGGAAATGTATTCTTGCAAGTTGAATGGGGCGTTGGGCTGTGGTGACGCGCTGTTGGGGGTCGAAATTAGGTAGGAAATGTGGGTTGGTTCACCGTGTGATATAGAGAGCCCCCACAGTAGTAGAGGACGAATTTTGAGTAGTACAATTCCTTAACTACCTCGGGTCAATAGTATCAGGCAATAACAATATGGAAGAAGAAATACGCGAACGGCTGATCAAATCCAACATCCAAACTGCTACTGTACAAGACCATGAGCTTACCAGTACTCATGTATGAATCCGAGTCATGGGTGCTCAATAAAAGGCACTCTGAACACTTAGCCGGGAAGGTCTTAAGGAGAATTGTTGGCCCCGTATATGAGAGAGGATGATTCCGGAGACCCTACAACCATAAGTCGTTCGCGATATACCTTGAAGCTAATGTTGTAAGCAAAATCAACCTCGGTGGACTCCGGTGGGTGGGACACCTAGCTCGAATGAGCGAAGAGGAGCCTGCCCGGAAAGTCATTTGTGGCAGGATGTATGGAAGGAGACAGCGCGGCAGACCTTGTCTGGAATGGAGGGATGACGTAGAACAGGACGCCCACACCCTGGGAGAGCCAAACTGGATGACATCGGCTCGAAATCGGGATCGGTGGAGAGATTTGTTAAATAAGGCCAAGACCGGATCTCGGTTGTAGTGCCGATAATGATGATATTTGCAAAAATCCAAATTATGAAAATTGGCGCTATGGGTTAAGAGGAGAAGAATAGAAATTATTAATCTTTTTTAAATTTTACTTTACTTCTCCGAGGAAAGGCCAACCTATAGCGCTGAGTCAGCGCCTTGAGATGTTTTTTTTTTCTCGACCGGGCCCTTCAGCGAAGCTCCGAAAGATGCTCGAGGATTTCTCCCAGCAATTCGACGAAGCCTATTGCTTAATGGCTGGCGCAAGACTAATGACCTTGCCAGGAAAAACAAATTATCATGGAAAATTTAACAACCCTCAGACCTGCTAAATAAGGCCAAGACCGGTTCCCGGTTGTAGTGCCGATGTTGATGCTGATAGCTTAATGGGATGGTATTTCACTAGGCGGCTGGGCTTTGGGGCCCTACTCAGGTATTGTGCCGAGCTGCTCAATAGCAAGAGCCGTTAGTTGGACCTAGGTTTGCACCATCAAACGCAAGTCACAACCTCCTTACTAACTCAGCCATTTCCATTTTTGAAAACAGATTCCTTTCTTTCCATTCCATTTAAATAAGATCGATGGAAAAAAATTCACAAAGGTTTAGCGAAAGTACAAAAAGAAACTCTTCAAAAGTCTACGATGACAGCCATTTGAATCGACGAGCTTGTGAAAGTTCAGCTCCTTAAGTGTTCGGGCAGTAATACAAATTCCTAAGGACATTTATTTAAGATATTGACCCTTGCACTCGTGCGGAAGTGGAACTCATATACTAATGTACACCAAAAAGCTGGCTGCAAACAACACTTTCAATTCTGTCATTAAAATACTTATCTGAAAGGTGGCCTGCTTGTCATTTGACGACACCATATACAGGGCTTCAGTATGCTCGGAATCTGCGATAGTTTTCCCCACCAGCTCTCCAGTAGATAATTCACATCGTTGAATTTTGAGACAATTTCAGACAAAGAGATAAACAGAGAGTCGTTCGTTAGTTGAACTACAGGAACGTGAAATGATTTCAATCTTCAGACATTCAAGACTAGTTATGCATCGACGAGGATGATTTTCCCCAACCTCTCGTTCTTCTTTCGCAAACATTCTGCGTTGACAGTTGAGTGTATCACCAAATTCAATTTGGCTGCGCATATCATAGAAAGCAAAAACTGCCAAGCAAGAATGATTTTATACACACTGACCTCTTTAAGTTGTTAATCATACAAAGAGAGTTGTGAGTTCTTTAAAAACAAGAAATGTACGTCTGGTTCAAGATAAACGATTTAACCATCAAAGCTTTATCACCCAACACCTCGTACAGAGTCTTTATTTAGTACAAAATGTTCATAGTCACCCGTAGAATACAAAAATAACCCAAAATACTAAAAGAAGAACTGCACAAAAGTCTTAAGGGATGAACCTGTTCTTTCCTATCTCTAAGTCGAATTCCCTCATTTAATTACTAAATTGTTTCGTTGCTGAAAAACAATTGTAACCAATATCCGAACAACAAAGCAACCCCGAGGGATACAAACGTAGAAAATATAAAAAATCACTTTTGAGGATTTTAAAACTTTACACAAGTTCCACAAAGTAAGCCCACACGTGAATACACTTCCAGAAATGACTGTGTATGTACTCACTATGTACTTGAATTATTTTTAATAAACAAACCCTTATTCTGACGTTTTTTTTTTAACCACTTTTAAAGATTTCTCTTTCAACTAAAGTCAAACACAAGTCATGGGGTGGCGGTATATTGTGTGGGGAGCTCATGTAACCCCATTCGACTACGTATTGCCCGTACAATAACTGAAGCGAAAAAATAAAGGAAAATATTTATACTAGTATCCCTGGAAGTAGGAATTACATAGACTCCTTGTGCACTACAACCCCCAAAATACGGGGATCCGATGTAAGCAAGGCATGTACTGTGTGGGCCGCACTTGCAATGAACTCTAACCTCATCTGAATTTTGGATCATAATCCTTTCTGTTTTTTTTTTTTTGTTTTTATTTTTCTGTTTTTTAGGTTTTTTGCTCCCTTCTGTGTTTTGTATTTGTAACCACTCTTACAAAGAAATCATCCGGGGGTAGTCGCTTTAAATGTGGGGGTTGCAAATGTTTGCGCGTAGCAGTTACTACTCAACCACTTGCACTGCATCCGAGAACTATTTACTCGTGGCTTGTTCGTTATCAAAACCCTTGAGTACGACTCACCAAAGGTTTAGCGATTATCATAGTTGAATTATCTTACATTCTAGCTAGAAAAACAAGAACAATACGGTACGTACGTTGCGCATACATACATGCAACCCCATTTATTTAAAAGCCACTCCCTTAAAATGTAATCCAACAACCAATCCAACCAAAATTGTATTATATTATGTTCATTTTATGCGCCCTTTCTGTATCGGCAGACATTTTCATTGCTGAGAGGTTGGAAAGCATTCAAAGCCAGCTTGCCACAGCGTCACTGGAAGTTGAAAAGGTGGAAAGAATTTAAGGGTAGGGCCAAACGCACCCCTTGTATTCCACTAAACTTGGAATACTATCACCGGATCACCCTCGATTTTCGATATTTTTCTAGTTCTACTTTAGTGTCTATCATGACATTGAGTACGTTGTGGGATGTTTGAGAATTGTTATTGCAACGCCGTGTGTTACCGTCGGATTAATTAAGTAAACAAAAATAAATAAATATTTATACATGTATATATAAAAGGAAAAAAATATTACAATTAAGCAAAAATTATATTTCGCGAATTTAATATTTAGAAATTATTTTTAGCAAATGATTCAATTGTGCGGGTAAATAGTTTTCGTGTCGCGTTAAATTTGCTTATAAAATAGTATGATTAAATGGTTGGTTTTAAATAAGTAACGGTAATAAATTTTGAATTAGATTACAAATGAGCCCGCAACACAAACTGAAAATAAAACCAAGCTAACATATCTACCCTGCGAATACAATGGAACTATTGAAGTTAATGATGTACAAAAGTGAATTTTTGAGTAGTTGCAAAAGTGAAGAACGTGTCCCCCCAATTAATTTGGATCAATTACCGGTCTTTCTGTTATGTAAGTAAAATAAACAAAAACTCAAATCGGATTTAACTGTGAACTGGTTGTAAAAGTATTTAACAACATCTACTTTGTGTAGAGAGGATGCTGAAAGTCAATTGAGTAATTTCCTCTTCTGACAAAACGACTTTTTCCACTTCATATTCCAATACACATAGTTTTCAACTAAAGGGGCCACTTACTTGGGATTATTGCGGCATCAATTTGTGGTTCTTCAAAAAAACTAGAACATTTTTTTTAATATTTGACCTGATTGGGTACATAATGTTTTCTAGTGATGGAACTGTAGTGCCATGTGATCTGTCATCCACTGTGTTGTTAATATACATTTATCTTAGCAGTTATATATTCACGACCGCCGGCGGATCAAATAGAAGATACATTTTTATAATTTCCAAAACGTCATGGCATTATTTCTGTGATATAGTTTGATAACTATACCTGAAAAGTCAAGCCTTTATTACAATAAATTATCTAGTCATCAACTTCATCAACCAGTCAAGTCAAGTCTTTATTACAATAAATTATCTACCCATGAACTTCGTCAACCAGTCAAGTCAAGCTTTTATTACAATAAATTATCGTCATGAACTTCATAAACCATCATTACTGGATTTTGTCAATTATGGCATCAATAAAACCTCCCATTAGTGAAAGTATATTAAGCACAGTAGTTAATTTCCTTTCCCTCAACATACATGTTTCCCCAGACCCTTATTGATCATTTGCGTCGAGATGTTGCAATGACGCGAGAAGTTCGCGTCAATCAGTGCAACATCTAATATGCAATTTCTGCACAGAACTAACCACAAATCATTTCTTCATTTACCGTGGAAAACCAATATAATCACTGATATAGTTTTCCCTAATTTCAAGCTACATGGATACAAGATCGCCTGTCCCGTTTACAGTATAGCAGGACTATAAACAATATGGTAACATGGGCACTAACAGGGTTTTTTTTAGATAAGTCTCTCAGAAAAAGTGAAATCATGGACCTAAGTCAACGGTCTGAGGTGCTAATAGTTGAAGTTTCTCATGAAGAATTATAAATTGTAGTGCTATGGAGACAATTTTGTCAAAAAGACGTTTCATAGTTTCCCCCTTTTATGACAAAACCAAGTATTTACGAGAGATGTATTGCGAATTGATGAGGCCCCCTCTGATTGGTTTTTTTTGTATTGTATCTATATATACTTCCTTCAAGAACGGCGAACCTAAAGCGGCAAGGTGGTATTACCGTTGGATTTGTTTTTGAATAATTGTAATGTGTAGTGCTCTGTAAACACTCTTTTCGAAAAGAAGTTTCTTGGTTTTCCTTTTCCGTAGCAAAACGTATTTTCGTATAGACATTTAAACCTCGTTCAGAGTTGAATTGCGAATTGGAGGGAACTATCGCGTTGTAGGGCGAAAATAAACTGAATTGGAATAATGGATCTCCATGGAACGATCTACTTTGTAATAATAGCCAAAGATCTGTGATGCCAGTAAACGTGGCATAGCTGTTGACGCCGTGTGGTCAATTACCCGATTTTCACGTCTATGAATGCCACCGAGTATGTCAAGAGACTGCTTAGTAGCACAAATCGAAATATAAGAACAGTTTTCGAGCGCGGTCTAATTTGGGATCTGTAGAAAAGGAGAAGTTGTATTGACCTATATTAAAATATGATTTCATAACTCAGTTTCTTTGAGGCGGGGTTTGCGTCAATCGACACATATCGCAATCATGGTATCGTCATTTGCTCGGCATACTTTCCTTTCGTTGGAATTTTTTCTATACTTCTCTCAGGATATATCTATAGCGCCGACCCGGTGGAGATGCCACCAAATAACCGTTGCAGTTCTTTTTGAACAGTTGCAGGTAGTAACGCTCCTTGAACATTCGCGTGGTAAGAGAGTTCCACAACTTCCCCGCTCTGTAATGTAACGAGTTCTGATGCAGAGATGTTCGCGCCGTCGGGAGATGAACAGCAAACTGGTGCGATCCGTCAGATAATGCACTTGATGGTCCATTCTTTCTTGTTAACCATCCTCACAATCGGCACATATCGCAATCACGGCATCGCCGAGCAAATGCATACTTTCCTTTGGTTGAATTTTTTTTATAGTTTTCTCAGGAGAGGCGAACCTACAGCGCCGACATAGCGCCCCGAGATGCCACCAAATAACCGTTGCAATTCTACTTGAACAGTTGAAGGTTGTAACACTTCGGAAACACACGCGGGAAGGGAATTCCACAGCTTTCCTGCTCTGTAACGGAACGAGTTATTATGCAAAGATGTTCACGTCGTCGGGAGATGAACCACAAATTAGTGCGGTCCGTCGGCATGTCTCGTGGCCCGCTACGCGCCTTCGATGGCGTCAGCGTCGAGTCTCTGATCAGTCGGATCGCTCGTCTCTCTATGCTCACATGTAGGTCAGAGACATGGTTAGGAGCATAGCTCTAAACATAGGAGCAGTATTCGAGCGCGGGTCTAACGTGGATTTATACAGGAGAAGAGTAGACTATTTTTTGGCTCTAAGAAGATAATTCAGTTTTCTTGAGGTGGACCTGGCGATGCTCGACACGTGTTTATACCACGATACATTCTGACAGACCGTGACGCCAAGTAACTTCAAACTTTTCCCAGATTCGAGGGCCTGGCCGTTCATCATCAGCTGTGAAACCGATGAAACGACGATCTTCATGAATGTTGTATATCGCGTCTTCGTTGCATTGAAGTCGATGAGATTGGCCTTTCCCCACTGCAGGACTTTATCCAGATCCTGATTCAAAGAGTCGATTTGGTACATCACAGCTGGTGCGACGTTGATGCTCTAATTAAACGATCACTCGAAAAAGAGGAAACAAGTGTATTAGCATCCACAAAACTGAACACTTTGTTATCCGTTGACTCCAACAAATCATTTATGTGAAGCAAAAACAATGTTGGGGCCAAAATAGAACCTTGAGGCACCCGGAAATTAACAGGATACATATCCGAAGTCTCGCCGTCCACAACAACTCGAATCAACCGACCTTCCAGGAAGCTCTTCGTCCAGTCACAAAGCTGGTGGGAAAGTCCGCACGAACGAAGTTTGTTTAGCAATGCCCCGGGCCAGACGCGCTGAAAAGTCTTGGAGATATGCAATGCGCCCCCCTTTGACTCACGATGCCCCTCAATCGCAGATGTTAATATATCGTTTATAAGGGTGAAAAGGCCTCCCGTGGAACGCCTGCCACGGAATCCGCATTGACGATCATTCAGAAGTCCGCTGCACTCCAAATTCTTATTTAATTCGGCATTGATGACCTTTTCCATTATCTTGGATACGATAGACAGTAATGCTATTGGTCGGCAATTTTGTGGGAGCCACCTTTTCCTCTTCCTTGCAAAGGACCGACATCGAAGTTTGAATTCTCGGAAAATAAATTCGCGAATAGATTAGCTTTATCTTTCGAATTTGTGCTTAGTGCCCCGTTGCCCGCCACTGTGGGGGAAAGGAGGAGGAAGCGAAGTTATTGCTGACAGCCCTTGCCATTGGCCAGAAGGGACACGAATGAGCTGGGCATTCAAGGACTTTATTGGTCACTTGGTTGTTCTACGCCTTCTTCGTGGTATCAATCGCCTGGTTGCACGCGTTTCTGATTCAAAATTCGTTCTGTTCACCTCAGCGCGGTTTGAGCGCCATAGTATAAAAGCTCTGTTTTTTGCCGCTGTAATCTGCTCGCATTTTTGATCAAGCCAAGGCTTATCAGATGACCTTTGTTTGATGGAATGCGGAATGTAAATCTCCATCCCGAGAAGAATAATATCTGTAACTGACTCCGCGTATGCGTTAACACCGAAGTCTCTAAAGCACACCTCCGACCACGGAAAGGACGAGAAGAAATCTCACAAATCGTTCCAGTTGGAAGTCCCATACCTCCACACATGGCGAAGCTGCTTAGCTCGGTTATTCGCTTGAAATGCAAGTGGTTGCGTGACCGATACCAAACAGTGATCTGAGTTTCCAGTGGCACAGCAACCTCCAGGGTATAAATGTTCAGCTCGGATCAAAAACAAATCCAAGGTGTTTGCTTGATCACCTCGGGCACCCGGCACCCGAGTATGTTACTCCACAAGTGGAGTCAAATTGCAGCTAACAGCAAGCCTCCCACTATCGTCGGTTCTGTTAGAATGTACCAACAACTCGGAGTTGTGTACGTTAAAATCGCCAAGGACGACAATTTCTGAACTCGGGTGGTTGATCTGTACCCAGTCGACGGAATGTGAAAGACGTTCGAAAAATATCGCCAGTCGATTGTCATTCAGGGGAGCGGTAAAGACAACAAAGAAATTTTACATAATTCCCCAGCACGACCCTCAACCGCATGATCTCCATGTTATTGAGTTCTAACGCCTCCATCCTCTGGCAAGGCAGAGCGGAGCGCGTGAAGGCGTAATCTCGAATGCAAGTCGTATCCAGAGCTACGAAGATATGTCGAATCAGTTGACGAATCGACAAGGGTCTCAGTTAGGGCAGGGGTTTGAGGTTTAGCTGTTTGCAAAAATTGGTGGACGGCGTTTATATTCGTATTGGTGAAGCCGATGCCCCTGATGTTAGAAAATGCCGTTACCAATCGAGCGCGGACAGAGCCTCGAGAGCGAGCCTGATTATGCGATTACGAATTTCTTAAAGTTCGGTTATTTATCACAATTTCTGCACGATGTCCCCCTGACATAGCCCCCCCCCCCCCCGGAGATCCGAATGGGAAACTAGTTTATCTTCGGAATTCTTTATATTCAGGAGGTGCCATCATGACTTATCTCCGTGTCAGTCCGGGCCATCAGCTATATATCCGAAACACCGTCGAAGATTTCTCTCGCAATATCGCGGAATGTACAGCGTGACGGGGTGGTATTTCACGTTAGGACCGACTACCACCTAAACCAACCTTTCCTCGAACCGCTCCATCAGCCAAGCTCCGAAAGGTGGCCAGGGATATCTTCCGACCATTTCACGGAGCCTATAGTTTGATAGGTATTTCACCGGGGGACAGGGCGTTGAAACCTCACCTACCACTTGGCCTTAAGTCGCCTCTTACGACAATCCGAACTAGTTGTGAGTATATTATAACGCCCTAATCACAGTGCTTAGGCGTATTGTCTTGATGATGATGAAAAGTGCTTCAATATACCCGTTTGTGCGCGCGTTCGTGTAAAAAAAAAATTGTAACAACGCCCTCTTTTTCGTCAAATAAGGCCTTTTTTCCCCGATTCCATTACTCAAACGTTGCAATAAATTCGCATAATACTCGCCGTTGATGGTTTTTTCTTCTTCGAGATAATCAAAGAAAAATAAAACCATGCGCATTCACAAAAAAAAAAAAAATTGAAGCCACAACCTTCCCTACAGATTGAACCTTCTTTGCCGGGAGCCGATTATCCCCCTTCAGGTCATTCTTTTGACTGTTCCTTCGTCTCGGGTGTGTAGTGATGGAACCATGTTTCATCCATAGTTACGAATCGACGCAAAAACTCGGCTTTGTTACGGCGAAACATGGCCAAACACTCGATTGAGAGATCCCCGCGACGCTATTTTTGTTCGATTGTGAGGGAACGCGACACCCATCTTGCACACAGCTTTCTTGTCCAAATGTTTAGTCAATATGCGATGTAAAAGACTTTTTGAAATCCCTACCATTTCTACTAATTCGCACACTTTTAGTCGACGGTCATCCAACATCATTTTATCGATTGTTGTTTACCATTTCTGGAACAGTCATCTCATTTGGTCGACCACTACGGTGTTCGTGGTCTCGGCTCATACAGACTCGTTTAAACTTGACCACCTAATACTTCACAGTTGAAAACAAAGGTGCAGAAGCCCCCACAGTAGAATCTAGCTCGGATTTGATATTGGTTGCACTAAGTCTTTTCAAACTAAAGTAGTGAATCACATAACGATGACCAATTTTTTCCATGTTTACAAATTCACTGACAGCGTTCTCTATTGATGGCTGTCAAACAACTAATAAGAAACTAGCGTCTTCACACTTGAAACCGAATCTCTCTAAGGTTGGGACTGGTACTGTTTACCACAGTCATTATATTTTAATAAATACCGCCATCTATGTGTCAAGCCGATTAATTTTGGGACTGCCCTCGTAGGATTTTGGTCAGATCTCTATTTAGGGAGACGACCTTACTACATCTCATTCGATGCGACGTTGATGTGTCAACCGATCGATCTTTCGAAAATGGAAAAAATCAATAGAATATTGTAGTACCCCCTGGTGCCAGAAAATTGTTTATATGAAGCAGAAATAGGATGGGGTGCGGATAGAGCCCGGAGGCACTCCAGAATTAATGGAAAAGAGATACAAAGCACTGCGTCTACAACAACCCGAATCGATCAATCTGAGATCAAACTCTTCAACCAGCTACGTAGTTCGTGGAAAAGTCCATGAGACGCAAACTTACTTAAAGGCGCTCTGTGTCAATCGCGTTCAAAAGCCTTAATTCGGCGTGATTATCAATTGTGAATATCCAGATGTCAATTGCACAAACGTTCTGCCATGGATCGCATGTTGCAGAATCCGTATTGGCGATCATTTAGTAATCCACTGTATTCCAAATATTTAATCAATATGAAGTGAAACATTATTGAGGTAATTTGTGAGAGACCCTTTCGCCCTTTCACTGGAATTGGTTGAATTGATCTGGATTAACAACAGGCAAAAAGAGTTTGCTATGCATAAGATACGCAAAACAGTTTACTAAACAGCGGCTACAGTTGTGCAGCACGATTTTTAAAAATTATCCACAGGGTCCACAGAGCGTCAAACAATACGTTGGCATAACTTTATATTCGGCATTGGAGATTAATCACAGGTCGCTCTAAAAAATCAAGCAACTAGGGTTGAAGGTTTCGAAAACATATTCCTGGAAACATTGACTATATCTTTCAAATTCATCGCTGGTGTCCACCTGCTCATAATTAACGGAGGAAAGGAAGAGAAAATCAATTTATTGCTAATTAGCTTTGCCATATGACCAGAAATCATGTCAAACAGTTGGACCCCAGCAGATTGTTAAAGAACTTCTACGTATTAATCAATCTTTAGAAATCAATCAATTTTACCCCCTTCAAAGTAATCCCCCCAAATATAATTCACTTATGCTATCGATTTTTCCTATCTTGGAACCTCTTCTGAACCTTTTGGTCTGACGTTTAGCTTCTCCAGTGTTCTGTTTTTATCCCATCAGCGAAGGCAAAACGTTGTCGCCGAACACATGTATTAATTTCTCGACTGTCAAAAGTAAACAGTCAAAATCCCTGCAAACGTCAACATAAGTCAGGAATATGTGTGCAAATTAGCCACCTTTCTTTTGGAAATCTTTCTTATGCGAGAGTGTCATTGTTGAATTATTTAATTCTTTGTAATCGGGTTCGTAGCTTTGGCACTACTTGTTTTTCCAACGAATCTGCTTGGTGGTGTTCTGCTCAACTTTTGAGTGATTACTGGTTTCGGGTTTTGGTTTGGCTTTCCTGGAGAACATACTAGAAACATGTTTCCCACCACAGCGACTAGCACATTTTAAGAACCGCAGCGTTATGACATTCGCTCTTTTCCTCCTTTTTCTAACGTCGTCAGTTACACTTTTCCTTCCCGAGTTTCATGATCACCCGGTTCGTTTTCAGTAGGGTATTAGTATTTCTCTCCATTTCTGATATAATGCAATTTATCTGAAGTATCCTAAACAGATATAGGACATGCAGTTGCGTTGAAAAACATATCTCAACTTGTGCATCATATTAAACGAGTGTGTACATTTCGTGCTGTGCATACCGATTTGGATTATATGTATGAATTCTATTATTATTTTTATTATTTATTGGCCTGTAGGAACCCGGAATTTCATGACCTCAACGACTCGGCTCCGCCATTGTTCCCTGTCCTGTGCGCTCTCCTTCCACGTTCGATCATCCGATCCGATATCCCCGAGGTCCAATCTAACATTGTCCTCCCATCTCCGTCGCGGCCGTCCTACCGGTCTCTTTCCGTTAGTTTACCGTCAAGAATTCTATGCAGGGTCTTATCATCGCCCATTCGCGGCACGTGTCCGGCTCATCTTAATCTTCGCGACTTGATTACTCTCACTATTGTAGGTTTGTGGTATAGCTCTTCCAATTCGTGGTTGTGGAGTTTTCTCCATTGTCCTGACTCCTCGTCATATTTAACGCCAAATATACCCCCTAAAACGTTATTCTCGAATACGCGGAATTTGTTTTCTTCCCGTTTTGTGAGAGCCCATGTTTCGCATCTGTATAGAGCAATCGGCATGATTATGGTTCTATAGACACGGAGCTTTATATTACGTGATAGCAGTTTGGATATCAACAGTTTACTGGCTGCATGCTAACTAGCGTTACCGGAGTGTAGTCTTTTGTTAATTTCCTTCGACGTTTCGTTTCTGGTCGTCAGTATGGTTCCCAGATGTTTAAATTAGTTGACATTTTCGAATATCTTGCCCCTGACGTTTATATGTGTTCTCTGAGGTCCACCTGCTCTCGCCATAATCATGTATTTTGTTTTGCCTTCGTTTATTTCTAGGCCCACCTCTTCTGCTGCTTGCATGATGATTTTACAGTTTTTATTTAGAGTTTTGAGATTATCGCCCAGAACGGCGATGTCATCCGCATACGCGAGCACTTGTGTGACGTTCAGGGATAATCCGGCCGTGTTGTCGTCTTGTACCTTTCTGATAACATACTCCAGCACAAGGTTAAAAAGGTATGGTGAGAGGCAATCCCCTTGTTTTAGTCCGTCCCGGATTTCAAATGGTTCTGAGAGGTGGTTTTCTATTCTAACTCGCCCTTTGTTTTCGTTCATGCAAATTTGAATGAGGGCGGCATATTTTTCCGGGATCCCCAGCTCAACCACAATATGGTAGAGTCTTTGCCTTACGACTGAGTCGTAGGCCTTTTTGAAGTCCACGAACAGTTGGTGAACCGTCTCTCCGTATTCCCATTTCTTTTCCAGCACTTGCCTTATTGTGAACATCTGGTCGCTTGTTGGCCGGTTCCGACGGAACCCGCATTGGTAGTCTCCCAATATTTCTTCTGCGTACAGTGTGATTCATCCCAGTATGACAATGGTTAGTATTTTGTATGTGGTTGGGAGCGATGATATTCCTCTGTAATTTTCGCAGTCAGATCTGTCGCCTTTTTGAAAATGGGGATGACTATTGAGGTTTTCCATTCTTCGGGAATGACTTCCTTGTCCCATATGTTTTAACCAGTTGGTGGATGTTTCGAGCGGTTGACCCTCCTCCATGCTTCACAAGCACTGCCGGTATGCAGTCGACTCCGGGAGCCTTGTTGTTTTTCAATCGATTTATCGCGTCTACAACTTCGTCTAAAGAGGGCTCTGGGATCTGGGGCTCGGCTGTATGTACGTCTGGTGCGTTTATTTGTGGTTGATGGGTGCGCACATTGAGCAGGTTTTCAAAGTACTGCTTCCATCTTGTCACGATACTTTGTGTTTCTATCACCAGGCAGCCGTTTGTGTCTCGGATTATTCTGGCTCTTCTCGGTAGCCATTTCTAATTGAATTTATGCCGGCATACATACCTCTGCTGTTCTTTGCTCTGGCATTTTCTATGATTTTTTCGATCCGAGTCTTCTCCCATTCGCGTTTTTTGCGTTTGAAAAGTCTGGTTGTCTCTTTGCCAATTGGCGCGTATCTTACCGCCTTGACTCCATCATATGCTTCTAAGTGGATCATTCTAAATCGTTTACGTTCTTCGATCTTCGCCCTGCACTCATCATCAAACCAAGGTTTGGACTTAGTTGTTTTCTTAAATCCTAATATCTCTTGGGCTGTTTGTTTGTTTGATTATATGTATTAATGCAAATTTATATTGTAGCGAGCTTGGGGTTCGCTGGATTAATTGTTTTTAATAAATAAGAGCATTTAAATCGAGTTTTTTTGAAAACATGTTACTAGTCTGTTAATAACAGCCGTTATTTGATATTTCGCTAATAATTCGGTGACTCTTCTTTCACTTCCCAGACTTATCGTTTAATTCCTATCGCCTCTTTACTCCGCTTCTTTACTTATCGCTTCCTTACTGCTTACTTACTTCCTTGATCTGCGTGCGACGTATTTATACCGTTTTTCCTCATTCTGATTCGGCGTTTTGTACCGTCTGTTCCATAGCCTCGAATTTTCTACTGCTCATAGTGTCCGGTTTTCCAGTACTTTCTAGAATATACTAGTACTTTGTTTTAGAGACCTGCCAGATATCACAGCTGATTGTCATATGCGTCAAAATATTATATGTATTAAGGTAGTTCCGTCAGCATCTTTATACCCATCTGTGTGGCATGACTCAAATGTTTCGAATGATTTCTTTTATCACATTTCACAAAAGAGACGTGTCCTTAAATAGCACAGTGCTAGTGAAAGAAGGGAGAGAGGTTACACAAAGAAAGTATCAATCTAGACTGGTTTTGAATGCATGGAGATTAAAACGACACGAAACCATATGACCAGAGAGGGATTCCACATGGGCTAAAGAAAAACTCTCTGTGTGTCAACCCGTATGTCTGAAGTTTAGTTCCAACGCGAACTGTTGCTCACTCTCTGATGGACGGGTATCGAGGGAAAATGTTTGGAGAGGTGGGATACTCTCACCAAATTCACTTGATAAGCGATCAAGATAACACTTCCAGAAATGATGTAGACAGGACACGTTGCTTCTTTGTTCCAACGACAAAATTCAAAAACATATACGCGGACCTCAATGAGTATGTGGCGTTCCTAACAGATACAAATTAATTCTATGGCTCTGTGAAAAATCGAACATTTTTTATACAGAGAGTGACTATGTCTTCTCGTGCATTCAGATTATATTCCGGAAAATAAAACTTACGATCTATATAGTTCGATCTATAAATAACAAAGAACATGGTTCGAGAATGACTTGGGTTATTTATACTAATATGTTATCGCTATGATTGGTGGGAATTCTGATTGTGGTGTCCGTTCCTAAGACATGACATCAACCTTTCTTCGTTGTGCGTCGCATGTATTATCGCATCCTCATTCTTCAATTTCATACATATATTTTTGTTATTTCGTTTTATATTCTTAGTTTCTAATTTATATGCTATACAAAAATGCTTAAATTCTAGCTTAATTATTTTATATTATAACTTACTGGTCCTATATTTGCCTTACGGCAACAGGACTTTATTTGTGACTTTAGTTGTGATTATGTTCTTGCTTCGGCAGAACATATACTAATATTGAAACGATACAGAGAAGATTAGCATGGCCCCTGCGCAAGGATGACACACAAAATCGTGAAGCGTTCCACATCATCTTGGCGCTCCAATCCCACCGATGTTAACAGAACGAATTTTGTTCGAATCAGAAACGCGTGCAACCAGGCGATTGATACCGCGAAGAAAACTGATCAATAAACTCTGGTGCCTGGTTGGTTCGCGCTCCGTCTAGTCAATGGCAAAAGCTGTCAGGGGTAACTTCGCATCCTCCTCTTTCCCTCCGTTGGTGACAGACAGTGGGACGTTAGTAACGAATTCAAAGAATATGTTAAAGCTAATGTGTTCGCGAATTTATTTTCCGCGAATTCAAACCTCGATCCCGGCTTTTTGGAACCACCTGTGATCGCGCCGGTACGGTCTTCGGTGCGGGATGTGAGATTTCGTCCGCGCACTATTCAACGCCTTCTACGTGAACTGGACTGTAGGAAGGCAACCGGCCCGGACGGAATACCAGCAATAGTCCTTAAGAACTGTGCTCCAGAACTATCACCGGTTTTTGGCAGACTCTTCCGCTTATCTTATGCACGGAAGACCTTTCCTGCCTGCTGGAAAATCGCTCGAGTTCAGCCAATCCCAAAGGCGGAAAAAAAGTGTGTCCTACAAAATTACCGTCCGATAGCATTACTGTCTATTTTATCTAAGGTAATGGAAAAAGTCATCAATACTGAGTTAGTTAAGTAATTGGAGTGCAACGGAGTTCTGAATGATCGTCGATATGGATTCCGTGGCAGGCGGTCCACAGGAGACCTTTTGATACTTATAACCGATATATGGACATCTGCGATTGAGCTGCATGGCAAGTCAAGGGCGGTTGAATTGGATATCTCCAAGGCCTTTGACCGTGTTTGGCACGGGGCATTGGTCAGCAAACCTCGTTCATATGGACTTTCCCAACTTTCCGACTGGCCGAAGAGCTTCCTTGAAAATCGATCGATCCGGGTTGTTGTGGACGGCGAGTGTTCGGATCGGTATCCTATTAATTCGGAGGTGGATCAAGGTTCTATTTTGGCTCCAACCTTCTTTTTGCTTCACATAAATTATTTGTTGGAGACACCGGATAACATAGTGTTCAGTTTTGCGGATGATAGTACGCTTGTTTCCTCCTTTTCGAGTGTTCGTCCGATTGGTGCATCTGCATCGCATCAGCTGAGATGTAGACAGATTGACTCTCTGAATTAGGATCTAGATAAGGTCCTGCAGTCGGGAAGGGCCAATCTCGTCGACTTCAATACAGCGAAGACCCAATATACAACATTCACAAAGAAAAGTGGATCATCGGTTCCACAGCTGATGATAAATTGCCGGGCCCTCGAAGCTAGAGAAAGCTTGAAATTGTTCAGCGTTACGGTCTGTGGGAATGTTTCATGGCTTAAACGTGTGTCGAGCATTGCCAGGCTCCGGAAAGCTGAGCTATCCTTTTAGAGCCAAGAAATATTTTACTCCGGCCCAACTTCTTCTCCTATATAAATCCCAAATTAGACCCGCGTTCGAATATTGCTCTCCTGTTTGGAGCTCGGCTCCTAAACATACCTTCGACCTACTTGAGCGCATACAGAGACGAGCGATCCGCCGGATCGGGGACTTGGCGCTGACGTCGGGACTACAGTCGCTATGACATCGAAGGCGCGTAGCCGACCTCTGTCTGTTTTACAGATATTATCACGGGTGCTGTTCTTCGTAGATTCGTGGTATTGTTCCACGCAATTCGGCATATATGCGATTCACAAGACAATCCTACGGATCGCACCAGTTTGCGGTTCATCTCCCAACGGCGCGAACACCCCTGCATCAGAACTCGTTCCGTTACAGAGCGGGGAAGCTGCGGAACTCCCTTCCCACGCGGGTGTGCGGGTGTGCGGGTGTGCCCGGAGCGTCACAACCTGCAACTGTTCAAAAAGAACTGCAACTGCAAGTTATTTGGTGGCATCTCGAGGCGCCCACTCGGTTCGCCTCTCCCGAGAAAAGTGTAACAAAAAAAAAACTGCCAAATTTGTTTTTTGCTTTTTCTTCAAATTTAACTTAATTCTTTTTTTTTTAATTTAAATTTGTTTAAAAGAACTTCGTTTAAAACTTATACTACCTTAATTCTAGAAAAACGAAGTCTGTGTCAGTTGGGTGATAATGCAGTGATTCTATCGACATTGGTAATCAGGTCTTTAATTGCCATTCAACCACCAGAACTGTTGGCGCTGTTTAACAATATCGTCCCGGTCTCTTTGAGAGATAGCCCTACTAAAGCGCAAGAGCTTTCCTTCAGTGCGCGTGTCTTCCCGGTCGTAGCACAATCGCCCGTCTACGGATGATCTACTAACATGATTGATCAGCGGAATTCTGGATCCATCCTGTATAAGCCGATTCATGTCCAAATCAAGGAAGGCCTCTGGTGGAACAAAGCCATTGCGACGCTCTCATAAAACAAAGTATTTGGATAGTAAGCCCCGAAAATTAGGTTATTGGACGAGCTTATTGCCCTCGCAAAATGTCTTCTGATTAATTTGATCATAAAATTATCCACCCTATTTATGTATGCTTCATTATATAAAGTCTCATTTGAGTAGTACTTTTTATAGTCCGGTTCCGGTGTTCAATATAGTCTGAGACAACTTCTGAGACACATCCTTTCAAACACCCGAATTTGTTCCATCAAAATTGGACCTATGTTAAATCATACTGGACAACCATATATGAGCATTGGCCGGTATAAATCCCAAATTAGGCCCGCGCTCGAATATTGCTCTCATATTTGGAGCTGTGCCCCTAATCATGCCCTCGACGAGCGGTCCGCCTGATCGGAGACATGGTGCCAACGTCGGAACTACAGTCGTTCTCACATCGAAGGTGTGTAGCTGACCTTTGGCTATTCTACAAATAATATCACGGATAGTGGTCTTCGCAGATTAGTTGTATTGTTCCACTCAATTCGCTTTATATGCACTACGCAAGATAATCCAAAGGATCGCATCATTTGCGGTTCATCTCCCGACGGCACGAACATTTCTGCATCAGAACTCGTTCTGTTACAGAGCAGAAAAGCTGCGGAATTACTTCCCCTGGCGAGTGTTTCCGGAACGTTACAACCTGCAACTATCCAAGAAGAACTGCAAGAGTTATTTAATACTGGAGTTCACCTTGTCACTTTTGACCACGAACTTCCTGTTATGTCGTATGTCATAACGTATGTATAGTGAAGGTTTATACATGCCTTGTTGGAAAATCCTGTGCTATAATCCTTTAAGCCAAATGACATTTTTCCATCGTACATCGTGTTTCTGTTCTCTCATTCTCCCATATTCGTCGATTTTCAATTAACAGATTATCCACCACACTAGTGCACACGCTACGAGCACCACAAGCACAAGGAAAGACGTGTCTCTCGGCAATTTGAGTACTAACAACCACCCCCATTAAAGAGTTAAACGAGTTCGAATTTAAATTACATCCATTCCAATTCCATTCGGTCAGCAAGTTTTTATTGTTCGGTTTTTATAATACATACAGTTTTAACTCGCGGAAACGCCACCGTGGCGTACTCTCTTAGTGTGTTGACGTGCCTTACATTCTGTTGTTCATGTTTCCACCATTGGGATTTCTATTAACTTATAAGTGCATACGAACCAATAAACTTAGCATAAAATAAAAAAAAAAACAAAAAATTCAACCAAAATCAGTGCATTTCATTTCTTCATTTTTGGTGCTGGAATTTTCTATAGATATTCGACGCGGGTTATGATTTTTAGATGTCTATGTCGAAATAACCATCAGGATACCAAAAGAATAGAAAAACAGTGAACAGTTAAAACACGAATTCCTTTTATTATTATTAATCTCTATAATTACAGCACTCTGTCTTTACACTATTGTAACATTCTTTCTCTACATTGACTTCTTGTGGAGTTTGTATTCTTCAAACACAATTGGCATTAATCTCTAAAATTACAGCACCCTTTCCATGGCCAACACCCGACTTTTACGATCAAATTTTCTTACTTCTTCTATCTCCACGACCAACCATCAACTGCCCCCTAATTACTTCCTAAACGTTTCACAACACTTCGGGGTCAATACCTCCCGATAACGATAATGCAATTCAATTTTAATTGCCCCAATTTTCGTTTGTTGGCTTCAGTTTGCAATCACGGTGTTTCGCTGAACTGGTCAATATTTCCTCATTGGCTTGAACTCGGTTCACCTTCTACGGTTGCGAACTGACCCAATTAATTGCATTTCTGTCGACTGTGCTGGAACATGCAGTTTAAACGTTTCTGCAATTTAATTGTTCCGGAATATGCAGTTAGTTGCTTTTGCATTATTAGGCGAACATTTTGCCATATGCAATTAATGCATTATCGTAGCGGAGGGTCATCTGAGTTTAAAAATTGGTGGTGCTTTTTTGTTTGAGTGTATCAATGATCTCCTGAATGTTATCTTCAGGTATGACATCATCGACACACTTAACACCCCCACCGCCAGAATCCGAACTCTCCTGAATTCTTAAACTTTTTGCTACTTGCTTTAACTTTAGTTACATGTATTCTTTTTAATACAATTTATTTTCTGTTATATACCTATATCGTTCTTCTATCCTTCTTTTGCTTCAAATTTACTTGTTTGTATATTCATCTATTAAATTATTTTTCAGCACATAGTTTTTGTTTATACATATTCTCTTTCTCTCCCGATACTTATCATAAATTTACATTTACTTTTCGAATCGTTATTTCAATATTTTTGCCTTTAGGTTCTTTTTTTTTTAAATTTTATTTCTGCCGTTTATTTATTTATTTTAGTAATGAATTCCGATTGCTTATTACAAACATTAAATAACATTGGTATCGGATTTACATTTCTTGGCGAACAATGCCTTTTATTTTCTACTATTATTACAACTTTGCTACAGTCTTGGGTCTATTTGAATAGACTCAAATGGTAACAGTGGAATTGTTCGCAATCTTTAAAATTGTAATTGTTATGGCTATTACATGTAACTGTGCAATGTCTTAGGCTATTAGCTGCGTGAACGAAAAAAGATTTGTACCTAGGCTCTGTGTATCCAATGAGTCTGTCCTTTCTATAAATGCATAAATAGGTTTCTTTTGCTGACCAATGATGTGCTATTCTTTACATACCTCGATTAAACTTATGATTTACCGTTTCGTTTGCCGTTTGTTTCGTTGAACATTTTAATTTTTCGAATGATACAGATCGTTATAGTTTCATATAGCCATCTGTATCTTTGTTTCAGTCCAAAGCTTCATACTCTCAATTCCTGATATTATTCCTAATAAGGCAGCGGTTTCCAACCTGGGAGGCCTGCCTCCCAGGGGAGGCGCCAACATTTTTTAATGAATTAATTTTTATACCATAATATCTACAAATAAATAAAACTTCATATCTTAACGTAACAGTGAAAATTCAGTGCATGTTTATTTTTATTTTTTTTTTACATTTACATATATTTAATTTTTATTAAAAAAATTATCTGGAGCGGAGAAATTTAAAAATGGCGCGTTTGCAAACGCCCTGTTTCGGTAATGCACAAAACGACCGCTAGTTGCATGAAAACAATAACCTCAAATTTAAATGTCACTCGTAGCTAAAGTGTCAACTGAAGCGTGTCGGCAGGGTGTAATATTGTTTTTTAAAATTGTTTTTGACGTGATTTCTTTCTGAAAATGATCGTTAGTATATTTTGAACTTTATTTTTTTTTAATTTAAATTATTATTTATTTTAATTTATATCAATAAAATATTTTTTAGACGAATGGATACATTTTTGAGTGGTTGCTGAATGAGTTGGATATGTTTTCACTGTCAAACGATTTCTGGGTCACAGCCAATATTGAAACAAGTAAGAATCTATTTATTGAACACTTGGATGGTTTAGTGCTGCATTTTTCAAATTATTTTAAGGACCTTGATTTCTCAAAGTTTTTGTGGGTATAGAATCCATATATCGACAATGAATATGACGAATTTGAGCTGACAACCATTGAAAAGGAAAAACTGATAGAATGATCATGCGATAGCCTATTAAAACAAAAGTTTCAAAAGAAACCTTTATTCAATTTTGGATGAATTTTAGCGGAGAGTATGAATCTTTGTATTGTAAAGCAATGCAAGTGCATCTGTGGGCGGTTCCACTACTTACCTTTTCAATCACCCCAATAACTTCCTCCCAAAGAAATCCCATAGTTTTTCGCGTATGCAATCGCATTAGCACCCCCAAGCATTCCTCCCATGAAGGGCATTCACGCATTTAATGCGTTATTCAATTTTCCTGAAAGAAATCGGTACACCATTCTCGCATGCATGAAGGCATCTCGGCATTTTTCTGAAAAGAAAAACATTTCGGTTGCCGTACTAAGTAACCGCAATAAACTATGGAAACAATAAACGGCACCCTGCCTGCCTACGTTTCTATCTCACACGTGCGTGGCATATTTTTCTAGTTTATCTGTATCCACGGCGGCTTTTATCCAACCAACAAAGCATAGCGCAACTCGCGCCTAGCTGCCAAGAATCGAATTATCTAGTAGTGTTCATCTCCCGACGGCGCGAACATCCCTGTATCAGAACTCGTTCCGTTACAGAGCGGGGAAGCTGTGGAACTCCCTTCCCACGCGAGTGTTGCAACTGTTCAAAAAGAACTGCAACCGTTATTTGATGGCATCTCGGGGCGCCCACTCGGCGCTATAGGTTCGCCTCTCCCGAGAGAAGTCTAATAAAAAAAAAAAAAAGTGTAAATGTTCACACTGGAATCTGACCCTTGAGTCGCCATAGATGCCATATACAATCGGCATAGATGATATACACAACCGTCATTGTGTAAACATCTAAATTGCTTCTCAATGACTTGCAACTATTGATTCAGCTGCAAGCACTTCTCCCAGAAATGTTCCTTGTTTGAATCTCCAAACAATCACCAACTTCGCGCTTAGCCGCCGGATTCGAATTCAATACCATAAACAAATGCAAATAAAGAATCCGTTTCTTACAACGACCAAAGATACGATATAGAAATTGTATGATGTATCCCAAACCTATTACCACCTAATGAGCGGCAGCGTATTTATTTAGCTGAACCCTCATTACAGATCGATGCCTTAGGTCGCTTCTCCCTTTGTTCTTTTTCCCTTTGCCGAAACGCATCGATAAACACTATGATCTACACGATCACACATACACATACATTACCAAGTCCTTCTTCCTTGTTTTCACCACGAGAGAAACACTTTCCCTCTCGAGGAAACTCACCCCAGTTGCGAAGTGGCTCTGCATCGAATTTAGTGGTAAGTCAAAATATACAACATTCATACGGAACAATACCACCGTGCGTTTTATTTCTTGCTTGGTGAACAATTGTCCGAGGTATTCCGTGGAGTTTCTTTTCTCATTGTATTGAACAGTGAACTTTCGATCGTTGGAAAATAGGTGGAGTATTTCATGACCGTGACAACGAGTTAAAAGTGCATCTCACACATGAACATAATAGGAAATCTTTGTGAACCTGTGCCAAAGCCGGCACATGACGAAGACATTTCCTACACTTCTACCGTTTGTAACGTCGTATTTATGCGAAACGGGCTTTTCGGCACTGGCTGCAATGAAAACCAAACATCGAGCCAGGTTAGTAGTCGAAACAGAGATACGAGTGGCACTCTCCACATTGCTCCCAAGATTTGATAAACTGTGTGCCAGTAAACAACAACAACCCTCGCATTAAATTTTTATGCGATAGATGTAGTTGGTTTAAATGTTTAAAAATAATTTTATATAAAAATAAATGTACACGTATGTGTATGTTATAGCTAAACCTTGTTATTATTCTGTTGATTGTACTTTTCAGTTTTTTTTGTTTGTAATAAAGGTTTTATTATTTAAAACGTGTCTATATTATTTAATCTATTAAAATAATAAAAGGTAGGGGAGGCGCGGAAAAAAATTTGTTTTTCGGGGAGGCGTGGTAGCATAAAGGTTGGAAACCGCTGTAATAAGGTCGATTGTGAATGCTTTACGTTTGTTCTGGTTTGCTTTGGTAAACTGCAACCTGCTGTCATGAATATCACCTATAATTTTGAGCGGTCCTTTAATATCACTGGTTGTCTGAACGTTGTGTAGTGGAGCTATCCTACGATATGGTTCGTCTCTGTGCCTCAGTCTTTTATAGTTCTGTACATGTCTTATACTCCTGCTTTCTTTGTAATTGGTGGGCTTCCTGTCGTACATTCTTTCTCTACATTTGCTACAACTGTTAGTCACGAGATAAATGTGTTTACGTAGCTTGGGAAAGTATATTTTCTTTTTCAGACTATGGTAGCTCTGGCTAATTCCCTTGTGTCTTGACCCTGTAGCATATATAGCCGCATAAATTTATGTATTTAAAATTGAATGGGTTACCTGTTTTGCCCGCCGTTTTCTGCTGTTTTCCGGGGAGAGCTGAAGATCCGTGCAGCAGCTTTTTATCCGATTCAATCTGGACAATCTGGTCATCAATTAAATAAATCCTTCTCCAGCTCTTTCGATTCCTCTTCTTCTTCAGAGGCTGCTCCACCACCTTGGGTTCCTCTTCAGGTTCTTCCTCTTTTCGCGACCAGGGCAGCCGACGTCAAATGGTGATCTTGTGGGAGAAGTCGACGTGTTTCTGCGAATTCAATCGCACCACAAACGATAGGATGCTCACCTCCTGTTTTCGAACACGAATGTGTCTTTGATTGATTAAAACACGAGGATGATGGATAGTTTTGGCCAATCCAAATCCAAACATTTGCGTCGGCAAACGGAGCTCCAAGAAGAGAACGAGCTTTTTCTTTTTCTTATACTTTTTATTTCACAGAACTTTTTCGTTGACAATTCCTTCTTTTTTTTTTCTTCAAAACATAAATGGTATTTCTTATTTTAAAAACTGGACAACTTTTTTTTCTTCCTGCACTTTTTCCTTTTTTCTCCTCTAATCCCAGTTACGATCTGTTCTATCCAACTGTCTTAAAAAAAAACCGTATTCAGCAAAACAAAATCAAAACAAACGGAATCGAAAATTCCTCTTGCTGTTTCTTTCTCTCTCTCCACCAGCATCCACTCCGAAAACAGAAATCGAACTTTCACACGATCCACACTCGAACAGGAGTATGTTCGCACACTCAACATGTGGATCGTGTGTTTTTCCCACCACCTTACCATCCAATATTAAATTATATTAAAAATCAATTAAATGATGGGGGTGGCGGAAACCGCACGTAACAACCCTATGTTATGATACGGATATAATTGGTTACGCAATTCTTTTTCTGTCTCAACTTCTTGGGCTCTTCTGGAGCACCGTATTAATTTTATCTTTTTGTTCAACGAGAATAACGACATCAGAATTGACTGTACCTTATGGTAGTCTGTAACTCGAACTTCTGAATAAATTCCGACGCGGCCTCTTCTAACGTACCTTTTCAATGTCTTTTCTATTTTACTCCTGCTTTCTAACGGATTTACCTCTATTATAGTACTTTTATGGATAACTTGGACTTCTTTCACAGGGCTGTACGTTACTACGATTTGTGTTCTATACTTGTTCACTATCTCGTCCTTTATCCCTATGCGGTTCGATCTTTGCCTAGTTGTAGAATGACAGGTTGCGCTGTTAGAGATTGCTAGGTTAGATTCGTCTTCGTTGTTTTCGTTTATCTTTTCTGAACGCCCTAATCTACTGAGGAAATCTGCTACCTTATTTTCTTTCCCTTGCAAGTACTCAATTTCATAGATAAACTCTTGGAGTTTTAGTAATCAACGTTGATGTCTCTGTGAAAATGCTCTCCCTTTATATTTGCTATTTAGGTATTTGATCGGCACATGGTCAGTTACGATCTTAAATTTGCTCCCGTATAGATATGGCCTGAAATAGGTGACTGCGTACACTATTGCCAAGAATTCTTTGTCTGTCGTGCTATAATTTTTTTCGTGATTGTTGAGAGTCCTAGATATAAAGCATACTGGGTGTCCTTGTTGCGACAATACTGCTCCTATGGCATTGTCACTTGCATCCGTTGTTACTATGAATGTTTGATCGAAGTCTGGATACCTCAGAATTGGATGGGAAGCTAGCAGGCTCTTTAGATTTTCAAACGCTGCTATGTATTGAGGGTCTTTTGGATTATTTTACAATTTTACACCCTTTCTTTAGATATTTAATCATTGGGTATGCTATCTTCGAATAATCCTTAACAAATTTCCTATAAAATCCGGTCGCGCCTAGGAATCCTTTCAATTGTCTCTCTGTCTTAGGCACCTCTAGTTCTTGTATAACTTTTATTTTTTCTGGATTCGGCTTCATGCCTTCCTTGGTCAGAACGTGCCCTAGGTATTCCGTGTCTTTCTTCAGGAAGCTGCACTTATCTGCTTGAATCTTTAGGTTATGCTCTCGCAGTTTGGTGAAGACTTTTCTTAAGGAGTTTATGTGCTCTTCTAACGACGTGGAAAATAGTAGAATATCATCGATGTATACGACACATATCTTATTGATGTATTCTCGTAGAATATTGTTCATCATCCGTTGAAAAGTGGCTGATTCATTTTTTAGTCCGAACGGCATACAGATAAATTCGTAGAGTCCTCCGGGTGTAACAAAAGCTGTTCTCTCTATGTCTTTCTCTGCCATCCTAATTTGATGGTAGCCTTTCGCTAGGTCTAACGTACTAAAATACTGAGCTTTTCCTAGTTTGTCTAGAATACTTTCCATGTTTCCTGAATTTTTGCACTCCAGAATTATCTTTTTCCTTTGGTACTACTATTATCGGTGAACTATACCTGCTTTTGCTTTTTCGTATGATTCCCTGTCTCTCCATATCTTCCATTTGTCTTCTAACCTCCGCTTCGTGCGCCCTTGGGTATCTGTATAATCTTGAGTTTATTTGTTGGTCCGTGGTTGTCCTAATCTCGTGAACGATTGTATTTGTTTTTCTTAAAATATCCCCTTCCCTGTACAGTAATGTGCTAAACTCCCTAATTAGAGGTCTTATTGCTCTCTTTTCTTGTTCGCTTAGATGGTCTAATTGGATATCTCGCACTTCGCTTACGTCGAGTATATTGACTTCCTCATCAATAGATTTTGTCCCGAATGGAAGGCTCACTCCATTTATTAACTGAATCTCTTGGCTTTGCAAGCAAATCTTCTCAACGTTTTAACCTATCCAATCCATCCCTATAATAAAACTGTATGGTTTTTCTATCTCCAATGCCACCCATTTTATTTTTGCGTTAACTGGATATTTAAACTCTACTGGGCAAACCGATGATACCGTTTTACTCGGCTCGTTCACCTTTTCTTGAATTGTCTTACTGCTGTCGTATTCGTATCTATTATTTCATATTTGAGTCTTGGGGTATTACTTTCGTTCAGGATACTTATCGTAGATCCTGTGTCTAAAAGTGCTAGGTACTTTTCTCCTTCTATAGTCAGTGTTAATACTATTCTATTTTCCGAGGCTAGTTTGTAAAAAATGCGTCTGTTACATCCCTAGTTTCTTGCCTATTTATCATGTCCACTGGCATGTGGTCCGGCCTTTGCCTGCTCTGCAAACTATTACCTGGATGTGGACGTCTTTGTATAGATCTTTCGTTGTTTTGCCTGACATTATTTGGTCCCGACCTCCAATTGTGGTTATCGCCTGTATTTTGCCTGGGCCCACGATTCGTTCTGAGGTTAGTATGGTTGTTTTTGCCCTGCCTACTCTCAAACTTATTTCTATGTACTATGTGGTTTGGTCTGTGGTTTCTTTCAAAGTGATGGTTGTTTCTCGGTGTTAGCCTATGTTCACCACTGTTAGCAGGGTTTAGATTAGTTCTATCCATTCCAACGAAAGAGTCTACTACATTTCTTACTTCTGTCAAATTTGTCATGTTCATTATATTATACGCCAAAGTACCTGAAACTAAGCTTTTAACTTTCTGGGCTAGCATTCCACTGAATATATCTATCACTGCATTACCGTCTGTACAAAATACAGAATACTCTGCAATGCCATCTACCAGATATTTCAATTTGTTGCCAAGGTCGAGGATCGAGTTCACCCTTAATAACATAATGTCCCTCGGGCCATTTGGCTACCTTCCCAATTTTGAGGAGGTTTCACTCTCAAAAGGTTTTTCGCTGCCCCCAGTATCTTCTGATCGTAGATCACACTGAAGGCTCACGCCTTTTCCTCTTCCTGTCCAGCTCTGTATTCGCCCAGCTTCCTTGATACTGCATCTATGAATGACGGTAAGGTCCCTTTTGCCCCATCGAATTCGCGGATATGACGAATTTCTTTTTCCAGCCTCTGACTAGCGCTTTGCTGCTGGTTCTGAACCACCAGCTGAGTCAGTGCTGCGATACATTGCTCCATTTGTTGTTGAGCCATTCCCCGTCTTTCGTCTATCAGTCTATTCCTTGCTTCTGTCCTCCGATCAATTTTGTCGGCTAGGTATCCTCGTACTAATTCTTATCCTCTCGAGGGATACGACGACCGGTCTTCTTATTCTATTTCTCCCGACGAAACCGATTACGAATTTCTTCACCCCTTTGTTTGCTAGTATCCTATAACGACTACACAAACGACAAATTGCCAACAACTATTTCTTCGGAATACCAACCAACGATGCAAGGACTTTCCTGTGTTAAAAATAATTGGGGGAAAACAGAACGACCACCTTTAACACACCAGAATTTCGATTTTGCGACTGCCTTCCCTGGAGCGATTAGATACTTACTTCCTTTTTGTCTTCTTATATAATTATCCTATCACCATCGTTAGTACTGCTGATTTTCGAACAGTCTCGGTCACCTATAGGATTTACTGCGATTATTTGGGAATCTGTCCTCCGATTAATTCTGCCGATTCAATGGTCACCTAAGATTTATTAATTCGGACTAGTAATTTAAACCCTGTACTTTCTCGGTAATGCGATCACGAATCATACGAGTATAATAAGCAAGGATATTGAACTGTACCCTCCAATTTACCCAAAATTACGGCTTTACGACTTTACATTGTCCTCCCATCTCCGTCGCGGCTGTCCTGCTGGTCTCTTTCCCGTTGGTTTACCGTCAAGAATTCTATGCACGGTCCTATCGTTGCCCATTCTCGCCACATGTCCGGCCCATCTTAATCTTCGCGACTTGATTACTCTCACTATTGTAGGTTTGCGATATAGATCTTCCAATTCGTGATTGTGGAGTTTCCTCCATTGTCCTGCCTCCTCGTCATATTTACCCCCAAAGATACAACCTAAAACTTTATTCTCGAATACGCGGAATTTGTTTTCTTCCCGTTTTGTGAGAGCCCATGTTTCGCATCCATATAGAACAATCAGCATGATTATGGTTCTATAGACACGGAGCTTTATATTACGTGACAGCAGTCTGGATTTCAGCAGTTTACTGACAGCGTGCCAACTAGCGTTGCCGGAATGTAGTCTTTTGTTAATTTCCTTTGACATTTCGTTACTGGCCGTCAGTATCGTTCCCAGATATTTAAATCCTTCAACTTTTTCAAATATCTTACCTCTGACGTTTATATGTGTTCTCTGGGGTCCACCTGCTCTCGCTGTAATCATGTATTTTGTTTTGTCTTCATTTATTTCTAGGCCCACCTCTTCTGCTGCTTGCATGATGATTTCACAGCTTTTACTAACAGTTTCTAGATTATCGCCCAGAACGGCGATGTCATCCGCATATACGAGCACTTGTGTGACCCCGTTCAGGGATGATCCGGCCTCGTTGTCGTCTTGTACCTTTCTGATGACATACTCGAGCACAAGGTTAAAAAGACACGGTGATAGACCATCTCCCTGCTTTAGTCCGTCCCGGATTTCAAATGGTTCTGAGAGGTGGTTTTCTATTCGAACTTGCCCTTTGTTTTCGTTCATGCAAATTTGAATGAGGGCGGCATATTTTTTCGGGACTCCCAGCTCAACTAGAATATGGCAGAGTCTTTGCCTTGCGACTGAGTCGTAGGCTTTTTTGAAGTCAACGAACAGTTGGTGAGCCGTCTCTCCGTATACCCACTTCTTTTCCAGCAGTTGTCTTATTGTGAACATTTGGTCGCTTGTTGACCGGTTCCTACCGAATCCACGTTGGTAGTCTCCCAGTATCTCTTCTGCGTACGGTTTGATTCTCGCCAGAATGACATTTGTTAATATTTTGTATGCGGTTGGGAGCAATGATATTCCTCTGTAGTTTTCGCAGTCAGATCTGTCGCCTTTTTTGAAAATGGGGATGACAATTGAGGTTTTCCATTCTTCCGGAGTGACTTCCTTATCCCATATTGTTTGGATGTGCTGGTGGATCTTTCGAGCAGTTGCCTCTCTTCCATGCTTCACAAGCTCTGCCGGTATGCAGTTGACTCCGGGAGCCTTGTTGTTTTTCAATCGATTTATTGCGTCTACAACTTCGTTGAGAGACGGCTCTGGGATCTAAGGCTCGGCTGTATGTACGTCTGGTGCGTTTATTTGTGGTTGATGGGTGCGTACATTAAGCAGGTTTTCAAAGTACTGCTTCCATCTTGTCACGATATTGTTTGTTTCTGTCACCAGACAGCCGTTTGCGTCTCGAATTATTTTGACTCTCCCTCGGTAGCCATTTATAATTGAGTTTATGCCGACATACATACCTCTGATGTTCTTTGCCCTAGAATTTTCTAGGATTTTTTCGATCCGAGTCTTCTCTCCCATTCGCGTTTTTTGCGTTTGAAGAGCCTCATTGTCTCTCTCCGAATTATCGCGTATCTTTCTGCGTTGACTTCATCATATGCTTCTAAGTGGATCATTCTGAGGCGTTTACGTTCTTCGATCTTCGCCCTGCAGTCATCGTCAAACCAAGGCTTGGACTTAATTGTTTTCTTAAATCCTAATACCATTTGGGCTGTTAGTTTGATTGTGTCTCTGATCGATGTCCATTTAGTGTCCACACTATTAGCTTCCTCTATCTCACTGCTCCCATTCTCTAGAATGCTAAATGTATTTGTTAGTTCGTCTTGATATTCAGCCCTTTTCCGTAGGTCTTTTAGTTTATCAATCCTTTTGCTCGTCTCCCGTGACTGCCCATGTGGGATTGCTGCGAGGCGACTCCTGATTTTGCCCATCACTAGAAGACGATGGGAGTCGCAATCTGCTCGTCTTTATGATCTTACGTCAAGGATATTCGAGTGGTGTCGTTTGTCTATGAGGAAGTGGTCTATTTGGTTACGCGTTACACCGTCGGGTGATATCCATGTGGCTTTATGGATTTGCTTGTGCTTGAACATCGTGCTCTTCACTACCAGATCTTTTGACGCTGCGAACGTGATAATTCGAATTCCATTATCATTTGAAAGGTTGTGTAGACTTTCTTTACCTACAGTTGGTTGGAAGATATCTTCCTTTCCAATTTTCGCATTGAGGTCTCCGAGGAGGATTTTAACATCGAATGATGAGATCGCATCAAATACTTCCTCTAGGGTCTCGTAGAACGTGTCCTTCGTTTCTTCGTCGGTAGATTCTGTTGGGGCGTGTACGTTTATAAATACATAATTGTACCATGGTCCCTGTATTTTTAGCACCGACATTCGGTCATTAATAAATTTCACATCTTTTAGATGGGGCGTAATCTTCTTGCTTATGATGAAGCCGGTTCCGAGGTTATGTGTATCGGCTTCTCATTGGTCAATAGATTTGTCGTCTTTTAGTTCTGCTGTCTAGTCTCGGTATCCTAGTTCTTATAGTATATTGTATAGCGGTTTCTTCGCGAATCATTAAATTGCACTTTGATTCACTTTGTGTCCACTACTTTTACTCGTAATTGTCCGATCACGTTCCTCTAATTCTTCAGAATAGAGGAACGCCGACTGCGCCAGTTATGGTTTTTAGATGTCTATGTCGAAATAACCATCAGGATACCAAAAGAATAGAAAAACAGTGAACAGTTAAAACACGAATTCCTTTTATTATTAATCTCTATAATTACAGCACTCTGTCTTTACACTATTGTAACATTCTTTCTTTACATTGACTTCGTGTGGAGTTTGTATTCTTCAAACACAATTGGCATTAATCTCTAAAATTACAGCACTCTGTCTTTACACTATTGTAACATTCTTACTATACATTAACTTCTTGTGGAGTTTATATTCTTCAAACACAATTGGTATTAATCTCTAAAATTACAGCACCCTTTCCGTGGCCAACACCCGACTTTTACGACAAATTTTCTTACTTCTTCTATCTCCACGACCAACCATCAACTGCCCCCTAATTACTTCCTAAACGTTTCACAACACTTCGGGGTCAATACCTCCCGATAACGATAATGCAATTCAATTTTAATTGCCCCAATTTTCGTTTGTTGGCTTTAGTTCGCAATCACGGTGTTTCGCTGAACTGGTCAATATTTCCTCATTGGCTTGAACTCGGTTCACCTTCTACGGTTGCGAACTGGCCCAATTAATTGCATTTCTGTCGATTGTGCTGGAACATGCAGTTTAAACGTTTCTGCAATTTAATTGTTCCGGAATATGCAGTTAACTGCTTTCGAATTATTACGCGAACATTTTGCCATATGCAATTAATGCATTATCGTAGCGGAGGGTCATCTGAGTTTAAAAATTGGTGGTCCTTTTTCGTTTGAATGTGTCAATGATCTCCTGAATGTTATCTTCAGGTATAACATCATCGACACACTTAACACGCGCAACATCGTGGGAAACATACTGAACTAGTGCCCATGATCGGCACAATACTTCTTCACCCCCACAACTCACTTACACGGCATAATCCGTATTCAATTCTAAATAGGCATCGTACAGTAATGTAGGTATCGTTGTTTTTGTAAAATTATTTTCCACAAAAATCACACTCTCGGCTCGTGAAACGCTCCACCGTGACTAAAATCGCGTGAAGCGACACACCTGATGATGACCTTTTCTTTCGACCCAATTCTTACCGCCCAGACATTTCTTCAGGCTTAGAAACAGGAAATAGTCGCAATCGGGTAAATCTGGAGAATATTCTGGATGGGGTACAAGTTTGTAGCCATCTTCCATTTTCGTTAAAATTCATGAAGTTGTCTGCTTTCATAGGCTCTCAAACACAAAATAAATGACGCAGCTTGCTCAAACTTGGACAATAGTCTATTTGTAAATTGTACTTAAAGGGGACCAGTGTGGCATTTAAAGTTACTGCGCGTGAAATTAATAAAGTCACTGACTTATCAAATTGCCCTCACACGAGGGTTGCCTCTTATGTTTCAGGATTTGGCAACCCTAGTGTTGCAATCCGACAATTGACAGCTCTGTCGTAAAGTTGGACATTTTGGAACATTTTCGTGCGATTATTTTTTACAACTTTCGGCGTGGATTAACTCAGCAACAGTGCATGGATGAACTTAATTCAATTTTTGGCGATGAAGCTCCATCAAGGACCAGTGTTTATCGATGGTATGGTGAATTCAATCGTGGTCGTAGTTCACTCCAAGATGAATTTCGTGAAGGTCGTCCAAATCAGTTGTTGTTCCGAAAACCATTGATGCTGTGCGCGAACTGATATTGGAAGATCGTCATGTGACCTATCGTGAGATTGAGACAACCTTAGGCGTTAGTGGGACCAGCATACATTCAATATTGAATAAACATTTGACTGTCAAAAAAATTTGTTCGCGTTGGATCCCACACAATTTGTCAATCGCCCAAAATAAAGGCTCGTGTCAATTGGTCGAAAGAAATGCTCAAAAAATACGGTCGCGGTGCTTCGAAACACGTCTATGACATCGTGACATGTGATAAATCGTGGATTTACGCGTATGAGCCCGAAAGTAAACAGCAGTCGACTGTCTGGGTGTTTCAAGATGAGCCAAATCCAACAAAAGTTGTTCGCGCACGAAGCACTTCCAAGCAAATGGTCGCCTGTTTTTTTCGAAAAAACTGGATATGTCGCAACCGTACCACTAGAACAACGCAGAACAGTCAATTCTGAGTGGTACACAACCATTTGTTTGCCAGTTGTCTTCCAAGAAATCAGGAAAACCAACCGCCGAAGACGCATCACTCTTCACCACGACAATGCGAGCTCTCACACATCGGCTGCGACAACTGCATTTTTGAGCACCCAAAACATCGATTTGATGGGTCATCCGCCGTATAGTCCTGACTTGGTACCGAATGACTTTTTTTTTATTCCCGTAGGTAAAACCAAACTGAGAGGTCAACGTTTTTCGACACCTGAAGAAGCGGTTGCTGCATTCAGAATGCATGTGTTGGAGATACCTCAATCAGAGTGGCAAAAGTGCTTCGACAATTGGTTCAAACGCATGCAAAAGTGTATAGATCTTCATGGGGAATATTTTGAAAAACAATAAAGAGATTTTCGGTGATCAATATTTGTTTTTGTTCTCTAATCCCGAAATATAAAAGGCAACCCTCGTACGTTATACTTGAAGTTACAGATAACCCAACAAGATTGTAATGACATTTTCTAAAGTTTTAATGTTGGCTGTTTTGAAGCCACATATTCGCCGAGTTTTTCTATCATCCAAATATCCAAAACGCAAGTAAATATTTTTTTAATAGTCGAGAGCAATAAAGTGAAGAGAGTATAGTGAAGTGTCTCTCCATAAACATCGCAAAACTTTTCACCCGTTTGTGCCTTTATTGTAGTATAGTTTTTTTTTTCTCGATATTCCACTCTAATAACATTTAACAAGACGTACAAATCTCGATAATATTGTCACCAATAATCAGCTGATTTGTTACCTGTCAAACAAAAAACAAAAGAGTTGCCAGCTAAGCTTTTCAAAGTTAAGACGCATTAAAATCAAGCAAAAAGAAAAGCGCTACTTCTGGTTCTTCAACGTCGTAATTTAAAGAACTGTAACGACTTTCAAATGGTTTTTTGTTTGTTTCTATTACCATCCTAAAAGCCAATTATTTTTGGGGGATTAAGTCCAACATAGAACGGTGTGGCGGTAATATTATCGTCGTACGTCCCACTTTGTCTGAAACGGGTGTATTTCTAGGTTAATTCGAATTTGATCAGGTATTATAAACTGACCTCATTTAATAGTTTACGTAGATGCCATGACTCACTCTGCGGGTGAGAGCCTAGTGAAGTCTAGTCATTAACCTGAACAATGTGTTACAGGCCATATGATTCGAATGCACCTTGAATAAGATCCGCATTTTTAATACGAGACGATTGTAATGAAGCCATCAATGGTATTTTTAATAGATCATCTCTTTTTCAATGACACGATATTTCCAATGCATCATTTCAAACACATTGTTCGTAGCCTCTTTAAATTTGTGTAGCTCTATCTGCTAAAAGTTCATGATAAGCCCATCTACCATATAAATGTAAATTACGAATATTGCGGCTTGCTTGCGGAGAGTTTTACATCACTTTGTTATCATAACGTCGGGGAAAACACGCCTTTGTTGTTATTAATTAATGCCGCTCACGACTGAATAAAAATTGGGCATCAAGTAAACTTTGCACTGTCGATCATGGGATTATACGCGCTTCATTACTTGTCTACTCTTACTTTCATGTCAGGAAACGGACGTTCAGTATTACGAAAACGAAATTAAATTGATAGAGTAAGCTCGGATTCTGTTTGAGATCTTTTCTGCGAGATCTTTTCTTGCAATAACTACCAAGTTCTTATCAAAATATTGAAGGTTGTACGAGTATCACATGAAAGCAACAAATTGAAAACCATCTGGTGAGATGTAGGGAGCACAGAGTAGCAATCCGCTCGAAGAATCACGACCGCCAAATAAAAAGTGGTGTCAAAACGCTACATTCGAATAATCAGTGTTGGTTTTTGTTGGTTTTTTATAACAGACAATATATTTTTGCATGACAATATAACAATAAGCGGTTTAGGTGGTTTCAGCCAGGTTCGCTGCACGTTTATATTCACAGGTTCACGGACGTGACACGTTCGCATAATCGTATACAGTTTCAGCAAACGTCCTTCAAGATATCAACAAAAACTAAAAAACAAATTCGAATTTGTAAGGCTTTTATACTTTAGGTTTTCATTGAAAGTACTCTATAGTGGTGGGCTTGTGAAGTCAAACTCTGAAAAGAATTTCAGTCACGCATCAGGAACTTGTTTCAGCTATTCGACTAATTGAGGCAAACCTCGACGTGGTTTGCATAAGGGGTATATTAAAAGTAGACAGACGTAAGGTTCGACTTGATTAAAGCTCTACGTAGATAAATCAAAATCTTGAATGACGCGATTCTGAGCGATCCAGACGGCCTGCGGTTTGAACTTGTTAGCGTAGAGTGTGACTATTTGCCACCAAAAAACTTGCTTATCGCAGTGTTGCTCCCATTTAGCAAAATGTCTCATACATCTCAATTATATAAAAAATACTCGCTTCAATTTCTATCAAGTACTATTAAACAAGGACGTGTTGGAAGTGGAGCTCCTAAACGTGCTAAATAAATATTATATTGAGGAAAAAGAAATCCGATGTTTCTTCGCTAGATGGTTATAGTGGTTTACACTCATATCTCGTAGAACGTTGGTCAAACAAATTTGGACACCTGGTCGTTGGATAAGTCACCTTCTGTACTAAAAAAAACATTCCTTGACAGTTTCTGTTTTCAGTTCGATTCGGTTGTCAGTTGTAAGGTGTGAAATATGGAATAAAATATTCGGCATTCCTTCCAATTTTAATTTGATAAAGACAAAAACGCAGAGTAGGCAGCTGAAATTGTAAATGGTGTTTGTGGTATCGAGACCGCCATAGCCAATTGGGTAGAATTTTGGTTTGGCCGGTTTAGTATTTATTTCCACACCACTAGACCCATCATCGCAAATTCCGATAAAGTCATGGAAATAAATGAAATAGACTGCTGTTTTTTTGTTTTATATCCACATTTATTTAACAATGTTAAATTCTATTTTACAAATATCATTCTTACATTAACTTACTGGCTCTTCGCAAGCACTCTAAATTATACCTTATCATTTCTTTATGCTTTTCGGCGTACAATAACTGTTTTTATACGACGGTTGCCTCTTATGTTTCGGGATTTGGCAACCCTAACGTTGTAATCCGGCAGTTGACAGCTCTATCGTTAAGTTGGACATTTTTGAGGTTATACGCACTCAGAACATTTTGACATACGAGCGCTATTTGTGTTGTTTACAGTAACTTAAAAGATTTATCTCGGCCCAAAAATGGAATTAAATCGTCAATATTTTCGTGCGATTATTTTTTACAACTTTCGGCGTGGATTAACTCAGCAACAGTGCATGGATGAACTTAATTCAATTTTTGGCGATGAAGCTCCATCAAGGACCAGTGTTTATCGATGGTATGGTGAATTCAATCGTGGTCGTAGTTCACTCCAAGATGAATTTCGTGAAGGTCGTCCAAAATCAGTTGTTGTTCCGAAAACCATTGATGCTGTGCGCGAACTGATATTGAAAGATCGTCATGTGACCTATCGTGAGATTGAGACAACCTTAGGCGTTAGTGGGACCAGCATACATTCAATATTGCATAAACATTTGACTGTCAAAAAAATTTGTTCGCGTTGGATCCCACACAATTTGTCAATCGCCCAAAAAAAGGCTCGTGTCAATTGGTCGAAAGAAATGCTCAAAAAATACGGTCGCGGTGCTTCGAAACACGTCTATGACATCGTGACAGGTGATGAATCGTGGATTTACGCGTATGAGCCCGAAAGTAAACAGCAGTCGACTGTCTGGGTGTTTCAAGATGAGCCAAATCCAACAAAAGTTGTTCGCGCACGAAGCACTTCCAAGCAAATGGTCGCCTGTTTTTTCGGAAAAACTGGACATGTCACGACCGTACCACTAGAACAACGCAGAACAGTCAATTCTGAGTGGTACACAACCATTCGTTTGCCAGTTGTCTTCCAAGAAATCAGGAAAACCAACCGCCGAAGACGGATTACTCTTCACCACGACAATGTGAGCTCTCACACATCGGCTGCGACAACTGCATTTTTGAGCACCCAAAACATCGATTTGATGGGTCATCCGCCGTATAGTCCTTACTTGGCACCGAATGACTTCTTTTTATTCCCGTACGTAAAAAACAAACTGAGAGGTCAACGTTTTTCGACACCTGAAGAAGCGGTTGCTGCATTCAGAATGCATGTGTTGGAGATACCTCAATCAGAGTGGCAAAAGTGCTTCGACAATTGGTTCAAACGCATGCAAAAGTCTATAGATCTTCATAGGGAATATTTTGAAAAACAATAAAGTGATTTTCGATGATCAATATTTGTTTTTGTTCTCTAATCCCGAAATATAAAAGGCAACCCTCGTAACATGTCAAAATAATTAATATGTTTTCCTTTTAAAATTTATTCTATTTTTTTCTACGTCATGTATTATTTATAATTACTTTTTTTTTTTAAATTACATGTATAGGAGGTTTTTTCGCCAGCTGGGAACCGCAACTCCGATGTTGCCGATGGTTCGCCAACTGGGAAACAGCAAAAAGGTGAATTTCTGCGTCAAGCAGAACAGCAAATAGTTTTGGCGTTATAGCCCATCAAATGACTGCCGCATTGGGCAGTAATTAACTCACATCGAATGTTACAAAAATTAAACGCATTTAATACATATAAATTTAACTTTATTTTTACAAACGAATTTGGTCACTGTCAAACCACATGTGCTGAAGGCACCGTACACTTTCGATTCTTACAACGTTAGAATAAAAACTGTATAAAAACAGTACAACAACCTAAAACAGTGTGAAAACAGTAACATTTAAACAATCAAATGAATAGACAATTCTGCTTTTCGTCTATTCAGCAATAGGTGGCGTTCAGTGACAGCATGTTTTTCCGTACTGGTATAATTCGTATTGTTGCGGAACTGCAACATCTTCCCGGGCCGCCGACAATGGACCCAGTAGTCGTCCTTAGTTGGCGTTACCAACGTTTTCGTGTCAGCGCCGTGGGAAGTCGCGGTTGGTGATTCTGGTTGAGCTCAGAGGCCTTAATGCTCGTGTTCCTCATAAACCGGTACGGTAAAACGGTAGGGAGGCAAAATTAATTATATTGTTATATTATATAGTGATTCTATTAATTGATTAAGTTATGGAGTATACTTGGTTATGGGACCGTAGTATTATTCGTATTATCAGTGTGTGTGTGTGTGTGTGTGTGTGTGTGTGTGGCCGAAGGCTGAGTTGGCCATTGATTGCTAACGTTGTAGCTTGCGATAAGGCCGTCGTTGTTTGTTGTTGATATTCGCCTACAGGTTGTGGAGAAGTGCCTGAAAGGCGATATTTGCCGCATCAGCTGCGGCAACGATGTGATTTGTGTTTGTGTTATCCCATTGGTTGAGATCACTATGGTTATTGTTTGTTGGATTGTAAATCCCTGGTGTCGTCGATGAACTTCTTGGACGTAGTTCTCTCTTTGGATCGTGAATCCGTATGTAGAGTATCAATAAGTTGGACGTAGTCCCATGTTGGATCGTAAATCCTTAAGTATTGTATGAATACTTTGGACGTAGTTCCCCGTTGGATCGTGGATCCGTAAGTATAGTTTTAATAGTTTGGACGTAGTCCTATGTTGGATCGTGGATCCATGAATGGTAATTAAGCGATGTGGTCGCCAATATGTTGAAGTTGATGGGTTGTAATTCCACCATCTTCTCAGTATGTCCAGCCTGTGCCGATTCCAGAAATGTTACAGTTACCGCCAACTGCCTAGGATCATCTGCGTCTCGAAACCAAATTGATTGCTCTGGCTGATGCTGTTGCAGTTGGGGATATGTCCCATCTACGCCGCTAAACCAATGCTCGGCGTTGGGAGAATTTCTTGATGGGAACTGCACTCTATGTGCGCAACGTTACCTGGTGGAGTATTTGATGCACTGATAGAATGATGGTGCTGGACATGGTGTCTTTTTTTCTTTTTGTAATATTGTGGTTGAATCCTTGCGGCATATTTTATTGAATTAGACTGGCACTTGATTGAGCCAGAACGGTTGCACATCCGGGTTGCTATCAGGAAGAATACTCTGCTGATTGATAGACGCCTTCGTTCACTTGTGTCGCAGGATACAATAGTCCCAATGCTAGGCGCTTTTCTTCGTTGACTGGTGGCTGGACCCTGTGTACACCGTTCGCCTTCCGTTGGTCTGATTTCCTGAAGGGTGCCGGCATCTTTCCTGTTCTTCTTCTATATTCCCCAATCTTGGCACCGAAAGCCTATCTTAGACACCGACTCCGTTGGAGTGGTGCCTCCGTGGCAGTAATGTGATATGGGCGGTGTTAAGAGGGTGCCCCCAGAGCATTTCGTCCAGGCGGCAAGAAGCTGTGAACCCCAGACACGTGACAGCCATGTGCCTGAGTGGCGAGAGCGGCAAATTCAGGATGCTCGAACGACGAGCCCAGGTGATGAGAAGCGGTGCACTCTAAACGGTGACAGCTTTCTGTTGACATGATTTTCTGACGGGTGCCGGCATCTTTCCTGTTCCTCGTTTTCTTTGTCCCTTCATCTTATTTCCGAAAGCTTATCTTAGACACCGACTCCGTTGGAGTGGTGCCCCCGTGGCAGCTATATGCAATGGGCGGTATTAAGAGGGTGCCCCCAGAGCATTTCGTCCAGGCGGCGAAAGCGAAGAACCCCAGACACTTAACAGCGATGTGCCTGGGTGGCGAGAAGCGACAAATCTTGAATGCGTGAACGATGCGCCCAGATTTCGAGGAGCGGTGCCCCGGGAACGGATGTAAATGAGATGGTAAAATTCGCAATTCCCGGGGTTCTTGGACTTATTCATCTGCAATTCGATGATTGAGATGATACTTGCAGGTATAGGACCGGATGTGTCTTTGTTGACGAACTTTGTCTTAGTACTGACCGCTTCGATTTCATTGCATTGTCCTCTTGACCGTTTTGCCCGATGGGTCAACGTCCTCTTCTTGAGGTTTCTTTAATTTACGCGGGGCGTATCTGAGTTCTGTAACGTGGTCGTGCAACATCGTTAAAAAAGAGGAGCCGAATCATGTCCTCAACCGAAATACTGGAAATGATTGTTTAAACCCTTTGATTTACCTGCGGTGAATTCTGGAGAATGAAGAGAAATGAAACAACCTCGGATATTATAACTGGGCTGTATTTTGGCTTTGTAAAGCTGATTATTAGTGAAATTGTTGTTTAATTGTGTTAAAGTTGAAATGTTGTTTGATGGATCGTAAATCCATCTATGTCATCGATGAACCCTTGGACGTAGTCCTCTTTTGGATCGTGAATCCCTTTGTGCTATCGATGACGATTTGGACGTAGTCCAAAATTGAATCGTAAATCCATACGCAATGTGATAAATCTTGAGACGTCGTCATGTACTGGATCGTAAATCCATATGCGTTTCACTCGCAAGAAACGCAAAAAATGTTTATTCTATTTATATTGGAGTTTTGTAATATGGGTAAAATAGGAAATATTCATTAATTTATTCTATTTACCGTCGATTATAATAGACAACAATTATTCAAATAAAAAGGCGAAGTCAATTTCATTCCACTAGAGTAATGAACCACCCAACCAGTATGGTTCGCATATGTCTGCCCGATTTGAAACTGAAAATAGATATGTGGTAAGCATATTCCACTTGACCACACACTAATATTGGTCGATGAATGCTGAGTATGAAATTATTTTCACCTTGGGGTCCAGAAGACTACTACGGAAGAGTCTTCGTGTCATTGCATATGCGTTTTTAGCTGCTGTATGCTTATCAAAGTAAAGATACTGATCAACCCAGATTCCAAGGTATCTGACTACAATTTTTACTTGTAGTGGAAGATTATTACTTCCTGCAATGGAAAATGTTGTTCAATTCCGTTTTGTATCCCTTGGTGCACTGGACAGGGGCGTTCTGAAAAGGATAGTCTCTGTTTTTTGGAAATTTATTTTTAATTTCCAGTCGTCGCAAAAACGTTTGATTTTGTTAAAATCATTTTGCAAAAGCATGTTGATGACATCAATCTTTTCTCCAGATCTATACACCACAATGTCGTCGGCGTACGCAATTACATGGTTGAGAGAACCCACTAGATCACTGTTACATACCATCATCACATCATATGGTTGAGGGTCGTGCTGAGGAATTCCGTTAAATTTCTTTGTTGTCTTTACCGCTCCCCGAGTGACGATCGACCGGCGATATTTTTCGAACGTCTTTCATATAGCGTCGACTGGATACAGATGAACCACCCAGCTTCTGAAATTGTTGTCCTTGGAGATTTTAATGTGCACAATTCCGACTGGTTGTTACATTCTAACAGAACCAACGAGGCTGGGAGGCTAGCGGAGATGTTTGCTGTAAACCATAACTTGACTAAACTAGTGGGGGAGCCAACGCGAGTGCCGGATGCCCGAGGGGATTATGCGAACACCCTGGATCTGTTTTTGACATCCGAACCGAGTATTTATACCGTAGAGGTTTCTGCGCCACTGGGAAACTCAGATCACTGCTTGGTATCTGTCGCGCAAGCACTTACATATCAAGCGAATAACCGGCCTAGGCAGATTCGCCATGTATGGAAGTATGGAGCTGCTAACAGGGACGATATGCGAGATTTCTTCGCATCCTTTCCATGGTCAGAGGTGTGCTTCGGAGACTCCGATGTTAACGCTTGCACGGTTAACGGTATCAGAGATTATTCTTCTGGGGATGGAAATGTATATTCCACATTCCATCAAACGAAGTTCGTCTGATAAAGCTTGGTTTGACAAAAAAAGCGAGCAGATTACAGCGGCAAAAAATAGAGCTTTTAAGCAATGGCGCTCCAATCCCACCGATGTTAACAGAACGAATTTTGTTAGAATCAGAAACGCGTGCAACCAGGCGACTGATACCGCGAAGAAGGCCCACAACGAGAGGGTGTTCAATAAGCTCCTTCGGTGCCCAAGTGGTTCGCGCTTTTTCTGGTCAATGGCAAAAGCTGTCAGTTGTAACTTCGCACCCTCCTCTTTCCCTCCGTTGGTGACAGACAGAGGGAAGTTAGTCACGAATTCAAAGGATAAAGCTAATGTGTTCGCGAATTTATTTTCGGCGAATTCAAACCTCGATCCCGGCCTTTTGGAGCCAACTGTGATCTCGCCGGTACGGTCTTCCATGCGGGATGTGAGATTTCGTCCGATTGATTGTAGGAAGGCAACCGGCCCGGACGGAATAGCAGCAATAGTCCTTAAGAACTGTGCTCCAGAACTATCGCCGGTTCTTGGCAGACTCTTCCGCTTATCTTATGCACGGAGGACCTTTCCTGTCTACTGGAAAATCGCTCGAGTTCAGCCAGTCCCAAAGACGGGAAAAAAGTGTCTCCCACAAAATTACCGTCCGATAGCATTACTGTCTATTTCATCTAAGGTAATGGAAAAAGTCATCAATTCAGAGTTGGTTAAGTATTTGGAGTGCAACGGACTTCTGAATGATCGTCAATACGGATTCCGTGACAGGCGGTCCACAGGAGAACTTTTGACACTTATAACCGATATATGGACATCTGCGATTGAACGGCATGGTGAGTCAGGGGCGGTCGCATTGGATATCTCCAAGGCCTTTGACCGCGTCTGGCACGGTGCATTGCTGAGCAAACTTCGTTCATATGGACTTTCCCAACAGCTTTCCGACTGGCCGAGGAGCTTCCTTGAGAATCGATCGATCCGGGTTGTTGTGGACGGCGAGTGTTCGGATCTATATCCTGTTAATTCCGGGGTGCCCCAAGGTTCTATTTTGGCTCCAACCTTGTTCTTGCTTCACATAAATGATTTGTTGGAGACAACGGATAACAAAGTGTCATTCATTTCATTTTTTAAACATTTTTTATTTTCTTTCTATATTCTTATTTTCTAAATTAAAGGCTAGACAAAAAATGTTTAAATTCTAGCTTAAATAGCTTATATAATAACTTACTGGTCCTTCGCAGACGCTCTAAGCTAAACATTACTTATTATTTGTATAATTTGCCTTTCGGCGACAGAACTTTGTGGCAATACTTATAATTATTTGAAAGACAAAGAAAAATTTGAAAAACTTTGTCAATTTTTTTGTTTTTTTTTTTTTCTTAAAATTTAACTTACTTAACTACCTAAACTTATCCACTTTTTTTTTTTTTTTTTTTTTTTTTTTTTAATTTTATGTAAAATCGCTTAGCTTAACTTAACTTAAATCTTATACTACCCTAATTCTAGAAACGCTAAGTCTATGTAAGCTAGCTGATGATAGTGTGATTCTAATACGACTTTGGTATCCAGGTCTTTATATGCCATTCAACCACCAGAACTGTTGACGCTGTCTAATACTATCGTCCCGGTCTCTGTGGATAGCCCTACTGAAGCGCAGGAGCTCTTCTTCGGTGCGCGTTACTTCCCGGTCGTAGCACAATCGCCCGTCTACGGATGATCTACTTACATGATAGATCAGCGGAATTCCGCATCTATCCTGTATAAGCCCTTTCATGTCCAAATCAAGGAACGCCTCTGGTGGAACAAAACCGTTGCGACGCACGTTCTCATAGTACAGGGTATTTGGATAATAAGCCCCGAAAATTAGGTCATTGGACGAGCATATTGCTCTTGCAATATGTCCTCTGATTAATTTAATCATAAAATTATCCACCCTATTTATGCAGGCCATTTGAGTAGTACTTTTTGTATTACGATTCCGGTGTTCGATATAATCTGAGACAGGTTCTCAGACACTTCCTTTCGAACACCCGAATCTTTTCCATCAAATTTGGACCTATGTTAAACCATACTGGACAACCATATATGAGCATTGGCCTGATTAGCGTCATGTGGCATATGACTTTTACCCTGTTGTCAAGTTGGCTACTGTGAAATAGCTTCCTTGTCATAGCAAACGTTTTTCTAGCCTTGATCAGAGCAGCCTCTACATGTCTGTTGAAATATAGATATTGGTCTAGCCAGATGCCAAGGTATTTAACTAAACTCTTGGTTTCCAGTTTATCTCCATGCGGTACCACGATAACTAGCTTTCGCCAGTTTTTCCTTGTGTCGTTCGTGGCTTTATATAATGGGGTTCTAAATAGGATGGCTTCACATTTCTGGAAGTTGATCTTAAGTTTCCAGTTGTCGCAATAGCGCTGCACGTTGTTGAAATCTCGCTGTATTAAACTATTTATGATCTCAACTTTCGGAGCTGTTCTGTAAATTATGAGATCGTCTGCGTACGCAATAGCCTGCGGGAGTGCATCTAATAAATCGCTAATGTAAATGTTAAAAAGAATCGGAGAGAGTACCGCACTCTGTTGCAAGCCATTCTTGATATTATACGTTTTATTAGAGGTCACATTACCACTTTTGACCACGAACCCCCTGTCCTTTGACATATCGTAAAGTACATATAGTAAAGGCTTATGTATGCCATGTCTGACCAGTTTGTAATACAACCCTTCGATTCAGACGGTATCAAAGGCTTTTTCCAAGTCGATCAGACAGGCACCTGTGCATTGGTTCCTACATTTATTCCATTGTATGTCGGAGACCAGTTTAGCTGCGGCATGTGTGGTTTCATGACCCGCCCTAAGGCCAAACTGGTTATTTGGAATAATGCTGTTGTCGTCTACCCATTTTAGCAGAGCTTTGTTAATGATTTTTTCAAATACTTTACTGATGCTTGGGAGTAAACTTATCGAACGCATGTTCATTGGGTTTGTACAGTCTTTGCCCTTTTTTGCGATGGGCTGAATGATAGCCGTTTTCCAACGCGCGGGATAATACGCATTATTCAACGCGTTGTTAAACAGGACCGTGTATATATCTATTGCCTTTGGGGGCAGGTTCTTGAGTACGATGTTAGGTACTCCATCTATTCCCACTGACTTTTTGCTTCTTAATGAGTCGAAGATACTCTGGATTCCTTCCCTTGTGATTAAAAGGCTATTAGCCACTATACCATTGGCATTAATGTTAATTGACAGATTATCGTCACTGAATTCCGTAAAACCCGGATTCTCCGATTGCCAAAGTGAAATTTCATTCCGGAGGTGCAGGTGATTGAGTAGAACTCTGTCCTCCAGGTCGTGATTTCGGTGAATGCTTTCATTCACCTTGTACATTTCCTGAAAGACAGCTCCCAAAGCGTTCACCTTTTCCAAAGGATCTTCGATCACGAAGAGCTCACTATTGAGGATAGCGTTCTCTGCATCTATGCCAATGTTGGTTGGCAGCTGCTTGTTTACCTCAGTACGTGCAATTTGGAGACACTGAATCTCGTTTTTATTATTTCTCCTGAATATTTTATTTATTTGTGGGAACATATTCGGGTTATTAGTTTTTATAGCTCGAATCCTGTTGTTCCAATACAAATTTGTTGCTAATCTATAATTAGCTTTAAGTAATTGTTGGAGGTTTTTCAATCGGGATTTCGGTGATATTATCTCCTGGTCTTGTCTGTCTGTAAACTGTCTGTGTAATTGTTTTAATTTCGATAGCAGTCTGCTCTTTTGCCTGTGGAGTGCGTTTATTGTTGCGTTTCTGTACATGTTAATGTGATCTGTAACTGTTGTTTTGGGAATTGTTTTGTCCATTGTTCGTTTTACGGTTTCGTCCATTTGTTGAATGTATTTGTCGATTTCGTCATTTGTCAGGTTTCTGTTTACTGGCAGATTAAAGTCATTCGAACAAAGTTCTCTTGTTAATGATCGGGTGAACCGCGGCCATCGCATTGCCCTGTAGTTATAGGGTTGCGGGATCACGAATTCCTCCAGATCTGCGAGCTCGTTCGGAAGCTCTATTACTGCCGTGAATGCACAGTGGTCGCTGTCGTATTCAATTGTCCGTAAACAGTTTGTGTTTCGTCTGTTGGTGTTAAGTAATCTCAGTCGTGAGTCGATTAGCAAGATATCTAAGAACGATCTACCTCTGGGGAACGATGGATATTTCGTAGCTAGCAGGTCAGTTCTATATTCAATATGATACTGATCTAACCAACCAGCCAACTGATTTCCTCTGGCATTAGATATATAATTTCCCCAATTTCTATGCTTGGCGTTCATATCTCTCCCTAAGATAAAGTAATTTTTGTCCAGGTGCAATTGTAAGCATCGAAAGAATGTCTCGAGCTCCGCTATAAATAGGTTTTGTTGGTGCTCCTCAGGTGCGTAGACCGCAATCGCATACAAACCCCTTCCTTGCTGAAGGGGTATGCGGACGATACAGGCTTCCAGCACCCGGAACCTGCGCACTTCTCCACTATATATTACTTTATGATTGATCCCTTTTCTAATAAAGATTGAAATTGCTCGCTGTCACGGTCTGTGGGAATGTATCATGGCATAAACACGTATCGGGTATCGCCAGATCAGCCTCAGGAAAACTGAGTTATCTTTTTAGAGCCAAGAAATATTTTACTCCGGCCCAACTTATTCTCCTATATAAATCCCATACTAGACCCGCGCTCGAATATTGTTCTCATGTTTGGAGCTCGGCTCCTAAACATACCCTCGACCTACTTGAGAGCGTACAGAGACGAGCGATCCGCCTGATCGGGGACTCGGCGCTGACGTCGGGACTACAGTCGCTATCACACCGAAGGCGCGTGGCCGACCTCTGTCTGTTTTACAGATATTATCACGGGTGCTGTTCTTCGGAGATTCTTGGCATTGTTCCACGCAATTCGGTTTATATGCGCTCCACAAAACAATCCTACGGATCGCACCCGTTTGTAGTTCATCTCCCAATGGCGCGATCATCCCTGTATCAGAACTCGTTCCGTTACAGAGCGGGGAAGCTGTGGAACAGTCTTCCCACGCGAGTGTTCCCGGAGCGTTACAACCTGTAACTGTTCAAAAAGAACTGCAACAGTCATTTTATGGCATCTCGGGGCGCCCACTCGGCGTTATAGGTTCGCCTCTCCCGAGAGAAGTCTAATAAAAAAAAAAAAAAAAAAAAAAAAATTCTCCACATTTCACTACAAATTGTTTTCCCAATATCATATCGTAGATAACGTATAATAAATATTCGGCCATTCCTAGATTTGATAACTTATGTACCAGCCCTTCTAACCATATGGTGTCGAAGGCCTTTTCAAAGTCAACCAAACAGGCCCCTGTGCATTGTCTCTTCGCTTTGTTCCACTGTATGTCGGAAACAAGTTTTGTCGCAGCATTTGTCATGTTGCCATCGAAAACCAAACTGGTTGTTCGGAATAATACCAGTTTCCTCACACCAGTTAGTCAATGCTTTATTTATAATTTTCTTGAATACCTTGCTGATGTTCGGAAGCAAACTAATCGAGAGAAGATTGGCTGGATTGCTCCTCTCCTTGCCCTTTTTGGGAATGGGATGGACTACTGCAGTTTTCCATTGGATTATGCATTGTTTAGAGCGTTATTGAACAAAATAGTGTAAACCTTCACTACTTCAAGAGGTGAATGGTTTAGAACAATGTTTGGAATACTATCTATTCCAAAGGATTTTTTGTTCTTAATCGATCTAAGAATGTCCGTCAGTTCATCCTTGTATACAAATATACTAGTGTTTAGATTTCTAAGCGGCGAATCCACTCTATTATTTTCATTAAAGATAGTGAAACTTCGACTTAAGAGACGCCAATTGTTAAGTTCATTGCGTAGCGAAATGTTTTTTTGGAGAGCCATATTTTCTAGGTCAAGGTTAGAATGAGCCGATTCGTTCAATCTATACACTGCTTCGAAACAACCACGAATTGAGTTCGCCTTTTTTTGTGGATCCTCGACTATTTTGAACTCTTCGTTATAGTTGATGTGTTCCGGGGTAAGTCCTGCGTTCAGCAGAGTTTGACAATTCTCGGGAGTCCGCGGAACTCGCAGACATGGGATGTCATTTTAATCTTTCCTTCGAAAGACTGTATTTATTTGGGGGAACATATTCGGTCCACTAGCTTTAATGGCTTGAATTCTCTTGTTCCAGTCTTCATTAATTACTGATATATAGTTGTCACGGATCAGTTTTTTAAGATTTTTAAATAGTGACGTAATTGTTTTTATTTCTTGGTTATTTGGATCGCTGAACTCTCTTTAGAGCATTTTTAACTTAGAGAGCAGAATACTCTTTTGCCTATACAGCTCGTCGATCGTTGCGTTTTTGTATCGATGTGTATGGCTCCCCATGTGAGACACTTTCGGGATAGAACGATTCATTGTATTAGTAACAATGTTGTTCATCGTCGAAAGATAATGATCAATTTCGTCGCTATGAAGATTTCTGTCAGTTGGTGGATCTTTGCCATTGGAGCGTAATTCGTTTTTTATTATCAGATCAAAGCGCGACCAGCGTGCTTTTCCGAAATTAAAAGAATGTATCTGTTTGTACTGCTCAAGTAGTGAATGTTTGTTAGGGACATGTAGTACAGCACCAAGTCCGCAATAATCGCTATCGTAGTCGATTGTACGAAGACAATTTCGAGTAGTTAGATCCGTATCTAATAATTGTATTCGCTCGTCGAGCAACAGTAAATCCAATAAGGAATTTCCTCTTGGATATGACGGCGTACTTGTATCGTACAATTCTAGTTTATGTTCGATAGCGTTTATTTGCCACCAGTCGAACAACACATTGTATCTCGTGTTTGTGATGAGGTTACCCCAAGTACTGTGCTTGGAATTGAGATCTCGCACCATAAAGAAATAATTATTTTCCGAGTCCAGCTTGAAACTTTGGAAAAGGGTATCAAGTTCATTGATAAACTGTAGACACTGTGGAGCTTCCACAGCAGAGATCACATATAGATGCCTTTGATTTTTCAAAGGAATATCTATAACGCAGGCTTCTAGTACCTGGAACTTGTATACATCTCTACTGTAGACGACTTTGTGTTGTACACCATTTTTAAATAAGACAGCGACCCCGCCCCCCTGAGTGGAATTTGGACGATCTCGTCTAATTACTTTATAATTTGGGTAGCCCAATTTGAGCCTTTGGTTTAGCTTAGTTTCGCTAGCCAAAAGCACATCTGGGCGTTCAGCTTCCAGCAGTTCTCTGAGATTATCCCTTGTTTCCACGCGGATTAGTGACTTAACATTCACAGCAATAATTTTTAGTCTCCTGCATGATCTACACACTTTTGCCACCGATTTGGAAGCTTTAATATCCCTTGTTCGTACTTCTTCATTACTTTTGTAAGTGATTGCTTCAAGGGTGCAAACAAAAAATAGTCACCGGGAAAAAAGTCTAGGCTATAAGGAGAGTGTTCGAGGGTTTCCCAGCCCATTTCTTCCAATGTATCCCTTGTCAAGGACGCAGTGTGAGGCTTGGCGTTTTCATGAAGAAGGATGACATCTCGAATGGGTATACCTCGTCTTTTATTACGATTTGCGGCTTTTGCCATAGCTGATACCCACTTCTGATAAGATTTTTCCAACAGTTAAGCGGCGATCACTTTCCATAAGCTCTGGAACGGCACGGATGTTGTCATCTGTACGACTTGTCTTGAGGCGTCGATTATGACTTTAATTTTCGATACGTTCTCGCACACCTTTAAATTCGGTTGCCCACCTATAAACACGATTCTGAAACAGTGTATCATCACCAAACTGTGCCTTCAATCGAAAATTTTTTTTCGAGAGTTTAACGACTTCATTTGTTAAAAATTGTATAATAATCCGTTGCGTAACAGACATATGTACCTCTTGCTGACTCATGGCGGTACTGACTACAAAACCGAGCGAGACCGCTAGTCAAGCCGGTTCCTTTAATACTCATAAACCAAACAAGAGCCCCGCACAAGATTATCTACCTCGGAACTTGTTATAAGCAAAAAATTAAAATTACCGTTCATATTTGACTCTCAGCTACTGATTTGGTTTTAGCTGCTCGAAAAAGTGGTCGGGAATTGTACTTCATGCAAGCCAGCCGAGATATAATATTTAACCATTAATGGTATAAAATAATCTGTTCAATTTAGTCAAAACCATGCTTATACCATGGGGTCCTCGATAGTATGATGGTTAGTGTACCTACCTGTCACGCCGGAGACCGGGGTTCGATTCGCCGTCGGGGAGCCTCTGGCGCAAGACTAATGACCTTGCCCGGAAGAAACAAATCATTATGGAAAATTTAATAAGCCTCAGGACTTGTTAAATAAGGCCAAGACCGGTTTCCGGTTGTAGTGCCGATGATGGTGATGCTTATAGCATGATTTTTATGTGTTTTACTTAATTTTAAAGTTCTATACCTTTTATGAATAGAAGAGAAGAGAAGAAAAGACCTAATGTTGGTCAAACTATCAGGGTAGTGGAGCACGAATTTGAAGTAGTGCAATCCTCTAACTACCTTGGGTCAATAGTATCAGCCGATAACAATATGGAAGAAGAAATACGTGAACGGCTGATCAAATCCAACAAAGCCTACTATGGTCTATCAAGACTCTTTAAATCCCGAAATTTATCCAGAACATCCAAGCTACTACTGTACAAGACGATGGACTTACCAGTACTCATGTATGGATCCGAGACCTGGGTGCTCAATAAAAGGCACTCTGAACTCTTAGCCGCGTTCGAGAGGAAGGTCTTAAGGAGAATTGTTGGCACTGTATGTGAGGGAGGACGATTCCGGAGACATTACAACCATGAGTTGTACGCGATCTAACTTGAAGCTAATGTTGTAAGAAAAATCAAGCTCGGTAGACTCCGGTGGGCGGAACACCTAGCTCAAATGAGCGAAGAGGAGCCTGACCAGAAAGTCCTTTGTGGGAGGATGCATGGAAGGAGACAGCGCGGCAGACTTTTTCTGCGATGAAGGGATGGCGTAGACCAGGACGCCCAGAGCCTGGGAGTGCCAAACTGGATGACATCGGCTCGAAATCGGGACCGATGGAGAGATTTGTTAAATGAAACCAAGACCGGATCCCAACTGTAGTGCCGATGATGATGATGATGATGATACCTCTTATAAGAGACCCCACATCATCCTATACTACACTTTCTGCCTTTGTGTTGAATACTCGTATCGCTAGCTTTACTAGAATGTACAAGTTACTGAAGTTTTCTAACAAATCCTCTGTATGTCTGTGGGTAAGTTTAGTCGGGGCGCCGGCAAGGGTGCAAGGTTTACTAAACTTCCACAGGCTTCTGCCGAAAATTGTTCAGCAAAACCCAAAATTTCGAAATACCGAGCGGACACAGAAACCAAACAATAAACTTCGGGAATCGCTTGTAAATCCTTTATTATGTCAATATAGTTACACAGCGCTTAGTTTAGTTCGCCGTCACTTAGTTGAATGCGGAATTCAATAGAATATTGTTCCCAGATTTAAATTGGTTAACTGTTAAAATTTTACACAGGAGTCTTTACTACTCTTACACTCGGGAACACTTACAGACAAGATATTTCTTAACAACTGATACTTTATATAAACGATAAATTATGTTGCGCGTTTTACGGATTCACTGGACTCGCGTGCACAGTTTGGGGAACGAACTCGACTCTCAACGCGAGTGCGTGGTTGGGCGGTTAGACTCAGACTCCCTGGTGATGTTGCCGTCAACATCCACTAGCCGCCATGGAGATGAATTTCCCTCGACCTGGGAGGAGCAACTCCGATCTTTTCATTGGCATCGGCCAATGGGTGATGGGTTTGAGTTTTGTTAGCAGGTTTCTATGGGGGAGCGTACAGGTCAGAATAAATACCCATTCGTTGTACATCATGACAACGCAGATGCGAAGGGTGCATGAAAGAAAATCTAAATTGCCCGGCTGATCAAATAGATGATCGAATACGGAGGCTGGCTGCCTTGTTTGCTTTAAAGAATGCATCATAGAGCATGGGTATCGAGGCGATTGTTTAAATAACAATCATGGGTCGTGAGGAATTTGACTTGCAGATGTGCAAGCATACGACTTACCCAGGGTGGCTATAGGCCAACGGATGGTAGATAAAATAAACGCAGTAAGGTTACTGTGTGTTCGGTTTAGCCAGTACGGCATGGGAACATTGTGGTGTTTACTTAATCGCGCACCATCATGTCGTTGTAGGCTATAGATATTTCGGTGACGATAGGTCAATCGAAGATTTGTTTATCATGGCTGTGGCTAGGGTAGCTATTGTTTAAGCAAAAGTAATGGTACATGGGTACGATCATAAGTCATGATTGTTTAATTAACAATCATGTTCATGTCTAATTCGATAATCGGTTGATGACCGGTAAAAAGGAATCGGTTGCAACTGTTGCGAACCTAATGGATATGGGGGCAATGTTTGGTTAAGAAATGGTAGGAAAATTATCGGCTACAGCTGTGTCAACCAGTACGCTGCACGACGTGTCTTCTTGGACCAACGGATTGTTGGAACAAGAACACGTTGCTAGATTGGCGTGTGTTTACCAATCGAGATTGCTGACGAGCTGAGCTGATTGGGGTGGTAAGGTTCAGGGAATATGAACGAAATCATTTGATGATATGCTGGGGTTTTACTTTCAGGTGAAAGATGATAAAGAGGTAGCTTACGTTGCGCGATTGCAGGTAAGTTCAATGGCTTGTAATGATGGGGGGAAGGCAGGTTGATTTAAGGAAATGGGTGGTTCTTAGGAAATGCTTTAAAGAACCCCCACATGAAATAGATATCATTGAAATATAAATGTTTATATGAATAAATCCATTACAACCATCACTTAATAAGACCTTTCTAGAAAGTGTCACCTTGTAAGAAATACTTTTACATTAGTGGTATAAGGCTCTCAGATTCTGTTGATATTATTCACCTCATTATTTCATATTACATTTCATTGCAGCAACTATACCAAAATGTGGAGGATGCCATGAACTGATTCTGGATCGATTCATATTAAAAGTTCTCGAAAGAACATGGCACGCTCAATGTCTCCAATGCAGCGAATGTCGTGCCCAGCTTAACGACAAGTGTTTTGCTCGAAACGGCCAACTGTTTTGCAAAGACGATTTCTTCAAGTAATTATGAATACTTAAAACCGCTCAAAAGCAGATACTCATTTTCCATTTGTGTCCATTTCTAGGAGATATGGTACAAAGTGTTCGGCGTGCGATTTGGGAATACCACCAACACAAGTTGTGCGTAGAGCACAGGATAACGTCTACCATTTGCAATGTTTCCTGTGCGTTATGTGTTCGAGAACATTGAATACGGGTGATGAATTCTATTTAATGGAAGACCGGAAACTAGTGTGTAAACGTGACTACGAAGAGGCCAAATCAAAAGGTTAGTATAACTCATATACATTCTGTGCTTTCAAGCATTATTATGGATGTTGTACTTTTGATATATAAAAACAATTCTCAAAAGACAACAAGTTCATCTTTTAATGACACAACATAGGGCTTTATTTGGATGGATCACTGGACGGCGACCAACCAAACAAGAGACCCCGCACAACAATAACAGCCAAACAATTAGAGACATTAAAAAACGCATATAACAGCAGTCCGAAACCTGCTCGCCATGTACGAGAGCAACTATCTCAAGATACCGGCCTCGATATGAGAGTTGTTCAAGTTTGGTTTCAAAATAGGTAAGTCTATTTAGATATGTATCTTTGAGTAGTATTAGGACTACTTCATACCTCGCGCAATGTCAAAGCTAATCAACACTTTCTATTCTTAAAGGAGAGCTAAAGAAAAACGACTGAAAAAAGACGCTGGTCGGACCAGGTGGAGTCAATATTTTCGATCGATGAAGGGCAGCGGTTCACCAAGAACCGATAAATTCCTGGACAAAGACGAATTGAAAGTTGACTATGACAGCTTTAGTCACAATGGTAATCTATCTACGAATTTTATTTAGAACATTTCTACTACACCATTGTCAATTTTAACATGTGTTAAGGATTTTTTTTTTAAAGCCTTTCTGCATGTCTACCTGAATTAATATGGTGTACAGTTAAGGCAAGTGTGAAGTTATACAAAGATCATGTGCCGTAGCAATGTTTCGTACATGTTCAACCTAAGCAAGAGATGGTAAACATGACAAACTTCACGTTTTTCGTGTCATTCTTGGACGAGGTCCATAGGTTGAAATAGCCACTCTGTGCCAGTGAATTAATTCCGCAGTCACAACAAAAATTGTGAGAAATGTTCACCGTCATCTTATGTTGCGCTGCTGTTTATTGTTGTGATTTTTAATCCCACGAAACGCACATAAAATTAATTTTTATACCACTTTAAATGGAGAACCGTGCGAAGGGAGGAAGCTGGAGAGGATAAGTGAAAAAAGTGTTGATATATACTGGGTCTTGAATATCTGGACATTACAGCGACGAGGAAACACATGGTCCACTCTAGATTTGTGCGCTTCGGCTAAAGAATGATTCTCTGAGTTACTTTGTACATCGAAAATTGATTTCCAACGTGAACTGATGAGCACATGGTGCGTATCGTGGGAAAATGTTTGGAGAGCTGGAATATTGGATGTACAAATAAGTTTTGATGATTTTTTTTTTGTAACTTTGAAGCCTTACTCGGGGAAATTGGTACAATCTATATTATTCAAAATATTGTCCATCGTTGGTTATGCTTATCTGTCATCTTTTAGGAAGCATACGGATTCCGCCTTGAAAACTGTTGGACAACAAATGTTCTACATTAGTGTACGTCCGATGCACACACCGGCGACAACGAAATTGGTTGAACTTGACGATCATCCACCATTTTGCATTTCGTCAAGTCGCAAGGACTTCCTGATGATGTACGTGCACATCATCACTATTTTTCTTCAACTAGCCGCCACAGCGCACGGACGTCCAACCACGTGTTATCCTCCACTCATCTCCACAACTCTTCAACAGGTTATGGGCCCATGCATTCACCAGAGCACTGCGAAATAGAGTCACGGTTGGATAAACACAGGAAAGCTAACTTCTCGTCCGTCAACAAAATGGTGCCATCCACAGCGAGCATCGAACAACAGCGGAAGGATAATTTCGACACTTGGAAGCTGCAGATGGAGGCGATCCTAGTAAAGAACGACGCATGGGTCTACGTGACTGGAGAAATTGTGAAACCTGAATCGACGGAGGCGCGCACAGGCGAGGTCGAGCAGTGGAAAACAGGAGACAGAAGGGCTAAGGCAGATATCATACTAGTGATCGGACCATCTGAAGTCAAGTTCATGAAACGGTGTGAAACTTCCCGATAAGTATGGGAGAAACTCATCTCCGTGTACGAGTCAAAAGGTCCGGCCAGGAAAGCCAGTCTACTGAAGAGACTGACGCTTCATCGAATGAGCGATCACGACGACGTGCGAACACACTTAAGTGACTTCTTTGACACCGTCAATAAATTGAACGGCATGGAAATCGAAATCAACGACGATCTGCTATGCATCATGCTCCTGTATAGTCTCTCCCCGAAGTTGGAGAACTTCAGATGCGCCATAGAATCCCGAGACGAGTTACCTTCATCGGAGGCGCTACGAATGAAGATAATCTAGGAAAGCGACGCCAGGCGCACCAACGAACGTCATGAAGCCGAAGGCGCGATGGACGCCATACAACGAGACACGAGGACGGAGGATAAACGCCATGGACACAAACACCCCAGAAACCGACAAAAGCCTTTCTACAAATGCTACCATTCCGGAAAAGCCGGGCACAGGGTTGCCGAGTGCCGCTCTCTCAACAGAAAAGGACCGGGATCTTCTACAGATCGAGGAAAGGAAAACAAGACAAGACTACGGTACAAGTGTACTAGCTTACACCAACTCAGCGCAACACGGATTTCAGGCTTTTAAGTCGACTGCCAGTAAGGGGTGGTGCCTGGACAGCGGAAGCACATCCCACATGTCGAGTAATACCGAAGCATTCAAAGGATACAAAGAAATTCATCCGATGAAACTAAACCTTGCCAACAGTGCCTCAACCGATATCACCGGACGAGGCGACATAAACATCATCACCCAGTACAAAGGCAAATATCGAAACCTAAAAGTGGATAATGTTCTACACGTCCCCAATCTGCGGGCGAACCTAATGTCTGTGAGCAAAATCGCTGACAGAGGATTCACAATCACCTTCGATAATAAAGGAGCGAAAGTAACGAACTCAAAACGGGAGGTCATCTTCGAAGCTGTAAGGAAAAACGACCTGTACTTCGTTCAAGCAAGCCTGAAAGAAACCCATGCAGGCGCCGCTACAACTACCCCGGATGTATCACTACTGGAAACCTGGCACCGGAGAGTGTGTCGCTTGAATATTAAGGATTTAACTTCGAGCCACAGAAACGGGACTATACGAGGAATGTTTCTCAGGCAGCCCACACAAGACATGAAGTGCGATATTTGCGCTCTCGGGAAAACAACGAGGCTTCCATTCCCGAAGGAGTCAGTGCGAAAAACCGGCATATTGGACCTGGTTTACACCGACACTTGCGGGTCAATGAGCATCAAAACATTGGGCGGGTCTGTATACTTCGTCACGTCCATCGACGATTGTTCTAGGTGGTGCACAGTGAAAACGATCAAAAGCAAGAGCGAGGTGTTAAACGCCTTCAGATATTTCAAAGCGTTTGCCGAAAAACAGACTGGAAGGAAGATCAAGAGCTTACAGTCTGACAACGGGACCGAGTACGTCAACAACGAATTCAATACCTTCCTAAGAAAAAACGACATCCACCACAGGCTACCAGTGACACAGACCTCAGCAAAACGGAGTAGCCGAAAGAAAAAATCGGACCTTGGTGGATATGGGTAGATGCCTCCTCATACATGCAAATCTGGACACAAGATTTTGGGGGGAAGCAGTCAAAACAGCAAACCACATCAGAAACAGATGTCCAACCAACACACTCAACGGAAGAACCCCATATGAAGTGTGGACTGGAAACGCTCCAAACGTAGGCCATTTTCGTGAATTTGGATGCGCTGTCTACTCGCTAGAACGAGGACCAATTTTATTATTATTAATTTACTGGCCTGTAGGAACCCGGAAGTTCATGACCTCACCGACTCGGCTCCGCCATTGTTCCCTGTCCTGTGCGCTCTCCTTCCACGTTCGACCATCCGATCCGGTCTCCTCGAGCACGAGGACCAAGGAAAGGTAAATTCAGCTCGAGGTCCAAAAAGGGGATCTTCGTCGGCTACGCTGACAAATCGAAACCGTACCGGATTTGGCTCCCCGGCGAACGAAGAATCGAAATTGTGAGGGACGTGAAGTTCTTCGAAAAACATAACGACCGGAGTCCCGCCTCCAACGATTTTCGCCCAACAAACGACAAATCTGATACTGAAAGTGCCACGGTCGAATTCATCACACCGGATACAACACATAACGAAACCATGGCGAGAGATGAACAACTCGAAGTAACAAGAAATGAAGCAACCGGGCAACCAACAACCCCAACCAGCAGATCTGGCACAATCATCACAAGAAGAGGACCAGGAAGACCACGGATAGAAAGGACTGGACTCAGGGGAAGACCTCAAAAACTATTTCAAGAATGCGACATCTCTTCGGAGACCGCGGGAGCAGCCGAAGTTCCTATAAAAGAAGCAACAAGCGGTCCAGACACCGAGGAGTGGATAAATGCCATGGCGCAAGAAATCGAGGCCATCATCAGAAACGACACTTGCACTCTGGTAGATCGGCCGAATCAAGACAAAGTCATCGGCAGCCGTTTTGTCTTGCGGAACGAATCGAGTCCCGATGGCACGCTAGAACGAAGAAAGGCACGCATCGTTGCACAAGGATTCTCCCAAGTATCCGGAATTGACTACCACCAGACATTCGCTCCAGTTGCAAGAATGAACTCCATTTGAATTACGGCCGCCCTAGCCGCTCAACACAACATCAGCATCCGCCACCTTCATGTTGCAACGGCCTATCTAAACGGCGAGCTCGACGAGACAATTTACATGGAGATCCCCAAACACACCGACGTTGCCCTGGAGAAATTAATTCAATCCGGAAAAGACAGAGTAGATTAAAGCAAAACAAATGCTAACGCAACTGCAAAAGGGGAATAAGGTATGCTTGCTAAACAGAGCTCTATACGGACTTCGCCAAGCAGGACGACAATGGCACACGAAGCTGAACAGTGAGCTCAAACGCCTCGGTCTCAAGCAGTCCACCGGCGATCCTGGCATATTCTTTGAAGGAAAATGAAAGGACATACTACTGATCACCATATACGTGGACGGCATTTTAGTTTCCTCACAAAGCACAGCAAAGATCGAGGAACTATCGAAGTAGCTCTCAAAAACATTCAACACAAAGGACCTCGGCGAAATAAAGCATTGTCTTGGAATCGAATTTCATCGAGACAAGGAAGAACTGCGGAACCAAATACAATCCCAAGTCCTAGACCGTTTCAATATGACCGACTCGAAGCTCGTGAGTACACCTCTGGACAGTGGCACTATACTACAGAAATGGAAGGAGGTACCCGACAGAAACTGGCCATTTCAAGAGTTAATTGGATCTCTCATGTACCTGGCAGTATGCACAAGTCCAGATATAGCCTTTGCCGTGAGCAGATAGAGCCAATTCAACAGCTGTTTCGACGAGCATCACTGGAGAGCCGCCAAACGTGTCTTACGCTACCTGAAAGGCAAGGCGAACATCGGGTTTTCCTATAAAACGAGCGGGAAATGTCTCACCGGGTACGCCGACGTGGACTGGGCCAACTTCCCGGACGACAGGAGATTGACACTAGGTATGCCTTTACTCTTAACGGCATACCTGTCTCATGGGAATCGCGTAAACAAAGCACCACCGCGCTATCATCCACAGAAGCAGAGTATATGGCCATATCCTATGTTGCGAAAGAGGCCATGCATCTACGAAGACTGATTAGTCAACTGGGATTCGCCTTACCAGACAAGGTGAAGTTATTCAACGACAACAACGGTGATTGGAACCTGGTTGAGAACCCCGTATTCCACTCCCGGAGGAAACATATCGACGTCCGACATCACTTCATCCGTGAAGCACTGGACAGCGGAACCCTCTCGGTCGAATACGTGCCCACGGAACAAATGTCCGCTATCATTCTCACTAAGGCCCTATCCAAACCGAAGCACGGGAGGTGTCTAGACCTCTTAAACCTGATGTAAATTTTTCGCACTGGTGCGCTCATCGAGGGGAAGTGTTGGACATCAAATGTTCTACATCAGTGTGTAGCGTCTCTAACAGATACACACACGGTACACAAGCAAATAGTGAAGAACACCGAACGAAAATGGAATTTGAAAATACATAAGAGCCGTATCATCATCATCATCGGCACTATAACCGGGAATCGGTCTTGGCCTTATTTAGCAAGTCCTGAGGCTTGTTAAATTTTCCATAATGATTTGTTTTTGTTTTGGGCAAGGTCATTACTCTTGCGCCAGATACCATAGCGATAATATAACAATTCACATCAGTGGAATATACTTGAGTTACGCTTAGGTTCAATTTTTGGTGATTCTTACTGTCATGGCGTCAGTTCGAATCACACGTTCTTCACTATCATTCCAAACGCTATAAGTGTACATCCGATGCGCACACCGGCGACAACGAAATTGGTTGAACTTGACGAACATCCACCATTTTGCATTTCGTCAAGTTACAAAGGCTTCCTCATGATGTACGTGCACATCATCACTCTTTTTCATCAACTAGCCGCCACAGCGCACGGACTTCCAACCACGTGTTATCCTCCACTCATCTCCACAACTCTTCAACAAAAACGTTTCTCGTACTTTTTTTTTATTTTATTATAATTATATTTTATATATATTATTCTTACATTAACTTATTGGCTCTTCGCAAGCACTATAAATTATACGATCTCGATTTATTTTTTTATGCCTTTCGGCCTACAATTGCTTTTTGTTTTTTAACATCATCATCATCATCATCGGCACTACAATCGGGAACCGGTCTTGGCCTTATTTAGCAAGTCCTGAGGCTTGTTAAATTTTCCATAATGATTTATTTTGTCTGGGCAAGGTCATTAGTTTTGCGCCAGGGGCTCCCCGACGGGGAATCGAACCCCGGTCTCCCGGATGACAGGCGGGTATACTTTTTTAACGTACCATATGATAATAATCTATGCGTCTATGGGTAGAGGTACTTCTCTTTATATTTGTGCTTTTTTTGCGATATATAAATTTTTTTTTTTTTTGTATTTGGCTGGCAAAACTTAAAACTGTCCGGAAAAAGATCTCCACGATCGCTGACATTTCTGCCCGGACATTTGTTTTATATTGATCCAGAGTGAGGTCAGTTGCTGTATACCTTGTATTTTAAGCAGCCGGTAAGGCAAAAGCCTATTTGCGTCAGGTCGAGGCTACGTACATAACACTCGCCATAAAAAAATGTTTAACTTGGAAATACATTCTCCAGGCAAAATTTCTTGCACAACTGGGAAAGACCAAGTAGAGCTATAGTGAAAAAGTTGTTAATCGTCGTCACATATCGCTGGGTGTTTAGAGCAACTGGGCGAACTCTTTGTTTGAAAAAAAAAAGAAGTAGAAAACGGGCCCTTTAACCAAGCAATAACTTTTGGCAATTGAAATTCTTTGTCATGTTTACGTTTTCTGGAACCAGTCTACTAAGCCTCGTATACCTATATTCTTATAAGTTGAATAGTTTGCATTTATCTAATGTGATGAGTGCAGATTGCAAAATTTCCGCCGTGCAAATACACCAGTATTAATATTTTGTAAAACTCATGCAAGCACCACGCACACTTCGCTCCCATGAAATGCCCTATAACTTCTGAATTGTCAACAACGGGGCTAGCTGTCAGAATATACCCTACATGCCTGTCAGCGATTGATTGTGAATTAAAACAATTTGAAATCGACTTTTGGGACACCTTGTATATGAAATTCCACCTGTCACGCGGGAGACCGGGGTTCGATTCCCCGTCGGGGAGCCTCTGGCGCAAGACTAATGACCTTCCCCGAAAAAAAAAAAAAACAAATCATTATGGAAAAGCATCAGGACTTGCTAAATAAGGCCAAGACCGGTTCCCGGTTGTAGTGGCGATGATGATGATGTATATGAAATTACTAGTGAAGTGCGCCGATAGATATAATGTGAAAGCCTTATTGAGAGCCACTAAGCAAAGTTTATAATTTACTAGCTTTCAATAGCATGGAAGTGGGCCAATTGGAAGAGTCGCTCGTCTAGTTGAATAGAACAAATAATAATAGATAAGTTTTCGCAGTGGTTTAGTAACTCTCGTTCAAAGTTATTTGGGGGATCGGATGTAAACCAACAGACTTATATATGTTCAACTCTGCCGGTTCGATACAGAAGAGTTGTCAGGGTTTCTAGCATCACAAAAAATATATATTCAACTCTGTGCGTTGCGTCTTAATATCATATTCTACTTAATATATAATTTGGTAGAGTAGTACTAACCGGTTGGCTCACATAACTCTTTAGCCCTCAACTGAATATATTGGGGCTTCTCGATAGTATAGTGGTTAGTATACCCGCCTGTCACGAGGGCGACCGGGGTTCGATTCCCCGTCGGGGAGCCTCTGGCGCAAGACTAATGACCTTGCCCGAAAAAAAACAAATCATTATGGAAAATTTAACAAGCCTCAGGACTTGCTAAATAAGGCCAAGACCGATTCCCGGTTGTAGTGCCGATGATGATGATGAATATATTGGACAGACATTTTTGTGTGAAATTTTCGGAGACATCACCTCTGTTATCGCATAACATTATATGAGGATTGTTTGATTAATGAATGATTTTTAAATGAATTTAGAAAGGGGATAACTTTGCAGCAGATGAAGTTAAAATCTGTCTAATAATGTTATAAAATTCTGCCCCGTGACCAATGTTTTCACAAATAATCTATACAGATTATACCATGAGAATCCCAAAAAACGATCGTTATTTTTCCAGCATTTGTGGGAGTATTTCGGAGCACTTTCATTGTTTTTTGGCCTCTGCAGCGTAATAGTGTCCCCCGCTTGGTAGAAACCTTGACGTTGTGTGGGGGCTTAAACTACAATGAATCACTCAGGCTATGCTGACGGAAGCATACGCTTCCAGTAGGGCCACCCATGTCAGACAGGCTAGCGAGGAGTAACACACAAAGATCTACCACCCCTAATCCGTGGGGTGTTACGCGTTGACGTGCATATTGAATGGTTTGCTGCCAGGGGTATACCGGCTGTATTATAACGGCGTCTCTCTGACACCGCGTCGAATCATAGCAGTTAGCAGCCCTTAATATATCGATGAGGTGCTCTGATATGGCGGACTATTTGTTACAACCAACACTCGTGGGAACAAAAATGAATAATCAATATAGAAAACACAATCTCACGAAAAACCCGGTAGGCGTAGGTGTGATGAGCCGACATTACCTTAAGGAACATATCATCAAGAAAACACCGACTCGGCAAAAAGAGCACGTAGGGAAAAACGGAAAAAGCGGGATATACGCGTCGGCACGTGGAATGTTCGAACCTTATATAAACTAGGCGCGATACAGACGGTCGTAGAAAACGCAAAACAATATAAAATGGACATCGTCGCGCTTCAGGAAGCCCGACTCCCACATCAAGTAATCGTAACCAACGGATTTACACTAGCGTGTGAAGATTACCGATACACATAACCTCGGCACCGGCTCCATCATAAGTAAGAAACTTACGCCCCATCTAAAAGATGTGAAATACCTTAATGACCGAATGTCGGTGCTAAAAATACAGGGCCCATGGTACAATTATGTATTTATTTATTATTATTATTTATTTAAACGTACGACGAAACAAAGGACACCATCTACGAGGCTGTAGAGGAACTATTTGATGGGATGTCATCATTCGATGTTAAATTCCTCCTCGGGCCCCTCAACGCGAAAATTGGAAAAGAAGACATCGTGCAACCAACTATGTGTAAAGAAAACCTGCATGGCGTCTCAAATGACAATGGAATTCGAATTATCACGTTCGCAGCGTCAAAAGATCTGGTAGTGAAAAGCACGATCTTCAAGCACAACCAAATCCACAAAGCCACATGGATCTCACCCAACGGTGTAATGCGTAACCAAATAGACCATTTCCTCATAGATAAAAGACACCACTCGAATATCCTTGGCGTACGTTCATATCGGGGAGCCTCTGGCGCAAGACTAAGTACCTTGCCCGGAAAAGAAACAAATCATTATGGAAAAATTAACAAGCCTCAGGACTTGCTAAATAAGGCTAAGACCAGTTCCCGGTTGTAATGCCGATGATGATGATGAAGTTCATATAGAGACTTAACTCCAATCATCTTCTAGTGATGGGCAAAATTATGAGTCGACTCGCAGCAAACCCTCATGACCTGCGCTAAAGGGCTGAATACCAAGACGAAATAACGAATAGATTTAGCACCCTAGAGAATGTGAGCAGTGAGGAAGAGGAATCCAATAGTATGGACACTAAATGGGCATCGATCAGAGACACAATCAAACAAACACCCCAAAAGGTATTCGGATTTAACAAAACAATTAAGTCCAAACGTTGGTTTGACGATGAGTGCAGGGCAAAGATCGGAGAACGTAAACGCCTCAGAGTGATCCACTTAAAAAGATATGATGAAGTCAACGCAGAAAAATACGCGACAATTCGGAAAGAGACAATGAGATTTTTCAAACGCGAATGGGAGAAGACTCGGATCGAAAAAATCCTAGAAAATGCCAGAGCAAAGAATATCAGAGGTATGTACGCGGGCATAAACTCAATTAGAAATGGCTACCGAGGGAGAGCCAAAATAATTCGGCTGTCTGGTCACAGAAACAAATAATATCGTGACTAGATGGAAGCAGTACTTTGAAAATTTGCTGAATGTACGCACCCATCCACCACAAATAAACGCACGTACATACAGCCGAGCCTCAGATCCCAGAGCCCTCTTTCAACGAAGTTGTAGATGCAATAAATCGATTGAAAAACAACAAGGCTCCCGGAGTCGACTGCATACCGACAGAGCTTATGAAGCACGGAGTAGAGGCAACCGCTCGAAATATCCAACAACTGATGAAAACAATATGGGATAAGGAAGTCACTCCGGAATGAATGGTCGTCCCCATTTTCAAAAAGGTGACAGTTCTGACTGCGAAAACTACAGGGGAATAGCATTGCTCCCAACCACATACAAAATATTAACAAATGTCATACTGGCAAGAATCACACCGTACGCAGAAGAAATACTGGGACAGTACCAGTACAGATTCCGTAGGAACCGGTCAACGAGCGACCAAATTTAAGACAATTATTAGAAAAGAAGCGGGAATACGGAGAGACGGTTCACCAACTGTTCGTCGACTTCAAAAAAGCCTACGACTCGGTTGCAAGGCAAAGACTTTACCATATTGTAGTTGAGCTGGGAGTCCCGAAAAAATATGCCGCCCTCATTCAAATCTGCATGAAGGAAAATAAACGGCTAGTTACAATAGAAAACTACCTGTCAGAACCATTTTAAATCCACGAACTAAAACAGGGGGATGTCCTCTCGCCGTGTCTTTTTAATCTTGTGCTCGAGTATGTCATCAGACAGGTACAAGACGACAACATGGCCGGATCTGAATGGTGTCACATAAGTGCTGGCATATGCGGAAGATATCGCTGTTTTGGACTGTAGTGTTATAAATATTGAGAATTATTTTTTTACTTACGTACGGGTATGCTGCTGTTCTTCGGTTGGGGAACGCCGACTTATATAGGTTCGACTACGTCCAAATCTTCGTTTAATTCCCGTTTTATCTGAATCAAAAAAAGAATCCACAGGCCCCAAGGAGAAACTAGAACATGCTTTACTAGTTGTAATGTGGGGGTTCTTGAAGCTCACCTGAAGAACCCCCCATATCCGCAACCCATATTTACATCCCAATCACCAGCACTTGAAAAAAAAATCCTCTTTCAAGGACATTAATGCATACAAGCATTACCGAAAATTCCTAAAAAGAATTACATCTACAAGGGAATTTTCCCATGCATTAACGCATCGGCAAAATTTTCGCAACAAAGAAAATCTTTATGGAATAAACAGCATATCCCTGAAAGAAAACAATTCGGTTCACATATCATGTAACCATCCCAAACAGGGATAATGATCATTGTGTCGCCTATTCCCAGCTTCATCATGTGTACAACAAATCCCTTTTCATACAGATTGGCTGGCGACCTTTTCTCCCAACAATAAACAACCCAAGCAGCTGCATATAATTAGCCCAATAGACGCTGACACTAATTTCCTCAGCATGCATCATGTGCAAACAAAAGAACGCTGTTCTTCCGCAGGCATTCTGGCGATACGACAAACAATTCAAATTGTTTCAAGTATCCCAAATGCATCTAGAATCTAATGAGTTCCAACTTGTTTACTCAGTTGAACTCTCAGATCATAAATTCCCTTTGTCTTTTCATATTTCGGGATCTGCTTCTCATCAGCAGCAGTATAAGCAAACACAAACCCAATTAGCATCCAATGAGATTCGGCTTGTTTGCTTAGCCGAACTCACTTCTCATGGATGCACATTTTCCCCATTCTTTGTTTCAAGTTCGTTCCCATGGCCTTGTGTATGAAAAAAAAACCAATGTGATCTTCACTTACACATACACATACATTGCCAAGTGTTTCTTCCTTGTTTTCACCACGAGAGAAACACTTTCTCTCTCGGGAAAACACCCCAAACGATTGAATATCGCTGAGTCAATTTCCACCCGCTGACCACCACGTTCATGCCGCCCCCGCTCTCCGTCGCTGCGGAGACGCGTAAATACATACCCGGAGTCGAATTGTATACACGGTGGATGCGTACACTTAGGGTCGGGTTCTTTGTGCGAGTTGTACAAGTAACTGCAGTTAAAGTTAAGTGAAAATTTTTAATGATCGATTTAATGTAATGACGAATATAACAAAAGTGTTTATTAATAAAGAATAAATCAATAACCGTGCTTTTTATTTCTTGTGTTGTGTGGAATCATTTCGTGACGATGAACTTCTGTTAATTCTTTCGGTGGACAGTGTATGGTGGAACTCTTAGTGAACGGGTGGGTAGGTAGTAGAATTCGGCCCATGCTGGCGTCGCGACTACCTACCCCACAGTGCTTCCTTCAAGTTTATTTATTTGGGCATAATTTAATTTAACTTGACAATATTTTAGTTCATAATAAATTCGTTCACCGCGAGTGCACTGCATCACTTTCTTTGTTACTTTCTAAATTAACTTCACTTGAATATATATAAAGTGTTGCAGCGTGCGCGTATTGGCTAACTTTAATATGAATATATATATAGTCCCCATTGGAAAACCCGATATATATATATATATATATATATATATATATATATATATATATATATATATATATATATACATATATATATATATATATTTTCATATTAAAGTTAGCCAACACGCGCACATTGCAAAAATTTCTCTATTACTTTACTAACCGTCTCGGTCACTGGATTCCAATCAACTCCGACCCTATTACGATCGTTCGATTGGAGAAAAACTCTTTTCCACCTTAACTAAAGGCAACGTGTTATTTTCCTTTTTTCTTTTCTTCGCTGACCTCACACATAACATCCTTTGTATCCGGATTTCTATTGTAAACCAGCGATGTTTTGTTTGATCCTTCGGTAATTTACGTAGGATCGACAATTACCATAAGTCATTCAATATTACTTGGGTTTTTTAGTAATGTTTAGGATTGGTATTAACAACGGATGTTTGTGGTAATTATAATTTTCTAGACAACGGTGCCAAAGATATTTTGTTGTATATCCTAATGGTATTTTGGCGTTTCTAACAGATACACACACAATACACAAGCAAATAGTGAAGAACACCGAACGAAGATCGAATAAGAAAATGCATCAGAGCCGTATACCATAGCGATAACATAACAAATCCACATCATTTGAGTGTACTGAGTTTAGAAATCGAATTCGTACATGCGGCTAGTAGCTTGATGTGTTAAGCATTGGTTCAATTTTTTGTGATTCTAACTGTCATAGCGTCAGTTCGAATCACACGCTTTTCACTATCATCGCAAACGCTATAGTATTGTTGTCCAGCGAATTGGACAACGGTGTCAACGATTTTTTGTAAACCTAAATGGTATTGTTCTCCAGCAAACTTATTCACAGGCACAGAGATTAAGAGAAATGGTGCCACCATAGAGTTTTGTTCTCAGGCGTACGTGTGGACTGTATGCTTTTATTCTCTAGCGATGTCGGTAGAGAATTTTTCATAGCGGATTGATACATTAGGGGATTCACCTTATGTGATCCGAAATTGAATGGGGCTTAACCTGGTCTGAATGTTCGGGTGGGTGGTCTTAGTACGTAACAGGATGACAACCTAGACACTGTAAGAAAAAACATTGAAATTATCATGCAAGCGGCAGAAGAGGTGGGCCTAAAAATAAATGAAGATAAAACCAAATATATGATTACGGCGAGAGCACGTGGACCTCAGGCAACACGCATAAACATCGGGGGCAAGATATTTGAAAAAGTTCAAGAATTTAAATATCTGGGAACAATAATGACGACCAGTAACTAAATGTCGAAGGAAATTAACAAAGACTGCATTCCGGCAACGCTAGTTGGCACGCAGTCAGCAAACTGCTGAAATCGAAAGTGCTATCACGTAATATAAAGCTCCGGGTTTATAGAACCATAATCATTCCGATTGTTCCATATGGATGAGAAACATGAGCTCTCACAAAACGGGAAGGAAACAAATTCCGCGTATTCTAGAATAAAGTTTTAGGGGGTATCTTTGGCGGTAATTTTTATGAGGAGGCAAGACAATGGAGGAAACTCCACAACCACGATTGGAAGAGCTATACCGCAAACATACGATAGTGAGAGTGTGGATTATGTACGTTGGTATGTCAACACGGACACTAGGTTCAAATACACACCACGAAATCGTTCCATCAAATACAAATTCCTTTTGTTCACCCGTGATAAGTTAAATATAATAAAACACGCTGGTACTTGGTGTTTAAAGTTAATCTTTATTTGAACTTTACGTGAATAATCAAGTTGCAAAACAGGAACATAACCATGTAACTCACTTAATTCCAACGTAACGCAATTCAATAATTTCGATGGAGTCCCTAAATTTTATTTGAACATTTTTGTTTTCCATTTTTTGTTTGTCCACACTAATTTAAATTTAAATAGTCCGTAAGGCCAACTAGACTTAATTTAAATAGTTAACAGACTACCTTTTCACACGACACTTACCAATTTAATTTGGTGCATCGACTTCCTCGAGGTGTATTCCAACTCTTTTTATTGGCTAATTACAAACGCGACTTTTACGACTGCCTTCGCGTTACGTACCTCCGGCTCGGTAGCTAAAATCGGACTCCCTATTGACCGTTGCATTCAACATCCACTAGCGGCCATCGTGATGGAATTCCATCGATAAGGGAGGAGCCAATACGATCTTTTCTTTGGTGATGACCAATGAGCGACCGAATAGGAGTTTAATTGGAGAGTTTCCTATATGACCGTAGGTCAAGTTGAAAAGATTTGGATGGATGTTTATTTTAGCCATTGGATAATGTAAAGGAATGCTGCCATGCAGGCAAAAATTGTTTCTTCTGTTTACGTTGAGTATACAGAAGCATTTCGTTTCGAATAGCCAGCGTGAGAATCGTGGCTGTTCGTTGTTTAGACAACGAATCATTAGACATGACCGATGCGATGATCGTTCCTCGATAAGACAACGGATCATGTAATCGGTGCTGCAGCTGTACAATTAAATGGGTGTAAATGAAGGCTAAAGCTATGCCATTGTAGGCAATAGATTTTTCTGACATAGGACGACCCGAGATTTCTTTGCCAAGGCAATGGCTAGGGTGGCTATTGTTAGGGTTCATGTGGTGATACATGTGACATGGTCATGAGTGCGATTGTTTAAATAACAATCGTATTCATGTTTAATAGTATACTCGTTTGAAAATTAGAAATTAGTTGTAGCTGTAGGGTACCTAATGGACATGAGGGCAATGTTTTTTTACTCTATTGCCTTCGCGTGTAGCATTACTTTGACTATACACAACCTGCAACATCTCATCCGTCTATGGGTCGAGTGCGTGTTACTCAAAACAACACTTGAATTCGCTTGTAGGTAGCCAGCGATGGGCTGTATATTGTCGATCGAACGATCGGCCGATGAGTCTGACGATAAGGCAAGGGTGAACATGTCATGCCGTATATGGGGAAATGTTCCCCAGTTATGCATTTTGACATGTTCGGGTGTTTATGTCGGTTATATGATGAGAAAACCGAAGTGAATTTCAGGACATGGGTTGGATTTGATGCCATGTCGAGATGGTAATCTTGCCGTGTACCTATGTTACAGGTATGGATTGTTGTAGCGGGCTTTGTAATGCTCGTATACGGTAAGCTGCTTATGGATGATGCAGGTATTTGCAGGGTATATGCCGGTTGGGGACGGGGAGTTGGATTAGGACGATGGGTGGTTCTTCGGGAATGCTTAAAGAACCCCCACAAGAGTAATCAAGTCGATGGGCCGGACATATGGCGCGAATGGGCACCGATACCACCGTGCGTAGAATTCTTGACGGTAGACCAACGGAAAAGAGACCGGCAGGACAGCCGCGACGGAGATGGGAGGACAATGTTTTGTTTGACGTTGAGGAGATCGGATCGGATGGCCAAACTTGGAAGGAGAGTGCCCAGGATAGGGATAGATGGCGGAGTCGAGTCGACGAGATCATGAACTTCCGGGTTCGTACAGGCCAATAAATAGTATAGTAATAGCAGCATAATAGTGTACGCAGGTTTTATCTATTGTCACATTATCTCTTAAAAATCCACTAGGCATGCTCCTAAACATGACTAAACATTGTTTATATATGTTTACATAATTCCTATTTTAATTAATCATGTATAAACGCGGCACTCACCTCGCTGATAGCTTCCTCATGGCCGATTGTTTTAAGATGCACAATACATGCTACCGAAGATTAGTAGCAAGTAAATTAAAGTAGACATACTAAAAAAAAAAAGAACGAAACTCGATAAGAGTGCCGTCACGTATGATGTCACTGACCTACCAAACAGACTTCGCAGATGCAGCATAATGAATCTATCTTTCTCATCTTTTATTTACAAAAACGAAAACTACTTTAAAATCGAATGAAAGTGCATGATGTTTGCTTATTAAATGTTTGTTTTACAATTTGTAGATCAAAGTAACGATAGCTACAGCACAGTTAACTTGGGCCTTGAAGAGCGGGCATCTCCTCATAGCGTACGAGGACTGTATGCCCGAGGTGGAGGTAGTCCACCATTGTACCCGCCTAATAATTCACCACCAACAGTAGGATCAAATCATTCGTTCGGATCATACTCCGACAATATAGTCTACACTCACATAGGTAACTAACCAAATTGTGCAACTGTTTGTAGATGGTTTACTATTGGTTTTTTCTTTCCGTTTCCACAGCAGGTCATCCAGTCAATTCGAATGCTAAAGGATCTAATAATCTGCATGGAGTTCCTGGCAGCGGAATTTCAGATCTAAGTAATGATTCCAGCCCAGCACAAGGTTTTCCTGACTTCCCGCCAAGTCCTGATTCATGGCTTGGTGAGTCTACTAGTGTCAATCCTAACTCAACAACGGCAGCTGTCCAATACTGATATAAATCCATAAAGGACATATTTGAGGCGTCTTGCAACATAACTGGGCTAACCATATCCCCAACGTAGGCATCACTCCATATTCTCCTTCAATCAATTATTTAATTTATGCGTATATGAATTTGTGTTGATTACTTTCTTTCGTACCCTTGCAGTATTTTACAACTTCCTGTGTCCTTTTGTTTATAATTTGCAAAGTATTCTTGAATGTGAATGCACATTTGAATGCCCTTAACTTTATTTATAATTATTCTAAATGTGATAAATCATTTTATGTAGGCCAGTTAATCAAGAGTCCGTGTAATATTTTTATGATTATGTACACATTGTAAAAAATTATTTATTATTTCTCTAAGTTGATAAGAATATTCTGTCTAGTTTGAAGATGTAAAAGTATTATTGTTCCTTATTTAGCTGTTACTGAATAAATGTCATTTAACATTTATCGCAATCATAAATATATGTAAGTATTACACGAAACGATTGTATAGAATATTCGGTTAATAAGAATTTATTAATTTTTTTTTAATTTAAAATTAAATACTATCTGTGAAGTAAAAATTAAGATAAAATGTATGTTGAATAAAACTTAGAAAACTTAATTTTAAGCTCCCATGCAAAGTCGTTCTCCCATGGTGAAAAGACAGAAATAAAGTGTAAATTTCTAAACTTAATTTCTATAATGTATTTATTTTAATAAGAACAGAAAGTATTTTCAAACAATGCCTCTGGGAAGTTCTAAGTTCTAACTGGTGGTAAGAATAATTTATACAAATTAGCAGCAATTCTGTTGCAAGTATGAAATTGAATTACTTCGTCGCTCGTTTTTGATCTCTGGATGTAGCAAAAAGTGTTCGACCGCAACGTGGGGCGTCACAGCATTTTGGTTTAAAGCCTGTTGTCATCTCATTCTTATTTCATCTTTAATAATCTTCATTTAAATTATAAAACTTTATTAAACTGCATTTAAGAGGTAATATCACTTTGTGTTCACTAAATTTCACGTGATTTTCTGAGACGTATCACGAAAGTTAGGAAAGGGATAGAGATATGAGGTTTTGTGCATATGAAGTACTAGTGTGGGGGTTCTCTACACCACATGGAGAACCAACCCACAATTCTAACCAACCTTGACCGCAAACAGCGCGTCACTTTAACCCAACTCCCCATGCAAAATCCGCAATAGCATACATTCCAAACTTTGAAACAAATACACTCCAAAACCCGCAACAGAATACAATTCAACAGAATATATTCTAAATCATCCCCACATACATTTTCCCAAAATTGCTTCGACCAATCGTTTATCTAAACCATATTCCTTCGTGGCGACCAAGCAATCTTAATTTCCCCGAAATTCATATGCTGTAATAAAACGCATATTCAAACCTACAACGAACATTAACCATCACCACCAACTATACCGAGCCGCATACATTTCCCCGAAATAACTTCGGTTAATATCTTATCTAAATGATATTCCTTTCTTGCACCCAAGCAATTCCAATTTCCCCCGAAAACCATTTCGGTTCATCTCCTCCTTAAATCATACTTCTCGTCCGCAACCAAGCGACAACTAATTTTCCACGAATCAGTCACAACGGTCAAGACCCTTGATCATACTTGGCTACGCCAATTTCCCGGTATACACAACCAACGAATCTAACTCAGCTTATACGGCGGGGATTCGCTGGAACTGAATTCCTATGCAAGCATAGCAACTCTTCTCGAAATTCCTCGTAAGTGGCAGTGAGTTTATTTTAGCTATGACTCCACTGCCACCACGCGATGAACTTTTTCCCTCCAATAATTAGCCAGTCGAGTCACAACCGCCATCGAGTGCGCATCGCCGCCTGCAAGCATTTTGCTTAATTTCAAATGTTTCCATTCAACCCACCCAGTCGGTGTTGTAGTGTATTTCGGGAGTCGGTCATCAGAATCTGACGTGCGTTTCGGCCACCTTACGTTTGGCAATCCTCGCGTATCAAACAGCCTTTTGCAATATAGCGCGGCGCAACTCGGGCAACTGTTGGGAGCATGCGGATTTACCCAACCACCAGATGCCGAAAGTCGCGAAGTGTCTCGAGATGCTATTTTCGAGAGCCCGCGTTCATTGTTAATCGAGTTCAATCTGCAAAATTCCGCGTTGGAGATCAAACCGAGATTAAGTGCTCCTGCAACCGTGGTTAAGAGAAATATAACACTGAAATAACCGTAAGTAAAAGGACAGATTAATTAATAATCGAATGTTTAAGTGAAAATAAAAATAAAAAAAGGAAAACATTAACACTAAAACTGGACCAGTGCGTTTTATTTCTTTTCTTTCTTCCCCGTTGGTGAACGTTGTCAGTGTTATTTACACAGTGACGTGTTGGGGGTACAGTGAAACCGCGTCCGTGCTGGCGCATACATAGATCCCCCGCACTAGTACTAGTCTTTCACGATACAAAATGGGGCACAGCAGCTCACGCAAGGAAACAAGGCCGCAGCACTACAGGTCACAATGTTTAATCTGGAACAAAAGACTAAAAAGTTTCTTAAAATATAGTCCAAAATCTAGCGAACATCGGAGGATTTTTTCGCAAAATTTATTTAAATTAATTTGAACTTCTTTTTTCATGTTTAAAAAAAAATACACGAATCAATTTATCAAAAAAGTTCTATGATGTTCACTACAAAATATTGTTTTAAAGTTGAAGTTAAAATTTCAAGTCAATCGGATAAAAATTGAGAGAGCTACTGGTGCGCCCAGTTTGAACAACAAGGAGCTGAAAAATTTGAAATATTCGTTTTACCTCTAACCTGCGATTCCTGCTCCATACATTTGGCCCCCTAATTGAAGGTTTTCCGTCTCCTCATCCTTTTTGGTCGTAATGACATCCCTGTGGGCCGTCTTAGTCTATTCTGTGAGCGATCGCACGAAAAGCGAGTTGCGTGTCGCATCGACTTCGGTGCAGAAGTTATAACAATTTAATCCAATTTTGAAGCCTAATAAATCCATAACTTGCATAGCTCCGTCATAACCATCATTGAAGTATACAATTTACTATCACTATTACTATTTATTGGCCTGTAGGAACCCGGAAGTTCATGACCTCACCGACTCGACTCCGCCATTGTTCCCTGTCCCGTGCACTCTCCTTCCACGCTTGACCAGTCGATCCGATCTCCTCAACGTCAATTCTAATATTGTTCGCCCATCTCCGTTGCGACCGTCCTGTCGGTCTCTTTCCCGTTGGTGTACCGTTAAGAATTCTACGTACGGTGCTATCGATGCCCATTCGCGCCATATGTCCGACCCATCTTAATCTTCGCGACCTGATTACTCTCACCATTGTAGGCTTGCGGTACAGCTCTTCCAATTCGTGGTTATGGGGTGTCCTCCATTGTCCTGCCTCCTCGTCATATTTACCTCCAAAAATACCCCTTAGAACTTTATTCTCGAACACGCGGAATTTGTTTTCTTCCCATTTTGTGAGAGCCCATGTTTCGCATCCGTATAGAGCCATCGGAATGATTATGGTTCTATAGACACGGAGCTTTATATTACGTGATGGCAATTCGGATTTCAGAAGTTTACTGACTATGTGCCAACTAGCGTTGCCAGAGTGTAGTCTTTTGTTAATTTCCTTCGACATTTCGTTACTGACCGTCAGTATTATTCCCAGATATTTAACCCCTTTAACTTTTTCAAATATCTTGCCTCTGACGTTTATATGTGTTCCCTGAGGCCCCCTGCAATCGCGGTAATCATGTATTTTGTTTTATCTTCATTCATTTCTAGGCCCACCTCTTCTACCGCTTGGATGTTGATTTGTCTGATTTTACTTACCGTTTATAGATTATCGCCCCGAACGGCGATGTCATCCGCATATGCGAGCACTTATGTGACCCCGTTCAGGAATGATACGGCCATACTGTACTCCTATACCTTTCTGATGACATACTCGAGCACAAAGGCATGGTGAGAGGACATCCCCCTGTTTTAGTCCGTCCCGGATTTCAAATGGTTCTGAGAGGTGGTTTTCTATTCTAACTCGCCCTTTGTTTTCGTTTATGCAAATTTGAATGAGGGCGGCATATTTTTTCGGGATTCCCAGCTCAACCACAATATGGTAAAGTTTTTGCCTTGCGACTGAGTTGTAGGCTTTTTTGAAGTCAACGAACAGTTGGTGAACCGTCTCTCTTTCCAGTAGTTGCCTTATTGTGAACATTTGGTCGCTTGTTGACCGCTTCCTACAGAATCCGCAATGGTAGTCTCCCAGTATTTCTTTTGCGTACAGTGTGATTCTCACCAGTATGACAATTGGTAGTATTTTGTATGTGGTTGGGAGCAATGAAATTCCTCTATAGTTTTCGTAGTCAAATCGGTCGCCTTTTTTGAATGTGGGGACGACTATTGAGTTTTTCCATTCTTCCAGAGTGACCTCCTTATCCCATTGTGTTTTAATCAGTTAGTGAATCTTTCGAGCAGTTGCCTCTTCTCCATGCTTCAAAAGCTCTGCCGGTATGCAGTCGACTCCGGGAGCCTTGTTGTTTTTTAATCGATTTATTGCGTCTACAACTTCGTTGAAAGAGGGCTCTGGGATCTGAGGCTCGGCTGAACGTACATCTGGTTGCTGGTGCGCACATCTAGCAGATTTTCAAAGTACTGCTTCCATCTTGTCACGATATTGTTTGTTTCTGTGAACAGACAGCCGTTTGTGTTTCGAATTATTTTTGCTCGCCCTCGGTAGCAATTTCTAATTGAGTTTATGGCAGCATACATACCCCCGTTTGGTAGAAACTCAGGCTATGTTGGCAGAAGCATACGCTTCCAGTAGGGCCACCCATGTCAGACAGGCTAGCGAGGAGTAACACACAAAGATCTATCCAGGATGTTACGTGTCACCGTGCCCATTGAGTGGTTTGCAGCCAGGGGTATACCGGCTGTATTATAACGGCGCTTCTCTGACACCGGGTCGAATTAGAGCAGTAAGCAGACCTTACCACATAAAAACGGGGCTCTGATATGGCGGACTATTTGAAACCCCAGACTGTTCCCACGAAATGAATAATCAATATACAAAAAACAGTCTCACGAAAAATGCGGTAGGCGTAGGTGTGATGATCCGACACTACCATAAGGGAACAAATCATCAAGAAAACACCGACTCGGCATGAGCAGAGAGTGAGGCAAAAAAAAAAAACGTTACTCTCCCACAAGCAGTAGAAACTTCTGGGGATTCGTGAAAAAATCCAAAACTCGGTGTCCTCATCCATTCCATCACTAATAATCGATGACAGACCAAACACCAGTGCAATAGAGAAAGCGAATCTATTTGCTGCACATTTGGCAGCGAACTTGATGCTACCTAATACTGTGGGGGACGAGAAGTATGGTGTGCAGGCGTACTGCACCAGGTTCCCTTCTCCACCCATCATAATTCCGCTGTAAATAGTTCACCGGGCACAACGACAGGATAAAAGTACAAACAGAAACTCCAAACACTCCGCTGTTCGAACAACGATAGGCTACCGTTCACTAGAAAAACATGATGAATGTCGACCAAGGACGTACCCAACCAGTAAAACACACGAGGCTTAATACTTCAAACTGGTTTTTATTGAATTTGATTTGAGAGAGAGAGCCCACACTTAGTGTTTTCGATTTATCTAAAATGGTTTAAACTTTCATTATTTTAATGTAGATTAGTCTATTGTTGCCACTTCACTAAATTGCCGTGCACTTGTGTAATTTAAACTCGAAGAGACGGACCGATAGGTCGGTCGAGCGATGGTAAAAAACTCCCCGAGGATAGAACTCTGAACTGAATTCAATCCTCAGTTAAGGGTGTGATAAGGAGGAGAAAGAGAAAATTTTCTCTTAAGGGTGTGGCCGCCAAGGAAATTCGATCTTTCCTTACTGGGTGTGATCAATGGACGGCGATCTCTTTAGCAGTGGTGTGTATGTGTGATCGTACACATCACCGTGTTTATCGATGCATTTCAGCAAAGGATAAACGAAACCTACAACGAGGAAAAAAGAACAAAGGAAGAAGCGACCTTAGGCACCGGTCTGTAATTAGGGTCAGCTAAATAAATAAGCTGCAACTCATTAAATGGTAAGTGCATTTAGGATACCTCAAACAATTTGGATTGTTTATCGTATCCCAGAATCCCTGAACTACTGCCCAAATTTCTACAATCAGCTGTTGCCTTTCTACAGCTGCTTCAAATTGGGGTAGAAGAGACATCTCAAAATATAAATCAAAATTAAAATCTGGAAATTGATATTATAGTCAAAATTAAAATCTGGAAATTGATGTGTCGGAATAATTCATATAACACAACGCATGCTTCTCCGCCCAGACAAAAAAACCCTAATTTTGCTTCGGATCACTCTCGGAAAAACGACTTTTTTACCCACTTACAAATTGATGCCCTTCATAATTGGTTTTTTAATCAGTCTTGGATATTTTAAGGAGTGTTTAAGCCACTAAAAAAAATTACCCCTTTATTATTGGAAGCTGCTTTCTTGTGCCTCAATATGTTCTTATACGAGGGTTGCCTTTTATATTTCGGGATTAGAGAACAAAAACAAATATTGATCATCGAAAATCACTTTATTGTTTTTCAAAATATTCCCGATGAAGATCTATATACTTTTGCATGCGTTTGAACCAATTGTCGAAGCACTTTTGCGTTGACCTCTCAGTTTGTTTTTTACGTACGGGAATAAAAAGAAGTCATTCGGTGCCAAGTCAAGGACTATACGGCGAATGACCTATCAAATCGATGTTTTGGGTGCTCAAAAATGCAGTTGTCGCAGCCGATGTGTGAGAGCTCGCATTGTCGTGGTAAAGAGTGATCCGTCTTCGGCGGTTGGTTTTCCTGATTTCTTGGAAGACAAGTGGCAAACAAATGGTTGTGTACCACTCAGAATTGACTGTTCTGCGTTGTTCTAGTGGTACGGTTGCGACATGTCCAGTTTTTCCTAAAAAACAGGCGACCATTTGCTTGGAAGTGCTTCGTGCGCGAACAACTTTTGTTGGATTTGGCTCATCTTGAAACACCCAGACAGTCGACTGCTGTTTACTTTCGGGCTCATACGCGTAAATCCACGATTCATCACCTGTCACGATGTCATAGACGTGTTTCGAAGCACCGTATTTTTTGAGCATTTCTTTCGACCAATCGACACGAGCCTTTTTTTGGGCGATTGACAAATTGTGTGGGATCCAACGCGAACAAATTTTTTTGACAGTCAAATGTTTATGCAATATTGAATGTATGCTGGTCCCACTAACGCCTAAGGTTGTCTCAATCTCACGATAGGTCACATGACGATCTTCCAATATCAGTTCGCGCACAGTATCAATGGTTTTCGGAACAACAACTGATTTTGGACGACCTTCACGAAATTCATCTTGGAGTGAACTACGACCACGATTGAATTCACCATACCATCGATAAACACTGGTCCTTGATGGAGCTTCATCGCCAAAAATTGAATTAAGTTCATCCATGCACTGTTGCTGAGTTAATCCACGCCGAAAGTTGTAAAAAATAATCGCACGAAAATGTTGACGATTTAATTCCATTTTTGGGCCGAGATGAATCTTTTAAGTTACTGTAAACAACACAAATAGCGCTCGTATGTCAAAACGTTCTGAGTGCGTATAACCTCAAAAATGTCCAACTTTACGACAGAGCTGTAAATTGCCGGATTGCAACACTAGGGTTGCCAAATCCCAAAACATAAGAGGCAACCCTCGTAATATGTTTTAAAATATCTTTCAGCAAATATGACGAGGAGGCAAGACACTGGAGGAAACTCCACAACCACGAATTGGAAGAGCTATACTGCAAACCTCCTCGATAGTATAGTGGTTAGTATACCCGCCTGTCACCCGGGAGACCGGGGTTCGATTCCCCGTCGGGGAGCCTCTGGCGCAAGACTAATGACCCTGCCCAGAAAAAATAAATCATTATGGAAAATTTAACAAGCCTTAGGACTTGCTAAATAAGGCCAAGACCGGTCCCCGGTTGTAGTGCCGATGGTGGTGGTGGTGATACTGCAAACCTACAATAGTGAGAGTAAGCAAGTCGCGAAGATTAAGATGGGCCGCATACGTGGTGCGAACGGGCAACGATAGGACCGTGCATAGAATTCTGGACGGTAAGCCAACGGGAAAGAGACCGACAGGGGAGGACAATGTTAGGTTGGACCTCGAGGAGATCGGATCGGATAGTCGAACGTGGAAGGAGAACGCACGGGACAGGGAACAATTGCGGTGTCGAGTCGGTGAGGTCATGAACTTTCGGGTCCCTACAGGCCAATAAATAGTAGTATAGTAATAGGTTGTATAATTTACAGTTTGCTGATAGTTTGCTGAAATGCGTGACAAGTGCCTCAGTGATATCTTACTCCAATTCTGTGGTAGAATTTATAGCTTTTTGTCGTCCGGACACTTTTTTATGGGTTGACTTTTGGCCTGATGTTTCCTGCTGGAAACTGCAAGGATTTCCAGTTAAAAAGAGTTCTACAATAAAATAAATATAAAAAAAAACTATATAACTATAAGTACATAATCCTAAATTAACTGAATTAACACTAAACCTACCATGGACGGGTCAAATGACCCGTGCGGTGAGAGAAGCTTTATATTGTATATTGAAAATTTGTGTGTTTCCTTCTATTTAATAAATAAAGAAGATGCAATTGAAAAATGTTTTATTCATAAATTAAATTGCACTGTTTAGTTATTACATGCTATAAATCTTAAAATATATAATTTTTAAAACACCTAATGGTAGAAATAGGTATATATGAAATGTCGGTAGCTTTAGTGCTAATCGAAACGAGTAGAACCGCATGTTGAAAAACATCGACCTCCACTGTGAAGGGTTTCATACCCTTCAGCCCGGAATCATTACAAAGAACAATAAGTAATATTGCATCGAGCATAAACATTTAGCGAATCTCGTTTTAAATTTAAGAACCTCTTGTTGATTTATACTCAAAGTCTTAATCCGAACTCATTACAAAGCTTTTGATTTCTACTTCATCCCAATATAATAAAACTTCGTAACCTCTCAGCACACAGAGGAAATGTCGAAACTCTTCATCGTATTATTTATGTAACGAAAAACGTATCGAAGCGAATGTTAATATCTTTATTCTTGGAATGTTTGCCACCAACTACGCGGAGCAGCGTTTCTGTTCGTTGCGATCTTAGGCCGCGAGTATACCACACAGAGAAAGTACAACTCCTCTTGGTCTTAATTTCCAAGGTGCACCGCATATCCCGAACTACCATCGTAAACAAAAACAATGTTCATCGACCGAATAATTAGATGTATTGTAGTTATACTTCGGTTGGGTGAAGGTGGCTCAGGTGAAGTAAACTCAGTATCGTCTTAGTACCGAACCGTGACGCTTTCTTGTAGACCCTTCCATATTGAGAACCATTCCAAAACAGTCGTTTTCGTTGACACTTAAATGTGGTTCGTGTATTAATTGTTCCTTAAATAGATTTGTTTTGTAATAACCTCTGGTATCAGTGCGGCGGATAAAAGTGAAAGTTGTGTTTTCTAAAAAAAAAGTGTTCCAGTGATTCAAATAAAATATTAAAATTTAAGTTTTAAATTTCAATAGCATTTCCTCTAGTCTCGAACCAAAACTACAATTGTTTATTCCGAATGATTTCGAAATAATTCCTGGAGTCAGTTAACTTGAGCGAATGATTACCACACATGTGCCTGGCGGAAAATGGTTTCCTGAAACGTGAAAACGTTGTGTCACGGTGAATACGAGTTTTGAAACAACCTTAACGGTGGCTAAGCAGATGGCTTACCTTCACTGAACGACTGCTGTAAGTAAATTACTTCACGCCATTAATTTAAGTGTCCATTGAAGTTACTTCAAAATACTTTTTTGGTTACCTGGTCCGGTATGCCTTGAGCATGGTTTCTGGGTCCTGTCTTGTGTTCTCTTTGTTTTTGTGATCAATGCATATATTAACTTCCATGGCTTTTTGTAACATGAAATGTGTAATTGCAATGGTGAGTATGTTAGACACAAAATGCATGACATTGCATAAATATTGGTATAACTGTTTTATTTGCTATAAAGTATTAGTTTGTAGTTGAAACAATCAGATATTAATTAAACAAGGGTTACATACATATTTATCAAAGCTTTCCTTCAATATAAAAGTATTGAAACTCGAAGGGGATAAAAGAACAAAGCCACTTGAAGAATTTGCTTCTCGGAAGAAGCAACGTTTAATTTCCCTTGAGTCACGCTTGTAGTCTTCTCAAATAAAAGTTATATTTATTATCCTCTGAATCTTAGTGCATACGGAAAGTAGAATTCAATCGGAAATACTTGTTTTAGTTTCTCAGAATACAGACTCACATAAATGACCAACAATTCTTCTTCTACTAGTGCATCGATTGATTTTAACTAGTACATCGATTGTTTGTTTCACTTTATACTTCAAATACTCATATTACGAAAACTCTCATAATTTTATATTTTAACGGTGCAAAAATGGACAGACAAAAATGAAAAGTTGTCAATCCTAATTAATGTTGTGAATAGTTTTTTTATACAGTATATTTTTTTCTGTCGAATATCATGAGTACGTGTGTAGCGTCCTACGAACGCATAATTCCGCCCAGGTAAGGTTCCAAACCTTCAAGGAACTTACTTACCTTATCCATTTACACGTGCCCACAGACACGTGTCCCCAAAGCTCCTAATCAGACCTATAGCGTTTGAAATAATAGTGAAGAAGATCGTGTGATTCGAACTGACGCTATGACAGCTCGAATCACGAAAAAAATTTTACCTAAGCGTTACACATCAGGCTACTGACCGTGTTTAGAATTTGATTTCCAAACTCGACTATATTCCACTGGTGTGAATTATTTTTATTTATTGCTTGGTATACGGTTCTGATGTATTTTTCTTATTCGATTTTTCGTTCGGTGTTCTTCATAATTTTTGCTTGTGAATTGTGTGCGTATCTGTTAGAATCGCCACAGACCTGTAACAAGGGCATAGGAAGCTGCAACAATGTTGAACCCGACATCAAAAAAACAAGGAACTTAACGTTCAAAAACTTTCAGGATCGAGTTCAACGCATCCATACATGGTATTCTGCCCAATTCAAAAAGGCAGCTAAAGCATCGCTTCTAAGTAATGCGTCAAATGCAGCAAGCATCGCATACAGATCTCCCATCTTAAACATCTGCACGATGTTTCCAAGGAATTACCATTTTCGGTAGATAGACCGAACAACGGATGCATACGCTGGCAGCTAAATGCAAGAAAGCATATCGCCTATCCGCTGCCAAAATTGTAAACAACCGTAATTACCGCAACAAGGTAATTCGGAAGATTTACAAGACCAACGCCAACAAAGGAAATACTCCGGTCCCACGATTCCTTTGTAAAAATTTCACACCCATTAGAGGGATCTAATGGATTTCGGTTGTGTTTGCAAAAGGCAAGCAATCACGGGCTGTACGCCCGAACAATCATCTCCGTCCTGCGCGCCAGATGTTCTGTGCAAACAGAAGGCCGTGGAAAAGGAAATTCTATCACCAATGAATAATGTATGCAAGATGACTTTCCCCTTCTCAGGAATCTACGAAATATCCCCGGGGATGCGATAACATGCTGCTAACAGAAATTCGGAAATTCTGTTAGCAGGGGGAATAAGAAAATTGTTCGGTACAGATACAGATACGATCTGTATCAGGGTATTTTTCAGGAGGATAGTTAGTTAGTCAGATTTGAATCGTCAAGGAGACGAGATATAGGGGAGATTTCGATCGTCAACGCGACGAGGAGGACACCGAGAACCCAACGAGGAGGCCGGCCCGCGTATGGAATGGGTATAAAGAAAGGAACGTCAAGAGTGTGATCGGGCGTGCGAAATTATGCCTAGTGATTTGTCCGTGTAAACTTTTTAAGCAATAAAAATAAATCCACAGGTTAAGGACAAATATCCTTGTGTTTCATGTGTTCAGTGCATCATTCGTCCCGGTTTCGTTTTGGTTTTAAAATTTTTTGCGCACAGTGTTCGGCGGAACACTGCCTCAACTTCGACATAGACACCAAATCCGCCATAAGTGTTACTCATCAGTGAAGACAGTGGTAAGCTGTAGATAAGGACTAATAGGCCACCAAAATCACCCACATCCATAAGAATGTTAGAAAAAGTTGTAACAAAAGCGCCTTTTGGGAAACCGTCCTTGACTACTGCTCGACCGATGCAAGTTTTAATTATTCACCTTCTTAGCCTTAAAATTGTCTTTAAATACGAGTATATGACCAGTCTTCCTGTTGTAATTTGATTAAGAGGTGGGCACTTTTACAGTTATAATATTCCCACAAAATACAAAGACTATGTGTGTTTTTTTTCGTTTATAAACTTTTATTCACAATAACAAAAAATACGCAAGATAACAGATTGTAAATTATAACAAAGTAGTACTACCTTTTTTTTTACTCTAACGCCAGCACAAAAGCGTGCAGTCGGAATGAGAGGAAGTGGATAAGTTAAGAAGGTATCGATGTCATTTGTCTTAAATTCCTGAATATTCCAACACTTGATCAAGTAAAACATTCCACATTCGTGTAGTTTGGCTAAACAATGACTCCCTGTTTTATTTGTGCTCCTTAAGTTGACTTTCAACGTGAACTGATGTGCATCCTCAGATTGAGGGGTATCGCGGGAAAATTTCTCAAAAGGCGGAACACATTCAGCAAGTTTAGTTGAACAACGGCCGTGATAAAACCTATAGAAAAAGGGATAGGCATGATACGTTCCGCCTATGTTCTAATGACGGTATTTATCGACTTACACATCGGCCGCCAATGAGTTTCATCGTTTTTGTATCCCATCGAGCACGTTTAGTGCAGTTTTGGATGCGGCTGACCACATATGGAAGTTGAACTCCATTTTGGAACGAATATTTGCCTTATAAATATTAGCCAGGTTGGTTGGATTGAAGTATGAATGAAGTGAGAATGAACCCCATACATTTGGCTGCACTTTTCGGAGCTTCAAAGATGTCGCCGCTCCGATTAATAGTCGAATTAATTTGAGTACCGAGGATTGATAGTTCCTTGGATTCATGGACAGTATATTTAGGTTGGGGCTCGCCTTTGACGACAAGAGACAGCACGCAGTTTTTAAGGCATTGGGTGCCTTAGATAAACCCCATTGATATACCTTGTTGAGGTTGGAATGCAATGTTTTAAGCATAACCTGCTGGCTGGTAAGGATGTAGTGCTTCAAGAAGCGCTACCATTTCCGCCCCACATACATATTACCCACTAATAAAATTCCTATCTGTTATGTTATATTTTTTTTATTAATAATTTTGGCTTACCTCCGAAAACGAAGTTTAATAAAAAGCTTTGGTGTGGCTTCGGGATTGGTCGCACTGTCGACGAGTGCTCCTGGACATTAAAGATGTCCCCGAGAGGTGGTGGTCGTCCTATTTGGCCGTGATGCCAACGGCCCTGGCTGCTGGCGTGGAACCAACCAGCGTTATCACTGGTGATGGGTGGAGGTAGCCGCCTTTGCGCCACTCCCAGCGAAATGATACAGCGATTAAATTTCAGTTTCTGTCGGTTATAATACATGCCACTTCTAGAATTCTACCTAGTGTTTTTTATTTTTACACTAACGCGCGCACAAAAGGGGATTTTGGAGTACCCTTAAATGTCAAAGCACAGTACGAGCGGATGGACAGGGGGTGGATAAGGAAAGTAGGTGTCGATGTATATTGGTCTTGAATGTCTGGACATCACCATCATCAGGCAGAACATCCCACATTCGTGTGGTTCGGCTAAAGAATGACTCTCTATGTTTATTTGTGCGCCTAAAGTCCACTTTCAATGTGAACTGATGCGCATTCACAGATTGACGGGTATCCGGGAAAATGTCTGAAGGGGCGGAGCACATTCAGTAAGTTCAGTTGAGTAACGACTGTGGTAATACCTATAGAAAAGAGATAGGCGTACGTATCATGCGCCTGTGTTCTAACGACGGAATTGACGACTTACGGCTGAGTCCACAAATAAGTTTCACTGCTCGTTTTTGCATCCTGTCGAGCACGTGGATGCGCCTGACGAAATATGGGAGTTGAATTCCATTTTTGGACGAATATACGCCTTGTAAATAGTGGCCAGGTTGGATGGAGTGAAGTATCTTTTGCAACTCTTTAAGAACCCTATACATTTGGATGCACTTTTCGCAGCTTCAAATATGTGGTCATTCCAGTTAAGAGTCAAATTAATTCAAGTGCCGAGGGTTGATAGTTCCTTGGCTTCGTCGATGCAAGTGCTGTTCATAGGCGGTATATTTGTGGGGAGCGAGCATTGTGCACCGACGTACGGCGCTGATTCCCTCCTTCCTCCATTATCACTATATGTTCGTTGGGCACAACACTGGGGGAAGAAAAACTGTTCAAAAACAAACCGCCCACAAGAAGTAAACAAAACACACGGTTATTCTCTGTACAAATGATTTTTAGTTTTATTATTTTTATTTATTGTTCACATGAGTTTAACCTTTAATTGGTTTTAAATTAACTTGGGTGCAGGAGTACATTATCGAATGAATTCGTACACAATAGATCTCTCGACACTACACACACGTTTAACTAACATAATTAATCGATTATTTGTATTGGTGATTATTTTTCTTTAACTTCTTAGACAAGTATCCTATCATTGTATCAGTGTTCGACTTAAGCACAACTTCACATCCGTTTCTATTTATTTTGTTTTAACAATTTACTTGCTACACGAACGTCTAACTCCGACTCCACTGTTATTATCCGGACGCGGGTGCGCGTGTCGCACTCGGCTTTACTAAGAACTCAATGCACACTTGATGGTGGTTGGGAAAAGACTCTAGTTATATTATATTCGATTCCCGTCCCCGTGCGCACCGGGGAGCGGGAGCGGCACGACCTGCGTGGTCGGTGGACGTAATTGGGCTCCCCGAGGATAGAATTCTGACTTGAATTCCATCCTCGGTTAGGGTTAAGAAACGGAAGAGAGAGAGAGAGAACATTTTTCTCTTGAGGGTGTTGTAGCGTTCTACGAACGCACAATTCTACCCAGGTAAGGTTCCTAGCTTCAAAGAACTTACTTACCTGAGAGCGTTGCACGCGCCCACAGACGCGTGCCCCAAAGTCCCACGATAGGGCCTGCAACTCGCAGCCAACGTTGAGACCGACACCAAAAAGCAAGGAACTGAACGTCCCCAAAGCTTTTTAGGTTAAGCTCAACAATTATAATTCTCCATACCTAAAACCTACGACCTGAAACAAGGAGAAACATCCATGCATCCTTCGACGTGTGCAATCGCAAGCTAAGTGAATGCCAGCACCACAAGTCGGCAACCCTGAACATCTGCACGAGATACAGGGAATTACAATTAAAACAATTAACCGACCAACGGACGTGGTGCGGTTGATCTAAACATTAGATCACCCAAATATTCACCGCAAACAAAGGAGCGCATTCCTTAGCCTCGTAAACACCCAGATGGCGCGAAAAACCAAGCACCACGTAACTCCAAACAATACTTTGTTTGGAGTTTTACGAAGGCCAGCTGCAATAAATAAATACGGCACAGCATTGCGCCGTTGCCACTGTCCGCCAAGCAGAAATGCATCAGCGGAATGTTTGTTTTTCACACCATGTGAAAAACTCTCTTGGATTTCAAATCCAATAGATACCAGCGGACTAGACGTCCAGGCGATCGTCAACACCAGATGGTCGACCTAACCAAGCAGCGTGGGAATAGAATCCACCGTCAACCACGACGGTGAAGCTTCCACATGTATGCGTGAGAATTTTCTCCTTACAGGAAATTGTGTCTGCACAACTGCAGATACAAAACACCAGCGACTGGAAAAAGAGTATCCGATAGGGCAAGTGAGATTTCGATCGAGAGACGACGAGGAGGATAATTTTGAGAGTATAAGGATCAGAGTGTGCATTTTCGAAGTTAGAAAAAAAAAGTAACGTCGAGTGTTGAACGTACGTGCGGTGTAGTGAAGCGCTTTAAAATCTTCTATTTTGATTTTAATATCAAATATAAAACAAAACAAAACATTTCTCGGAGTTTCATTTGTGTACTGAACTAAGTTTTCGTGTGTCGCTGTGAACAGTATTCGGCGGAGCACTCTAACGTAAGTAGCTATTGACATTCCATACTAATAGGCCAACATTCGTCAAAGTCCTATCCGTTAAAATAAACCCCGCTAAAGTGTGGCCACCAAGGAAATGCGATCTTTTCGTGCAGTGGTGTTTATGTGTGTTCGTACGCATCATCGTGTTTATCGATGCATTCCAGCAAGGACAAACAAAACCGACAGCGAGGGAAAAAGAACAAAGGAGAAGCGACCTAATGCATCGGTCTGTGATTAGGGTCAGCTAAATAAATGAGCTGGAACTCATTAAATGAAAAATGCATTTGGGATACCACAAACAATGTGGATTGTTTATGGTATCGCCAGAAAGCCTTTGAACGACGTCGTTCTTTTGTTTGCACATGGTGCGAGTTAGGGAATTAGTCTCAACGGCTATTGCACTAATTACATGCATCTGGGTTGGACTGCTTATCGTTGGGTAAAAGGTTCGCCAGCCGATGTGTATGTAGGTAGTTTTTATTGTACACATGTCGAGGCTGGGATTAGCCAACTCAATGGTAAGCTTCCCTGATTATGCGGTTGTATTATATGTGATTGGCGCAAGACTAATGACCTTGCCCAGAAATAAAGAAATCATTATGGAAAATTTAACAAGCCTCAGGACTTGCTAAATAAGGCCACGACCGGTTCCAGGTTGTAGTGCCGATGATGATGATTATATGTGAACCGATGAATTTTCTTTCAGGGAATTTATGATAAGTTTGGAGAGAATTCTTGTAGGGGATTTTAAGTGCGAAGTTATGCATGCAGGTAAGAATTCTCTGCTAGGGGACTTTAGCTAATTAAACTTGATCAATTTGATGCGTGAAGCATTTAAGGTGCTAATGCGGTTCGTTAGGTAAGTAGTCTGTTCGGTTTGGCGGAAACGACACTTATTTACCTTGGGGCTCGCCTTTGACGACAAGAGGCAGCACTGAGTTTTTTGTGCATTGAATTCTACTTGGTTATATATTCCCCACTGATATATCTTGTTGAGGTCTGAATTCAATGTATTAAGCATAAGTTGCTGGTTGGTAGTGACGTTCGGAGGGTTTGGGGGAGAGTGTTCGTATGAGTATGAGAAACTCAACGTGCTATCATCAGCAAACGAGTGAATTGGGTTGTGAATAATTGACAAGAGATAATTTATATAGATGAGGAAGAGAGTGGGTGAGAGTACCGAGCCCTGGGGAACACCGGGCCAGTAGAATAAGACAAATGGAAGAGTTTCCGCAGTGTTTAGCGAGTGAAGAACAACAGCTCTTCAAGAGAATTGGGGGAATGCCATCCGAATCAGCGGATTTGTTCGCGTTCAGCTCCTTGAGTGCACGGGCAACAGTACGCGTTCGGGAGTGAATCTGTAGCGGTTCTACGAACCATACAACTTCCTACAGGAGAGGTATCCTTTCCGCCAAGGAACTTTACTCACCTTTTTCAGCACACGTGCCCACAGAAACGTGTCCCAATAGTCATTACCACTCCTGTAATAAAGGTTATATGGCATTGCAGCGACGTTGAACCAGATATCAGAAAGCAAGGAACTTAACGTTCAAAAGCTTCCAATATCGGGTTCAACGCATCCATACATCTTATGCAAGAACAATTTCAAAAGGGCAGAAAAGCATCGCATCTAAGCAGTGCGCTAATGCAGCAAAGCATCGCATAGAGGTCACCAATCTCTCATCCTAAACATCAACGCGATGTTTCCCAAGAAATACCATTGTCGGTAAATAAACCGAACAACGGATGCCTATCCTGGTGGCTAATGAAAATTAACACCTAAACCCCTGGCATGATTCTAATGTTAAGGCACACTTACGCAAACAAAATGAATCGTTGCGCCGCTGATTAGCAGTCGAGCAACCATAAACTCTTAACACTATCCCCGATAGATGTTTATGAGTAGAAAGGCAAACAAAGCATTACATCCCATAGTCCGTGTACCCATCCGAATTGCATGCGATCCTTTGTCCGCATGCCAGATGTGTAGTACAAACAAACCAAAGAATGATCGGAGAATAAACGGCGGCATCCGATCAACAGACAAGGGGACAATTTTCCGACCACCAGCATGATGATAATGATCATGAGTAAAGATTTCTCCTTTTACAGAGACTATGGGTAATGCAGCTAACAGATACCTTGGGAAATTCTGTTAGCAGACAGGATGGGAAATTATGTGCAGAGATGCGCTGGGAAGATTTCCCTTGCCGATGGGGAACAAGAATTTAGTGGAAAAAGGTTAGTCGAACAGAGAGGAGCCCTACAAGGAGGTCGATTCGCGTGGCCGAATTTAAGAAAACATAACGATCGAAGATCGAGCGGAGACGTGAAAAACAATTAAAAGAATCGAAGGCAGATATGCAAGCTATTGAAGTGGGTTTACCTTTCAGGTGAAGGATATTAAAGGCTGGCTTAACGCTGCTCGATTGCAGGTAAGTGAAATGGCTTTGTTGGGTGAGGGGAAGGCAGGTTGATTTAAGGAAAATGGGTGGTTCGTTGGTAATGCTTAAAGAACCCCCACAGGATAACACAAGAAGCTAGAGATAAGAGCCCTCTTATAGTTGCTGGAGATTTCAACGCTTGGGCAGTAGAATGGGGAAGCACAAGTACCAACCGTAGAGGCAGGCACTACTTGAAGCCTTCGCAGTCCTAGATGTGGTGTTACTTAATGATGGTATTGATGACACCTTCATAAACGTGAGAGGCCGGTCCAAAATCGACATCACATTTGCCGGCTCCATGTTGGCAAGAAGTGTGGAGTGACGAGTTTTGGACATATGGGGTACGAGGTCCAGTCGCTGTCGTTAGCGCGGGTTCTACTCCCACCACCATAGTATCACGCCCGGTATTGTCACTAATTTGGAGGTAAACGTTCGATTCCGATGCACTCACACCACCGCCAGCGTCCAGGAATTTAACGAAGTCAACCAAAGTTCGGTCCAAACTATAACACAAAACGCAATTTTGTTCCAGCAGCCAATTTAGTATATTGAATATTATATTAAAGTAACAAATTCAAACGAAATGTCTTTATTGTTCTTAAACCTTGGAAATGTATATACATCGATGAAACAAATTAATTATTCTTTCTTGAACTTAATATTACACACTACGCGTGCGATACTTAAGATACGAATTAAGGGTCGTTGCGAATTTAATATAGTGCACTGCGAACGCGACACTTCTGTTGAGTTTATAATATATACACGATACAAATTAAAGTTCATAAAATATGCAAGGTACAAGTTAGTTATTCTTTTGCATGACCGCACACCGAGACGACTCACCAATGACTCCTGTTATCTCTTGGGACGCCCCACGAGAGATGTATGTTTTAATTAACGTGAAGGCGCAACCTACCCTCACGGAATCAATATCGCGATTAAGTATCGCCACCGAAGCGACAGAATTACCAAAATTCCATTCATCGCTTCGATGACCATATTAGGTAAGATTCCCTTTTGTATTCTGTTCTACTAGAAAGGGTTGAAACACACACACTATGATTGCTTCTGCTGCTCATCGTGTGTGTCCACAAGTATGCAGGCATAGGATCGATCCAATCTACATGTTCGCAGCAGGTGCAAGTATCTCATTCAAAAGGGGTTGTAATGTTTACACGATCAACGACTGCGTAAACCATTATTGCTGACCGTGTACATTACATTTCCATAAAAGGAAATGTTTATCCGACCAGCACTGTTTGGAACATTCATGCTGATCGGGCGCGCGTTGCTGTCGTCCTCTGATATGAATTGCCATGCACGTGTGTGGGAAAAATTCTTTCCTCTTGTGTGCATGGACGACGTCAAGCATTTATGTCGACTACGTAATGTTGTACCGAGTTGTATTTCAGGGGGCATTTCACTGGTGCCAATAAATTCGCTTGTCAATCGGGTGGTCGATCGATGTGGGTATAGGCGACAACAAAAATGAAGAAATATCTGCTGTGGTATGTGGCAGACACATTAGGAGGTATTTCTTTGATACTGTTTGGGAAATGTTGTTTGCTCTATTTGCAACCGTATTGCCTTTAAGGGACATAGTGCGTCTTTCGCGACTATGCCCTTGTGGTAGATGTCCGATTTTGCTGATGAAATTTCATGTCAGCGGGCATTATGTTTCACAGGTTTTTCTGGTGTTATGGTATGACTAAGGCAGGTAAGTACACGCTTTTTATGTAGTAGGACGCGTGAGGAAACGGTTACCTGGTGGTAAATGAGAAGGTAAGTAGTGACGTTCAAAAGAACCGCCACAGACACCTACACCCATAGTGACCACCAAGCCGTGATGTACGAAATATTATCGCACAGGGGATTCATCATTAGCAAATTGGCGAAGAAAGCCCAGAAAAATGGATGGAAAGAGAAGGACCTCGATGCGGAACTGTTCGATTATATACTGGAAAATCAAATTGCACAGTTTGACGCAGAGGCCGATGCGAACAGGCAGGCTGGAAAAGTCATGAAGTGGCTAACTACCGCATGTGATCCTTCTATGCCACGAAAAAGACAACCAGCAGGGGCTATCAAACCAGTGTATTGGTGGAACTCAGAAATCGCCTACGTGCGATCGGAGTGCAACAGATTACGACGGTTGCAACAAAGAGCAAGAAACCGTAAAACCTACCCACAGTTGCATGCGGAATTCGTCAACAAACGGAAAGAGTTGAGGAATGTAATCCGCAAAAGTAAATATGACGCGTTCTGCTTCCTAAGGGATGAATTAAATAACAACCCATGAGGCAGCGCCTACAGGATAGTCATGAAAAGACTACAGAACAACAGTAGTCAAATGCAGGCACAGCCTGCCTTCAAACAGGACAATTTCCTAAACGATGGAAAAAACAGCGACTTGTGCTTATACCCAAAGGAGTCAAGAATCCAGAGGCACTGTCGTCTTATCACCCGTTGTGCATGTTGGACACGATAGGAAAACTGCTTGAGCGAATAATTGCCATTCGCTTGGAACAATTCACTGAGGGAACATTGGGGCTCTCTGAATCGCAGTTTGGGTTCCGGAAAGGTGGATCAACCGGTAAGGCACTATCTGTGGTGTGCGACATCGCTCGCAATGCGTTGGCTGGAGCACGATGACTAGGTGGTACAAAAAAATATTGCACGGGGTTAGAATTAGTGGGTACGCATATGAGTTGACAATAGTGGCCGTAGCTAAACATCTAGATGGTCTGGAAAATATTTGCTCCCAAGCAATCCAGAGCATTAAATGCGGGCTAGATATGGCCGGACTGAAACTAGCTGGATATAAGACTGTTGCAAATGCAACATGAGAGTCAAATAAAACACAACACAGGCAACGACATAACCCTAGTAATAGATAACATTGTCAACGATAGAATTTAAATAGATCAGTTGACGGCGCAAATGTTATCTCGCGCTTAAGGGTATGCAACGGAAAGCTTGCGCTGATAAAGTTGCGATTCGAGTCGAGCTTTCACATCAGTTATCTACTCTGAGACTCAAGAACAATCTCAGGCAACGGGGAACACAGCAAAAAGAGGCGAAGAGGGACCGTTGCCAACTGGTATTTTGATTTTTCAAGCAAAGGCACGGTTGTGACGGGAAGTTGCCGCAAAAAAGAACCGAAAACAACATTCTACGGAAAACCGGAGGTAAAGGAATTTCAAAGTATAAAAAAGGAACTAATTGTATTGTAAAGTTCGTTATTGTATAAACCACTCAGGTGAGATATTCATCCACCATAATAAATTAGCAATTTATAACGTTTTATTAATCGTTTTCTTTCTTTTGTTGGATCGGAACGATCATAAATTTGGTCCATCGAGCCGAATTCTCTTAGAAAGCTACAAAGAAGTGCCTTAATACAAGTTCCTGGATTACAAGCAACCGAAGCTGTTCCTGGAGTACAAAAGAAGTGCCTTATTACAAGTTCCTGGATTACAAGCAATCGAAGCTGTTCCTGGAGTACAAAGAAGTGCCTTAATACAAGTTCCTGGATTACAAGCAACGGAAGCTGTTCCTGGAGTACAAAGAAGTGCCTTAATACAAGTTCCTGGATTACAAAAGAAGTGCCTTAATACAAGTTCCTGGATTACAAGCAACCGAAGCTGTTCCTGGAGTACAAAGAAGTGCCTTAATACAAGTTCCTGGATTACAAGCAACGGAAGCTGTTGTTGGAGTACAAAGAAGTGCCTTAATACAAGTTCCTGGATTACAAAAGAAGTGCCTTATTACAAGTTCCTGGATTACAAGCAACCGAAGCTGTTCCTGGAGTACAAAGAAGTGCCTTATTACAATCAGCAAGCTGTTCCTGGATTACAAAGAAGTGCCTTATTACAAGTTCCTGGATTACAATCAACAAGCTGTTCCTGGATTACAAAGAAGTGCCTTATTACGAATTCCTGGATTACAAAAGAAGTGCCTTATCACAAGTGATTTGGTGACATAGAAGTGCATCTGAGCGGCAAACTGTTCCTGGAAGTGAACCAATTCTGCGGCATCCTGCAAATTGCTAAGCCGTTTCCGACCTATGACGGAGCAACTCTCAAATCAAGGGTGAGTGATATAATAATTTATCTTAAATAAACGATCCTAGTGATCTTAATTGAAAAATACCTGTGGTTGTGTGTGCCAGTCGACAATTTTGTTTTATCGGAAGTTCGGAAAAAGTATCTGTGGTTGTGTGTGACAGGCGGCAATTTTATTTTTGTCGGAAGATCAGGAGAGTATCTGTGGTTGTGTGTGGCCAGTCAGCAATTTGGAGATTATACGATAGAGTTTATTGGAATTTCTAGAGGAATCTTGTGGTGTGTCAATCATCGTCGCAGTTCTAGAAGGATTTAGTGGTTGTTCGGTCGTGATTACGTAGCAGTTTCCTATTTGTGCTCGATTCCGATTATTGGCTGTGTGTTCTCGGTCGGGGAGGTCGCAACGTTGGACTGTCTTTTTTCTCTTTTCTTGAGTTTTGTTCACTTGAGTTGATCAACGGGGCTGCGTGTACCTTCAACAACAGCAAGGGATTTACGAAAACCACCCGATTTGCTCGGTTAACGGTCAAGCTTTGAAGACAACATTTTTGTGGAAATCAATTCATCCGTTTAGTTTCGGCGGTCACCACATCGGTCTTCGGGAACGTGAAGAGTGAGCTGACGAGTGCGACTGAGTGAGTAACGATAAGGGAAAAGAGGAACAGGTGAAAAAGGGTGGAGAAATGAGCAAGGCACGATTGGCCAACTGGATCGACTCCATAACAGCCATCGCCACAGAATTAACCGCTGATCACAAGGCATATCTGGCCTTGGATCAATTAGCTAAAAACATTCATATGAATGAAGCGCGGTTAAAGAATTTAGAACACTCCTTTGAAGAAGCAAGAGAGTTGCACCAGAAAATAATTGCAGCACCGAGCGACGACGCGAAATCGAAATATATGGAAGAGCTAACATTCCATAAGTTGAAGGAGCTATATTACGGCTATTCATCGGAATTAAAGGCGCAAATGCCGAACACGGGAGGTCAACAACAGTTGCACTGCTCGTTCAATAGTTCAGTTGGAGGAAGCAAGGATCCAACTACTGAGATGAGGCTCCCGCCAATCAAGATTCCGTCTTTCTCTGGCTCTTTTAAGACATGGCCAGAATTCAAGAGCCTTTTCGAGAGTCTCATCATTGGGAACTCAACTTTGTCCGATGTGCAAAGGCTTCACTATCTGAAGGCCAACTTGAACGGAGAGGCTGAACGTTTGCTGAGGAACACCGCAATCGTCGACGGGAATTTTGGGTCGGCATGGGCAACCTTAGTAAAGCGTTACCAGAACGTAAGGTTGCTAAAGGATAACCAGTTCGGATTGCTGTTTGACCAACCATCATTAGGTCATGAATCGGCCGATGGCATTAGGTCTCTGGTGGATACCACGAACGAGGCAAGGCAATCATTACAGAACCTCGGTGTTCCAATCGCCTCATGGGAAGATGTCTTGATATATCAGACAATCCAAAAACTCCCCCTTAAAACACGAGGTTTGTGGGAATCCCACATCTCATCATACGTGGATTATCCGACCTACAGCATACTGGAGGAGTTCCTGCTTACAAGAATCAGAACTTTGGAAGTCATGGGGCAAACATCGTCAGCCATAGCTCACGGAGTCTCCCGAAGTAAACGATCTGAGGTTCGCGTCCACAATTCAGCAATTCCCGATTGTTCAATGTGTTCGGGATCACATTTAATTCACAACTGCTTTAAGTTCAAGGCACTCAGTCCTCGCAAGAGATGGGACATTGTGAATAAGCACCAATTGTGCATCAATTGCCTTTCAAGGGCTCATAAACGTCAGGAGTGCATAAGCAAATTTACGTGTAGGCACTGCAAACGGAAACACCATTCGTTGCTACATTTGAACGAGGAGAAGGGTGTATTCCAAGGGAAGGGGATCGCTTCTACAACGAGCACCACGATTACTCCATCATCGGACTCTGCAGACTCGCAACAATTAGCCACAGGATGTAAAACCAATCGCACTGCAACGCAAGCTTGCAACACTTACGTGGCCGAAACTAACCGCACAAGGACTGCTCTGTTGGCCACAGCACTAATTAAGGTATTCACGGCGAGGGGACAGCCGGTAGTGCTTCGAGCTCTGTTGGACCCTGGGTCGGAAGCTTCTTTTACCTCTGAAGCTATAGCACAACGATTGGGCCTCAGAAGAGAACGGAGTCACGTGAACGTTTTCGGCATTGGAGCGGCTAAGGCCAGCATTGCTAAACACAAGGTGTCTCTCACAGTTCATTCGTTGACAAATGAGAACTTCAAATTGGATTTGACGGCATTGGTATTACCCAAGTTAACAATGAATCTTCCAACACACCAACTTTCTTGTACTGATTGGCCGCACTTCAAACATTTACAGCTAGCTGATCCGACATACTACAAACCAAGTAAAATCGACATTTTGCTTGGCAGTGATGTTTATCCATCAATCTTACTGGCGGGCTTGGTCAAGGGTGGCTCAGGTACCCCTATGGCACAACAAACGGAGTTTGGATGGGTACTATCTGGCCACATAATTACTAATGAGCATTCCGCTATCAGGGTTCATCACACGTTCACCAGGGAGCCTGAATTGAACGAAATTATGCAGAGGTTCTGGGAACTAGAAGAGGTGTCAGGAAGAAAACCGCTGTCACCACAAGAAGAACAGTGTGAAACCCACTACAGCCGAACTCACCAGCGCCATGTGGACGGAAAATACATCGTTCGATTACCCTTTAAGGAAGGAATGTGCCCGGTGTTGGGGTTGTCACATCGATCAGCGCTTGTGAGGTTCCTACAACTGGAAAAAAGGTTCCAAGCCAACACTTTATTCTACGAAGAGTACAAAAGGGTATTTCAAGAATACAAGGACCTGGGGCACATGAATGAGATAGACTCCGCCTTACCTAACAGACACCACTATTTCATGCCGCACCACGCGGTGATTAAAGAAACCAGTTCAACCACAAGGTTGCGGATCGTTTTCGACGCCTCTTGTAGAACTTCGGATGGGACGTCGCTTAATGACCACTTGTTAAACGGACCACGACTCCAGGATGACATTTTCGACCACATTCTGAGATTCCGAAGACACAAGGTAGCTTTCGTAGCAGACATTCATAAAATGTACCGCCAAATCTGGGTGCCACCGGAGGATGCTTCTTACCAGCTTGTGTTGTGGAGAGACACGGAAGGAGAAACCATCAAAACTTACAAACTAAACACGGTCACGTTCGGCACCGCTGCCGCACCATACCTGGCAGTACGCACTCTTCTACAATTGGCATTGGACGAACGAGCTGACTATCCGATATCCTCACAGATTGTTTCCCAAAATTTTTATGTCGACGACGTCATGCACGGAGCAGACTCAGAAGACGAGGCCATGATAATGCGAGACCAACTCGTGGCATTGTTGCAACGTGGGGGATTCCCACTTAGAAAATGGGCCAGCAATAGTGAACGATTAATGCTCACTATTCCAGAGGAAGATAGAGAGGTCCAGGTGCCACTCTCGATTGACAAGGGAAAAACAATAAAAACTCTGGGAATCCAATGGCACCCTGGAAGGGACACCTTTTCATTCAGAGTAGGTCTGCAGGAATCAAAAATTCCAACGAAGAGATCGATTCTGTCAGACATTGCTCGCTTATACGACCCGATAGGTTGGATATCACCCTGCATCATCATTGGCAAAATAATTATGCAAGACATTTGGAAGCAGGACCAAGATTGGGACAGCCAACTTCCACCAACAATTGTTGCGGCATGGTCCAAGTTGAAAACCGAACTGAATGCTCTCAACAACATAGAGATTCCTAGATGGGTCAACATCACCGCGCGAGCAACTCTTGAGATCCATGGCTTCTGCGACGCTTCGGAAAGGGCATATGCCGCGGTAGTGTACCTTCGGTCAATGGATGAGCAAAGGGCGTCAATTGAGTTGCTCGTTTCAAAGACGAGGGTGGCACCACTCAAAAGCAAGTCACTAGCACGATTGGAGTTGTGCGGAGCTCATCTATTGACACACCTGATCGCGCACACGATAAAGAAGATGGACCTTCAATCGGCGAAGGTATTTGCTTGGTCGGACTCGCAAATCACGCTTGCATGGATTCAGGGTCCACCACACATACGAACTACCTTCGTGGCTAACAGAGTAGCAGAGATTCAGGAAATGATAGACCCTAGCTGCTGGAGATATGTACCATCGAAGGAGAATCCGGCGGACATGGCGTCCAGAGGACTCTCTCCAACGGAGATTCTCGGGAAGCGGCAATGGTGGCATGGGCCCGATTTTCTCCGGACATTTGACGGCCATCATGCACACACACAGGAGATACAGTCCACGAAACTTGAGTTAAGGGCTAGGGAGCCATATAAGAGGAAAAATGAATTTATCGCAACTGGATACCCCATCAGAAATGTGTTTCAGCTTTGCTTACATTTTACCGCTCTGGAAGACAACGCATTGTTCAACCGATTTTCGTCGCTACCGCGTTTACTTCGAGCTACAGCTTACTGGCTTCGATTCATTGCAAACCTACGGTTGAAGGCCACTAAGAGGCCGGGTGGTGCCACTGGACCGCTCACGGTGGAAGAGATTTCGTCATCGCAAGCACGATTAGTCAAGATCGTGCAACAGGATTTTTTTGACGACGAGATTAAGAGAATCACAAAGGGGGAAACATTAATAAAGGGAAGCAAGATAGCACGACTCTCCCCTATATTGGATGAGAAGGGGGTTCTGCGAGTCGGGGGGCGATTGGAAAATGCAGATCTACCTTATTCACAACGCCACCCGATCATACTGCCTTCCAACACGTTCTTAACGTCCCTGATCATCAACAATGCGCACTTGAAAACGCTGCACGGGGGACAACAATTGATGATGGCAACGCTTCGAACTGAATACTGGATAGTACATCTCAAGTCCAGCGTCAAGGCTTGCATTCATAAATGTTTGAAGTGCTACCGATACAAGTCAAAACAAATGCAACAAAAGATGGGTGATCTACCCCCACCTCGTGTCAACCAGTCACGCCCCTTTCAAACTTCAGGAGTGGACTATGCCGGCCCAGTACAGCTTAAGGCATGGAAGGGAAGGTGTAACAAAATCACCAAAGCGTACATAGCCATTTTTGTATGCTTCTGCACGAAGGCAGTGCACCTCGAACTTGTCAGCGATTATAGTACAGCCGCCTTTCTGGCGGCTTTCAAGCGCTTCACGGCGCGCCGTGGAATCTGTACGCACATCTATAGCGACTGCGGGACCAACTTCCAAGGAGCGGCCAAGGTGATAAAGAGGGAACAGGCACACCTCTCAAAACAATGGACCGATGACATCGTTAGGCAGATTCAAAACAATGGCACGAGTGATAGGACACTACATTTTAACATATGAGGAATATCTAACCGTACTGGCTCAAGTTGAGGCCTGTCTAAATTCACGTCCACTCTGCCCAATTTCTGAAGATCCAGAAGACTTATCCATTTTAACACCAGGACATTTCCTAATTGGTACTGCACTCAACACCACACCGGAAGGTGATTTGACCCAGACTGGGCCCAACCACTTGAACAGATGGCAATTGATGCAGAAAATACAGCAGGATTTCTGGAAAAAATGGAAGGCTGAATACCTTACTAGGCTTCAGCAACGACCAAAATGGCTTGCACCAAATCCAGAACTGAAAATAGGTAGCTTGGTGCTCTTACCTGATGAGCAATCACCACCTACTCTGTGGCGACTAGGTAGAATCGTAGCCACGCATCCAGGAGCCGATGCAAGAATTCGTGTTGTCACGGTGAAAACTGCTACTACAATTTTGAAGCGCCCAATAACAAAACTCTGTCTCTTGCCCATGGTCAATTAGACACACACACACACACACACACACACACACACACACACACACACACACACACAATATGAAATGCCACTGCACCTCAACCAAATAACGAATTAACTAATAATTCAAGAATCATCACCAACTCACCACCCTCCCTCACCTGTTCACATCGCTTCCCGTTCAGGAGCGAAACAAACAAGGAACTTAATTCGTATCCAATCACCAATCGCGGATAAGACACCGCTGGGTTGACACATCATCGCTGTCCCGGCAGGATGTTGCAAATGCAACATGAGAGTCAAATAAAACACAACACAGGCAACGACATAACCCTAGTAATAGATAACATTGTCAACGATAGAATTTAAATAGATCAGTTGACGGCGCAAATGTTATCTCGCGCTTAAGGGTATGCAACGGAAAGCTTGCGCTGATAAAGTTGCGATTCGAGTCGAGCTTTCACATCAGTTATCTACTCTGAGACTCAAGAACAATCTCAGGCAACGGGGAACACAGCAAAAAGAGGCGAAGAGGGACCGTTGCCAACTGGTATTTTGATTTTTCAAGCAAAGGCACGGTTGTGACGGGAAGTTGCCGCAAAAAAGAACCGAAAACAACATTCTACGGAAAACCGGAGGTAAAGGAATTTCAAAGTATAAAAAAGGAACTAATTGTATTGTAAAGTTCGTTATTGTATAAACCACTCAGGTGAGATATTCATCCACCATAATAAATTAGCAATTTATAACGTTTTATTAATCGTTTTCTTTCTTTTGTTGGATCGGAACGATCAAAGACGGAGGCAGTTTTAATAAGCAGCCGCAAGAAAGTTGAACACATTGATTTGGAAATAGAAGGACAAATAACCAGATCCAGTCCATATATTAAATATTTTGGTGTTACACTCGACAACAGGTTGAGCTTCAAGGAACACCTGAGGAAAACGAGTGAAAAAACGGCAAGAGTATTTAGCGTTTTGGCGAGACTGCTACCCCATGTTGGAGGACCCGGCCCCAAATAAGGAAACTCATAGCCAGTGTCAACACCTCCATTATAATGTATGTAGCTCACATATGGGCAGAAGGCGCATAGTATAAGTCGTACATGAGGGGAGTGAATACAGTGCATATGCTGGCATCACTAAGAGTATGCTGTGCATTCCGAACGGTATCCGAAGATGCCATAAATATTTTGGGTGGGAGGACACCACCTGACATTGCAACTAAAGAAAACGCTGCATTGCATAAGGTCTCACAAGAGAATCGTCGGAGAATGCGGTCACAATTAGAGCTCTCAAGCCTAAGATAATGGCAACGATGATGGGATTCTTCCACCAAAGGAAAATGGGCCCACACCATGATACCTGATGTAGAAACATGTTTGAAAAGGAAACATGGCGAGCTGAATTACCACTTGACTCATCTAATATCAGGACATGGATGCGTTCGGGAATACTTGCACAGGTATAAACATGTGAATCACACATACTGCATGTATTGCGAAGGCAAAATAGAAAATGCGGAACTCGTGCTCGCAGAGTGAGTGAGATTCGAGACCGCACGAACGATTTTGGAGAGAAATATGAGACGGACAGTTACTCCGGAGGAGTAATAGAATACATGCTGAGTTCAAAACAGGTATGATCCGTAACAAATGGTATTCTCTGTGAAATTATGCAGCAGTTGCGACGCGACAAGCGGAGTAACAGGTAAACTCCCTCCGCCCCGCGATGGAATATCTAAAAGAAAGTTCCGCGGGAATCAACGGGAATATGAGCCTGGCGGAAGGCGGTTTTAGTCGTTAAAAACCCGGCATGCCTCTGGATCTGTCCAGAGGTATCTTTTGACTTCCTACCGAAATAAAATTTAAAAAAAAAAAAAATGAACAACCCGACGTGTTCTTAAGGGGGTATTCTGGTCTAGACGAACGAATTTAACGCAATTTTTGATACACGATACACGGCCGAGACTATTAAACACCAACATTCATAACAGATATATGGCGCCAGACTAATGACCTTGCCCGGAAGAACAAATTATTATGGAAAAATTTAACAAGCCTCGGGACTTGCTAAATAAGGCCAAGACCGGGTCCCGGTTGTAGTGCCGATGATGATGATGAGTCATAACAGAAATTGTTTACAGACAATTGAATACGACAGTGACCACTGTGCATTCACGGTCTTAATAAAGCTTCCGAACGAACTGGCAGAACTGAAGGAGTTCGTGGTCCCACAACCGTACAACTACGGGGCAATGCGATGGCCACGATTCACCAGATCATTTATAATAGAATTACGTTCCAACGATATCAATCTACCAACAAACAGAAACCGGACGAATGAAGAATTCAACAAATGCATTCAACAAATGAACGAAACTATAAAACAAACAATGAACAAAACAATTCCTAAAACAACAGAACCGGTCAGAAAACCAGGATTTTTATTTTTTAATTTAATCGAAACTAATACTTAACGCTAACTTAATCTAGCTTAACCTAATTGATATTGTAGCGAGCTTAAGGTTCGCTGGATTAATTATTTTAAAATAAATAAGAGCCGTTAAATCGATTCTGAATTAATGTGACATTTTATTAGTCCGTAATAACAATCGTTACTTTTTATCGCATACTTAACGTTTTCTTTATATTTTACTGCTTACTTCTCGCTCGAGACTTATCGCTTGTTTCACGTTCTACTTCTTACTCATCACTATGAAAAGAAAAAAAAATTGTGGCGAGAAGGCCGAATTTAGCGAGACAGGACATATGTGTCCTTCATCTTGTCTCTGACTTCTGGTCATCTTGCGATAACCAGAATCACCCACATCCGTGAGGATGTTGGGCTCGGTCTCGCGGCATCTGAAAAGAGTAGAAAAAAAGGGGGTATCCAAGGATAGTGTGGACAGTGTTAGTCCAAGTGTTCTCTAACTACTTTTATAGAGGGATGGTGGGAAAGAAATCATACAAGACCGGTGGGTCTTGGGTGCGGTAGTAAACGCAGATCACGTCTTTGGCGTATGATAATCTGCTCTTTGGTCGGTGTGTATGTTTGTGTTTGTGCCGTCTTGTACTGTGCGTTCGTGTGTTTGGTTTGTTAATAGTAGACCCTATGGGATGGGTCCAGGAATCCTCTATTATAGAGGGGAATGTTGTTGGGAAGGGTGCTTTCTTCAGTTTTGTACTGAAGAAGAAACTGTGGGGGGTTGATCCGAAGAGATCGTGAGAGAGAAGGGTCGGTCAAGAACGCAAGAGTCCCGTACAAGTAGGTTCTCGCTGTTCTGAATGTTTTCGAGGTACTTATATGCTAATTGAAGCAAGTACTCGTCGATAGGGGTAATGGAGGCGCCTTCGTATAGGTGAGAGTTGGGGTAATGATGACCGTCAGGCATTCTAGAGTGATTGGTGCATCTTCTGAGGAGTTTTCTTTCGAAAGCTCAAAGTCTTTCCATTTGAGCCGAAGATATGCCGGACCATATGGGAAAGGCGTACGATATTCCAGATCGGATTAGCTGCTTATAGCAGAGAAGCTTAACTTTGGTGTCAACTTTGTTCCTCCACTTCAAGATGTTGTGCAGTTGATTAGACCGACCGAGACCCCTTTGGAGAATATGGGTCACATGTTTGATGAAATTAATTTTTGGGGTATAAGTGACCCCGAGATATTTCATCTTGTCCTGTGGTCTAATCGTAGTATCTCCCATTTTTATTCGAATATTCTGTGAATATCGAGAAGTAGGTTGGGAGTGTTTACTACTCAGAATTATGGCTACTGCTTTGGATGGATTAAGTCGGATTTTCCATCGACTGTAATACTGATACAGTTCGTTCAAGTGACGGTTGAGTCGATTTGTTGCGAGGTTAGGGCCTTTGGTTGACGTGCACATCAGGACGTCATCCGCATAGCATATTTGGTTTACTCTCCCGTCCACAGGGCGGGGAATATCGGAGGTGTAAATATTGAATAAGATGGGGCCTAGAATGGAGCCCTGTGGTACGCCTGCAGCGGCGTGAAAAGTTCGGGAAAGCTTTCCATTAATTCTAACTTGGAAGGTTCTGTTTCGAACGAACTGGTAGTTGATGCTACATAACGTTCTACTGAGGCCAGTATTCAGTAGTTTAGAGGCGAGACCTTCGATCCAAGTCGTATCAAAAGCTTTTTCAATGTCTAGGCTTACCGCAACGGTGGGTTCCTTATTAAAGAGCCCCACGCAGACGTGGTTTTGAAATAAATTGAGAGCCATAGTGGTGCTGTGCGCTCTTCGAAATCCGAATCGGAAATCAGGTATTAGGTGCCTGGGACTGACAAAGTTATTTAGCTTCTCGTATATGAATTTTTCATATATTTTGCTGATGCAAGTGAGAAGCGAGATAGGGCGAAAGCTTGAGGGGTGATACGTTGGTTTCCCAACTTTTGCTATTGGACAAATAATAGCGTGCCTCCAAGCTTGGGGAAAGTACCCCATGTTGTAAGCATGGTTGAACAGAATGGAGAGCTTTATAAAGAATAAGGCAGAAAGCCTTCGCAACGAGTGGTGTGACATGTTGTCGATACCAGGTGACTTCTTAAGGTTTTAAGATTTAACCAGATTCTGCAGGGTATTTGGTGTTATAGCGTTTGAAATAATAGTGAAGAAGATCGTGTGATTCGAACTGACGCTATGACAGCTCGAATCACGAAAAAAAATTGTACCTAAGCGTTACACACCAGGCTACTGACCGTGTTTAGAATTTGATTTCCAAACTCGACTATATTCCACTGGTGTGAATTATTTTTATTTTATCGCTTGGTATACGGTTCTGATGTATTTTTCTTATTCGATTTTTCTCGTTCGGTGTTCTTCACTATTTTTGCTTGTGAATTGTGTGTGTATCTGTTCGAATCGCTACAGTGTGATGAAACCGTGACCTTTATCACGTGTGTCATCGAAGTATGCACTGTTAGTCGGGTTAAAGACAACAATTGGCTCGTTGAAGTCGTCCAACTTACTGTGGACCTCTGAACTAACGATTGCATTAGTTTCCGGGTCGCCATCTTGGAGAGTGAGTTTGTGATTGTTTTAGAAGGTCTCTCCGATGATATTTGCTTTATTGGTGTCGTTATTGACAACAACACCATTGTGCATAATTGGCCCAGTGATGCGGGAAGTGCCACATATCTTTTTAACATTTTTATAAACGTTCTGGTCCATCTGAATACCCTTCAGCTTGTCTTCCAATTACTAATCACTATGCTCTGTGTGCGGCGTATTTATACTGTTTCAGCGTTTTCGTTTCCGTCCGTTCCACTGCCTTGAATGTTCTACTGTTCCTAGTCTCCAGTTTTCCATTACTTTATAGAATATTCTAGTACTCTGTTTCGGACTCTCTAGAATATTCTAGTACTGATTGACATATGCGTCACAATATTATAATAAGTTAAATATGTTATGTGAGTTGGGGAATATAGGGATTGATGGTTAAGGAGTTGTGTTGGCGTGGGATATGGTCAGTTAGTGGTCTTGTGGGGGTTTAGGTCTGGGTGCCGACGTACGCCGCATGGTTCACTTTATCCCCAGCGATGTTCCGTCGAAGACTGTTCGTAAGAATACCCAAGAGAAAATGAGCGCACACAGTATCAAAAGGGTAAACACTCGTATATTGTTGTTGTCATTGATGTTTTATTTTCTTTATTGTTAACATTAATAGAGTACTTCTGGTATTGAGTTTATCTTATCTGTATGTTTGAAACGTCTATTAACTCTGCTAATTATGAATCATTACACAGGATCGCTTTCCTTCTTGATCTTGTTTCACAGAAAGGCTAACTTAATTAACATTGTTTGAGTATTACGAATCACGATCACCGACGGCTTTATAATGTCTTTTCAAATTATTTTATATTTCCACCACACACCAACCGGGGGAACCAAAACTAGATTCAGCAGCTCAGCACAACACTCCGGGTTTGATAAAAGGCGACTTCTCTCCTTGGGGGGTGGAATTTCACTTCCGCAGCCCTGGGAATATTTAATCCTTGCTTGGATATATTCACGACACTGTTCGTCGCTTTATTAATTGGTTCTAATTTAGGTATATTTAACAGAGGACAGATGCGGGATTAAGGATTTAATTTGGTAAGGACTGTTTTTGCGCCCGCGCAGAGACTTTGTTCTAATAGATCTGTGTGCACTTCCGTGGTTAAAACTCGGCTCGCGATATAGACTTGGCTCTGAGAACGACACACTACGGGGCAAGGAAGAGGGAAGGACGTGCCTTCTGTAGTGGTTGGACAACGACTGATTAATGAATGGAAAGAATCTATTCATCGCGTCCTGGCGGTTGAGTCATAGCAGAAATAAACCCACTGCCACTTCCTAGGAACTCGAAGGGGATTGGTATGCTTGCATAGGGAATTCAGTTCCAGGGAATCCCGTATAAGCTGAGTTGGATTCGTTGGTTGTGCATACCGGGAAATTGATTTTGGCGGCATAGCCAAGTATGATCAAGGGTCTTGATTGTTGTGATCCTTTCGTGGAAAATTAGCTGACGCTTGGTTGCGAGCGAGAAGTGTAGTTTAAGGAGGAAATGAACCGAAATGGTTTTTGGGGGAAATTGGAATTGCTTGGGTGCGAGCAAGTAATATTATAGCGTTCTACGAACGCACAATTCCGCGCAGGTAAGGTCCTACCTTCAAAGAACTTACTTACCCGAGAGCGTTGCACGCGCCCACAGACGCGTGCCCCAAAGTCCCACCATAGGGCCTGCAACTCGCAGCCAACGTTGAGACCGACACCAAAAAGCAAGGAACTTAACGTCCCCAAAGCTTTTAATGCCAAGCTCAACATTCGTAAGTCATCATACCTGAAACAAAAAAGAAACATTCAATCTGCCTGCGCCCAGGAACATGCCATTGAATTGGCAATTTCAAACGTCTACGCAATGAAAATGAGCCGATCAACGGTGCACGTGTCGGTAGTCTACCACAAAGACCACCGTCGTTACAATAATGTATGTTGGTCATCCGCTACCAAATTCCTCGAAAACGTAAACATCTCAACGAGATACGACGTGAATTTGTGCGAGGGTAAAAATAACAAAAGGAACTACTCCTATCCCACGGTGCCTTTTTTGTATTTCACACCCATTAGAAAGATCTAATGGATTTCGGGTGTATTGACAAAAGTCAAACAAAACCCATGAACCATACGTCCATTCAAATTGCAGGATATCTTTCGGCCTTCGCGCCAGATGTGTTATGTAAATAAGGCGGCATACAATCGCCAACCGTCGAACTGAATTTCGACCACCACCACGGATGGTGATAATGATGTTCGATGATGAGCGAGTTTCTTCTTTCAGGAATGAAAAATCAACCCCTGGGACGTAATAACATGCTGCTAACAGAAATTCGGAAGTTCTGTTAGCAGAGCAATTAGGGAAATTTTTCCGTGTAGATACAGATACCAGTTTTGAATCTGGATATCTGTGCGAGCAGACAGTTAGTGAGATTCGAATCGTCAAGGAGTCGAGTAACAGCATCCACCCTGCCGGGTCCTCGATATCAAAACGAAGAGTGTGTCGCCGCGAATTTTAGTTGAGTCCAAAAGGGTTGTGTGATAACAAAGTGAACTGGATGTAATAAATACGCATACTGCCCGCTAATGAATATCTTTACTGCTGGTTAATAAAGACATATACTGTGCGTTGATAAATACCTAGGCTTGTGCGTTAATAAATGCATGTACTGAAAATTTAAAGGCGTCTTTTATTTTATGTGGACAGTGTTCGGCGGAACACTCCTTCGACTAAGACAAAGATATTTCCGCCAAAATATAATTTAGGTAAGATATTAACTGAAGTAATTTCGGGGAAATGTATGCGGCTCGGTATAGTTAGTGGTGATGGTTAATGTTCCGTTGTAGGTTTGAATATGGTTTTTTTTTTTTAACAGCATATGAATTTCGGGGAAATTAAGATTGCTTGGTCGGAAGGAAAATATAAGTTAAGTAAGGAATTGACCGAAGCGATTTGGGGAAAATGTATGTGGGGTGATGTAATTGAGGGAGATGATTAATATTCCGTTGTAAATTCGGATATGCGTTCATTACAGAATATGGTTTTCGGGGAAAATTAGAATTGCTTGGTCGCAACCAAGAAATATGGTTTAGATGAAGAATTGATCGAAGCAATTTTGGGAAAATGTATGCGGGGATGATTTAGAATATAGTCTGTTGAATTGTATTCTGTGGCGGGTTTTGGAGTGTGTTTATTGCAAAGTTTGGTATGTATGCTATTGCGGATTTTGCATGGGGAGTTGGGCTAAGGTAACGCGCTGTTAGCGGTCAAGATTGGTTGGAATTGTGGGTTGGTTCTCCGTGTGATATAGGGAACCCACACAGTCTCGGGTGGGGTAACACTCTCCGGTTGTTCGTTAAAACGCAGAATGTAGGAGAATGGTTGTATGTTACAGTATTTGAACTGATTGGGTGCCAGCTTGGTGTTATAGTACACAACCTCGTTGGAGTCATTAACCAATCTTCTAGAGGTGAAGAGAGTTCTGGTGTGGAGACAATTCAGGTAGTAAGCAGTACCGGAAAATATCATCTTGTATACACAACAATTCACAGGAAAAAGAGCAGGCTGCTAACAAAACTAAAATAATTATACAATCAGTTTACAGTGTTTGAAATAATAGTGAAGAAGAACGTGTGATTCGAACTGACGCTATGACAGTTTGAATCACCAAAAATTGAGCCTAAGCGTTACCCATCAGGCTACTGGCCGATTTTAGAATTTGATTTTTAAACTCGACTATACTCCACTGATGTGAATTGTTATGTTATCGCTTGGTATACGGCTCCGATGTATTTTCTTATTCGATTCTCGTTCGGTGTTCTTCACTATTTTTGCTTGTGAATTGTGTGTGTATCTGTTAGAGACGCCACAAGTTTACTGACAGATACGACCAGGAGATAATATCACCGGAATCCCGATTAAAAAACCTCCAACAATGACTAAAAGCTAATTATATATTAGCAACAAATTTGTATTGGAACAACAGAATACAGGCTATAAAATGTAACAACTCGAACATGTTCCCACAACTTAATAAGATATTGACGAGAAGTAATCAAAATGAGATTCAGTAATGACGAAAAGAAACAAATGTTAATCAACATAGGCATAGATACAAAGAACGCTATTCTCGGCAATGAGCTCTTCGTGATGAAAGTCCTTTGGCAAAGGCGAACGCTGTGGGGGCTGTCTTCGAGGAAATGTACAAGGCGAATGAAAATACATGCCGAAACTACTACTTGGAGAATAGAGTTTTATTAGATAACTTGCACCTTTGGAACGAAATTTCAAATTGGCAATCAGAGAATCTCGGATTTTTTTTAACATTTACCGTGGGTGTCTGTTTGATCGAGTTGGAAAAAACCTTCGACACCATTTGGCTTGAAGGATTATACTACAAGATTGTCAGACAAGGCATGTATAAACCTTTACTCTGTATGCCTTATGATGTGTTAAATAACGGTGTTAAAAGTGGCAAAGTGACCTCCAGCATAACGTATAATATCAAGAATGGTTTACAATAGGGAGCGGTACTTTCACCGATTCTTTTTAACATTTACGTAAGCGACATATTAAGCGCACTTCGCGACGCAATTGCGTACGCTGACGATCTTATAATTTATAAAACAGCTCCAAAAATTAAAATCATAAACAGTTTACTGCAGCGCGACTTTAATAAGTTGCAGCGATATTGTGGCGGTTCCGCCAAACCCCACTGTTACTTACCTGAAAAACCCCCATAACTTCGACCCAACCTTATAAGTTTCGCTAAGGCAATCATATTAGCACCTTAAATGCTTCACGCATCAAACAGGTCAAATTTATATTTACCTAAAAGTCCCTGTAAAGAATTCCTACCTTTTCATGCATCTCTTCGCATACAAATCCCTTACAAGAATTCTTTCCATTATACAGGTGCATAAAACCAAAACCTATTCGGTACCTTCGGTTGCCAGGCAAATCCCCCTAGACGAATTCCTGAAAACAAAATGATTTGGTTTACATACAATGTAACCATCATAACAGGGACCATAAACATTGCGTCGCCTATTTTTCGTCCTCACCAAGTGTATCATAAATCACCATACAAACACATTGGCTGGCGACCTACACCCAAGGGACCAAAACAAATATACGCATCTCGCGTCTCTTGGCACCAATTAAATCCTACAGCATAAGCACATGCAAATAGGTATGGTATACTTACCCTTGGCAGCGATGCAATAAACACCAATTCCCTGTAAATAAGCTAGAATCAATTAGCACCATGTGCATGGGCATTGCGCCTACCATTACAGCTGCAATGCATAGCTTAGACAATGATCTACCCGATCTCTTAGCATTCCCACATTTCTGGATCTGTTTCTCATGATTAGCGGCATTGAACAAACAGAAACCCCATTTAGCACCCGAAGAGATTCGGCTTATTTACTTAGCCGAACTCACATCTCATTGATGCACATCATTCCTTTTCTGGTTTTCAGATTCGTTCCCATGGCCTTGTGTATGAAAAAACCAATGTGATCTTCACTCACACATTCACATACATTACCAAGTCCTTTTTCCTTGTTTTCACCACGAGAGAAACACTTTCTCTTTCGGGAAAACTCACCCCATGAGCGAGTCGGCTCTGCACGAGCTGTTTGTCACTGAGTCCAACGCTGGTCGCGCGATCTCTAGTTCTCCGTCACGAGGCGGAGAAGCGTATATATACAGAAATCGGGTCGTGAAAGGAAGTGTTTCATTCTGTATAAAATTCATAAAAATCAATTTAATATTAATAATAAGTGAAGTATAAAAACACTAACATATTTAATAATGGCTGAGATCAAAGTGGTTTTTATTAAGAGAATTATCCTTCACAATTTTAATAACGAAAGTGAAATAAACTAAAAATTAATTAAGAACAACTTGTGTTTTAATTGCTATCTGGTGGACATCGTTTTCTTCCTCCTTGCGTTGTGAGCAGTGTCCGCGTGAACAATAGACGATGGGGATGGAAGTGAACGGAGTGTCCGTGTTTGGCACAATACTTCCTCCCCACAATATTCCGACGCTGGAAACTTAAGATCTACTTCCAGAAAAGTGAAGCTTTTAGAACCCCGTTGCATAAAACCACGAACGACACAAGAAAAACTGGGGAAAGTTAGTTATCATGGGACCGCATGAACACAAACTGAACACTAAGAGTCTGGTTAAATGTCTTGGTATCTGGCTAGATCAGTACCTGTATGTTAACAGATATATGGAGGTTGGTGTGGTGAAGGTCCAGAAAACGTTTGCTATGACAAAAATGCTATTTTATTGGATCCAACTTGATAGCAGGGTAAAAGTTATATGCTAAATGGCCCTAGTCGGGCCCATCATTCACATGGATGCCCAGTGTGGTTCAATATATGTTAAGTCCAAATGTGATGGAAAAGATTCGGATGTTCGTAAGAAAATGTCTTAGAACTTGTCTCAGATTATATCGAACAGAGGAATCTGACTACAAAAGATATTATCCAAATACGACCTTATATAACGAAGCCTACATAGACAGGACTGATACTTTTATGATCAAATTAATCAGAGGACATATTGCAAGAGCAATAGTTGCGCCCAATGACCTAATTTTCGGAGTTTATTATACAAATATTTTGTATTTTGAGAGGGTGCGCCGCATGACTTTGTTCCACCAGAGGTGTTCCTCGAATTTGATATGAACAGTCTTATACAGGATGAATCCGGAGTTCCGCTGATTTATCAAGTCGGTAGATCTTCTGTAGAGGGGCGATTGTGCTACGATCGAGAAGTCACGCGAGTTATGGTTTTAGATATCCGTCGAAACAAAAATGACGACACCAAGGAACGACGACCAAAACCTTTTTACACCAATCATTGAGAAGTTAAAACACGGAGTCTTTCTTTCGTTTTCTTCCACTTTTTTTATTCTTATTGTCTCTTCCATTCCATTAAGAGTGTTTATTAGTTATAGAGGTATAAGACCTCTTTTGACCTTCCTCTTTTGATTACAAATACTCCTATAATCTGACTGACTGCGTCAGGGCACATAAACCCGTGACGTGCTAAGATTTAATTTTCGTCAGGGCACATAAATCCGTGACGTGATTGCGGTTATTTACACCTAGGCTCTTCAACCTATGCGTTAATAATTTCTTATTTTGTGATCCAACAGTCGATCGAGAAAAATTATCAACAATTGATAAAACGCTGAAAAGAGAAGTGGTGGAACTCTAACAAATGTAACAGACGTTTACGCCTTGACACATGAGATAAGAATCACGTTTATTTTCTTTCTTCTTTTTTTTCAAAACTGTATTTATTTGACCAAAAATGAATAGTTACAATAAGTAATACAGCTAACTTATAATAGATTTGTTACATAATAAGTGTTTACATGCTATTTGTTAACATTTTTCAAACAATTCTTTTTAGATGTGCTTAAGATTTAATGTGATTTATATATATTGTTAATTTTGTTTTTCCTGGAAAAGGTCAGAAGAAAAACCAGGAACTCTGTTTATTTTAACTTAGCCTACTTAAAATTACTTAACATAACTTAATCTAACTTAGTCTAATCTTATATACAATTTACAATATTTGATATTGCAATGATAGTGACAATTCGCATTTGACTTAAAAATAATATTTACAATTTTTAGTTATGGATGTGGGATTTCTCGTTGGGATTGAGGATACTAAGGGATAGGATCAGGTAAGTTCTTGAAGGAGGGGAGAGCCATTCGGTTCTGTGTTAAAGGTAAGGATCTTGGAGAATGGTTGGATGTTGCTGTATTTGAAATGATTGGGTGCCAGTTCGGTGTTGTGGTACACGATCTCGTTTAGATCGTTAACCAGTCTGCCTGCGGCGAAAAGGGTCCTGATTTGGAGACAATTACGGTAGTGAGCTCCCGTATTGGAGGAGGGTGATGGTAGGTCCGTTATTATCGGGTTGGGATTGTTAGGAAGGTTTTCTATGAAATTTATCGACAGTTCTAGGATCCGTCTATCCAGTCGTTCGATGCCTGCGGTGTTGTAAAGGTCGTTGTTACAATGGTATCTATATGAGTTGGTTTTGCGGTGTAAGCCAGTGATAAACCGGAAACATTTTCGTTCAAACACTCGTAATTTCTCCATTTGGGAGGGTGAGATGTGGTACCATAATGGGCAGGCGTATGTAAGAGTAGGTCTGATTATCTGTTTGTAGATGAGCTGTTTGACGTTAAGAGAGAGGTCTTTAGGTTTCCATAACACTCGTCTGCAGAGGTTAAGCTGTATTGAGGCTTTTTGAAGAGAATTTTTGATGTGGGTTGAGAATGACCAGTTGTTGGAAAGGGTTACTCCCAAATATTTTAGTTACTGCTAGAGTAGATTAAAGTATCATCAGCATAATTTAGCATTACAACACTAGGTGGAGGTTGGGGGATATCGGATGTGTATAGAAGATATAAAAGTGGTCCAAGAATTGATCCTTGGGGAACTCCTGCGGTTATGTTGTGAGTTTGTGAGAGGGAAGAATTTATTCTGACCATAAATTTCCTCCCAGAAAGATAAGATGCTAGGAGCTTTGTGATATTGGAATTCAGACCAAATAAGCAGTGCAGCTTATAAAGAAGTCCTGAGATCCAGACACAATCAAATGCTTTGGAGATATCGAGAGATATGCATACGGTAGGGCATTGGTTTTCTAGACCAGTTGTGACATCGTGTGTAAGTTTTAGTAACGCATGGCAAGTAGAGTGTCGCTCACGAAAGCCAAACTGAGAATTAGGAATGAGAGCGTTATCACTGGCAAACGAAAGAAGGTTTTGATAGATCTTACATTCCAATATTTTGCTTAGGGTGTTCAATAAAGATATTGGACGATAGTTGGAGGTGTTATTGGAACTGCCGGACTTTTTAATGGGAATTACTACCGCAATTTTCCAGTTCTCTGGGAAATGTGAATCATTTATGATGTGGTTAAGAAGGACTAAAATGGGAAGTAGATTTGGCGGGTGAAGTCTTTTAAATAGAAGGTGTGGTATTCCATCTATACCGGTAGATTTTTTGTTGGGTCGTGATTTTATGAACTTGATGAGTTCATCTGTGGTTAAAAATGTGGTGGTGTCTGAAGGATGTGACGCCTTGTTTGTGTCGTTAAATTCTCCGATGAAAGGAGTATAAGATGCGGGTAATCTGTGTGAAATATATTCGTTGACAGTATTTCGAAAATTAGGGACTGAGAGGGAATCATTTTGTTGGTGGATCTTTGAGAAGTGGTCAGCGAGGCAATTGGCTATGTCTGTGTCGGATTGGATAAGATTGTTGCTGAGTGGGCTGATAAGGTGATCGATTCGCGGTTTAAACTTCCGACCAGTTAGTCGGTTGATGTTTTTGAAGAGATCACGATTGGGTTTAATATTGTTAAGTGTAGAGGTATAAATCTGATCCGCGAACTTTTTTAAATGTTCATTTATTAAGGTGGTCAGGAGTTGGATCTGACTTTTAATAAAAGGACAGAATCTTATATGAAGTTTTCGGCGGAGTTGTTTTTTGAGACGCAGCAATTTAATTAGGATGCTGGGTAAAGGTTTTCCTAGATGATTATGAGGGATGGTGGTGGGTGTATTGCTGGTGAGGGCATCCTTGAGTGTCTGCTCAATTTTTAGGGCTGCTCGATCGATATCAGCAGGGATTAGGTTAGAAGATTCGGGGATTTGCAAGTTAGAAAACCGTGCGGCGACGTCTCTATTAACCTTTTTCCAGTTAGTCTTGGAGAAGTTCGGGACAGGACTGTGTGAGTAGAGCAGTTCGAAGGAGGGAACTTTGATCGAAGTGTGAACGGAACCATGATCAGAGGGAAAGAGGAAGGATACTGTGGGGGGGCTCGTTGAGTAAACATCAGCCAACTTGAGAAAGAAGTCAATTGTTGACCGCGTCGAGTTGGTGACACGAGTTGGCTGCAGTGGACTGTCGATATACGTATATGGGTGAGATGAGAGGAGGTGCAAAAGTTGGCAGCCGTATTTGTTATTCTTTATGTCGTTGAATGCTGTATGTCGAGCGTTCCAGTCTCCACCGATTATGAATGGTGCGGGGAGAGACTGTCTGATTATTTGAGATATGTCAGAGTCAGGAAAGTCTGGTTCTCGTGTTGGGTGGATGTAAACGGATGTTATTATGATTACTTTTTTGTTTTCACAAAAAAGTTTAACTGCCATGTATTCAATATTGAAAACATTGGCGAACCTGATTTCGGTGAACTGAAGTTTATTATTTAGTAGGATGCTGGTACCTCCATGGGATCCAGTAGTTCTGGGGTTTGAAATAAATGTATAATTGGGGATGGATACTCTGGAGTTTAACTGAAGCCACGAGAAGGATGTCTGGGGAGAAGGTTTTAACAAACAACCGTAAGTGTTGCTTACGGATGTTGGAGTATATAGACTCTGCGTTGAGGGCGACTATAGTTAGTTCAGACATTGAGGAAAAGAATATGGAAAGTTATAAGTGAGAGAATCTGACCTTTTTTCGATATCCGACATATGCTTCAATGTAGGAAGCATATTTTATAGACTCTTGATTTATCCCATTATGTCCAGGTTGAGGCCAATGGAGTTGGGGTTGTTTGACATCGGCGTGTTTGGATTGTTTTTGATGACATCCGCATATGATGTTCCTGGCCTTGTAGGTCGTGGTAATGTGTTCTGGGATGTGGATTTGGTTGGTGCGGATTTGTTGGTTGTAGTTAGCTTTATTCTTCTTTGGAAAATTTTCAATTTCTGAGGGCACTGGGAGAAATTGGCTAGATGTGGGCCTCCGCAGTTACAGCACGTTACAGCGATTTCCTTAGTGGTAATTGATCCATCGGGGTTTGTGGTTTGGATTTTTTCTGGTTCCATACCATGTGGATTGACCTTACATTCTCCTGCTTGATGTTCTTCGGCACATCTGCCGCATCGTATATTTAGGTGGCAAGCCACCGCCAAGTGTCCTGAGCCTTGGCATCTCTTGCAATGAAGGATACTTTGTTTATGAGGCTCCTCGATGCTGATTTTGTGGGTAAACAAGTACTTAATTTGTTTGAGCTTGTTGGTGTCTTCGTTTGGAGCGATTTGGATAATCCGTAGGTTCCTTAAGTTAGTTTCCCGCATGTACGGAGTTTGAAAATAGTCCAGCCTGTGGATTTTCAGCTCTGGGCAAATCCTGATGATCTCCGACACTAGCTCTTCGTTGGTCCAAGTTGGGTCAATGTGCCTAATGATGAACGTTGTTGGTTTGAGCTGATGGTGTTGGAACGTAAAAAATTGGTGTTGTAGTTCCGCAAGTTTTCTAACGGTTTTCTCGTGATCAACCCGAGTTGTTGTTGCAATGGAGGCAGAGGAGCCTTTAGTGTTTGTGGTGAAGTTGCGGTGTCCTAGGGCATTTTCTACTATTAGAATGATTCCCTTTATACTGGTCACATTTTTTATGTATATTGGCGGTGGTCTAACATTTTTGTGTTGGGCAGGCAGGGGACTCGCTGCTGGCTTGGTTTGCTTGGTGGCTTCCTTATGGGCTGATGATAGTTGTTTCGGGGGAGATGTTTTTTGGATTAAGCTGGGAGAAGGCGTCATCTCCATACTGGCATCGTCGCTGTTTTGGCTGGGTTGCTTTAGAGAGTGAATTTCCTCCCGGAGTTGTTTCACCTCTGTTGTAAGCTGTTGGATGTATTCCACGGCTTCGTGGAATTTTTGTTGGTAGTCAATCTGTTTTCCTGGATTTTCCATTTTTGTGGTCTTCTTCGATGAGTTTTGAAGAGTTTCAATGGCTCTTCTCTTCCGCTCCAATAAATATTCCCGGGTAGCGCTCGGATCGTTGTCTGGCATCTGTGAAGACAGATTTCGACTACGGCATCCAGCGAAAATTACACGTGTTTGCGAGTGTTATATGAGTCGCAATTTATCACACAAGATTCGGTGTGAACGCGATCGATCGTCGACGACTTAACGTCTACGGAATCAATTTTTGTTTTTTTTTTCTTTCAATTTTATTCGTCAACGAGCACACGATGAATACGTCTGTCCGCATGAACGATCGGCGAGTGAATAAGCCACGTTTATTTTCAACAATATTTCCCTTATATACAAAATCTAAGCAACGAAACTTACTACCTAACAAATACTGTAGGAAAAACAGGATTCCTTACTCTGTACCTATAATAAAAATGTACAACTCGTATGGCGACGAGCATTATCCCTTCAAAAGAATCTACATTTTCTAGCCGCGTCAAAGTGACGGGTCGAAACAGTTTCCAAATTACTATGCTCTTTGTTCATTTCATGTGTCCATACAATCGATACTGCCGCGGCTGTATCTGGGAAAACCCTTAATGGAAATTCTCTTTGCCTGTGTCATAAAAAATGTGCGCATCGAGGTCGTTTCGTGAAGTGGTAATTATCTGCTGAGATAATTGCCGTAGAAATGTGAACCGTCATAAAAATGGCATTGTGTGAAAAGATACTTGCAATATTGAAAAAAGATAAATTGTACTCGCGTAATGATGTGCCATATTTGAGATGACACATGAAACGAACTTAGCCTAAGAGAAATGATAATAATGCATAATTTACAATACTTTAAGTTAATACATGATATGATTTTTAAATTAACAAATAATGATTACGTAAAAACGTGGATACAATATTTTAGTTTAATAGCTGACAATAATGCTTAACTTAACAAAGAGAGTTTTTAGTTTTACAATATTTCTTGTCTAACTTAATTACCTTACAGCGTTCGTATTCTCCTTGTATACTTTAACTAAACTTAACTATTTGCGTCACGCTTTATTTTACAATTCTTTTCTGGTTTCAATTAAGTTGTAATGTTTTTTAACTCACATAACTGGCTTACCATTCACTCTTTTGTGAGTTTACACTTTACTTATTCTTTATTTTACATTATTTATTATTTTTCCTTTTTTTTATCCTTTACGACTTTTCTTTATGATGTTAATTTACCCTAAACCGCACTAACTTTCAAACTCCGCTATCCACTCTCCGAAAACCATAAAGGAACGATTTTACTTCCGGACTCTCTCGGTCCATTCACTCCACTAACGACTCACAACCAGACTGCCTACTATTCTGTTTGTAGCCCTTCTCGTTACCTCGGGGTCAACACCTCCGGATGACGATAATGCAATTTCGATTTGCATCGACCTAATTTCCGATTTGCAATTCCGAATTGCAATTGCGTTGAATTGCGACGACAGCCGATATACCTCCATCGTCACAGTTCAACATTGACCTAATAAATTTTTGTGTGCAATTACATTTTTTTAATGCTTTATCGATTGTGACGAAATGTGGAGCAATTAATTGCATTATGGATCTGGGGGTTATACGGGTTCAGAATCGGTTGGCGTTTTTTGGTTTAAGTGGATCAACGACCTCATGTACAACATCTTTATCTATGCCGTCATTGATACACTTAACATGCGCACCGAAGAAGTGCTTTTGCGGTTCAATAGAGCTATTTCCCATAGAGACCAGGATGATATTATTAAACAGCACGAACAATTTTGGTGGTTGAGAGCCAAATAAAGTCCTGTGTACGACAGTCGATATAGTAACATCAGCCGACTTTCACGTATTTAGCTTTTCTAGGATTAGGATAGAATAAGATTTAAGTTACATTGAATTAAAGTTATTAATAAATTCAAAAAAAAAAAATTTAAAAAAAAACGGATATATAGGGTGAGCCATACATTTTTGCAAATGGCAACACTTGATTTCTTAAAAACTGTTAGAGGGAGGAGCGCCAGTTAAGATTTTACTAGACTTCCTTGGATAGTCTTTAAAGCTTACCACCGAGGGAATGACAGTCTCCACTTCCTTTCCACTAACACCAGTTATGCAATAACAAATCTCAAAACTTTTCTTAGTTTTCAATCGATTAGTTTATTTATCTCCAATTATTCTTTATGTTGCAGTTCCGCAACATATACATTCTATCTTATACCAGTCGGAAAATACATACCACACGGAGCGCCACCTATTGCTGAGTAGACAAAAGCAAAATGGTCTATGCATGTGACGTTTTCTGTGGTACTGTTTTCACACAGCGCTGGTTTTACTGTTTTTCGTGGACAGTTTGTTTTGGAAGTTACTGGTGCGGTGCCGTAGTATATACGGTGCTATGTAATTCGTTATCATCGTTTTTAGTGTCTGGATTGTTTAAAGTGATCATGTTAAGTGACAATTATTAAATATAGTAAAATAAAGTAACTTATTGTAAATTAAAATAATTACAAGTTTTCTTTTGACACAATCGTTGTGAAAAAATGGATTGCTGTTCCCAAACTAACTAATGGAGTTGGCATTTTGCTGTCACGTCGAGGAGCCTCCTCGACGCTGTACATTATGGTCCTTCGAGCCGGATGTCCAACATCCGCGCAAGAAGTCGGCGCCACAACCCCTGGATTACGTCCATTTAAATGAAAATTCAAGAAACATTTACAGTCCACATCAAACAACGAAGGTGCACTCCCCGTGCAGCGTGCTGGACTTACGATCCGAGGGACAACGTTAAAAATTGGAAAACTACAACAAGGAAATATCACCGAAACCAGGTAGGTGGCAATTCATATAATTTAATACATAAATTAATTAGCGATCCGAATGGATCTTAACTACAAAGTGTTGTGTGGTGTGTTCATCGAAGTGTTCAATTTCATCGACATTCTACCGCTGGGTAGCAATTGTCATTCCTTTAATTAACATTAATAATATTGGAGTGATATTTGTTCGAGACAGTTCTGGTTTCTAAGTGAACTGAGTGAAGACATTGATTTGGAATCAATAATGGCAATTACAAACAAGGCCGCAAAGTTAGATATATTCGAAGTGTCAATCAATGTTATCGAACGCAATCCGCAATCCCTTGAAACAGCCGAATAGATTAATAATGAAGGCAAGCGCCTGATGAAGGAATGCAAATATGAAGAAGTGGTACTTTAATCAACCGGGCCATTAGTTTCGATCCGAAAAATCCAACATTCTACTATAATCAAGCTGCAGCATATATCCGTGTCACAGAAAATGATCGTGCGATTAACGACTGCAACTCTGCGTTGTTCCACAATCCAAATTACAGCAAAGAATATGGCCGAATAGGAGATGTATATCTCACTACAGGAAAGTACGATGAAGCCATAGACGCTTATACAAAGCTATTCAATTGGAACCTGATAACAACAATTAATGAACAGTGCTGTGCAGTGATTCGGAGCAATATTGTGGATGCAATTGTGCATGATCCTGACATAATCGTACGCATATTTGGAAGATACAGAAACCGTTGATAATAATTATCGGAGATTTGCGAAGTGGTATCTTCTTGCGTTCACGTTAGTTGTTCTCGATTTCACTCAAGGATTTCGACCAAACTCGTAAGCACGGAGCTTTGTCACAGCGAGTCTTAACACATTTTCAATGTGCCTAAAAAAAATGCGGTGGTTCATGTCTATTCCTAGAAGTTAATTAAACGTCACATGGTTGCAATATTGAAGATGTTATATTCCTAATAACTTCCTTCACAGAATCTGACCAGGACCTCTAGGAAAGCGACCCACAGGAATGTATTCAGTCAATTTCAACATTTGACATTTTTTGCAGATTTGAATTGTCCAGGTCCTGTAGCACAAATATCTCAACATCAGGTAGAACGCAGAAAAGAATTCTACCGAAAACAATGGGAAACTGATGCGGTTATTTCATCACCAAGCGCTGATGATAATCAAGGTGATGGAGCACTTCATGTGAATGGAACTCTGGCAGATATGCTTCTGAAAAACGAAGATACCGTGGTCAAGTGGAATATGCTTACCACATATCTATTTCCAGAGTTTTAAATCGGACTGGACATCTACGAGCCCGTACTGGTTGGGTGGTTCATTAATCTTGTGAAGAATGACCTAACTTCTACTTTTATTGGAATAACAGGTTTGTTTGTAATCGGCGGAAAATAAAATAAATTAAGGAATACTTTCTATTTGTCCCATTTTACAAACTCCAAGATAACCCAACTTACATTCCAACTTTAACACATAGGTCGAGCAATAACCGGAATAAAAATATTGATTTCATCATTAATAAACAAAGCTATTAATTCTACCAAATATAATTTACAGTCCACAAATTACTCTTATTAAACAAAGCCAAATTACAGTCCATTGTCTTGAACATCCAAGGTTGTTTTCATTTATTTAATTCTGCAGGTCACAGCGGGTAAATCAAAGAACATTCTGATCGTTCCCAGTACCAGGTTGAGGACATCATTCGGCTCCTCTTTTAATGAAGTTTCAGGTACTTGGCACGACCACGCTACAGAACTCAGATACGCCCCGCGTAAATTAAAGGAACCTCAAGAAGAGGACGATGACCCATTGGACAAAACAGTGAAGAGGACAATGCAATGAAATCGAAGCGGTCAGTACCAAGAAAGTTTTGTCAACAAAGGCACTTCCAGTCCTATACCTGCAATATCATCTCAAACATCGAATTGCAGATGAATAAGTCCACGAACCCCGGGAATTGCGATTTTACCACGTCATTTACATCTGTTCCCGGGGCACCGCTCCTCGAAATCTGGGCGCATCGTTCACGCATTCAAGATTTGTCGCTTCTCGCCACCCAGGCACATCGCTGTTAAGTGTCTGGGGTTCTTCGCTTTCGCCGCCTGGACGAAATGCTCTGGGGGCACCCTCTTAATACCGCCCATTGCACATAGCTGCCACGGGGGCACCACTCCAACGGAGTCGGTGTCGAAGACAAGCTTTCGGAAATAAGATGAAGAAACAAAGAAAACGAGGAACAGGAAAGATGCCGGCAGCCGTCAGAAAATCAAGTCAACGGAAAGCTGTCACCGTTTAGAGTGCACCGCTTCTCGTCACCTGGACTCATCGTTCGAGCATCTTGAATTTGTCGCTTCTCGCCACTCAGGCACATCGCTGTCACGTGTTTGGGGTTCTTCGCCTTTCGCCGCCTGGACGAAATGCTCTGGGGGCACCCTCTTAACACCGCCCATTGCACATTGCGGCCACGGGGGCACCACTCCAACGGAGTCGGTGTCTAAGATACGCTTTCGGTGCAAAGATTAGGGAATATAAAAGGAGAAGAATAGGAAAGATGCCGGCACCCTTCGGGAAATCCAACCAACGGACGGCGAACAGTGAACACATGGTCCAGCCACCAGTCAAAGAAGAAAGTACCTGGCTTTAGGATTATTTCATCATGTGGCTCAATAGAACGTAAGCTTTTAATAATCAGCAGAGTAATCTTCTAAATAGCAACTTGGATGCGCAACCTCTCTGGCTCAATCAAGTGCCAGTATAATTCAACAAAATATGCCGCAAGGATTCAACCACAACATTCCAAATGGAAAAAGACACCATGTCCAGCACCATCATTCTATCAGTTCATCAAATACGACCAAAGGTAACGCTGCCGACAGAGGGTTCAGTTCCCATCAAGAAATTCGCCCAACGCCGAGCATTGGTTTAGCGGCGTAGATGGGACATATCCCCAACTGCAACAGCATCAGCCAGAGCAATCAAATTGGATTCGAGTCGCAGATGATTCTATGCGGTTGGCGGCATACCTAACATTTCTGGCAGCGGCACAGGCTGGACATACTTAGAAGATGGTGGAATTACAACCCATCACCTTCAACATATTGACGACTACATCGCTCAATGACCATTTATGGATCCACGATCCAACATAGGACTACGTCCAAACTATATAAACTAAACTTACGGATTCACGATCCAACAGGGGACTACGTCCAAGATATTCTTATTCATTTAAACGGATTTACGATCCGACTTGGGACTACGTCCAACTGATGGAAATTTTACATACAAATGGATTCACGATCCAAAGAGAGGACTACGTCAAAGAAGGTCATCGATGACACCAGGGATGTACGATCCAACCAACTATAAACAATAAACAACGACGGCCTTATCACAAGCTACAACGTTAGTAATCAATGGCCAACAGGATCTTCGGTCACACACATACACACACATACACACACACACACACACACACACACACACACACACACACTGACACTGATAATTGACTAGGAATTGAAACAATAACTAAGTATATTTTATAACAAATTAATTCAATTAATAGTTAGTTCTAGTCAACATAATTAATTATTGCCACCCTACCACTGCACCGTACCGTTTTATGAGCAACACGAGCATTAAGGGCTCTGAGCTCAACGAAATACCAACCGCCACTTCCCACGGCGCTGACACCAGGTGGTGACGCCAACTAAGGAGGACTACTGGATCCATCGTCGCGGCCCGGGAAGATGTTGCAGTTCCGCAACATATACATTCTATCTTATACCAGTCGGAAAATACATACCACACGGAGCGCCACCTATTGCTGAGTAGACAAAAGCAAAATGGTCTATGCATGTGACGTTTTCTGTGGTACTGTTTTCACACAGCGCTGGTTTTACTGTTTTTCGTGGACAGTTTGTTTTGGAAGTTACTGGTGCGGTGCCGTAGTATATACGGTGCTATGTAATTCGTTATCATCGTTTTTAGTGTCTGGATTGTTTAAAGTGATCATGTTAAGTGGCAATTATTAAATATAGTAAAATAAAGTAACTTATTGTAAATTAAAATAATTACAAGTTTTCTTTTGACACAATCGTTGTGAAAAAATGGATTGCTGTTCCCAAACTAACTAATGGAGTTGGCATTTTGCTGTCACGTCGAGGAGCCTCCTCGACGCTGTACACTTTATTTAGTTTCTTTCACTACAAATAATGTTTCTTCCGGTTTCTTAGCGTAAGATTCACAATTTAAATTATTTCAATCAGCACCGCTTCAACAATTTCACTTTTATTGTCTTCCTTTTTTTCAATTCTTATTTTTCTTTACTTATTGCACTTTTGATTCTTGTTTAATTTATTTCTTGTGTCCCTCTCCACTTCATATCGTTACATTCCTTGTTTACTGTGCAAGATCTTTGACATAACCTTAATTAACATTACACTAATATTTTTCTTCTATTATTTTATTTAACATCTCAATAGTTCGCCAAACTGTCTCTTCTTATATATATATATATATATATATATATATATATATATATATATATATATATATATATATATATATATATTTTATATGTACATATATCTACTTTCACTCTTTAATGTTCGTTGACATACTTCACTTGACCTTTCTTTACACTACTGGATCTCACTTTTCGTGCTTACATTCTATTACTTACATTACCATTATCTTATCCGCTCTCGTCTTTATACAATTTATAAAGGTAATTAGTTCTTTTTATGTATTTGTAATCATTTTACCACTTGTCCACATACAAACAATTAATTTATCAATGTTCACACTCCACTTGCTTTTAGAACCGTTTTGTTTTAACCTTTTCCTCACTCTAAATCTCTCTCATTTATTATTATTACCGAACACTCTTTTTGCTTAAACAAATATCTCACTGTTCTATGTTAACCACTCTTGTTCACGACCAACCAACGACCACCTTGGCCATTTGCTACCTCTCCCAAAGAAACTTCTTATTCGACCAACCGTTTACTCATCATCTCTCGGGGTTAATACTTCCCGATTATGACAATGCAATTTAATTTTAATTGCCCCAATTTCCGATTGTTGGCTTCAGTTCCCAATCGCGGTGTATCGCTGAGCTAGTCAATATTTCTTCATTGACTTGAACTCGGGTTCAACTTCTACGGTTGCGAACTGACCCAATTAATTGCATTTCTGCCGATTGTGCTGGAACATGCAGTTTAAACGTTTCTGCAATTTAATTGTTCCAGCCTATGCAATCGTGAATTGCTTTAGCAATTTGAAATTGAAATTAATCGTTTTCGATTGAATTGCTTAATGGGCTTTTGGCGGAAATATCTTTGTCTTAGTCGAAGGAGTGTTCCGCCGAACACTGTCCACATAAAATAAAAGACACCTTTAAATTTTCAGTACATGTATTTATTAACGCACAAGCATAGGTATTTATCAACGCACAGTATATGTCTTTATTAACCACAAGCATAGGTATTTATTAACGCACAGTATGTCTTTATTCACCAGCAGTAAAGATATTCATTAGCGGGCTGTATGCGTATTTATTACTCCCAGTTCACTTCATTATCACACAACCCTTTTGGACCCAACTAAAATTCGCGGCGACACACTCTTCGTTTTGTTATCGAGGACCCGGCAGGGTGGATGCTGTTACTCGACTCCTTGACGATTCGAATCTCACTTTTGGCTCAGAAGGAGCTTTCACAAGAGAAAGAAAAAAAATTATAAAAATAAAATATATTTAAAAGAAAATTGCTTTTTTTACAAAATATAATAAAAACAAAATAAGGAAAAAAATGACTTGCGGATATGCTGCTTTCCTGTTGTTGGGCGTCCGTCGGCGACGTGATGAATCCTTGTCCTTGTGGCGAAAATTGCTGCATTCAGGTGGGCACTTCACTTTCACTGGAACTGTCTTTACCGTTCTTCCCGATTTGTGTGGAATTTTCGCGTGTCCGGTTTTTTATTTTCGCGCGTGTTCACTTTTTAATTTTTGTCTTTCTCGTCTAAGTCTCGCGAGTTCACTTTGATTTGGTTTTTCGCATGTTCTTTTCTCGCGTCGCGGTCACCACTTTGGCGGAAATATATTTGTCTTAATCGAAGGAGTGTTCCGCCGAACACATGTACTGAACATTTAAAGGTGTATTTTATTTTATGTGGACAGTGTTCGGCGGAACACTCCTTCGACTAAGGCAAAGATATTTCCGCCAAAGGCTTACGGACTCGGTTGCGTTGTCGTTCTGTGAGGTCATTTGGGTTTAGAATTTGGTGGCGCTTTTTTGTTTGAGTGTGTCAATGATCTCCTGTATGTTATCTTTAGGTATGACATCATCGACACACTTAACACGCGCGAGTGGCGGGGAATTGAGCGTCGCTTCATGCACTTTTAGTCACGATGGAGCGCTTCACGGGACAACAGCGTGTTTTTTGTGTAAAACAATTTTACAAAAACAACGATTCCTACGTTACTGTACGACGCCTATTGAATACGAATTACGTCGTGTAAGTAAGTGTCCAAGTGTTAATTTAATCAAAACTTGGGTCAAGCAGTTCGAGCAAACGGGATCGACAACGAATATTAAACAAACAGGGCGGCCACGTTCAAGAAGAAGCGATAAGAACATTCGGGGGGTTGAAATTTCCGTACCTTGTAGCATGTGTCAGCGAGTTTTCCAAAGTTCGCGTAGTCGATTGCAGGAGTGCCAACGACCAGACGGGGCACATCTCGACGATGTCATATAAAAAAAATTAATTTCAATAAACGTTTATTACGTTAAATAAATGATCAACAAAATAACATTTGTAATTTTATTTCTATTCAGGTTTCAAATGTGCAAAAATGTATGGCCAACCCTTTATATAGATGTAAGTTAAATTGAAGTTAAAGAAAAAACAAACACAACGGCACGATGGCACAACGTTTTTTTCTCTTGTTATTATAATCATCATCATCATCGGTACTACAACCGGGATCCGGTCTTGGCCTTATTTAGCAAGTCTCTCCACCGATATCCGGTCCTTATCCGAGAAATTGTTAAATTGTCCATAACAATTTGTTTTTCCGGGCAAGGTTATTAGCCGCGCGCCAACCTTTGTTCAGGACGTCGCTGCATGCATTGGTCCACTACTTGGCGGGTGCCAAAGTAGCTATCCAGGGGTGTCACGTGGAGACTGCATGTCACCTTGGATGAATGAATGATTGAATGAATGGATGAATGCATAAAGGGCAGAGCCCTCAGTTTATTTCGCTTAGTACAAGTCGTAAAAACATATAAACTTATAAATAGACTTACGAACTACCTTAAAAACTAAGGCATGTGGGTTGGGGGTAACTTTAAAGTAACTTAAAATGGAATAGGAACTAAACAAATGTGGATAGAATAATAGTCTAAGTGGTAGGACGGTTTGAGTATGTGTGCGGGAGAGGTGAGATTGAAGTCAAAGCAAGCGGGGTGGGAGTTCATTCTCAATAATATTTGTTCGAAAATAGGCCATCTGGTCAGCACATTTAGTTTTAGTTAGTGATTTTGGAAATCTATAATTGAACATACAATGCATTTGACGATATGCATTGTGGTGTTTGAATTTTAAGGATTTCTGGGAATTGAATCAATGTGACAATTGAACGTTTGATTCAATTGGTTCAACGTTGGATTCAATATTGATTTAGGGATATGGGTGGAGTTATAGGAATAAGGTGCTAAATGTATTGGGGGCGGGGGGGGGGGGGGGGGGGTAGGCCTTCGTGGAGCTTTGGCGGTTTTACAAAGTGTCGATTGAGTAATGATGTTGGAGTGTTCCGCCGTACACTGCTTGCCGCAGAGAAAACATACACACACAGAGCGAACACGGTTACAAATGAAACACCAAGAGAATTGTTTTTGAATTTTTATTTAATTGTTGTTGTCTATTATTGTTTTGAATGTTATAAGTTTCGCTGTTTTTCTTATGAAATAGGTGACGAGTAATTTATCGAAACAGAATGTTTTTATCGTATTTTAAAACACATTGTAGGCGATAACAAAAACGAAAAAATATCTAATCACACTTAATCCGGCACACATTCACTTTTGATGACACGATATTAAAGATTCTTTTGGTCGTTAGGTATTGCTTGTATTCGAGATAGTTTTTTTTAGTGCGAATTTATCGATTTCTTGCACTTTTCCGTTTCTGAATTCCGAACCGTATTTACAGCGTGAACGTGCGTTCGTCAAACATTTTACCGACATCTAAAAGTACATTCGTGTCTTACTGTTTTCGTGGCTTCCCGACGACTATTAGCTTGGCGCGGATTGACCTCATTGGCGGAGTTCTGTAACTGTACTGTCGTAACTTCTCTGGCAGCATCTATTCAGCAGAGAAAATCGCGCTCACACATACAGACGCGGATGTCATTGCCTGCATGGTGTCGATCACTCTGCGCTCAGGATTTCACACTCCTAATTTTTTTTTTTTTTTTTTTGTTTTTTTTATTAGACTTCTCTCGGGAGAGGCGAACCTATAGCGTCGAGTGGGCGCCCCGAGATGCCATCAAATAACTGTTGCAGTTCTTTTTGAACAGTTGCAGGTTGTAACGCTCCGGGAACACTCGCGTGGGAAGGGAGTTCCACAGCTTCCCCGCTCTGTAACGGAACGAGTTCTGATACAGGGATGTTCGCGCTGTCGGGAGATGAACCACAAACGGGTGCGATCCGTCGGATTGTCTTGTGGAGCGCATATAGACCGAATTGCGTGGAACAATGCCAAGAATCTCCGAAGAACAGCACCCGTGATAATTTCTGTAAAACAGACAGAGGTCGGCCACGCGCCTTCGATGTGATAGCGACTGTAGTCCCGACGTCAGCGCCGAGTCCCCGATCAGGCGGATCGCTCGTCTTTGTACGCTCTCAAGTAGGTCGAGGGTATGTTTAGGAGCCGAGCTCCAAACATGAGAGCAATATTCGAGCGCGGGTCTAATTTGAGATATATATAGGAGAAGAAGTTGGGCCGGAGTAAAATATTTCTTGGCTCTAAAAAGCATCGGCATCGGTTATGCACACAATCGAATGTGCATATATGGATAATGTAATTTCCGTTGTTTACATAACCAAATGGGAACAACGTTTGGTTTATTGCCAATGCGTCGCATTGGTCATTGTTTAGACGAAGTGGTTTTCCAGCAATTAGCTTATCGCCGGAGTGGCGATGTCTGCCGATATCTGGCACAGCTGTGCCAACCGCTTGTGTATATCCAGTTAATGGATTGGTACACAATTCCTATGTTGAGTCCTGTCCAGGCGTAGGGCAGTTGGTCGGACTTGTGACTCACGTATCTGAGGATACGTGGGGTTGGTGACTCCCAGTTGCATGTTACATTTGGTTTCAGGTGGAAAGGAGGACTTTTGAGGACACATGTCTGTGGGCACCTGTAATTTAGCTATAGGTGAGTGTGTTCCTTGGTGGAACGACGACAACTCGACCCGTAGTGGTTTGTGTGGTTCGTAGAACCGCCACAGAGCACTACAAGTGTAGTCTAACAAAACTACTCAGAGTCACAGCAACAACCCTGCATGACATCTCAGTCTTCAAACAAATTCTAGACTCTAAACTCAGTATCATATCTCTCAGTCCAGCGGAATTACAATAAGCTCTAACTTTTTGGGTTCGGTCAACTCAAGAGGCGTATTTCACATCAGAGATGTACAAGCTAACACAACCCAAGACTTTACCTCAATCACACGCTCTTTCTCATCTCACCGCACGCATCAATCAGACTGGAATTCTACGAGTTGGTGGACGTCTCCAAAGCTCTAAATTGAGGTCAGACGGCAAAAATCCACCAATACTACTAAAACAATGCATTTTATCTCAACTCATCGTGTCAGAGGCGCATGCACGGACAATGCATGGTCGAACTCAGCTCACACTTACCTACATGGACGAGTGACTCTTCGACAATGTCTCGCGTGTATTCGCGTTCGAAGCACTAGATTTCAACAGCACATGGATCAACTTTCAGAATCCCGAGTAACACCCTCTCTGGTTTTCGAGAACACTGGTGTTGATTATGCCGGCCCGATCTCACTCAAACTCTCCTAAGGATGCGGTATGCGACGTGATAAGGGATGGATAGCTATCTTCGTGTGCTTGCCCACCTCTTGAGGGTGGAACCGATTACGCAACAAATGGATTTCTAAAAGCCTTCTGACGATTTCTAAGTCGTTGCGGTATTTTCAAGGCACTCTGCTGTAACTGCGACACAAACTTCAAAGGTGAAGATGTAGGGTATATTAGTTGTTGCTCCAACACGGGGGCGGGTTCACTAACATTCCACTGAATTCCGCCTAAAACCGTTCACAAAATGAGGAAAGAACCGCTGGGATATTGTTTTGGAATTTTGCTTTTTATTGTTTTCCTTTATTATTATAGTACATTAATTGAATCGGTTACACACAACTACGGTAGAACACTAAAGCACTGATTGTTGTTATACATATATATATCGCATTTGTACACTCGGAGAGTTCAATAAAAGCCGCATTCTGTTTAGTCATCAATAAAACTTGATTAATCACAATATAGTTTAATGTACGTAGGGAAAAAGGTCACGATACACAATCCCTAGTGGGAAAAACTCGATTTGGAAGGAATTTGAGTTGATTTTCATACGCGATAAAACGACTCTCTCGACTATAACTACGCAAAAACCTCCACGGGTGCCTAGTTGGGCGACTCTAATCTGACTGACTTTCATTCGCTGCAGACAGAAAGACATCGCAAAGAAAACCCGTAAAAGGGGAGGAGCTGCACGATCAACTCGAGGCAGTCAATCGTGATTGGACCGGGGAATATGGCGTACATTTCGCATGTATGTGTATGCATCGCAACGATCGTCCGGTGATCGAGGATGGATGCGAGCGTCGCAACTGCATCTCCTGCGTATACAAACAATGCATGGGCCTGCGGCTGTGTACACAATTGATTGTGTAATACTTGCCGGCAACCGAACCATCTGGGGTAAAAGCAAAACAAACCGAAGATCTGGTCACCCTAGGAGAGGCCATAAATCAACATTTGGGTTGATGGACGTGAAATTTCCCTGGTCCGCCGACGGTTGGCGGCCGTTAATAGGGAATTGGTATACCATAAACGATCTGTGGTGTGAATGCTATGTTTTGGTATTGCAACGAATATAGGGTGCAGCCATTGCCAGATGTTAAAAGTAAACACTTGATGGCCGCATCCAATTTGTTGCTTGTTTGCGGTCCCTGATCGGTGGAGACCGAAAATAGGAAACCAGCTATTGCTGGTAATTGGTGAATGTTTGCTTTGCATCAGCCGAAACCTTGTCGGCGGTGGCAAACTGATGAGACCTGGTAGCCGCATGCTAGGGGTGCCATGGACAAACAATAAAAACGAGTAATCTAGGAACTCCGTGTTGATTTTGTTTCCATGGCATAAGGTCATGGGAACGAGATGCACTGGGTGCAATGCATGCCCGAGGGTGAAATTTTCGATGCCACGGCTAGGTGATAATCTTTGCCGTGGACTTAATGTTTTCAGGTATGGTGGTGGAGAAAAAGGGGTTTGGAGAAAACCCCCAAAGAAAGGTAAGCTGCCTAAAAGGTATTTATGTCAGTTATCCTTTGGGGTAACTGAATTAATTCCAGCAATCTGGCTGGCGGTTAATGCCGTAGCAAGGTTACGTAGCCTTGCTGAAGGTTCGACTTCGAGGTAAGTCGCATCGCTTGGAATAGTGGGGATCGAGCGATGTATGGCTCTTCGGGCCCTGAATAGCCTCACTTCACTCCCTCCACCCTTCAGGGTGGACGAACAGTTTTTTGGAGCCGTGCCTGGTAACGGGGGTTGCCCTAACCTTACGTAGCAGGTCACGGAGGTGTCCCAATTCACGAAGTTGGTCACGCGGTGTTTCGCCATTCAGGAAAAGTTCTCCTGGAAGGAGGAGGTTGGTACCGTAGGTAAGCTCTGCTGCCGAGGCACCCAGGTCCTCCTTAATACTTGTCCTCAGGCCGAGGAGGACGGTTGGAAGAGCGTCAAACCATTGTGTGTCATTATGACACATGAGTGAGGCTTTTAGAGATCTGTGCCAGCGCTCTATCATCCCATTTGATTGCGGGTGGTAGGCGGTGGTACGACTTCTTTGGCAGCCGAGAAGATTTGTTAGCTGCCTAAAAATTGTCGCCTCAAATTGTGGACCTCGGTCCGAAGTCAAGGTGGTTGGTACACCGAAGCGTGTGACCCAAGTTGAGTAAAAGGCCTTGGCGACTGATTCGGCAGTAACTGCCCGGAGAGGTGTCGCCTCTGGCCATCGCGTGCAGCGATCCATCATAGTGAGGATATAAGAAAATCCTCTTGATGGAGTAAGCGGTCCCACTATGTCTATGTGGACATGGGCGAAGCGTGCCGTGGGAAGCTTAAACTGCGCTGGCTCCAGTACATTATGTCGCGCTACTTTGCAGCGCTGGCACTGGAGACAAGCACTGGCCCAACCGGTGAGATCTTTGTTCATCCGGGGCCAAATGAATTTGCGACGGACAGCAGCGGCTGTTGCTCGGCCGCTGGGGTGGGCTGGGTTGTGGTAAACCTGGAACACGCCCTTACGAAGTTTCTCGGGAAGTCTAGCGGTTCCAGTGGAGACATCACACCAGATTTCGCCCAAAGGGTCGCGAAGGGTAATTTTCTTAAGCTCTAGTGCCGTATCGGCAGTTAGGAGGGACTTGAGCTGTTCGTCCTCCTCTTGAGCTAGGGCAAGATCAGCGTTATTCAAGGCGGAACGCAAGTGAATCGTATCGATTCGAGAAAGGGCGTCCGCCGTGACATTCTGTTTACCGGAGATATGCCTGATCTCCGTAGAATATTGCCCAATGAGGTCTAATTGACGCTCTTGTCGGGGGGAGGCATTTCCCGACTTCTTCCGGAACGCATAGACCAATGGCTTGTGGTCTGTTAAAATAGAGAGCGAACGTCCTTCTATCATATGACGGAAGTACTTAACAGCGCTGTAGATCGCGAGCAATTCACGGTCGTAGGCGCTGTAACGTCGCTCAGTGGGACTCAGTTTCCTTGAAAAGAACCCAAGTGGTTCCGGTCGGCCTTCAATGTCCTGTTCAAGGACGGCTCCGATTGCGGTATCCGATGCGTCGCATTGGATGGAAAGTGCCGCTCCCTCGAGGGGGTATCGGAGTAAGGTGGCATTTGCCAATTGTTCTTTGGACAGTTGGAATGCTCTATCAGAGACTTCTGTCCAATTAATGGGGCGCTTATCATTGCGCTTAGCTCCTTTCAAAAATTCATTTAAGGGAGCTTGAACTTGGGCAGCGTTCTTCAGAGTTGGACGATAGAAGTTAAGCATGCCCAGAAATCGACGAAGCTCACTCACGTTAGTAGGCCGGGGATAATTCATGAGGGCCTCCACACGGTCTGGTAGTGGGCGAATGCCCTGGTTGTCAACGACATAACCCAGATAGGTGATTTGCTCCTTGGCGTATTGACACTTATCTGGGTTGATCACAAGACCAAATTCACGGAGGCGCTCTAGGACCTGACGTAAGTGGCGTTTATGTTCGGCGTGGTCTCTGGAGGCGATGAGAATGTCATCAAGATATGCATGGCAGCAATTAAGACCACGTAAAGCCGTGTCGATATAACGCTGGAATGTCTGTGCGGCATTCCTGAGGCCGAAAGTCATCACTTTGAACTCGAAGAGTCCGAAAGGTGTAATGACTGCGGTCTTGGGGATGTCTTCAGGTGCCACCGGAATTTGGTGGTATGCCCTGGTGAGATCCAGGGTAGTGAAGACATTGCACCCTCGTAACTTGTACGAAAAATCGTAGAGGTGTGCAATAGGGTATCTGTCCGGGACAGTTGCTGCGTTCAACAGCCTGTAATCGCCACATGGGCGCCACTCACCAGAACGTTTCTTCACTAAGTGAAGTGGGCTTGCCCAGGGACTGTCCGACGTTGGCAGATACCCAACTCGATCATGTGTTCGAATTCCGCGCGCGCCGCACGGAATTTTTCAGGAGCCAGTCGACGTGGACGCTGGCTCACCGGGGGACCACGTGTTTCTATATGATGAAACACCGTGGCTTTGTGTCGGCGTTGGTTAGGTAGAGGAATTGTTGTACTAACAAATTCCTGTACCATGACTTGAAACGGGTCAGTGCACCCTGTGGCCCTTGAAGTTACCGCTGGAGATGCCGACATGGGCAAGGGCGGTGCGGTTGGAGCCACTAGTCTGTTATGGGTCGAATCGACCAACAGATTATGTGCGCCTAATAGGTCGGAACCTATCAGGGGTTCATTTACGTCCGCAATGACGAAACGCCAAGTGATCGGACGACAAAGACCCAATTGCAGTGTCAGCTTTTTACGTCCGTACGTAAGTATCGGCGTATTATTCGCGGCTGACAATTTAAGTGCGGCAGGCACGCGGTTACGCGGAGCAAACGATCGCGGGAGGACTGCAATATCGGCGCCGGTATCGACAGTAAAAGCGATATTCAGTTTAGAATCCCGGATGGTAAGGCGACTTATGATATGGGTGCCGGCCGATTGCGCCAGGGGGTCGGTCGTCAAAATTAGTTTAAAGAGCGCCTTTTGTTAGTGGAAGGTTGTGTCCAACCACAAGGCGCTTTGCAATTAAATGCGCGATCACCATATCGTTGGTGATTGGCGCACCAAGGCAGAGTAACGGCATTATCAGTTATATTTGCCCTATTGGAATTGCCGTTACGTGGAGGTCGAGCCGGAGCTCGCTGAGAATTGGCCCGGTGAGGGCCATTTTGAGAGGAATTGGCCCTCTGTGGGACATTTTGAGGGATGTAGGCCCTCTGAGGGGCATTTTGGGAGGAATTTTGCCTATTAAGGGGACGGCTCGGCATGGCGCGATTCTGGGCGCTACGAGGATTGTTTCTCACCTCCGCGCGAAACTGACTTATCTCGCGGAGTAACTGGGTTTAAGGAGGATGGTGAACTGGAGCCAATTGAGGGGCTGTGAAAGGCAGACGAGGGTGCCGTGTAGGCTGGGCGGCGTGTTGAGAAACCGCCGCTACCTGGTACGCAGGAGGCTCAGAATACTGATCTGAGCTTTCCATAATTGCGTGCGCAATTTTGGATAAATAACCCAAACTCTGGTTGGGTTGGGCTATTAGTGCCGAACGGGCATGTTGGGGAAGACACCTCAAAAAGTGAGACCTTATTAGGTCGTCCCCAATCCTGGTCCCCGCTATAGAGCGTAGATGGGTCAGGAAAAGAGATGGTCTCATCCCAGAAAGGTTGGTTACAGCGGCCAAGCGTTGTTGACGCATGTTGCTATAAGCGTTGCGGTCGGCCGACCTAATGATGTGGGCAACATGCGGTCGCTGAGTGCGGTCAAGCACTTTCAACAGCTCGACTGCACGAAGTTGTTCGTCGTGCAAGTCAGAGGCCTGGAAGATGCGGTCTGCTACTGCAAACCAAAGGTCTGGGTCCTCCTCATCGAAGGGGGGAAGCCCTATATTTGTAGGATGAGTCCTATTCCCGAGGCTTGGAGCATCGCGGAATTCTTGGGACTCTGGTTGCCTACGGGCTTGTTTAGAGGTACCGGCACAAGTTGTGGGCATTAAAATGCCGGAATTTACCAAAAGGCCGGTACCAGGGGCGCTAGAAGCAGTCGGGAGTGTGTCGGTGTAAGTAGGCTGGGGTCGGTTCACGACACTGGGGGCAACCGGTGGTGCCAGGGGGGTAGATTGTACAGGCAAGTCTTGGTCAGCATCGACTTGCTCAGCGGGGAAATCGATGCTGGAGGCGTCGTGAAATTCAAGGGACTCGGGTTGTTCCTGAGCCTTTCTGGCCGTGGTGTTTCGCGTGTTGACCATTATGGGCTGTATGACGCGAAACTGGGATTAAAAAGCGTAAGAGGGCGCGGAGAAGGTGAAGGGAGGCCAATGGGTCACAAGAGGACGCGAGGAGTTGGAGAAAAGTCGCCAAAGGATGGTGCGAATTTAAGAGAGTCGAGTAACGCGGATTGGAGGTTGAAGATGTTGTCGCAGAAGAAGGTGGGGGTTGGACAGAGTCAAGTGGCACCTAAGGGAGTCGCTGAGAGTTCAAAGTGGGCGAGTGAAATCGCCAATAAAACAGATAGAACTGTATTGTTATACAGCTTAATTCGAAAATAATTAATCTTCAGTCTAAATTATTGAAGGCGGAAAAAGAAACTTAATTACGCGGACGTGTGTGTGTGTGAAAATGTTGAGAAGCTATGAAGTCGTGTCGTAAGTACTGCCGAACGGGATTATATGTTATTCAATACCCTGAAGGGGTTTACAATTGTACGGAAGCAATAAATTATTAGATGGCTAGTACACTAATTAGTTTTAATTTGTATCATGCTGGTTTGTTTCTTGGTACAATTAATTTCACTTTACTTATATAGGTGAATGTTGTATTTTATTTTTGATTTGCTTTTTAAATCTTTTATTGCCTTCTTAAAATATATCAATTACAATACTAAAATTTTCGTTAATCTCAACATTTTATTCGGCATAGTTTATTCTGAAATCGGTTGCGTTACGTTTATTGAAATTATTGTATTAATTTGATTTGTTTTCGTACATATAGATAGTAAAATTATTTACAATTTCAAATTTGTGTTATTAAGGTTTGTTTAATATGCACAATATCACATAATAAGTTAAAAATGAGGAAAACGGGAATATGGGGGGAGCGCATTAAAGGGGAAAATATGGAAATATATTATATTTAATGAAATAATTGCAATAGCAGCACGTTATATTGGCAGGGTATTTTTATGATCTAAACGTCGTGAAGTGCGTTATAATTAAAGAAAACTTTTTGCTTAATATAAAGTAAAATACACAATCTTGTTCGTCTTAAATTTTATTTTTAAATGATGGTTAGCAACAGTTATTTGATAGTTAAATCCTTCTATTTTTCAAAACAAAGGGGAAATATATTTCGTTGTGTATGTAAGTGCAAACTAATTTCGTCACTGTTAAAAATTCACGTTAACTTTCTTCATAAAATATCTACAATCGTATATTTATAATTACGTCAGTGATTCTAAAGTTAGAAATATTTTCAATGGAAGATTTTTGATTGCACATGTGGCTTTCATAAGGCTTCCTGAATGTTATCGCGATTAAGGGCAGTGTTTTTTATTTAAGGTTTTCTTCTTTTTACACTGCTATTCTAAAATTAACTTTTACTTTCAAAACTTCCGAAACGAGGTTACAATTTGTTCTAAATTCTTGCTCGGAAGGAGCTTACTGACTTTACGCTTTTTGGCTCTGATGAAGCTCACACCACAGAGAAAAGAAAATAGGTATATAAAAAAAAAACTATAATGAAAAAAACAAAGAAAAGAAAACGAATGTTTTTTTAATGAAACTTGCGCTTTATCCTGTCTGTTGGCGGCTGTCGGAGTGTCCAGATGGTTAAGGGGGCTTTGCTGGGAATCCAGAATGGTGTTGATCCTCATGTGACGTTGATAAACACAGCTGCGTTGGGGTTACAGCACTCTTTACTGGTTTCTTAGCACAGGTCACTTTCACTGTTTGCTGGCACTCGAACTGTCTTTTGGTTTAATGGATTAGGTTTTGTTAATGTGACAAAAAAAAGGGTTAACACGGTAGCGCAAAAGTTCGAGAATTGCGTGTTCACGTTTTTATATGATAGATATATAAAAAAAAACGTCGCGTGTCACCAATGTAGGGTATATTAGTTCTTGCTCCAACACGAGGGCGGGTTCACTAACATTCCACTGAATTCCGCCTAAAACCGTTCACAAAATGAGGAAAGAAACGCTGGGATATTGTTTTGGAATCATCCTTTTTATTGTTTTCCTTTATTATTATAGTACATTAATTGAATCGGTTACACACAACTACGGTAGAACACTAAAGCACTGATTGTTATTATACATATATATATCGCATTTGTACACTCGGAGAGTTCAATAAAAGCCGCATTCTGTTTAGTCATCAATAAAACTTGATTAATCACAATATAGTTTAATGTACGTAGGGAAAAAGGTCACGATACACAATCCCTAGTGGGAAAAACTCGATTTGGAAGGAATTTGAGTTGATTTTCATACGCGATAAAACGACTCTCTCGACTATAACTACGCAAAAACCTCCACGGGTGCCTAGTTGGGCGACTCTAATCTGACTGACTTTCATTCGCTGCAGACAGAAAGACATCGCAAAGAAAACCCGTAAAAGGGGAGGAGCTGCACGATCAACTCGAGGCAGTCAATCGTAATTGGACCGGGGAATATGGCGTACATTTCGCATGTATGTGTATGCATCGCATACGATCGTCCGGTGATCGAGGATGGATGCGAGCGTCGCAACTGCATCTCCTGCGTATACAAACCATGCATGGGCCTGCGGCTGTGTACACAATTGATTGTGTAATACTTGCCGGCAACCGAACCATCTGGGGTAAAAGCAAAACAAACCGAAGATCTGGTCACCCTAGGAGAGGCCATAAATCAACATTTGGGTTGATGGACGTGAAATTTCCCAGGTCCGCCGACGGTTGGCGGCCGTTAATAGGGAATTGGTATACCATAAACGATCTGTGGTGTGAATGCTATGTTTTGGTATTGCAACGAATATAGGGTGCAGCCATTGCCAGATGTTAAAAGTAAACACTTGATGGCCGCATCCAATTCGTTGCTTGTTTGCGGTCCCTGATCGGTGGAGACCGATAATAGGAAACCAGCTATTGCTGGTAATTGGTGAATGTTTGCTTTGCATCAGCCGAAACCTTGTCGGCGGTGGCAAACTGATGAGACCTGGTAGCCGCATGCTAGGGGTGCCATGGACAAACAATAAAAACGAGTAATCTAGGAACTCCGTGTTGATTTTGTTTCCATGGCATAAGGTCATGGGAACGAGATGCACTGGGTGCAATGCATGCCCGAGGGTGAAATTTTCGATGCCACGGCTAGGTGATAATCTTTGCCGTGGACTTAATGTTTTCAGGTATGGTGGTGGAGAAAAAGGGGTTTGGAGAAAACCCCCAAAGAAAGGTAAGCTGCCTAAAAGGTATTTATGTCAGTTATCCTTTGGGGTAACTGAATTAATTCCAGCAATCTGGCTGGCGGTTAATGCCGTAGCAAGGTTACGTAACCTTGCTGAAGGTTCGACTTCGAGGTAAGTCGCATCGCTTGGAATAGTGGGGATCGAGCGATGTATGGCTCTTCGGGCCCTGAAAAGCCCCACAAAGATACCGCGCTCCGACAACTGCTCACGGTTATCTCGAAGAAAAATAGCTCATATACAACAACTGCACGCAAATGATAGTACCCGATGGATTTTCAACCCCCTGGAGTTCCTCACATGGGTGGATGAATAGAGGGTAGAACCAACCCAAAACATGTGTGGATGAATAGAGGGTATAACCTCAGTTTATTACGCTTAGTACAAGTCGTAAAAACATATAAATTTATAAATAGATTTACTAACTAACATAAAAACTATGACATGCGGGTTGGGGGTGGGGGACTAACTTTAAAGTAACTTAAAAATGGCATGGGGAATTAAACAAAGATGGATAGAATAATAGTCTAAGTGGTTGGACAGGGAAGGGCGAGGATAAATGAGTATTAGTGCGGGAGAGTGTAGGCGGTGAGTGGGGTGGGTTCTGGAGGGGTAAGAGAGGAGACGATGTTTGAGAGCGGGAGAGGTGAGATTGAACTCAAAGAACGCCGGGTGTGAGTTTGCCCACCCCTGCATTCGCGAAATGGGTTCGTTAGAGCCGTAAGACGTGTGATGGGCGGGCAAATAGAAGAGACGAGGGTTTCGCAGATTTCGGGGATTAGTGGAAAATACGATGGAGGAGAGCAGGCTTGGGCAGATGATTGAACCTGAGAGTAGCCGGTGGATGAAGAGGATCTCGGCATGAATTCTGCGCTCTTCAAGTCTGTTAAGGTAAATAAGGTGAAGACGTCTCGTGTATGGGGGTAGAATCAGAGGATTTTCCCAATTCAATCCTCGGAGGGTAAAACGCAAACAACGACGTTGCACGCTTTCGACCGTGTGAATTTGGGACGAGTAGTGAGGTGACCAAACCTGACTAGCATATTCAAGAACAATATCCCCCCCCCCCCCCCCCCCCCCCCCCTTTATTATAATACACATTATTAAAAAACAAACAAAGTTCTGCCATAGAAAGGCAATTTGTATTGTTTAATAGACATGTGAAGTTTAGTTTAGATCGATCGTGTAGGACCAGTAGCCTATAATATAAGATAGTTAAGCTAGAATTTAAACTTTTTTTTTTGGCCTATAATTTAGAATCTAAGAAAAAGCGGACATAAGAAATGTTGGAAAAGTGCATAATTCACTTTTTTGTTCCTCTTATTAATAATTATGTTCGTTTCTGCTGTTTAAAACAATACCCATTGTTTTGGGTTGGTTCAAACAGACTAGTAGTACACTCCAATATAAACCAAAAGCAAAATATCGTCAAAATTCCACTAATACATAGTTAGTTAATATTGTAAATTCATCATCTATTAATAACAATCGTTTTCAGATTTGATTCGCGATGACTTCAACAAAAATTAATGTAAAAGAGGAAGATGTTCCTACGAAGGAATCTCCTCTAAACAAGGTCAACATGCGCGAATGTCAAATGCATGAGAACATGATACTTCGTCATTATGAGGTAAGTTTTTAATCAATCCTGTATGGTATATTCACGTTAATTATATATCTTTCACAGAATATTACCCATTTGAAAATCAGCGGTAATAATATAAAGTCACTGGATTTGCGGGCTCTCACAAAGTTAGAAGTATTGCAGTGTAAACGAAATTTTCTAAACGAATTAAGACTCCACGGAGAATCGTTGCAGTCGCTCACTGCCAGTTATAATGGTGAGAATGAATTTAATCCTTACTAATTACAGGGCTTGTAATATTTGATGGCACACGACCTTTGTTATACATACAAAATGTTTATAATAATTTATGTTTATCATAATCATAGTTTCGCTTTGGCGTTGGACCTTGAACCTCAGTTATTGCTTGTTGTTGTTGAAATCCGATTATTTCGATTTGGTTCCGAGGCACTTTTCTTTTGTCTGTGGAGTCTTTTTCCAGATCTTCTGAGCTCTTTGTATTTCTCCCCACGTACCCGGGTCCTATGAGACTGGTCTATTGCCCGATATGCATCATTCTTACGTTCAGTCGCTAGTTTGCGCTCATCATCAAACCAGTCACTCCGATCTCTACGACTACTGCCTAAGATGGAGTTGGCAGTACTAAAGACAGTATTATTAAGGCGTGTCCATTTCTTTTCTACGCCCGGCACTCTGGCCCCAGGATTTACTCTCCCTCCGTCGAGCTCTTCGAGGGCGAGTTCAAGCGCATGACCAAAGGTCTTACTGGTATTCTCATTGCGTAAGGCAGCAAGTCCTTCGAACAGTTTAGGAATGTGCGAAAGCTTAGCAATGGGACGATAATTGGATATATCGTTTTTTTTTCCTTTTTATGTATGGGGGTTATGTAAGAGGATTTCCAAGAGTCAGGGAATAGACCTTGAGCAAGGGATAGATTGAAGATTGACGCGAGCGGGAGAGAGAGAGAAGAGGAACATTTTTTAAGAGGATAGCAGGAAGTCCGTTTGGGCCGGGACTGAAATCGTCATTCAGTTCGTCAAGTTTTTTTGTGACTTGGTGTTGTTGAATGTGTAGAGGGATGAGAGGGGCGAGGGGGAATTCAGACATGCCAGTAAAGTGGGAGGGGTTAGGCTCGAACTAGTCGTCCGTGAAGGATAGTTTGAAGAAAGACGCGAAAAGATTGGATATGGTTTGGGAGTACGTTGTAGTAGTTGAGCCGTAGACAAGGGAGGTGGGATAGGCATCAAATTTCCGTTTGTGGTTGATGAAGTGGAAGAAAGATTTGGGGTCGTTAATCAGGTTGAATTGAGCTTTGGCAAGGTGATTGTGGTAGAGAGAGCTGTAAAGCTCGGTGAATTGGTAAAATTAACAGGGATAGTTGGAGTAGTCAAAGGGAGAACTCGTGTTTAGGAAAGTGTTCCACAACTTATTCCTCTTGTTACGAAGGGTGCGTAGTTATATCGCTAAAGTCATCAAAAAATACGCAGAAGTTTATGAGCATAGACTTCATCATCATGTGAATGTTGAGGCTATCTAGCTCCTCGATACCACGGATATAGTGAGAAGGCTCAAAAGAATTAAACCTTTCGAGTTAGTGTAGTGTTAAAAATAGTGTAATGTAAGAACGCGATAGTGTACTAATATAGAACACAAGAACAAAGTGTCTTCGCCTTAATTAGAGACTGTAAGAAAAGTGCTATAGGACACATTCTTATTATAACATTAATTTATAAAACTGAGATGGAGTTAAATTACTCATTACCCTACTTGGTCAGACTGAAATAATATTGGATACAATAAATAATTATTGTTTCTTATAACATAAAATAAAAAATAAACTCACCTCTCATGCAAGAAGACCGAGTATTGCCACAGAAGCAACTGGAAACTGGGTTTCAGGCATAGAAATTCAATAATATATCTAATATTCAGTCTACGGCAAATTCTGGAAGACATCCAAAAAGTTGAAGTCACCACTTCTTTCTCAATTTTGAGGGCACGTGTAATGACGTTCATACATTTATTACCAAGCCAAGGAAAATTGTTGTACATTAAAATCACTTTGTTACATAAAGATGAATATTGGCAAAATCAATTAAAAAAGGCATGTCACTGGCACCAGAACTGCCTTCTCGAAAACAACTACATAGCCCTAAAGGGACGGAGGAACTCAAAGGCGGTACGCTGTGCAGTCATTGGACGCGCAGAAAATGATGCACCAAACGAGATCTCACTCATAGTGTCTTATTTACATTGTAGACGAGTTCACGTCCGTTGAAAGATTAAGTCTGAAAGAAAAGTAAATGTTTACTCTCAATGCGATAATGATGAAAGTAGAACAGTTGACGCATCTAGAGACTTTTCGACGACGGTAATGCTTTAAATGAGTCACAGTATTGCAATTACAAAATTTGATACTTCTGATTAACCCCTCCCCAGTTAGTCACACGAAAGTCGACTGCGCACGTCATCAATTTACTTGACAATATAGCTACAGTAAGAGCAAGCGTTTCGAAAACCCATGGACATTAATTTGTCACCGCGCACAAAACAACAATCCACAGGAAATGCTTAGATGATTTCAGCCGTTGTTTACAAAACGTGTTATCTGACGTCAAAATGACATCACGAGTCTGTGGGCGTGTGGGTTTTCCCCGTCGTTTAAATTTACTCGATTATAGTCCGCAGTTTCAATTGAAATGATAGACGTAAATATTTGACCATATTAGGCGAAGAAAATTTCTCAACTAATCGGGAGAATATCAACTTCTGAATGATGATTTCGAAATTTATATAATATACGAGTATCTCCAGGTGTGAGGCATAGTCTTGATTCAAGCAACACAGACGTAAGATATATTGTTAGGTCTGTGGTAGGTAAAACCAAGCAATTAATTTTCGGGCAACCTGAGGAATTCTCAATGGTAGGTCATTTGTCAGTTGGATAGACAGCTGGCTCAGATTCAAAAATTACGCAAAAAATTATCGGATAAATTACAAACACATAAACTACTATTTAGATATTTTCAGTGTGTTTACCGCCGAACACACTCAATGAAAGTCATTTTTATTGTTAGTATTTTTCTCTTATTTCGTTTTACAATTAACAGCACATTTGACTTCATTTTTCATGTCAATTCACAGTCGCCTATGATATATTTACTCTATTATTTATTAGCACTTGTAGTAGTATAGTATAGTATATTACGAGTAATTACATTCCCTTATGTCAATTGAAAGAATTGCATGAATACATAAACTCTTAATTATAAGAAGTGGATAAGGTACCGAAAGTTAGTTTAGTTTAGTTCACTTTAGTGGGCCTACCACCCCATTTATTGTCTTAATGCTGCTTGCATCTCGTAAGTACTTATAAGCTAAAGTATATGTAACTTTACAAAAGAAAGAACGTAAGAAGTAACTTAACTAAGCTTAACCCAAGGTAAACGGGATAGATTATGATGGCAAGAGTGGGGGCGGGAGGTGGGAGCAGGTGAGAGAGGAAAGTGTAAAAAGTGCCGCTTAAGATTGGTGATGAGAATGGTATAGGAGGCGGTGCTTGAGAGTATGGGCAGAGAGGTCGAAGTCGAACAAGGTTTAGTTGAAGTTGACACCTCTTAGCGTCTGCGAAACGTGTTCGTTGAAACCATAAGGGGTCCGGTGAGGGGGAATGTAGAGCAGGCGGGTATTACGCGTATTTCGGAGGTTTGTGTTCAGAGGAAATAAGTTAAGGAGGTAGGAGCAGTCGACCGAATGGGAGAGGACCCGATGAATAAACACTATGTCACCCAGGACCCAGCATTACTCAAGGGTCCTGAGGTTGATTAATTTGAGGCAGTTAATGTATGGGGGAAGAATTAGGGGGTTTTCCCACCGCAGCTCCTGGAGAGCGAACCCAAGGAAGCGACGTTGAATACTTTCGATTGTTTTCTCGGATTTGTGGTTTGTGATAAGGGGACCATACGCGGCTAGTATATTATAGCAGTGCGCGGACGAAGGTAGGGTAAAGCGATCGAGTTACGTAGAGGTCGGAGAATGTCTTAGACCATCGTTTCACGAACCCGATGTGTTACGGCCACAACCACCCATCCCATAAAAATTACCTCTCCACTGCTAGCGGCGATACACGCCAAAAAACATCCACATAGAGGATAAAGAAACTGCCTAAACCAAAAGATTACCCCATACACCCAATGGTCCCACATAAATTGATAGCAAGCAAATCGAACTAAACGTTCGATTTGCGCTAATCAATTAAACTCCAAGCAAATTGAACTAAACGTTCAATTTGCTCACATAAAAAACTTGGAAATATAATCATTGAATCAAGTGTTCACCACAACAACCCCTAAGAGCCAAATGTGCAGACCAGATGCCGTCTTTCAAACAAAACCACTGAGCGCGCCAGCAATTTTATGAGACCTCAGAAATATGGTTATCTAAAACCATTAAAACAACCCGCGCCAGTTTCCGTTTTAACAAAATTAAGTTAAAACAAACAAAAGGCAAATATTCGCCTTTGTATCGATTTCCCACGGAAAAGATTCTTGCCCATTCGGCTACAATAAACAACATAGAGAATCAGAAATGTTCATTAGCACAATTCTCTATTTGTATTCCCTATCGTATTCTCACCAAAGGGATCCTTGCCGATTCGGCTAAAACAAACAACAAGCACCATAAAACGAATTGCACATTCGTTTAGCGCCTAATAACATAGAGGATTAGACATGTGCATTAGCACGATCCTCTGTTGATTTTTCCCTTTGTGTTTCCGCTTTTGATCCCAAGCCGGGAAAGATAAAGAAAGGAAATAGCGGCTGGCAAAAGGGCCAAGTAAAGAAAGAAAAAAAAAGAGAGATCCTTCGATCTTCAGGAAGAAGAAAAAAGAGGTCTTCGTTGGAGGAGTTGGTTTACGAATCTCGACCGAGACGGGAGACTTTTTAGAGTTGGTTCGAGTCCCTTGTTCAAGGTGGTCACGGGGTTTTGATTTAAAATAGAGAGTGTTGGTCAATAGTGGAATAATTCTTCAATGTAACATAGATACTAAAACGTCTTAAGAGAATAACGTGTCACATCGAGTAGAGTGTAATGAACGATAGTGTATGAAACTAAAAAACCTTTTAATAACATAAAGTTTTGCCAATAAGTATAGTGGAATAATTCTTCAATGTAATAATACTAAAACGTCTTAAGAGAATAAAGTGTCACATCGAGTAGAGTGTAATGAACGATAATGTATGAAACTAAAAAACCTTTTAATAATATAAAGTTTTGCCAATAAGTATAGTGGAATAATTCTTCAATGTAATATACTAAAACGTTTTAATAGAATAAAGTTTCACATCGAAAAGAGTGAAACAAAAAAGAATAGCAACAGATGGGAGAATTGGCTTTCCGGTTTATCACGTCATGGTGAAAGAGGAAGTTAAGCTTTCTGTCGTAATGGATCGCCAGGTCTCGAATGGATTAGACAATGGTCAGGAGTTGGTTATGAGGGGAATAGGGACGCGAGGATGGGTGAATACGCCCCAGTATATAGAAACGGCCAAGGCAAAGTAAATATAAATAAATAGAATAAAATAAAAGAGAACGAAGCCACGTGTTGTGACAGTCAAAACGAAGAACACAGTTCACTACAAATAGTGTGTGAGTAACACGTAAACGGTGTTTAAGTGTGAGTGCGCGAACATTGTGAGTGTGTGCGCGAGGCTACAATCTATTTATCCTTCACGCAAAAAAAAAAAAACAAAACAAAAAACAATAAAAAAAAAGTGAGGACACGCGATCCATAATTTGGACGAAAAACAAATGGATGCCAAAATGGCGCTTCGGAGAAGGCAAAATTCAGACGTAAAGCTAAGGCTAAACGCCTTTAAACAAATGAAAATAAGAATACAGACACGTCGATTGTAACCAGCGATGACGAAGACAACACCCATGGTGCCCAGTACTCAGGGGCTGGAAACCAATTCAAAGAACTAGCTGTTAGCGAAAAAAATGCAGACGCTAGCAATCAGATCGAGGTGTTCAACACACTCATCCATGAGATTAGTCGTAAAAAAGAAGAACTGGATAGACAAATGGAGGAAGTTGTTAAAGTAAAAAACAACCTGACCCAGATTGAGCGAAAATCGAAAATGGTAGAACAACAACAGCAAGAACAAAGACAACAGCAACCCACAAAGGCAAAGGAAACACGACAAGATAAGGGAATTCAACAGCAGGAATCACATCAAAAACAACAGCAGGAACCACACAAACAGCAGGAATCACACCAACAGCAGGACACATCTCGGCAGAAAACATCACAGCAGGTGCCAGTCAAAAAAAGGGAGAAAGTACCTCCTATCTACGTCAGCTACATGGAGACAAAGGATCTCGTAAAATTGGGTGAGTTGACATGCAAAACTTTTAAAACAAAACGAATAAATAATTTTAAGATAAGTTTAACATGCGAGGATTTAGAAGGGTATAATAAAATTAAATCAGCATTGGGAAAATCGAAAAGCGAGTACTACACGTACACCCCTAAATCGGAGAAAACTGTCTCCATGCTCCTCAAAGGAGTTGATCCTTCCTTTACTCCCGAAGAGGTGCTCGAAGAACTAAAAAGCTCCGAACACGATACCTTGAAATTTACAGATGTGAAACCATTTTCTACAGCAAATTCTAGAAATCGCAACCGTAAGTTGCCTTTCTTCATTGTGTCGCTAAGCCCCAATAGTAAAATTGATGGGCTTAGATATATTAAATACATTAATCACCAAACAATAAGTTGGGAGAGAATAAAGAAGTCCGAACGCGTATTGCAGTGTATGCGCTGTCAACGGTTCGGGCATGTGGCAGCGAATTGCAATATGCATTTCAGATGCCTCAAATGCCTAAACAAACATATCATTGGAGAATGTCCATTGGGCAAAGAATCGCTTCCCGATAGAAGTAAACTATCCTGTGTCCTCTGTAACAACTCAGGTCATCCTGCTAACTTTAGAGGTTGCCCTAAGTACCAACAACTAAAATCAAAGTTGGAAGCCAAAAAGAAGCAAGTTGAACAGGAGAAAAGGATGAAAACTCGCTCTTACAACAACTTCGTGGCACCAAGTGTGTCATACGCCCAAATGGCAGGTGGAGTAAAAAATGCACCAATCTTAGATCAATCAAGCAATATCCTTAAAACGCCTGCTCCAGCGGCACAAACTGATATAACAGCAATATTACTGTCCATACAAGGACAGTTTACTGCGTTTGATAAAAAATTCGAAAATATCGAAAAAAACTGACGGAACAAGTGGCTCGAACGGACATTATCTATTCGACCCTGTTTCCAGACGAACCCACACTCTAATCATAACGTTCACTGCGACTGAATTAACTTTAAAAATTATTGGTGTGAATGTTAATTCACTAATCCGCATGGAAAGAAGGGATAATCTGAGCAATCTGCGGGAAGCTGAACGCCCAGATGTGCTTTTGGCTAGCGAAACTAAGCTAAATCAAAGGCACAAATTAGGCTACCCAAATTATAACGTAATTAGACGAGATCGTCCGAATTCCACTCAGGGGGGCAGGGTCGCTGTCTTAGTTAAAAATGGTCTACAACACAAAGTCGTCTACAGTAGAGATGTATACAAGTTCCAGGTACTAGAAGCCTGCGTTATAGATATTCCTTTGAAAAATCAAAGGCATCTATATGTGATCTCTGCGTATGCTCCCGAATCTACACAGTGTCTACAGTTTATCAATGAACTTGATACCCTTTTTCGAAGTCTCAAGTTAGAGTCGGAAAATAATTATTTCTTTATGGCGGGAGATCTCAATTCCGAGCACAGTTCATGGGGTAACCTTATCACAAACACAAGAGGCAATGCGTTGTTCGACTGGTGGCAAATAAACGCTATCGAACATACACTAGAATTGTACGCTACAAGTACGCCGTCATATCCAAGAGGAAACTCCTTATTGGATTTACTGTTGCTCGACCAGCGAATACAATTATTAGATACGGATCTAACTACTCGAAATTGTCTTCGTACAATCGAGTACGATAGTGATCATTACGGACTTGGTGCTGTAATACATGTCCCAAACGAACATTCACTACTTGAGCAGTACAAACAGATACATTCCCTCAAATAAATACAGTCTTTCGAAGGAAAGATTATAATGACATCCCATGTCTGCGAGTTCCGCGGACACCCGAGAATTGTCAAACTCTGCTGAACGTAGGACTTACCCCGGAACACATCAACTATAACGAAGAGTTCAAAATAGTCGAGGATCCACAAAAAAAGGCGAACTCAATTGGTGGTTGTTTCGAAGCAGTGTATAGATTGAACGAATCGGGTCATTCTAACCTTGACTTAGAAAATATGGCTCTCCAAAAACATATTTCGCTACGCAATGAACTTAACAATTGGCGTCTCTTAAGTCGAAGTTTCACTATCTTTAGTGAAAATAATAGAGCGGATTCCCCGCTTAGAGATCTAAACACTAGCATATTTGTACACAAGGATGAACTGACGGACATTCTTAGATCGATTAAGAACAAAAAATCTTTTGGAATAGATAGTATTCCAAACATTGTTCTAAAGCATTCACCTCTTGAAGTAGTGAAGGTTTACACTATTTTGTTCAATAACGCTCTAAATAATGCATATTATCCAACCCAATGGAAATCTGCAGTAGTCCATTCCATCCCCAAAAAGGGCAAGGAGAGGAGCAATCCAGCCAATCTTCGGTGGATTAGTTTGCTTTCGAACATCAGCAAGATATTCGAGAAAATTATAGATATAGCGTTGACTAACTGGTGTGAGGAAAATGGTATTATTCCGAACAACCAGTTTGGTTTTCGATGGCAACATGGCAAATGCTGCGACAAAACTTGTTTCCGACGTACAGTGGAACAAGCCGAAGAGACAATGCACAGGGGCCCGTTTGGTTGACTTTGAAAAGGCTTTCGACACCATATCGTTAGAAGGGCTTGTATATAAGTTATCAAATCTAGGAATGGCCGAATATTTATTATACATTATCTACGATATGATAATGGGTAAACAATTTGTAGTGAAACGTGGAGATATAATCTCTAAAAAGACTTTCCACATCAAAAACGGTCTACAACAGGGAGCAGTGAATTCTCCCATTTTATTTAACATTTACACTAGTGATCTAGTGGGTTCTCTCAACCATGCAATTGCGTACGCCGACGACATTGTGGTGTATAGATCTGGAGAAAAGATTGATGTCATCAACAGGCTTTTGCAAAATGATTTTAACAAAATCAAACGTTTTTGCGACGACTGGAAATTAAAAATAAATTTCCAGAAAACAGAGACTATCCTTTTTAGAACGCCCCTGTCCAGTGCATCAAGGGATACAAAACGGAATTGAACAACATTTTCCATTGCAGGAAGTAATAATCTTCCACTACAAGTAAAAATTGTAGTCAGATACCTTGGAATCTGGCTTGATCAGTATCTTTACTTTGATAAGCATACAGCAGCTGCTCTTACAGCAGCTAAAAACGTATATGCAATGACACGAAAACTCTTCCGTAGTAGTCTCCTGGACCCCAAGGTGAAAATAATTTCATACTCAGCATTCATCCGACCAATATTAGTGTATGGCTGCCCGGTATGGTGCAACATATCCCCATTTTACATGGACAAGTTTCGGGTGTTCGAGAGGTAGTGTTTGCGCTTTTTTTTTAGTTTTATATCCACATTTATTTAACAAACCAATTACATATTTTACTTAAGACTAAATGTTAATTTCTATTTTACAAATATTACTCTTACATTAACTTACTGGCTCTTCGCAAGCACTCTAAATTATACACTATTATTCCTCCTATGCCCCTTCGGCGTACATAGTGTTTGCGTTCCTGCCTCGGAATGTACAGAACCCCAGAGTCGCAGTATAAGAAATACTATCCCAATAAAGTCTTGTATGACAAATCAGGACTACACAGAATAGATAACTTCATTATCAAGATTATTCGTGGTCACACAACAAGGGCAATGTGCAGTGAAAATGATCTCATTTCGGGAGGATTCTATCCCAATGATATGTATATGGAGAGTACTCTCCAAAATGGGTTCATTCCCCCAGAAGGGTTCCCTTTCTTGGATAAAAAAGGACTTATTCAAGACAAACGCGGAGTCCCTATTATTTACCACGCTTTTCCTGGTGCCAGGGATAAACGAATTCTCCACGAAAACGATATCTCTAATTTTCCAGACCGCCTGCGTTTTAGTATGGTGATCGGTGAAAGAGATAAATCAATAAAAGATCGATCCCATCCCAACTGGTGGTGGATCAGTGATGAAGAAAGGACTACACGTCCCCAAACATAGTATGCCTCTCAGCCGCACCGCTTTCCTTCCCCCTATCCCCAATTCCCAATTATTTTTCTTTTTTTTTTTTTCTTTTCGGTTCTAATGTAATTTTAATTTTTATTTGTATTCCTTGTTTGTTTGTCCGTTTTGTTTCATTATTTTATTGCGTTTTTTATTTAAAAAAAAAAAAAAAAAAAGATGTAGAAAAATAGAATACATTTAAAAAAGAAAACATATCAATTATTATGATATGTTATAAAAACAGTTATTGTACGCCGAAAGGCTTAAGAAAAATAATAATGTATAATTTAGAGTGCTTGCGAAGAGCCAGTAAGTTAATGTAAGAATGTTATTTGTAGAATAGAAATTAACATTTAGTCTTAAGTAAAATATGTAATTAATTTGTTTAATAAATGTGGATATAAAACTAACAAAAACAATGAGTGAATAGTTGTTTCACAAAAAAAAATGTCCACAAAATAAATCGAGCCTCGAGCAAGCATAAAAACAAGATGTACTGGGGTTGCCTTTGTAAGGGCTTTTCTTTTTATTTAAAATTAATTGCTACACAGCAAGTTACTAATACACAGGAATAAGTGTTTAAATTTTAATTGTTCTCCATTAATCGTAACGACACTACATTCGGGTTTTATAATACTTAATGTATCTACATGTCCATTTTCTCACAACTTAGCCACTAAACGGTTTAATTGTTCCGTCTTAACTCTTCTTATTTTGACTTAACGTATGCGCGCCACAAGTTACTAAACCACCGGAATATGTATTTAAATGTTAAGTAATTGTTCTCCATGAAGATCGGGATCCACACAAGGAGTTCCGCATCTACACTCGGCAAATTATAAAACGTACAGCACAAAACAACGACACTTTAGATAACTCCTCTCAACTCACTCCTATGAGGGATGAAAATTGATGTTGCTTTTCTTTTGGCGACAGAATACTTGACGTGAGGTGAACAACGACTTATTGCAGCGTCCGGCACCGGGGTGGTTAAAATCTGAATCTTCCGCCATGGGTAGGATCGTATTGCCGGGCGCACTGGGGTGGAATCCCACTGCTATAGTGACCAGCCAATCCAATATTTTCATTCTGGTGACGACCAATGAAAGACCAGTTCGGATTAAGTGGAAGGGCTTCCGTACAGATCGTTCAGATCTGGTAGGGTGTCCATGCACTGGAAGTTCGAACAACGATGATGCATCGGCGGTTACATGCAAAGGACAGCGATCAATCCTGCAGCTGTTCAAATAAATGAACAAGCATCAGAGGCTGCAGGCATCGCTGTCGTACGATAGTGGCGATCGCCGGATGCAGAAATAGATTTCTGTGTATTGTGTAAACAGAAACTCTATTTCGGAGGCCAAGCGCTAAGGTGCGCGTTTGTTTGTCTTAGCCAATGGAACATGGTAACGTTGGGTTGTTTACACGTTCGGTTAATATAATGCCATTGTAAGCAATAGATGTTATTGCCGAAGGCAAGAATGGATTTTTCTGTGAGGTTAAGTCAACAGAAAATTTGTTCACGATGGCCGGGGCTAGGGTGGAGATTGTTTGGATTAGGAAAATGGATCGTGGGACATGATCATTGCTATGATTATTTCAATAACAATCATATCGTGTCCAACTCGATGATCGGTTATCGGCATAGGCGATCGATCATCGGAAATTTGGCTTGCAGATGTGCAAGCAAGCAAGTTGCCCGACGTGTCTTTTTGGACCAACGGATTGTTGGAAGAAGAACACACAAAAGGATTGGCATGTGTTTGATGGGGATGTGGCCGCCCATAGGAACCGATCGGTTCATGACAGGTGAACCGAGATGGTTTAATTGATGGAATTTGTTTGATGCCATGGCAAGATGGTAATTGGTGGGTACAGTATAGCACGGTTGAGGAAGGGAAGTTGGGTTAGGACGATGGGTGGTTCCACAAGATCGGTTGAGACCATGTCGCCCTCGTTACCGTGCTCTAGTGCTGAGAGTGTAAACCAACAAGGTTGGTAGTGATTGCTCAGCCATTGAGAAAACGGTGGCGTTTCTAACAGATGCACACACAATACACAAGCAAATAGTGAAGAATACCGAAAGAAAGATCGAATAAGAAATGGTATCAGAGCCGTATACCATAGCGATAACATAACAATTCCTCATCAGTTGAGTGTACTTGAGTTTAGAAATCGAATTCGTACACGTGGCAGTGGCCTAATGTGTTGAGTATTGGTTCAATTTTAAGTGAGTCTAACCGTCATAGCGTCAGTTCGAATCACACGTTCTTCACTATCGTCGGAAACACTATCAAACTATGTTGCCTTGGTAAGATCAAAGAATCGCAACGAAAACTAAGAGATTCATATGTAGGGTGGGCCATACATTTTTGCGGGCTCCTCGATAGTATAGTGGTTAGTATACCCGCCTGTCACGCGGGTGATCGGAGTTCGTTTATCCGTCGTGGAGCCTCTGGCGCAAGACTAATGACCTTGCTCGGAAAAAAACAAATCATTATGGAAAATTTAACATGTCTAAGGACTTGCTAAATAAGGCCAAGACCAGTTCCCGGTTGTAGTGCTGATGATGATGATGATACATTTTTGCACATTTGAAACATGAATAGAAATAAAACTACAAATGATATTTGGTTGATCATTTATTTAACGTAATAATTGTTTATTGAATTTTTTTTAAGTTTTTAGTGTTAGTCTATAGATGTAAGGGCGAAGGGTGCTGGGTGAGACAGGCCTATCTGCCTACCCAAGAGGATTCGAACGTTACGGAGTTGACAGAGGCAAGAATCATCTAGTCGATCAAGGAAGAGACATTCCTTAGCCGAGGTGGGGTGGGAAGTGAAGTGTGATTGATCGTCAGATAAAACCCGATTAAGTCGTGGAAGATTAAAATCTCCAAAGACGACTATGTCGTCCTCACAGTTACTCAGCTCGAATATGTGGTCGATAGTATTAATAGCGATCTCGTTAACTTCAACAGGCTGGGATGGCAAGATATAAAAGCACATGACAAAGATTGATTTCCATGGAAGAGCGATTTTGACTGTCACAAAGTCCAGCTTGGAGGAGGTAGGGAAAGTGATAAGTGACGAATCGAGGCTACTCTGAACAGCAATGAGCACTCCTTGACTGAGGGAAAAGTCAGTGGCACGATTGAGGAGGTCATCGCGGAAGATGGCGAACGAAGTGGCCGAAAGCTTTAAAGTCATGCTAATTGAAATTTACGTGGAATTTTACAAATTTGTGTAGACTGGGAACGTCAGTGGGTAAACCTACCTATTGAATAGAGTGTATGACACTGATTTTTGTTTCGCCGTCGTAGCAGACAGAACCAAATTCTTCGTGGAGATACCCTAGAAAGAAGCGAATATTTTCATATGTCTATCTGTCTCTAAGTTTGCACAGTGCATGGCGGCTATCAGATGAGTCGGAGGTAAGCTGTGTGATTTTTACTGAGGGGGGAAGACGGGGTCAAAACTATGTTTGGAATGAGGGTGGCGGGCGGTGCGGGGTGAGTGGTTCGAATTATTTGGGACGGTAGATAGTTGGGTAGAGCTGGGAGAGAAAAAGGACTTGGAAAATGACTGGTTTGATGGGTTAATCAAATGGGGTAGGATGAAATTGGGATATTTTTCCATGTTATTGGAGCGGTCGGCGGGGTGGGATGAGTCAGAAGAGTATGGCTTAGGGTTTTGAGGCCACTACTTTCCTCTAAATGGCGATCGTGTTTCGTTGACATTTTCGACAACTACTTTTCCTTATACTTCAAGGATATTACTTCCGACCGTCCCATTCTCGACTGACCTCGTCTCTGTTTTGCCTATGAAAAACATTTCGCTATTTGATGGTGCATCCTACCCCGTCCAACCGGATAGTCTTCGGATACCGCTCACACACAGAAATGATTGCCGCCATATGTGTGATCGAAGATGGATCGCTGAGGATCTTGTTTGATTTTCCCATTTTTGTGGGTTTCGTCTTCAGGAACAAATTTTCACTATATGTCCCACATCCAAAGATAACTTGCTTGGTTAGGATTGTTATCTTCGCACACAGCAGCGGTTGTTTTATTTAATCTTTCTGTGGAAAGTTTATTTTGTATCACAGTACAGCAACAGCGTTCGTTTATACTTAATAGTCTTAATGTTTGAGTGCTGTTCGCATTAGACAGGTTTCCGTGAAAGGAAACCCAGTCGGCGCTGACATAACGAGATTGCCCTTTTGCATCGATCGTCTATCATGAACAAATTTCCACGAACAAATTTCCTCTTGGATAAAACTGTGTATTTGTAGCCTACAATTCGAGTTTACGCTCTACAGAATTTGTTTGCCGCCAATAGAATAGTGCCTTGCCTCTTGTGTTTGGGGTCATATTGCCCCACGTACTGTGCTTGGCGTTAAAATCACTCGTCAGTAAGAAATAATTATTCTCCGACTTTAACCTCAGGATTCGGAATAGAGTATCAATTTCATTTATGAATTGCGTACACTGTGTTTTTCAGGAGCGTAAGCAGAGATTATGTATAGAAGTCTTTGACTTCTCAAAGGAATATCTATGATGCAGGCTTCTAGCATCTGAAACTTGTGTACCTCTGTGCTGTAAAGGACTTTTTGGTAAAGATCGTTCTTAATTAACACAGCGACTCCACCCCCTTGAGTAGAGTGTGGTCGGTTATGTCTTATTACTTTGTAATTTTTGTAGCCCACTTTGTGCCTTTGGTTTAGCTTAGTTTCGCTACCCAAAAGTACATCTGGGCGTTCGGCTTCGAGTAAGTTATGCAAATTATCCCTTCTCTCCACGCGGATTAGCGAATTTACATTCACGGCAATAATTTTTAGTTCTAATTCAATCGGACGATTGAAGATCTTGATTTAGAGAGTCTTGTGAGAACAAAGTCGAATAGAGAATATCTATCCGTGTCTTTTGTTCAGTCAATGTTTCTTTAAAGTCAGCAAATTGTCCTTGCATGGAAAGTAAGATTGCATTTGTGTCTGGTGCGGGCGAGATTATGGTTTTGTGTGGTTGTTCCAATCGTGCTGGAGTCTTTGCACCTGCAGCCATTTGCGCGTATGACACACTAGGTGCTACGAAGTTGTTGTACGAACGATTTTTCATTGTTTTTTTCTAAGTTCCAATTTTGATTTTATCTGTTGGAATTTAGGACAACCTCCAAAGCTAGCAATGGGGCCTGTATTCTTACATAGTACGTACGATAACTTCTTCCTATCCGAGAGTACGGAGACCTTTTGTTTACTTTTTTTGTTTACTACTGTATGAATGAATGAATAGAGGATAGAACCACCAGTTTATACCGCTTAGTACAAGTCGTATAAACTTATAAATAGACTTACGAACTACTTTAAAAGCCAAGGCATGCAGGTTGGGGGTGGGGGACTAACTGTCAAGTAACTTAAAAATGGAATGGGGAACTAAACAAATATGGATGGAATAATAGTCTAAGTCGTAGGACGGCGAAGGTCGAGGAAAAGTCGGATGGTAGGGTGTGAGTATGAGTGCAGGAGAGTGTAGGTGTTTAGCGGGATGGGGTCAGGAGGGGTAAGGGGGGGGGGGGGGGGCGACGTTTGAGAGCGGGAGAAGTGAGATTGAGTGACATTTGACAATATTTGGTTCAAGGCAATTATTTTGGCACCAACTTGAAAAGCTGTCGAGATCCGTTTGGAGAAGTGAGAAGTCGACAGAAGAGCGGATCGTCTTGAAGAATTTAGTGTCGGCCGCGTATAGATAGATGGAGGAGTGCCTGATACTGGAGTCCATATCGTTAATAGTAAGAATGAATAGGAGGGGTCCAAGATGACTGCCCTGCGGAACTCCTGACGTGGGAAGGAAAGGATTGGAGAGGCTAGATATAAATCTGATACGCTAGGTTCGATCGTTAAGATAGGAAGCTATCCACTTAATCAGTAGGGGTTCGATGCCAGGGGAGGATAGCTTAAACACGATGAGGTTGTGTGAAATTTGGTCGAAGGCCTTGCTGAAAACGATTGTGATTACATCGACTTCGTTCCCGTTCTCTAAGGCATGGAGAGGGTGGGATGAGAATTCAACTAGATTGGTGATGGTCGACCCACGCGTAAGGAGAGTTACTTGATGACGGCCACACTCTGTCACAACACACACATGCACACGCGCGACCGACCACTTAATGGCTGATCAACCACTGCAAACTTGTTGAATTCACTTCATTTAGACTCTCAGTACTAGGGGACGGCAAACAGGTCGACATGTTCTCAACCGATCTTAGTAAAGACTTTGACAAAATCCCCCACAATCTTCATCCTGTTCAAATTGGCCGCCCATGCTTTCGAACCTAGACTTCTGAAATGGATTTCTTCTTATCTTAAAGATAGACTTTATTCCGTTTGGTTCAAATCCGCGATATTCACCCCTTCCAGGCTGCCTCTGGGGTACCCCAAAGCAGCTACATACGTCCTCTTCTATTTATTCTACCCCCTAATGGCATGTATATGATCATTAAACTTTGCTGTTTATCTCTATGCGCTTATGACACTAAGTTATATAAGATCATCGCGTCACTGTCGGTTTCTGTTTTGCTGCAAACTAGTAAAGTGCTAAGCTATAACCCTTTTTGTAAGCGTATTCACTTTTCCCTGTGGCCGCATTTCCTTCATAACCAGCATCTAACCTTCGTCCAAACTATCCGTGACCTTGGATATACTACATCACGAGGAGCTTAACTTTTCACATCTTGACGAGATAATCCTGAAAGTCAACGCAGCCCTCGTGTTCGTGAAACGCTGGTCGAAGGAAATCTTCAACCCCAAGGCCGCCTGATCCCTTTACCTTTCCTTCGTCCATCCACTGCTACAATGTGCAACCCAAGTATGTACCCCTTATCAGGTCCCATATCCTTAGAATCGAATGTATTCCACGTCGTTTCCTACGATTCGCTGTCCATAGTCTGAGATAGGAAGACGCCCTCAAATTAATTTTCTCAAAAACCTTAGTGGACTCCATGCTCCTAGCCAACACTTTGTTTATTCATCGGTTCTCCGGGTCGGTCAACTGCGCGTACCTCTTGAATTTAATCCCTTTTCAATATAAACCTTCGTAACATATGAAACCAACACTTTCTCTACATCAAGCGAACGCAAATATGATTCTAATAATGTTAACAAAGGGCCTTATATTTCTATTAATAATCCTGACGCTCACCACCGGAAAAAGAGAGATAGAGTGCCCGCCATTCGCTCTTTTTATACTGCATACTCAACGAACAGTGAAGTTAACGTTCGTTCAGTGACCGAGAGCACACGATTTAGCACACGATAATTACATCTAAAATATATATAAGTTACAACCAGAGAGCTTAAGAAGAATCTTAACTAAGCTTAACCTAAGGTAACCAGGACAAATTAGAAGGCAGGAGAAGGGGCGAGAGGTGGGGGCAGGTTATAGTAAAGTCTAGAAGCGCCCCTTAGGATTGGTGGTGACAATGGTTTAGGAGGCGGTGCTTGATGTGGTATAGAGAACCCCCACAAGAGTATGGGTAGAGAGGTCGAAGTCGAACAAGTAGAAGTGCCCCAGAGTCGGGGTTACGCTGAACAGAATTGGTCTTCACCATTTAAAATTACTGCTATTGGTGGGAAAGGTGTATTACACAATAACATTTTGGCGGTTTTGTGTGTTGTCCAAGTGTTCCGCCGAAACTGTTTACCGCAGAGAAAAGAAAACACAAACGTAGCGCACACAGTACAAAATTAAAACTTAGAAAGTATTGGTTTAATTGAACTTTTATTTTTTTGGTTTTATATTTCCTTTATCAGTAGGTACACAAACGTTCGAGTGTTCGCAGTATTACAATTTCTGATGAGGAGACACAACCGCTCTGGGGTTCACAATATAATGTTTTTTTAATTTAATACTGTCGTTCGACGGCACGATATAGTGTTCTTGCTAGGCCTTTGTGGCAAAACGAACCACTAGGTACAACTTCAAATTTCACCCGCTAGATTACACACTCGACGTTACTTTTTTTAACCTAATACAAATTCTTTTCACGGACCGACCTCATCGTTGGGGTTTAAAGTGACTGTATCTATCGGCCTCCTCGGTGGGGTTCTCTCGGTTCGACTATGCGATATAGACTAACTGTCTCTATCTTTAAAATCCCATTCGAAACTCTCATCCCGCATCCGCAAAAGAAAATTTGCTATCCAATCTGCAAAGAGAATTTTTCCATCATCAATCCATCATTCTCCTTTCCGTCATCCTTATCGGAATCTTGTTCCTTTGTTTGACGATCGATCGTACCGCCGCTTAATTTTCGATCTTTTCCTGGGATTTGTTTATGTTACCCATGTGGCCCAAGACAACGAGGTTCTTGTGCGCTTCAGATTGGTACAAAAGAACCGTGGGATCGGTATAGTTTCTTTGTTAGCATTTCCCAATCATAAACATATAGCGAGCGACCTACGTTAAGATGTTTATTATTGCATGACTGTTGGTCGGCGGTGAATCGCTATCCTTTGTTTGCACAAGTGTGCCTTTTAGCTTTTGGGTCATGCTGGGAATTTAGGTGCTAATTGCTATTAGCTACCAGAGGAGATATTCGTGGTTCGGTTTGTTTACCGAAGAACGCGTTTAATGGGTGCAATGCATTGATGGCTTGAATGGGTGCGTTGGCTTGGATGCGTTGGATTGGATGCCTTGCATGGATGCGTTGAATTCAATATTAGAGACCTTTAGTTTCAGGTGGGAGTAAGGACTTTTGGGACACGTGTCTTTGGGCACGTGTAATGGATAAAGATGAGTATGTTCCTTGGCGGAAAGAACATCTCACACATAGTGGGTTGTGTGGTTCGTAGAACCGCCACAACATCTAGTTTCAAATAAGAATATCACAGTGTAAAATTCCTAAATGATCAGCAGGGCATTTTCGATCACGCGGTTTCGTCTTTTTTTTCAAGCCTTGTCTCTCGCCCGTTTAAAGAGTTGTTCGAAACTTCAACAATGGTGTTGCGACACCAGAATATGAACACGATATTTGAGCACTCATTCTTTCCTGCTTCTCCTGCAAACCCTCTTAAACGAGGAATGAATTTTCTTAGTAAATAATAATAATAATCAATATTTGGTAAACAACAAATTTACAATAAAAAACAGAACACCCTTATAAATATTAATCATTTTTGTTTACTGAAAAAATACATCTTTTGTTTTAGGGGGTTACCGTGTAATGGCTCTCCTCCTTTCTCAAGACAAATATTATTCTTAGGAGAGGTATAATACTCTTAAGATGTGACCGGATTTTGTGTATCAGACATTTACATAGTTTGTCTGTTGTTTTAAGGGGTTGTGGGGATTAGGAATATTGTACCAAACACGGACACTCGGTTCACTCCTATCCCCAGCGGACTGTCACTAAAGTTCCGACACGTATCGTTCGCAAGCCAACAAACCAAACGACAATATACGGAGAGGACAACACAGAAAATAACCCGCAGATTTAATCAATGTTAATTCTTTATTTGTTACGTTTTATTCACTAAATAAAGACCACTTTGTTCTCAGCCATTAGTGTTTTGATACTTCACTTAAACTTATTATGACATTAACTTGATTTTTACTTAATTTATTTGAATACACACTGACTCCAGGTATTATCGCGTCCTCAGCGCGCGACGAGGAGCTGGAGCTCGCGCGACCAGCGTGGAAGCCAGATGGAAATGGACTCCGCGATAATCAGCGCGTGCGGAACTGATTCGCTAACAAGGGAAATTTTTGGGTGCACTTTCCTGAGAGAGAAAGTGTTCCCCTCCACTAGGGAAATGCTTTACCTACCACAAGAGAAACGTAAAGTCTCTCCTGGTGGAACGGAGAGCCAGATCTCGTAATAGAGATCATGGTGGTGTGTGTGTGTGTGATCGTTCAGATCTGTGTTGTTTACACGTGCGCGGGCAATGATACAACGAAGCAAGCAGGCGGCATGGACAAAGGAAGATGCGACCTAATGCATCGGTCGGCAATGAGGGCCAGCTGGGTAAATAGTAGCCGCTCATTAAATAAAAATTGCATTTAGGATATCACAAACAATATGGATTGTTTATGGTATCGCCAGGAAGCCTATGGAGGAACAGCGTTCTTTTGTTTGCACTTGGTGCGAGTTAGAGAAATTGTCTTCAGCGTTGATTGCGCTAATTGAATGCAGCAGCTTGGGTATTTTATTGTTGGGAGAAAAAGGTCGCCGGCCAATGTGTACGTTGAGAGATTTATCATACCATGGCAAACCTGAAAAATAGACGGCGCAATGTTTATGGTCCCTGGTGAAGGTTACATAGTATGTAATCCAATTCCTTTGTTATTAGGAATTTGTCCAGGAGAATTTTCTTGGCACCAAAGGTGCCAAGCTTGTTTGGGAGTCCTGATGAGTTAAGAAAGAAATCTTACGGGGAATTGTATGCGAAGAGATGCATGAAAGGTAAGTTTTCTTTTACAGGGACTTTTAGGTTAAAGATTTGATCTATTTAATGCGTGAAGCATTTAAGATGCTAATGCGATTGCATTAGTGAAGTTATGAGATTGGGGGGAAGCTATGGGGGTTTTTCAGGTAAGTGAACCGTGGGTTTTGGCGGAACCACCACAGGGTGACTTTGCAACACTGCTCCGTTCTAATGTTTCATTTCAAATCCATGATAACTTTTGGTACCACTTTTGTAAACTGGACGATGTCAGGTAGCATTTCTGTCCCATATTTTACCATATAATAAAAGGTGCGTGCTTCCTTTAAAAGTTGCTTAGCATATACAAACATTTTAAGCAACAAGAAAAAACCAGTCATAATGGTTTTCGGTTATTTCATTGATTTTCAATGAACATAAGCGTCATAAAAAAATTGTATTATTAATTTCATCTGGACAATCATAATTTCCTAATATATGTTTAGAATCCATCACTTTTAAAAGAAAATCTTCATTGATCTAAACCGAATACCCTGTCTCTTATTCTAATGACGTATCATCAGATTTTACTAAATACTTAACTGAGGTATCATCCAATTCATTTTCAGATCTACTGGAAATTTGCATTTCACCAGCACCTAAGGGATTAATTTACTTGGACATCAGTTGCAATAAGTTCTCTACCCTACCTATGTGGCTGGACCAGTGTTTAAAACTCCGCAAACTAATATGCAACAACAATGCCTTGGAGATCCTTCCTACTCAACTATTCACCATAGAACGACCATCATTTCAAACACTACAACTTGCAAATAACAAACTTACCAGTATACCAAAATTTCCAAATTCCGAGTACCCTCTTCAGGAGTTACTTGTCCAATGTAACAAGCTGAAACATCTGCCAGATAATACCTTTACTTCATGTCGTAATCTGTCGGTGCTCAATGTGTCCTGCAACGAAATCGAAGTCCTGCCAAACTCCGACAAGAAGTTCTCATGCCTTGAAAAGCTCTTAGCCACCAGAAACAACCTGGATGACAGTTGTATGAACATTCTACAACATTTCAATAATTTAAAAGTCCTTCACGCAGCATATAACAATCTGAAATACTTACCAGGCAAATGTATCGATAACTGGCCGAACTTGGAAGAACTTATTTTGTCAGGTAATAAGTTGAAACTACTACCGAAAAACATGTCGTTTCTTAAAAACCTCCGGGTTCTTAGACTACATTCAAACCAGTTGCACCACATTCCGGACCTGTCAGTGATCAATACTCTTCGAGTCATTGATCTAGCACACAATGAGCTCGGCAAAGTAGACTTGGCTACATTCCTGCCTAGCAACGTCCAGTTCTTAGATCTGTCCTGCAATCGACTGCTTCAAGTCGATTCAGAGCAACTCAGTCATTTTCGAGCGCAGAGGAAAGTTTGTTTTGTAGACGTTTCCGGTCGCAACCGATTTAGTCTACCCACAACAGCGGCGATGGATTTTAAGCACAATTCTTACACTCCTTGGAAGATTGGATTTACAGAAACATGCGGCAATCGGCAACGTCTATATGTCAACCAGTTACGAATGTCCAACTTTTGTTGTTCTGACGGTCTGTTTGGCATCTTTGATGGTGAAAACTCCTCCACTCCTCAAAATCTTCTAGTTAAAACGATCCCTACTATACTCATTCAAAATCGATCTGAGAAAGAACAAGGTGCCGAATATTTGAAACAAGCTCTTATTTCCACATTCAAAATGCATAAACAACTTGGCAGCAAGTACAAGGAGTGTGCAGTAGTGTGCCACCTAACAAAGGACCACGACGGACAAGAAAACCCTTTAAAAACCGTTTCTTCGAAGAAATATATCCTCAGAGCCGTCACCATTGGAGAAGCCAAGGCATATCTAATCAGAAAACAAAGTACGTTGCCGCTTTCATCGAATCTGTATAACATCGAATCTGAAAACGACGGAAACTCCTTTCCGCAAGTAATCACACCGGATATTTTTGAAGTACCTTTAACTAACGACGATGAGTACCTGATTATCGGAAACAAAGGCATTTGGGAAGCGGTCCAAGTAGACACCATCGTCCGGGAGATCAGAAATGAAGACAACGTTATTCTTGCCGCCAAACGGATCCAGGATATAGTGCAGAGCTTTGGAGTGGAAGGAAACATCAGCGTTATAATCGTGCGTTTCGAAAACATGCAAGCATATGTCGACAGACTAATAAACGAGCTGCGTCAAAATGTTAATAAAAAACTGGGCATGTACCACAATCCCACCGGAAATAGAAATGCAACCGCTACGCAGTTTATAGGAAATGACCATGCGTCCCCCGTTGGTCAAGGTATTAGCGGCTTAAGACCAGGTATAACACAATCCGGATCGGATTCATATAATTTGCGGTCTTTTGACGAGGATAGCTTATCGCGGGGTTTCCACACCGCTGATGATGACAGTGATCAAAATCTTTATGAAACCGATTCCATACTCTCTGAAGAACAGTTTAAATGTTGGGAGTACATGCTGGAGCAGAACACCCAACTGTTGTTTGACAAAGAACTGAATGAAATATCGAATAGCTTTACCAGTCCAAGGACTTCAACGACGAATAAAGCTCTCAGCGACAATGCTATCAAGTACAACCTAATGCAATCTACTAACGATGACAAAGTCTGTACGAACTATAGTCAATCAAATGGCAGAGAAGCCAACAAACAAATGACGTATCCGAAGAAATCCTTCTTAGCCAAACATTCGGGAAGTGCAAAATCGTTTCAAAAATTCTCTTCGATCAGGACAACGAGTGTAAGCTCGAGTGACCATCTATACTCCGCAACAACAAATGCAGCGAATGTCGGGTACTTCGGCACCGTGCACCAGATCGAGAACGATTTTAACATAACACAGGAGCAACAGTCTGAAGATGAATCTGTCGAATATAGGAGCAGGATGAGGCACTATTGGGGAGTCACATCGACGGAATTGTAGCAAAATTACAACCTGAAGAGGACGTGTTACATATATGGTCTGTACAATTGTAAATAAAGTAAATGAGTGGCAAAAAATTAGTTTTTTTGTGTGATGTACACACAATGTCAGTAATTATAGTAACTATAGTCTAAGGAGGTCGATAGGAATTCTGTTTCCAAAGACAAATGCCTTTCCTTGTGTATTGATAAATATACTACAATGTTTTCAATTCATAATAAAACCTTTATTTACTTTTCTATTTACCGAGATCCTATTGCGTTTTGTGAAACACAGAAGAATTTGATCCTAACCCACGCGTCCAAAAATTAGAACCATATTACGATAAATCTCGGCCCCGTGAACAAAATGTTCCAACTCGGTACTAGAGCTGTATGACTGCTTCGTGAATGCTCCGGTAAACAGTACTGATAATTTTTTTCGAATTCCATCTGTATTCTAATCAGTTTGAGTCGCAAGAATACTTTCTCCACAGAAAGTATGTTACAATTACCTGCCGTGGAGCGACAGCGTGGGTGGAATGAGCCGAACGAGCTGAGGGAAAAATCGGCGTAAGGTCACGGTTTGATAAGAGTATTGTACTGCAAAGGGTTCAGAGAAGGTTGTTTTTGCGGTAGCGATCTTCTTGTTCCGGAAATGTCGAGCGTAGTTTTTTATCCAGTTGGTCGCGTTGAAACCCGTAAACAAATAATGTCATTTCGTTCCTGAAAGGATTAATCGAAAATATTAACACCTTAACAACAACTATAGGTCTTTTCTTCCAGAGTTACTCCTAGAATCACCAAAAGATAGAGGAAAGTCTCAACATATCAGACAACTCCCGCATGTACGAATTCTCAAGTACGCCTAGCTGATGTGTAATTACTATGTCAATTGCCGTCGTTCGAGTCGGCGAAAAAATGAGCAGTGGTACTTATAGGGCTTGCGACGACAGTGGAAAGTGTGTGATTCGAACCGACGCCATGACGGTTAGAATGACTAAAAGATAGAATTCGAACGACAGCAACTCTTTGGCGGATTTTGTCTTTTGGCCGAAGTCTCTGAAGTGTTCCGCCGAACACTGTCCACACACAGAAAGAACAACCAGTAACCCGGAGCGAATGCGGCACGAATGAAACAGAGATTTTCATTTTTAATTTTTATTTTATTGTTACTGTTTGTACAATTTAAGGAATGGTTACAAATGTGTAATAAGTCACTTCAATCGGAATAAAAGGTGAAAAGTAATTATAAAAGGACACTCCAGCACTGCTCTTATATTTTTCCTTTATGGATTATTCACTACTTGTCTGTTTTGTGTTTACAACCTCTTTACATAATCACAAACGAATAATTTCTTTGAATCCGAATCTAACACATCACGTTTTCTCATTACTTTTAATTTTCTGTTCGCGGTTACTCTTGACACACGCTGCGCGACTTTCTTCGTGACCACTTCTCGTGAGGGTTCCCCATTTCGACTCAATTCTCAATGTAGACTATTTGCTACTTCCCCGTTCGGGTTCACTATTTCGACTGTGGTAACTTCTCTGGGGATGATTCCATTCACCCCATAGTTTCTTTTCCCTTTCGCTGATGGCGACTTTCTCTCAATCGAGAATCTCTCCACCAGGGACAATCCTGACCACACATACAGCCGTGGAGGTCATTGCCTGGTTGCTGTGGATCATTCTGTTATTAGAATTTCACACCTCATGTTTACTTTGCCCTATGGAAACAGCATTTTCGTTATTGCTGTTGCTCCGCAATGGCCTTTGTTTAGGCGAAGTACATTGCGGCAGGGACAAAGGTTTTGTCGACGGATCGGTTTTCCGGCAATTCGCTTATCGCCGGAGATGTGATGTTTGTCGACATCTGGCGCAGCTGTGCCAACCGTTTGTGTATATCCAGTTGATGGATCGATGCACAATTTCTATGCTGGGTCATGTCCTCGGATCGCAGTGCAGGGGTAGGAAAATTGGTCGGACTTGTGGTATCTGTGGATACGCGGGGTTGTTGACTCCACGATGAATGTTACATTTTATTTCTGGTTGAAAGGTGGACTTTTGAAGACACGTGTCTGTGGGCACGTGTAGTTTGGATATAGGTGAGTATGTTCCTTGGTGGAACGACGACAGCTCGACTTATAATCGTTTGTGTGGTTCGTAGAACCGCCACAACTCTTTTGCGCCTGCCCAAACATAAAGCCACTGCCGCGTGTACAAATTCGATTTCTAAACTCAAGTACACTCAACTGATGTGGAATTGCTATGTTATTGCTTGGTATGCGTCTGATGCTTTTGCTTATTCTTATTTCTTTCTGTGTTGTTCTTCACTAGTTGCTTGTGTACTGTGTGTTTCTGTTAGAAACGTGTTCTGCTTCGCCGTGCTTCCTCTAAGATTCGAGGGAAGAGCGTAGCATGTATAGTCTTTGAATGATTAATAACACTGACTTCCCGATCGGTTTTTGAAATAACTTTATTCTATTCTATTAACTTTATATCTTTAGTTGCTTGCTCGGCGGTGCTATGTACACAAATGAAATGACATTGATCGAATCTGTTCGTTATGAAATTGATAAAAGGAAAAACCACAATGATCGAATGATCATGGTCGACTGGCAAAACTAAAAGCTACCTGAAAACATATTAGTTTTCCTTTTTATACCTGAACCCTGAAACACATGAAAGTTGGTTTGGCCAATCATATTCGAGCAGATGCCACTGTTGCTCGATATGGATTTTGCTGATTGTATCAATCTGCTGCTAGGGTTTTCGGATCGGGATGCATAGGAGTTTGTTATTTTGAGCAGCTGCTGGTTGCTCGATAACGATTCGGAAATCGTTTTGATTATTTGGGTGTTTGTTATTTCGAGCAGCTGCTATGGTTGCTCGATATTGGTTATGAAAATGTTTAGATCATTTGTATGTTTTATCGAGCAGCTGCTATGGTTGCTCGATATTGGTTATGGAATTGTTTAGGATTCATGGGATTTAAAGGAATAAAATTAGGATGATGGCATATGTATGTAGGGGGGAGGATATTAATGGTAGGGCTTTCTGGAGCACTACAAACGCCAGAAACTCACTCCCCCTTTTCGACCTCAAAACAGGAACAAAATATATCTATTTCAACAGCTCCCGCGCTCTTAACCCTAAAATATATTCTCATTATACCTTATCCACCACACATCGGCCAGTTCGAGAGCAACACCATCTCCCCTAAACTCAACTTCTTCTCACCTTATCACAACTCCAGTTGCTCAGAATTTCACCCGATTTTTCCAGCAGTAAAAGTCACTCAACAAACGTTAGACTCATCAGATTGTCGTCAAACGCTCTTCAAACTAAGAAATAAAAACTGTTATGGAAATATAGGCATCTTTCTGACCTACTTCCATGACAAATCGGGCTCTGGCTGCTTCGAAGGGAAAATGAAAACCAGCATTATGATCTCCACTCAACAGATAGTTTGCCCGAACTCCTTTCAAATTTCACCTCAACATGTCACCTCATAAAACGTTGAAGGACCTCCCGACTCTCGGACAATCTATTCACTCGAAGAGGACTTTACATCTTCAACACAGTAGACCTGACTGTAATACATTTTTTCGTCCCAGAATTTCCACCATATCGTTCTCCCTCCACAACCCCTCATAATCTCCCACTCATCTTTTATTACCAGATTGTCCGAGGCTTCCCTTCTAAGGCACACACAGTTTTGCAAAAGGTGCTCTCCGTCCGTTTTGAAATATACACCCTAACTGAAACTAACCTGATTCCTAGTACTAACAATAAGGAATTAGCCCCTCCCTCGTTTACTGCTTATCACGATGGCACTAGTAATCTAGTATTGGCTGGTATTTCTCTTTCTCTCTCTCTCTCTCTCTCTCTCTCTCTCTCTCTCTCTCTCTCTCTCTCCCTTTCTTTCTTTCTGTCTTTCCATCCATTATTCGATTTACTGTTTACCGCGATAATGCTGTTAATCGACCTAGTATTGACCCCCCTTGCCACGGAATACCCTTAGCATTCCAAAGGTACTTTGATTCCACATTCGTTGCTATATTTTCCACGCCCCATCTCTTTCAAAATTAACCCGAAAATCAATATACGTCATCTGCTTCTATATTTTACCATCCCAGGCAATCATATGAACTAGCAATTAATGCTATCGGCCACATAATAGCGGTTTACGACCCTCAGGTCTCTATCGTCGTTTTTGGCAACTTTAGCCTCCCATATCTACAACGAACTTTATCAAATGATCTGTCTTTCTATACTATACAGGAGTCAAACTCTACCCGCCGACAAGTCAGCACGTGCGCTTCTGCCTCGTGATCCGTACCATCAGATCAATTGTGCAATTCGTTTAGGGTATCTTAGGTAAACACTAGATACCCTAACTGCACTATCGGTTCGCGCCTCAAGTCTTTTGTGGAATCCGAAGTAAACAAACGGATCTCCACACATGCGTCCGAGTGCGGTGCTAATTTATTTGTGAAATCCAAAATAAACAAACGGATCCCCGAGTGTGCGGAAAGTGTGAAGATATACACCATTTCCTCTCCTTGTGGCTGTTTTTCCTGTTTTCATGCCTCTGTTGCGTCTCTCAGGTATCAGTACTCTCGACTGATTTATAATCTTTGGAGAGTTTTTGGTGTTTGGGTGGCGTAATATTCATCATGGAAATGATGTGACCTGGATTTCGGCACGGATCTAGTGGGGCACCTAATACAAGGGCATAACACGTGTAATGGTTGCTTTCGCTCATCCTCTCATCGCTGGTTCCAACTTGCATCCTTTTCTAAGGGGGTATCTGTTTTCTGAGTTGGTCCATTTCAATGCAACGGGAATTTCACGTCGACCTTTGTACGAGAGCAGGTCCATAAGTCTTTAGAAAATTAGGACGATTTTCTTTTATTTTCTCATTTAGTGGACCTAATAATGACGTATAATACTGTCCAGTTATCGTCTGCCCGTTTTCCAAATAGCCGGTGAAGATAATACTACGTACATCACAAAACACAGTAGCCATAACCTTTCCAGTTGATTTCACCGTCTTCGCCTTCTTTGAAGCCCGTTCGCCTTTAACAATCCCCTGTTTTCTTGTTCTTTCGTCTCGAGAGTGTATTGGTGTATCCAAGTTTCATCTGCAGCTACTAAGTTGCGACGCATGCGCTCCAATAGTTCAAGACAGTAATTGCGGAAGCCATCTCGCAGATATTTTTTTCATAACCAATTTATCATGCAAAATTGAAACATGAAACTAATTGAAAATTGACAGATATCTAGTGAGGAATGATGGAAAAAGAAAATTAGAAAAAGCAGGATTTCGAGGGTTCATGCTTAACTGGTTTCGGTCGTATCTTAAAAATAAGTCGCAACGAGTGAAGATAAATGATGTCAGGAGTGGTGAAAGTATTCTTAACCTCGGCGTTCCACAGGTCTTGTGGCGGTTCCGCCAAATCTCACGGTTCGCCTTCCTGAAAAAACCCTAATACTGCTACCCAGTCTGCATTAGCTTTCGCTAATGCAATTCGCATTAGCATCTTAAATGCCTCACGCATCAAATAGATCCAATTCGTATAACCTAAAAGTACCTGTAAGAGAACTCTTCCTTGCATTCATTTATTTGAATTCAAAATTCCTCTTAAGAATTCTGTTCCAAACAGCATATCCCTGAAAAGAAAACCTCGGTTCACATGCCACGTGACCTTCACCAGGGACCATAAATATTGCGCCGTCTATTTTCCAACTTCGCCATGTGCACAATGAATTTCTTTATGTACACATTTGCCGACGACCTTTTTCTCCCAGCAATAAAATTTTCTGACTCACACAATGTGCAAGCCAAAGCAAATACGCATTCCGCGTCTCTTGGCATCAGTTAAATCCTACAGCATAAACTGCAAATGCAAATAGGAATTCAATACGTACCCTTACTAGCGATTTCCCAGTAACCTAGCTAAAACCAATTAGCACATTTCCACATCGCATCGTTGTCTCTTTGTTTAGCGACGCACATGCACCCGACGATTTCGGTTTTGTTTGTTTTACCGAAATCGTATCCCATGAATGCTCTTTATTCCCTTTCCTTGTTCTAGGTTCGTTTTTCATGCATGAAAATCTGTGCACGAGATGAATATCGTCGAGTCGTTCACCATCATCCAACCGAGCAAGTTGGTTCGGCTTTCGCTCTCCGTCGCCCCTTTGCTGATGATATTGCCTTCTCCTATGGTTTGGGCTGCCCGTAAGCTTTGATCTTTGATGTTAACTGGGATTTGAGTTTGCTGAGACACTGGTTTGCTGAACAAAACTTTGCTAATCAGTTCCACAACTAAATTCATGTCCTTCAGCTTATCTCCTGCACCCGACCTGAAAGCCGTTCTGCATGTCTATGCACCGGAATGTCGTAGACTTAATCTTACAAACTTCTGTTGTTTAAGCGATTTCTCTTCGCCCCCTTTTTGTTACAGCCGAACCTATAGTGATAAATGTTTTCCTATTGAGAGTGTAAACGAATTTAAATATCTAGGACTTACACTCGACTCAAGAATGAGCTTTTCATGTCGCGCTAATACACTGAGAAAATATTTCCAATGCGATCTTCGCCAATTTTATTCACAATATTGGCACACCGATAAAACAGAGACTCCAAAACAATCATACCCGACAATTGGAAGACAAACTGAAGGGTATTCAGATGGACCAGAACATTTATAAAAATGTTAAAAAGATATGCGGCACTTCTCGTATCACTGGGGCAATCATGCACAACGGTCTAGTTGTCAATAATGATGCCAATAAAGCAAACATCATTAGAGAGACTTTTGAAAATAATTACAAGCTCACTCTCGAGGATGGAGAGCCGGACACTAATGCAATAATTAGTTCAGAAGTTCATAATAAATTCGTCAACTTTAACGAGCCAATAGTTATCTTCAACTCAGCTAACAGTGCATACTTCGACGATACACGTGATAATAGTCACGGTTTCGTCACACCAAATACCCTACAGAACATAGTTACATCTCGAAACCCCAAGAAGTCACCCGGTATCGACAACATGTCCTACCACTCATTGCGAAGGCTTTCTGCTTTATTCTTTATAAAGCTCTCCATTCTGCTCATCCATGCCTACAACATCGGATACTTTCCCCAAACTTGGAAGCATGCTGTTGTTTGTCCAATCGCAAAAGTTCGGAAACTAACGTATCACCCCTCAAGCTTTCGTCCTATTTCGCTTCTTACTTGCATTCGCAAAATATATGAAAAATTCATATACGAGAAGCTAAATAACTTTATCAGTGCCAGGAATCTAATACCTGATTTCCAGTTTGGATTCAGAAGAGCGCACAGCACCACTATGCCTCTCAACGTATTTCAAAACCACGTCTGCGTGCGCCTCTTCAATAAAGAACCCACCATTGCGGTGAGCCTGAAAAGGCTTTTGACACGACGTAGACCGAAGGTCTCATTTTTAAATTACTAAATACTGGCATCAGTAGAACGCTATGTAGTACTGGGGCGATTCTCCCGAAAGCCGGCACTCATCGTCCCACAATCTAGGAAAAAACCCTCAAATAGGGCATACAACAACAGGAGAAACAAGTACCGTGGCAGTTCCATTGAACGCCACTACTTACCCTACAGGTACACAAGGTAACAGTTTCCTGAAATACATTAAAAGGCCTGTACTTACCTTCCGTACTGTACCTGCAAAATACAAGAAAAACCCTGTGAAACATTAAGTCGCGCTGAAGTGAAATTCCAGCGGCATCAAATGCTATATTCTTCAAGGCAATTTGGTTTAACAACTAACCAACAATATTGCCTGTGCAAATATCTACACGATATTTTTTAGCACGCCAGCTGCACACTAGCAGAAAAAGGTATTTTGCCTTAGCAAGCACGCCCACATCGAACGACCGATACATGAGGGCATCCGGCTGGCGCCCCAGCAGTCGAATTCGCAAATGGAAAATTACAATCAGAATTCGATTGCAAGAAATTACAGCGACCCCCCTGCATACCCACATTGGTGACAAGCCGACGCGTGCGAGAACGCAGCATCTAAAAGACTTCTTAACTAAAGTAAACCGAAGCCAGCAAAAGGGTCCTATCCCCAACGAACCGCAGTATACCCAGTTGGAACAACACCCGAGCGACGACACCTGACGCAGCCATTGTTGCAGACACCCAACGTTGGACACCAGGTTTACCTTTATCTTTTCTTCTTATTATATACATTTTTTTCTTTTTATCGCTTACGGTGAGCTCCGTCCGAGCCACCAAAATATAAGTTTTTCGTATATAAGCATAGTCAAACTAAATGAAAATAAAACATATAAAAGTAGCACATTCAAATACAAAATTAAACCAGAAATAAGCAGAAAATTCGTCAAACGCCTACGGTTACACAGATTCATTGCATAAATACTATGCTTTAGTAAAACACATATCGAACCAATCTTTTAAATACATTGACTTGCTACAAAACAATACAAATAATTATACATTAGAAAGAGAAACGCGATAAGAGTAAACTCGTTAAAGGCAGTAATATTTTTTTTTCTCTCTTTCTCTCTCCCTCTCTACTGTTCACTTGCGCGTTTGGCCAACAGTAATTTAACCAGAAATATTGAATATACCCGTAAGCCCCTTCTGGGCATCAATACGCAGATGTTTTTGGCCGATATTCTGCGACACTCAAGCACACACACAGCCACTCACCTCCACGCGACTTCTTTTAGACTTCTTTCCAACTCAGCGCCTCCTCTCGACTCCACGGGCACTTTCGGATTCGACTTCCGTGATCCAGGGTCACACGCGCGCACCCGACCCTCACCTCTTGGCACTTTGGAGTACCAATGACAGCTAGCCTGCCACACCACTCGACTTCATTCCCACGTTCATTCAACGAGATCCGACTTTACACGTTTTCACCACTCTTAGGGACGGCTCATTACTAACCACCAGCTACTGCACGTGGCGAACAACAGTAAGACGCCGCCCACAATCCTTAGCCTTGCCTCATCCTACATCCTGGCACCTTGGAGTCTCAATGCCAGCGGTCCTTCGCACGCGTAACGATACTCTACCTTTGACTTCCCTGCGACTTCATACAACCCCCGTCGACAGCACCCACATCGCAACTCTATTCGATACCACGCGTTGTCACAGTTTGCCAGGACGGCATTACTAACACCAGCTACTGCACGTAGCATACCACAGTAAGACGCGGGCCTGATCCGACACCCTGTCACATTGGAGTACCAATGCCAGCGATCTCTCATATCCTATCTCCTGGCACTTTGGGAGTGCCAGTGCCAGAGAGACTCTAACCTCACTTCCTGGCACATTGGAGCACCAATGCCAGCGAAGCTTTTGCACCACCCGACTACATTTGACTACTTTCGACTCGGGTCCCAGTTTCATTCAGCGACATCCAACTTCACACGCTTCACCACTCTTTCGGACGGCTCATTACTCACCATTAGCTACTGGACGTAGCATACAACAGTAAGACGCCGGCCTCATCTACAGCCTGGCACCTTGGAGTACCAATGCCAGCGTATCTTTATCTCTAACTCCTGACACTTTGGGAAAACCAATGCCCACATCGAACGACCGATACATGAGGTCATCCGGCTGGCGCCCTAGCAGTCGAATTCGCAAATGGAAAATTACCATCAGAGTTCGATTGCAAGAATATACAGCGAAATGTACACGATCAGCAATAATGCTTTACGTAGCCACTGATCATGTAAACATTGCAACCCTTTTTCAGGTTTCCTTCTTTTGATCGTTTTCGTTTGCCACCACGCGACGACACAAGGATCATGCACCCCTATCGTGATCCAATCTTACCGCACGAGCAACTTTACGTTGTTAGTGTGTGGGATTGGAAATCAGCCCTTATATGGTTATCGGGGCAATCAGTGAATATTTCGTAATTCTGTTGCTTCGATGGCGATCTTTAATCGTTGAACAGATTCCGTGGAGGAAAGTCGTTCCGCTACGTTAAACGAAAAACGGAGTTGATTTTTGGAAGTCCTGGAGTTCGGTCGCGTGACTGACGTCGTTTGTAACTATATATCAAACTGCCTATAAGTAAGCGTGTGAAAAGATTTCTACTGTTTTAAACTACCTATAATTAATATTGTTTTAAACTACATATAAGTGATATTGTTTTGAACTACATGTAATTATTCGTTAATCAGTGTGACATAGAAACTATTGTTTTAAACGGCATATGATTAAGCGTGTTAAATAATTCCTATTGTTTTAAACTACATATAATTAATATTGTTCTGAACTACATAAACTATTGTTTTAAATTACGTATAATTAATATTGTTCTAAACTACATAAACTATTGTTTTAAACTACATATAATCGACCATTGAATTGTCTATAATTAAACGGCTATATATATAATCAACCAGGGTGAAGTCTTTTTGTTATCGTTTGAGACGGTGGATAATTAATCGAATAAAGAGCTACGGAACGTGTCAAACGTTGTTCTGTGTTTTTGGTACATAATTCATCGGGCTGCGATCGGAGCCACATTTGGAGTCAGATCAATGTCCCGAGGGTACCAAGGATAAGCTGCGCAGTGGGTGACACAGTGCGGCGAACAAAAACAGTTGGTGGCGGGTGTAGAGCCGGTGCTAACCATAGCATAGCGACACCCAAGCCATGCCCACAGTACCATCTACCAGTTCGTCCTAAACAGAACCTTCCAAGTTCGAGTGAATGGAAAGCTTTCCCGAACTTTCAACGCCACCGCAGGCGTACCACGGGGCTCCATTCTATGCCCCATCTTATTTAATATCTACACCTCCGATATTCCTCGCCCTGTGGACGGGACAGTAAACCACATATGCTGTGCGGATGACGTCCTAGTATACACGTCATCCAAAAGCCCTAAACTCGCAACAAATAGACTCAACCATCACCTAGACGAACTGTATCAGTATTACATTCGATGGAAAATCCCACTTAACCCCTCCAAAGCAGTAGCTATAATTCTGAGTAGTAAAAACTCCCAACCTACTTCCCAATATTCACATAATATTCGAATACAAATAAGAGGTACTACGATTAGACCACAGGACAGGATGAAATATCATGGGGTCATCTATACCCCAAAAATGAATTTCACCAAACATGAGAGAACCTACTTGTACGAGACTCTTGCGTTCTTGACCTTTCTCTCTCTCTTGATCTCTTCGGATCAGACCGCCACAATTTCTTCTTCAGTACAAAACTAAAGAAAGCACTCTTCCCAACAACATTCCCCTCTATAATAGAGGATTCCTGGACCCATCTCATAGGGTATACTGCTAACATACCACACGCACGCACAGTACAAGACAGCACAAACAAACACACATACCGACCAAGGCGCAGATCGTCAGACGCCAAAGACGTGATCTGCGTTTAATACCACACTCAAGACCTGCCGGTCCTGTACGATTTCTTTCCCACCATCCGTCTATCCAAGTAGTTAGAGAACACCTGAACTAACCCTGTCCACACTGTCCTTAGATACCCCCCGCCCTCCCTTGATTCTTTTTCAGATATCTCGAGACCGAGCCCAACATCCCCACGGATGTGGGTGATTCTGGTTATCGCAAGATGAGCAGAAGCCAGAGACAAGATGAAGGACACATCTGTCCTTGTCTCGCCAAAGTCGGCCTCTCACCACCCTATTTTTTTTAAAATTGTTCATAGTAAGCCTGTAAGTGTTAGAATATGGAATAAAAGGGTATAACCTCCAAAAAAATATTTTTTTTACTTTCCTCAACATCCCAACAACAATAACTTGCTCGAGGTGCCATCATAAAAAACCCTTTGTCTCGGAAAAATGACGACTATCAGAGAGAAGTTTGGAGAATTTGCTCTTTCTGCAAAAGAAGAAGATCCGTTGTATGGAGCAGGAATTGCCGACTAACAATGTGTAAGTATAAAGCAATATTATATCACTTTAAGCTACTATACCCTGAAAGTTTTAAACGCGTTTTTCTCGAAACCACTTTTTTCAAGTATGTTGACACGATATATAAAAATTAGAAAAATGAATTTTTTTTTTTATTTCTTTGAGGTAAGGACTGTTACAACACCTTCACTGATTAAGAATCAATTTTTTTTCTGTTGAGATAATTAAAAGAGTCAAAATCATGTAAATCAGGACGCACGCTTTTGATTCAACTACCACTTCACCATCCTGGAATTTTGGAAATTTTCGACATTTTTGTTTAATTTTTTTTTGTTTTATTATGTTATAAATAAATATTGGGAAACAATCCGATAATAAAAATGTTTTTGGTTTTTTTTTAACACAATTCTAACAAATATTCAAATTTGGCCCTTTACACCAGAATACCCCTTAAGGATAGACTTTATGCCGTTTGGTTCAGATCAGTGATATCTAACCCCTGCCTCTGGAGTATCTGGACATACTTGAGTCGGTGGGGATTCTTGTTAGCTTACCCGAAGCTTACCCCCATAACTACAAGCCAACTCCCATTATTTCCCGCTAATGCAATTGCATTAGCACCTGTAAATGCTTCACGCATCAAGTTTTCCTAACGTATAATCTAAAAGCTCCTGGAAGAGAATTCTTACCTTCATGCATTAATTCGCATTCAAAATTCCCTACAAGAATTCTGTCCAAACCTGTCGGACCATAAATCCAAAGCCCAATTCGGCACCTTCGGTTGCCAGGCAAATCCCAATCTCGCCATATGCATTTTCCCTAGATGAATTCCTATAAACGAAACAATTTGGTTCACATATAATGTAACCATCATAATCAGGGATAATAAACATTGCGTCGCCTATTCCCATCCTCACCATGTGTACAACAAATTCCTTTACATACACATTGGCAGGCAACCCTTGTCCAAGGGACAAAAGCAAATACACGCATCTAGCGTCTAAAGGCATAAACCAAATCCTATACCATAAGCAAATGCAAATAGGAATTGTGTACTTACCCTTGGCAGCGATGCCATAAACACAAATTCTCAGTGAATATGCTAAAACCAATTAGCACTATGTCCACGATACATTGCGGTCTATCAATACAGCTGCAATGCACATCATAGACAATGATCTACACGATCTCTTTGTCTTCCAATATTTCTGGATCCGCTTCTCGCGACCTCGCGGCATGAGCAAATAGAAATCCAATTAGCACCCAATGAGATCCGGCTTATTTACTTAGCCGAGCTCACATCTCATTGATGCCCATTATTCCTTTCGATTTTTCAGATTCGTTCTCATGGCTTTGCCATGAACCAATGTTCACACATACATGTGTACCACTATGATCTACCCCCAAAGAGAGACTTCACGTTTCTCTTGGAATAGGAAATGCCCCCTAACTAAGAGAGCCAGTACCACTGGCCGAATTTCCTTTGTCAGCGAATTCACATCGCAGAGTCTTTACCCATCCTCTGAGCTGGTCGTCCCTTCCTTCGTTCCCCGGTGTGCACGGGGCCGCGTTCATTCGGAGTCGGAAACTTGTGTCGAGTTATTAATAATTTCACGATCAATCTAGTAAAGTGTCTGTTGTGTCTTGTCATTAATAATTTTGTGAGCAATGAATTAAAGCGCCTGTGGCGATGAGTCCTCAGTAAATTGTTAATCGAAATTAAAAGATCATGTATTTCCAAACAAAAAACGGACCTCAGTAAATTGTTATTCTAAATTAAAATATCATGTATTACCAAACAAGAATAGACTCCGTAAAATAGATCACAAACAACATCAGTGGTTTATTTTTCCTCTTTTCTTTGGTGGACGGTGCGTTGTTGAGGTTCGTGTTTGTGCGTTTCGTTCGGTTGTATTCGATGGAACTTTGTTTAGCAGCGAGTGGGTTTGTGGTAGAACCCTCGGCCATGCAGGCGTCTCGACGTCTTACCCCAGAAGTTCTCTCATGTTTGTCAACTAATTGATAAAATCATTAAACAGTCCCGGTACTTTCTATACGCTGATGACACTAAGTGCTATATGATTATCGCGAAATGCAACAATAGTGAAGAACGTGTGATTCGAACCGACGATTCGAACCGGCTATGACGGTTAGAATCACTGAAAATGGTACCAATGCTCAACACATCAGGCCACTGCCGCGTGTACGGATTCGATTTCTAAACTCAAGTACATTCAATTAATGTGGAATTGCTTTGTTATTGCTTGGCATACGGCTGATACATTTTCTTATTCGATTTTCTTGCGGCGTTCTTCACTATTTGCTTGTGTATTGTGTGTGTATGTGTTAGAAACGCCACCCTACTCCCTCCTCAGTAACTTTGTTACGATCAACTTCGTGTCTGAACGACGGAGCGAGGAAGGAGCGAGCGTGGGGCCGTCGGAGCAGGCGAGTGTGGCGGTGCTCTATGCGGAAGTCGTGATCGAGTAGTAAAGCCCTGTTTACTATGGGAGAATGTGTGCTGCGTGTTCAGATGACGTCGGGGTCACCAATTATAGCGTTTGCGACGATAGTGAAGAGTGTGTGATTCGAACTGACGCTATGACGGTTAGAATGGCTTAAAATTGAACCAATATTCAACACATCAAGTCACTGCCGCGTGTACGAGTTCGAATTCTAAACTCAAGTACACTCAACTGATGTGAGATTGGTCTGTTATTGCTTGGTATATGGCTGATACATTTTCTTGCTTGATTTTCTTTCGGTGTTCTTCACTGTTTGCTTATATATTGTGTGTGTATCTATTAGAAACGCCACAAGATCATCACGTCATCATTAGACTCTGCACTTCTGCAAACTGACCTCGTTAACTTCTCGTCTTGGTGTAGTAAAAGCTGTTTCGTGCTTCACAACGCCAGGTGCCAATCTATAACCTTTTCGTAGGCATAATAACTTTTCCTCGCGCCCCTATTTCTTTCATAACCAACACCTAACCATTGTCCAAACTATCCGTGACCTTGGGATACTATACGACAGGGAGTATTGTGGGTGGTTTTTACCTGTGCATCAACACGGACGCGGGTTCCGTAAAAACACCACGGGTAGTCCAATTTAAATCGTTCGCCGAGGAGAAATAAACAAATAAAGACGCTGGAGTCGGAACAACACACTGATCACCTGTGAAAGTCGATGAACGAAACAAGTTGATTGGTTTTAGTTATAAAACATCCTTTTTATTCACACAAACTCGTATTAAAGTATAATTTAGTTTCTCGTTAACACAGTGTCTCTTTTAATAAACAACAGATATGTTGTTATATTTAGTGACTCGTGCAAAATCGGACGGAACTCGAAACTAACTCGACATTGCATAGGAACGCGCACAAGACAAAAAGATACTTAATTCGGAATCAACTCCGTATATACATTAACCGAATCTCAGACGACGCGTACAGTGTGTGTGCACACTTAAGGTGATGAAATCTGACTCCTCGAGACGTTGAATCAATCATACCGCGAGTCACGACTGGGGTGGATTTTCCCGCCTGTGGTGAACAACGATTGTCCTCCACTATCTATCCGACAGCCAATGAGAACGCGATTTGGATTTCGCTGGAAAGATTTCCATGTATATCATACCATCCGTACCTTGGAAATGAGGATAGCGAAAGATGCGTTGAAGAAGAAAAAGAGGAAACCTATCAGCGTCTGTACATACAAATGACCATGCACGGGGGCTAAAGCCTCGCCATTGTAAACAATGGATGATGTGGCCTGATGCTGAAATAGATTTTCTATGGGTATATTGAATATACAGAAACGGTACTTCAAAGGGCAAGCGCAAAGATGGGCATTTGTTTGGTTAAGCGAACGAAACATAGGACGTGACCGTTGCTAGTCTGTTTAGGGTAAACATTATGGTTGCGTCCAATTCGTGGTTTGTTTATCGCTTATGCAACCGGTCGGGGATAATTGGCTGCAGCTGGTGAAAATTTAATGCAAAAGGGAACATTGGTTGTTTACACGATCGGCCGCTGCGTATAGCATCCCACCGATCGTGCTCACATTGCTGGCGTCTCATCGGTGGATCTGTCGAGTGTGTGTTTAACAACACTCGATTTCCTTTTGGTAGCCAGCAGTGAGCTATGCTGTGTATTGCCGTTCGGACGATCGACCGATGGGTCTGCTGATAGGACAAGGGTGAACATGTGGCGGTTCTGCCATACCCCACTGACTACTTACCTAAAGAACCCCCATCCCTACAACCCAGTCTGCATAAGCTTTCACTAATCCAATTCCATTAGCACCTTAAATGCTTCACGCATTAATGAGATCAAATCCTTAATCTAAAAAGTCCCTGGAAAAGAAAACTTACCTTCATGCATCCCTTCCCATACAAATTCCCTGTAAGAATTTCTTTCTACCTTTTCAAGACCCCCAGGCAAACTTCAACTTTCGCACACCTGCACCGCAATCTCCATCCAGCATTTCCTGAAACCTGAAACATTTCCTTGTACAAGGACATTAATGCTTTCAACGCATTACAGGAAATTTCCTAAAAGGATTCTCAGGCATTTACAATGCAAAATATGCATCATACTTGTGTTCCTAGAAGAATTCCTTAAAGAACAAACCTCGTATCCCTGATAGAAAACATATCGGTTATGGCACCAGGTAACCATCATAGTCAGCGATAATAATCATTTAGTCGGCTATTCCCAGCCTCACCATGTGAACAACAATGTTCCCCACATACACATTGGCTGGCGACTCTTTTGTCCAACGACAAAGCAACTCCTAGCAGCCTATTGAGGGAGCTGCATACAATTAGCGCAATATACGCTAAAACCAAATTCTTTAGCATACACCATGTGCAAACAAAAGAATTCTGTTCTACCGCAGGCATTCTGGCGATACGATAAACAATTTAAATTGTTTGACGGTACCCAAATTTATTTCCCATTAATGAGTTGCAGCTTATTTATTTAGCCGACCCTCATTACAGGCCGATGCCTTAGGTCGCTTCTCCCTTTGTTCTTTTTTTTTCTCGTTTCAGGTTTCGTTTATCCTTTGCTAAACGCAACGATAAACGCGGTGATGGGTACGATCACACACATACCACCATGATCTCAATTACGAGATCTGGTTCTCTATTCCTCGAAGAGAGACTTTACGTTTCTCTGGTGGTATGTAAAAACGATATCCTTAGTGGAGAGGATATCTACCACGACACCACAAACTCACCCCATAAGCGAATCATCTCTGCACGAGATCCGTACGTTCGCTTGTTTCTGGTGACAATTTCCTGCGGACAGATTTCTCTTAGTGTTCGGCGTAACAATCGACGGAACTATCGATTAGTGATGGGGAGTGAAGTGAACCGTGTGCCCGTGTCCGGCATAATACTTCTCTTCGCCACAAACATGTCATGCACGTCTATGGGAAAATACTTTCTAAGCTATCTGCATGACATGGTCAGGGATTTATGTCGGTTACGTGATGTCGTAAGCGAATTGGATTTCAGGAACATGATGCGTTGAATGCACGCATGCCCCTGGGGGAAATGTTTGTGGATGCTAATGCCATTGCATTAGCCAATGATAATTGTTCTAGGTGTTTTAGATGATTAGAAGAGGTATTTGCGTAGATAATGGTAAGGTAAGTAATGGCTTTAAAAATGGGCTTGCCAATAATACTTGCCCTTAACCCTAGGAGTAAGTTTCTTAATCGTTGATGGGAAGGTAAGTAGTTGCGTTCAATGGAACCGCCACAGTATAACTTTCTCTCACATATTGACGAGATCTTCCTGAAACTCAACTCGACCCTGGGTGCGTGAAACGCTGATCAAAGAGACCCCTACCTAACTCGATCCATTTACCTTTCCTTCGTCCGTCCATTGCTAGAACTAGATACGGTCCGCTTATCAAAGGATTCGTACCCGCAGAATCAAATGCATTCAATGTTGTTTCCTATGATTCGCTCTCCGTGATCTGAGATTGGAAAATCCTTTGATCTTGTTTCCTTACATTATCATCGTCATCATCGGCACTACAACCGGGATCCGGTCTTGGCCTTATTTAACAAATCTCTCCACTGGTCCCGATTTCGAAACGATGTCCTCCAGTTTGGCACTCCCAGGTTCTGGGCGTCCTGGTCTACGCCATCCCTCCATCGCAGACAAGGTCTGTCGCGCAGTCTCCTTCCACACATCCTGCCACAAAGGACAATCCGGGCAGGCTCCTCTTCGCTCATTCGAGCTAGGTGTTCCGCCCACCAGAGTCTACCGAGCTTGATTTTTCTAACAATATAAGCTTCAAGGTAGATTGCGTACAACTCATGGCTGTAGCGTCTCCGGAATCGTCCTCCCTCACATACGGGGCCAACAATTCTCCTTAAGACCTTTCTCTCGAACGCGGCCAAGAGTTCAAAGTGCCTCTTATTAAGCACCCAGGTCTCGGATCCCTACATGAGTACTGGTAAGACCATGGTCTTGTATAGTGGTGGCTTGGATGTTCTGGATAAATTTCGGGATTTAAAGAGCCTTGATAGACTATAGTAGGTTTTGTTGGAACTAATCAGCCGTTCGCGTATTTCTTCTTCCATATTGTTATCGGCTGATACTATTGACCTAAGGTGGTTAAAGGATTGCACTACTTCAAATTCGTGCTCCACTACCCTGATAGTTTGACCAACGTTAGGTCTTCTCTTCGCAGAAGTTGCCACCATGTACTTAGTTTTTCCCTCATTAATGTGCAGTCCCAGTTTTTGTGCCGCCTGCTCGATCTGGGTGAAGGATTCCTCTACCGCCGATTCGGTTCTACCGATGATGTCAATGTGATCTGCGTAGGGGAGTATCTGGCTGGACTTGGTGACAATAGTCCCTCCTGTTGTAACGCCAGAGTCACGGATTGCTTTCTCCAACGCCAGGTTGAAGAGGAGGCAGGCCAGGCCATCCCCTTGTCGGAGTCCATTATAGATATTTATTGGTTTGGACAGCAATCCCGCTACTTTTACCTGACTAGTTACGTTGGTCATGGTCAACCTACAAAGTCGTATCAATTTGTTTGGAATGCCGAATTCTGTCATGGCATTATATAGTTCTACCCTGGCTGTGCTGTCGTAGGCGGCCTTAAAGTCTATAAACAGATGATATAATGGAATCTTAAATTCCTGACATTTTTCCATCGCCTGCCTAAGGGTGAACATCTGATCAATTGCTGATTTGCCTGGGATGAAGCCACACTGATATTGACCAATGATGGTTTTAGCGTATGGGGCTATTCGATCTTTTAGGATAGTGGAGAGTATCTTATGGGCGGTACTCAGCAATGTTATACCCCTATAGTTGCTGCACAGTGTGATATCTCCTTTCTTATGTATGGGGCAAATTATACCGGGACGCCAATCTTCAGGCATCTCCTCTTGCTCCCATATGTGCACCACGATCTCGTGAATTGCATGATGTAACGCTGTCCCTCCTTGTTTGATCAGTTCAGCTGGTATGCCATCAGCTCCGAGGCTTTATTTGATTTGAGCTGTCTTATGGCTTTTAGTGTTTCCTCAATGCTTGGTGGCGGCAACATTTGATCTTGATCTTGCATTGGTGAAGCCTCCAATTCTTCTGTGAGCCGACCATTTAGCAATTCATTGAAGTGCACTTCCCATCGCTCCAGAATGCCTTCAGGATCGGTGATCAGATTACCCTCTTTATCCTTGCAGTAAGTGCAGCGTGGTGTGTACCGCGTCATCATCATCATCATCGGCACTACAACCGGGAACCGGTCTTGGCCTTACTTAACAAGTCATGAGGCTTGTTAAATTTTCCATAATGATTTGTTTTTTCTGGGCAAGGTCATTTAGTCTTGCGCCAGAGGCTCCCCGACGGGGAATCGAACTCCGCGGTACCGCGTCATACTGCGGATTATTTGGTAGAACTTCCCCGCCTGGTGCGTACCTCGCTCTCTACTTTCCTCTATTTCACAGACAAGGTTTTTATCCAGGTACTTTTCTTTTGTCTGTGAGGTCTTTTTCCAGATCTTCTGAGCTCTTTGTATTTCTCCTCGCACACACGCGTCCTATGAGACTGCTGCATTGCCTGGTATGCAGCATTCTTACGTTCAGTCGCTAGCTTGCACTCATCATCAAACCAGTCGTTCCGATCTCTACGATTACTGCCTAAGATGGAGTTGGCAGTACTAATGACAGTATTCTTCTACGCCCGGCATTCTGGTCCCAGGACTTACTCTCCCTCCGTCGAGCTCTTCGAGGGCGAGTCTTAATGCATGACCAAAGGTGCTACTGGTATTCTCATTGCGTAAGACAGCCGTGTTGATTCGAACCTGATCCGCGGATGCAATACGTCTCCGTAAGGCAATCCGCGCTCGGAAAACTGTACCAACAAGATAGTGATCCGAGTCGACGTTGGCACCTCGGTAGGTTCCTACCGTCATCAGACTCGAGGAGTGGCGGCGATCTATCAACACGTGGTCAATTTGATTGCGAGTGTCTCCATTAGGTTATACCCAGGTAGCTTTGTGGATATCTTTACGCGGAAACCTGGTACTCGTAACGACCAAGTTCATTGATGCTGCCAGTTCGATGACTCGTAGTCCACTGTCATTAGTGTTCTCATGCAAACTATGGAAGCCTGCGTAGTGCCTGAAAACTGGCTCCCTACCTATTTTTGCATTCAAATCACCAAGAACGATTTTCACATCGTATCTTGGGCAGGCATTGAGGGCCCGTTCGACGTTCTCGTAGTATTCTTCTCTTTCCTCGTCAGGGGCTCCTCTGTAGGTCCGTGAACGTTTATGAGGCTTATGTTCTTAAACTTGCCTCGCACGGGAAGAGTGCATAGCATTTCATTTATTGCATTAAAGCCGATGGTGGCAGGCTTCCGTTTTTGGCTGACTAGAAAGCCTACCCCAAGCACATGGTGTTTTGCGTGACAGCTGTAATAAATGTCATACTCATTTCTTTAAATAACACCACTCCCCATCTATCTTATTTCTTGTAATGCTGTTATGTCAGCCTTATATTCGGACACGGCATCGACTAGCTGCTGTTCAGCTCGAGCTCTGTATAGTGAGCGTACGTTCCATGTAAAAATTCTTAAATCATTTAGCCATTTATTAGCCTTGCGCCAACCTTTCTCAGGATGTCGCTGCATGCATTGGTTCACTACTTGGTGGGTGTCAAAGTAGCTATCCAGGGGTATCACGTGGAAACTGCATGTCAACTTGGATTGAACAGGGACAAGGATCGTCCTGGCCTTCGCCGGATTGAAGGTAATCAGAGACTTTGCCCTGTATGTTCGCACCCATCCCCCCTTCCTTACATTAACCGCCTCAAAATAATTGTTGTAAAAACCCATGAGAAATGCCAGTACTTCCTTGATTAGTCGCTAAATGTAGTTTCGGTGTTCACCAATCAGTAACGCAGGATAACTACAATCTTTAATATTTACTGCGTTATGGTTAAAAAAATGTAAACCTGCGGTACCAAATAAACCAGATCTCTAGTTTGTTATTGACTAGTACGTAAGTGTTGTATTTCCGATGACTACAAAGCGTTACAGGGGCCAACGAGTTATTCTAGTCTATAAAAATGTCAATAATAGGCATCTGGAAAACTATTCCGCGTATTAACATAAGTATGACGACGGGATCACAATATCGTTCAATGAGTCCACATACACTTAACGTCAATAGAACTTAGACGGCTATGTACAAGTAAGATCAATCCCTCATTTGGATGCTGTTTATTCTTGGGTTTATTTCAAGTAGTCTGTACGTAATACGCTACGTAGTCTTGCCACTTCGAGTATGGCAGTGATCTGTGCTAACGAAAATAGAAAACACTCATCTGGAACAGATCCATCTTCTGCAAGCAATGATCATTACAGTCGCTAAGTTCATGTGTATATTGTATAGCAGAGTAGAACCCACCTACACCATTCGATATTCAAGTATCCAGTATCCCCTTGTGAGAGGTAAATAAACCAAGAAGTGGAGAAATTCTTGAACTTAGCACTAATGAAAGTATACCCAGAATGAACGCAAAGCTAGACGAGCTGTCGTGTAACGTTTACGAAATAAAACATTAATGAACGAAAGAATCGCAAAGAATTGTTCGGCGTCGAATCAGTTTATAATCACCCGCCCATGTACGGGTTGAAGTCATAGCCCCAAGAGCGACATCAGCAACATCAACAGATACAGATAATCGGCGAGCGCGTCCAAGAATTAACCATTTCAGTTTCAGTTGTATTCGAGAGATATATTATGTCGCACATCGTCTCGGTTCGTTTAGTAAAGTTACAGTGACAGTTCGAACGCGAGACTCTTTGCCCAGATAATCGCCAGTCTTAGTGGAGCTTCACTTGTAGCCTAGTCTCAACTCTCGGCTTATTCGACACCCGCAGTTGTGCTCGTTGTAGTTAATACCGCTGTCCACAAAACAAATTGTTTTTCTTTACTATTTTGTTGTGGTTTTATTTGTTTTTCTAACAACAGCGTTTTTCAAAATTTCACTTCATGAAGCCATGAAAAGTCGATGTCTTACAAGTGACTTATTGATCCGCGAAATATTTGAAAACATTACACGTACTTTAATAAAATTGATTTAATTTGCGGAAAGCATTGGATACGATCGATTACAAGTTTTGTGTTCGCCTTGTCCTGATTAAAGTGCTCAACAACAACGCTGACGTGTTTCAGGTAAATACGCAAAAAGAATTTATTACTTTCATATAGATAAACAATTAGTTATTTCTGTTTGGGGAGACCCAGTGATTAATCAAAGCTATATTTATATCGATTGTTTTTTATTAATTTTAGCTTTTTTGTTCTTTTTGCCTTTTTCAATGTCATGCGAATTTTGGCATCCTATGAAAACATAATCTGGAGACTCATGTGCATAGAGTAATATTCCTCTGCATAAAATACTTTTGAGTGTACCGAAGAGAAGATAAACCCAGATTCTTCTCTCAGTGCATATGTGAATTGGTATTAAGGTTTCGCTCTTTTCCGCTTTTTTTCTTTTGTTTGATATATTGAATAATGAAATTCGTTTGGAGTGGTCTGAACTAGTTGCCATTCGTTCTGCCAATCACTGCCTAAATTATGGTGGAATATGCGGGTTGTGTTCAGTTCCTTAGCAATAACACAACAGAGCCGGTTTCTGTTTTGTTTTTCGATCTTTTATTGTCTATGTTTCTACGTGTTTTCACCCCGAAATCTGATAGCACAGGCACCTTGAAGGCCGGCTACCGAGTGATTGTTTTAATATAGACTCTAAAAAAAAAAATCGAGCTAAAATAAAGTGTTTGTTTGGCATTTTATTTTGCTAGGCGATTTTTTTCTTTTGCCATTTCATTGTGCACTTATTTCCTCTTCTAAGATCATTTACTTTACTCAGATTACTTGCAAAATGACATCATTGCAGATCCAGATTTGTTTGTTGTTAAAAGACTGAGATTCAACATTTTAAAGGGCAGAGGGTACATGAACAATTCGAGTGTTATCATAATTTAGTTAGAAACTTGTATTTTGAGGCGTCTGAATGTACGAGGCGTCTAGATTTACACAAAAAAGTATCTAGATGACGGTGGCGCAATATATGTTTATGGTATTCGTTTTTTCTATTTATGTAGGAGTTGATAATAATTCGTAATACATTTTCGATAACCGATACTGCAAGTGTCACACGAACTGTATAGTTTTCCATTATTATCATCATTATAATAGAAACACAACCAGTCATTCACTTTACATTACGATAAGTTAAATAGAGAAAAGTATTCATTGCGGAGGTAAACGCAGATTCAATCAACTTTTGTGAAATTTTTATTACCTTTCCCAAATAACCCCCCCCCCCCCCCCCCCCCCCCCCATCTCCATCTCTTCTTCTGCCAACCTCGACTATGTCGCAATAAAAATTGAACACCGCTCAAAGTCCGTGTTCATCATATGCTTTTACATACCTCCACCGCAAGCTATCGAGTCATACGAACTCGCTATTGCGGCAATCGACCGCATAACTGAGGCTAGTTCTTCCCAAGACGATATTGTAGTCCTTGGCGATTTTAATCTCCCCAATCTCCAATGGATGTTGTCTGACGACCACTCCCACTACTACCAAGGAATGTCTCTTTATAGACAGCCTCACCGACTCTGGCCTTTCCCAAGTAAGCAATGTCCTAAACCATCTAGGCAGACAACTTGACCTTGTGTTCACGACAGACCCCCTTAATTCCTCAGTTGTCTCTAGTCCCCACACCCTCTCAACAATTGACAACCACCACCCCCCGCTTCTCGTATCCTTATACTACGACTACTTAGCCCACAGCACTCCGTCCCCCAATCAATTTTCTTTCAACTTCCGAAAAGCCTATTTCCGCCTCATAAATGAGTACCTCAGCAATATCACACTCTGCGTAAAAGATATGTGTCGAGGACGCTTCAGCCTCGCTCTACACAGAAATCCACAACGTCATATCCCTATATGTCCCATACTCCCGACACAGATTATCATTCTCATCGCCCCCATGATATAACCACAAACTACGCACCCTTCGTAACAAAAGGAATAAGTTGTGGAACACTTTCCTAAACACGAGTTCTCCCCTGGACTACTCCAACTATCTGGGTTACTTTTACCAATTCACCGAGCTTTACAGCTCTCTCTACCAAAATCACCTTGCCAAAGCTAAATCAAGCTGATCAACGAGCCCAAATCTTTCTTCCACTTCATCAACCACAAACGGAAATCTGATGCCTATCCCACATCCCTTTTCTACGGCTCAACTACTACAACGGACTCCCAAACCATATCCAATCTTTTCGCGTCCTTCTTCAAACTATCCTTCACGGACGACTAGTTCGAGCCTAACCCCTCCCACTTTACTGGCATGTCTGAATTCTCCCTCGGCCCTCTCATCCCTCTACACATACAACAACACCAAGTCACAAAGAAACTTGAAGAACTGAAAGACGATTTCAGTCCCGACCCAGACGGAACTCCTGCTATCCTCTTATGGAAAATATTCCTCTTCTCTCTCTCTCCCGCTCGCCTCAATTTTCAATCTATCCCTTGCTCAAGGTCTATTCCCTAACTTTTGGAAATCATCTTACATAACCCCCATACATAAAAAGGGGAAAAAAAACGATATATCCAACTATCGTCCCATTGCCAAGCTTTCGCACATTCCTAAACTGTTCGAAGACCTACTATATGAGGCGTTAAGTTTTCGCTGCGCACCCATCATCTCTCCGAACCAGCACGGCTTTCTCTCAGGCAGGACCATTACTACTAACCTTGTCGAATTCACATCCCACACACTCCTTGCCCTAGAAAACGGCGATGAGGTCGATGTAGTCGCTACCGACTTTAGCAAGGCCTTCGACAAAATCTCCCATAACCTCATTCTCTTCAAGCTATCCTCCCTCGGTTTCGAACCCCTGTTGATTAAGTGGGTCTGATCCTATCTTAGTTATCGAACCTGCCGCGTGCGATTTAGATCCACCCTCTCCGATCCTTTCTTCCCAACCTCAGGTGTCCCCCAGGGCAGTCACCTCGGCCCACTCCTATTTATCCTAACCAAAAACGACATAGGCTCCTGCATTAATCACTCGCTCCTCCCTAGCCTCCTACCTCCCCCATCGCACAGTCACCTTTACCTTCCTTGTTTTTTTCTTTTTTTTCTCCTTCTTACTCTAGATTTAAGATAGTCTGTAAGGTTTTTATATTAATTTAATTTAAGTTAATGTAAGCTTGCATTAAGCTAAATAAATGAGGGTTCTGCCCTCACACTAAACTAAAATCCCCACTTTGATACAATCACGGGTTTCGTTCCCTACGTAACAAAAGGAACAAGCTGTGGGGCACGTTCTTACGGAATTGATCTATTCTCGACTACCATAACTTTATCGCCTGTTACCTCTAGTTCGCTAAACATCCTTTACCGAAAACCTAATCAAAACCCAAACCAACTTAAGGGGACATTCTGGTTTGTGCGGTTCAAAAAATCAATTTTTTTTTTGCTTAATCGATAGTTTTATCCTTCAAAAATAATATGTTAAAATTTGGAAACGAAATCTTAGGCGGTTCCAAAGTTATAGGTCATTAAAGGGTCGGGTCTCCCACGGATACAAATTCGTATCATAGGTGGCAACTACCACGTATTTAGAAAGATGCAGACTATCCATTTATGGGCATTAATTTGGCTTGGGCCAACTGCCACTTCTTTGAATATGTCGCAATCTTGTGCGACTGAACAACATGTTCATAAGCGGTAATGGCTAGTCGCATTTAGTGTAAACGTGGTCTCAGAGCGTGCAGTGCTCGCGTTTAGGCGTTCATTTCATACGTTTTTCAACGGTAAATTTTTCTAACATAATGTTTAAAAACGTTTTAACGTTTTATCGTTCACGTAAGTCAGGGGTGCGTCCAGGGAGTCGATATAAAAAACGAAAAGGATTTATGGGAACTGTAAATGAACTGGAAACAACGTATGCGACTACATCATCATCATCACCATCATCGGCAATACAACCGAGATCCAGTCTTGGCCTTATTTAACAAATTTCTCCACCGGTCCCGATTTCGAAACGATGTCATCCAGTTTGGCACTCCCCGGTTCTGGGCGTCCTGGTCTACGCCATCCCTCCATCGCAGACAAGGTCTGCCGCGCTGTCTCCTACCATACATCCTGCCACAAAGGACTTTCCGGGCAGGCTCCTCTTCGCTCATTCGAGCTAGGGGTCCCGCCCACCGGAGTCTACCGAGCTTGATTTTTCTTACAATATTAGCTTCAAGGTAGATTGCGTACAACTCATGGTTGTAGCGTCTCCGGAATCGTTCTCCCTCACATGCGGGGCCAACAATTCTCCTTAAGACCTTTCTCTCGAACGCGGCCAAGAGTTCAGAGTGCCTCTTATTAAGCACCCAGGTCTCGGATCCCTACATGAGTACTGGTAAGACCATGGTCTTGTATAGTGGTGGCTTGGATGTTCTGGATAAATTTCGGGATTTAAAGAGCCTTGATAGACCATAGTAGGCTTTGTTGGATTTAATCAGCCGTTCGCGTATTTCTTCTTCCATATTGTTATTGGCTGATACTATTGACCCAAGGTAGTTAAAGGATTGCACTACTTCAAATTCGTGCTCCACTACCCTGATAGTTTGACCAACGTTAGGTCTTCTCTTCGCAGAAGTTGGCACCATGTACTTAGTTTTTCCGTCATTAATGTGCAGTCCCAGTTTTTGTGCCGCCTGCTCGATCTGGGTTAAAGATTCCTCTACCGCCGATTCGGTTCTACCGATGATGTCAATGTGATCTGCGTAGGGGAGTATCTGACTGGACTTGGTGACAATAGTCCCTCTTGTTGTAACGCCAGAGTCACGGATTGCTTTCTCCAACGCCAGGTTGAAGAGGAGGCAGGCCAGACCGCCCCCTCGTCGGAGTCCATTATAGATGTTTATTGGTTTGGACAGCAATCCCGCTACTTTTACCTGACCAGTTACGTTGGTCATGGTCAACCTACAAAGTCGTATCAATTTGTTTGGAGTGCCGAATTCTCTCAAGGCATTATATAGTTCTACCCTGGCTATGCTGCCGTGCACTTCCCATCGCTCCAGAATGCCTTCAGGATCGGTGATCAGATTACCTGCTTTATCCTTGCAGTAAGTGCAGCGTGGTGTGTACCGCGTCATACTGCGTATTATTTGGTAGAACTTCCGCGCCTGGTGCGGACCTCGCTCTCCACTTTTCTCTATTTCACAGACAAGGTTTTTTTTTCAGGTACTTTTCTTTTGTCTGTGAAGTTTTTTTTTCAGATATTCTGAGCTCTTTGTATTTATCCTCGCGCACACGCGTCCTATGAGACTGCTGCATTGCCCGGTATGCAGCATTCTTACGTTCAGTCGCTAGTTTGCACTCATCATCAAACCAGTCGTTCCGATCTCTACGACTACTGCCTAAGATGGAGTTGGCAGTACTAATGACAGTATTCTTAAGGCGTGTCCATTTCTGTTCTACGCCCGGCATTCTGACCCCAGGACTTACTCTCCCTCCGTCGAGCTCTTCGAGGGCGAGTCTTAACGCATGACCAAAGGTGTTGCTGGTATTCTCATTGCGTAAGGCAGCCGTGTTGATTCGAACCTGATCAGCGGATGCAATACGTCTCCGTAGGGCAATCCGCGCTCGGAAAACTGTACCAACAAGATAGTGATCCGAGTTGACGTTGGCACCTCGGTACGTTCGTACCGTCATTAGGCTCGAAGAGTGGCGGCGATCTATCAACACGTGGTCAATTTGGTTGTGAGTGGCTCCATCAGGTGATACCCAGGTGGCTTTGTGGATATCTTTACGCTGAAACCTGGTACTCGCAACGACTAAGTTTTTCGATGCTGCCAATTCGATGACTCGTAGTCCATTGTCATTAGTGTTCTCATGCAAACTATGGGAACCTGTGTATGCGACTACATCGGCACAAAAATTGGCTACATCGCTCGACTTCGCTCCAACGGTCACAGTGACGGCAGCATACGTGATGTTACTTTTTTTTCAGTTTTTTCCGAACTTTCAAACATTATAAAGTGTAAAAACTGTGACGGTACGATAAACTTTTCAAGAAAATCTGAGAAAGGCCTATGATTCAAACTGATCGTGGAATGCAACTGTGGTGAGGGGGTCATCGAGTCCTGTCCACAAATCGCCAACAAAGCTTACGAAATTAATCGTAGAGTAGTATTCGTAATGGGCATCTTGCGTATCGGGTTAAATGGATTACATTGTATCACTTCACTGATGGATATTGGCGAATTTACGAAACACATCTACTACGCTGCTCTCGATATTGCACACACCTTGTATCGGCATTTTTTCTTCCGTGATAAAAAAGGCTAGCAAAGAAGAAAAAGAAAAAACTGATGAAAGTGAAGATAAAAAATTTACTGCTTCTGGAAATGGTAGTTGGAGCGTTATTGCCAAGACTGCAACCTTATGAAAACAAAGAAAGGCACCCCTGAATATGATACTTGGTGGGATGAGCACGAACCAGTTTGCACATTGGATCACAATGGAAGTTCGGGTAAAATGGAGCCTGACGGAATGTTAGAGATGTTCGAGCGCGCTTTTGTTCTGCACGGCCGCATTTGCGAAAGGTACGTTGGAGACGGGGTTGTAAAAATAATGAATGCGTTGCAGAAGTCATCTCCAAATGTTGTAAAGGCCGAATGTATCAATCACGTGGGAAAGCGAATCGGTTCGCAATTACGCGGTGTCATAAAAAAAGCAAAAAAAAAAACTGACCAATTAGGAGGAGCTGGTCCTGGCCAACTTACGGGAAACATGATAACAGAACTGACGACTTATTACGAACTTGCGATTAGACGCAATGCTCACTCTGCTGAAGAAATGGCGAAAGAAATTTGGGCAACATACTACCACAAAATATCAACCGATGGAAATCCGCAACATCATAACTGTCCAGAGGGCCCGGAGTCGTGGTGCAAATGGAAACGCGCGGAAGCGGCGAATGACCTGTCAAATTTCCACCACGACAAACCTCTCTTGGATCCTAAAGTACGAACAGCTATTTACCCCGTTTACGTAAAACTGACAGCTCACGATTTGTTAAAAAAACGCGAGGGAGGTTTCACGCAAAATAACAACGAAAGTTTCAATGCTACTACCTGGCAAATGGCACCAAAACACACATACAGTGGTAAGAAAATCATTGAAGTTCCGGTTCTTACCGCAGCTTGTATGTTTATTGAGGGGTTTTTACCCGTATTGCTAAGCAGATCTTGGCAACTTCTCAATTTGGTGGCGAAAAAACTTCTTGGAGTTTAATATCACCAAATCCCAGTCTATAACGTTTTCACGAAAACGCATATCTTTTCTTCCCCGTCCTTACTCTCTTCAGGACCAAACCCTCACCATCGTCCAATCTATCTGCGACGTTGGAATTTTATGCGATAAAGAACTTAATTGCCCTTCATATATTGACGAGATTATTCTTAAGGCCAACTCTACCCTCGGCTTTCTAAAACGGTGATCTAAATCTGTGTTGGGGAATCATCTGTAAAAGGGGGCGGCTTACCTTCTTTGGTGGGTATCTGGGTCGTTCCTGTAGACGTTCCTGCTGGGGGCCGTTTTCGGGATGAGTGGGCGGCGCAAGAAATGTGTCCTCGCAACTTCCTCCTGTGGCGTGGGAGCTTATGGACGGGACACTCGGCGGCTGCGGGCTCCTTAAAAGCGAGGGTGGCCTTTCGATATTGTTGAATAAACAGTCAACTCTTCTTTGTGTTTTCAACTTTGGTTTTATTGGTTCAAAATGTATATTTTTAGATTTAATTTTTTGTGCGGCCAGCGGTTCGGCCTCTGGAGATTTACTAATCGCGAAACCGAAAATTACTGCCTTTTTATAGTTTTTTTATTTGAGAATTGTCAACTATTTTAATGTCAAAATTCCAAGAAGCACACACAAGACTTCGTGTGTTTCTATTGGAATTTTGTTCTAGGAATTTGTTAGAGGTTTGTTTAGTTGGGTTCTGGGAAGGGGAATCATGAAATGCGTTTTGAATTAAACATTTCATGATGTCAGGAATTTGGGAATCGAGTCAATGTACGACGAATTAACTTTTGGTTTAATTCGTTGCTCATGTGACTCAATATGGAATTTGGATGTATTATGTATTAATGGGAAGTATTGGGGATTTGGATGGGATTATTTGATGATGTTGGGGATTTGGATAGGAGTAGCGATTTAGGATCGCTACATCTGTCTCCAACCCCTACATCTCTTATAGTATGTAGAATACACTAGTCAGGTATGGTTCCCGTAGCAGCAGGCACAGATTCCCAGAATCGAGAGCATTCAACGTCATTTCATAGGTTTCGCTCTCCGTGGATTGGAGTGGGAAAACTATCTGATGCTCCCCACTTACACCAACCGTCTCAAATTAGTTAACCTGAAAACCTTGGAAGACCATGGTGTTACCAGTAGTCATGTATGGATCCGAGATCTGAGTGTTCAATAATAGGCACTCTGAACTCTTAGCCGCGTTCGAGAGGAAGGTCTTAAAGGGAATTGTTGGCCCCATATGTGGGGGAGGACCATTCCAGAGACGCTACAACATGAGTTGTACGCGATCTACCTTAAAGCTAACATTATAAGAAAAATCAAGCTCGGTAGACTCCGGTGCGCGGGACACCTAGCTCGAATGAGCGACGAGGAGCCTGCCCGTAAGGTTCTTTGTGGGAGGATGTATGGAAGGCGACAGGCCTTGCCTGCGATGGGGGGGTGGGGTAGACGAGGATGCCCAGAGCCTGGAAGTGCTAAACTGGATGATATCGGCTCGAAATCGGGACCGATGGAGGGACTTACTAAATAAGGCCTGTGGCGGTTCCGCCAAACCCCACTGTGTACTTACCTGAAGAACCCCCATAACTACAACCCAGCTTTCATAAGTTTCTGCTAATGCAATCGCATTAGCACCTGTAAATGCTTCACGCAACAAATTTACTAAATGTATTTAGCTAAAAGCTCCTGGAAGAGATATAAGAATTCTGTTCCAAAGATCATAAACCCCAAGCCCAATTCGGCACCTTCGGTTGCCAGGCAAATCCCAATATTACATACGCATTTTCCCTAGTCGAATTCCTGAAAACGAAACAATTTGGTTTACATATAATGTGAACATCATAACAGGGATCATAAACATTGCATCGCCTATTTCCAGCCTCACCATGTATATAATCAATTCCTTTACATACACATTGGCTGGTGAGCTACACCGAAGGGACAAAAGCAAATATACGCATCTTGCGTCTTAAGGCATAAATTAAATCCTACAGCATAGGCAAATGCAAATAGGAATTGTATACTTACCCTTGGCAGCGATGCCTTAAACACCAATTTCCTGTGAATATGCTAAAACCAATTAACACCATGTCCACCAGCATTGCGGTCTATCAATACAGCTGCAATGCACAATCATAGACAATGATCTATATGATCTCTTTTTCCCACAATATTTCTGGATCTGCTTCTCATGACCTATCGGCATGAACAAACAGAAACCCAATTAGCACCCAATGAGATTCGGCTTGTTTAGTTAGCCGAACTCACATCTGATAGATGCACATTATTCCCTTTCTTTATTTTCAGATTCGTTCTCATGGCTCTGTCCCATGAAAGAACCAATGTTCACACATACATGTGTACCATTATAGATCTTCTCTATGAGATCTGGTTACCTTCCCCCAAAGAGAGACTTTACGTTTCTCTTGGAATAGAAAATGCATCCTTAAATTAAGAGAGCCAGCTCCACTGGCGCAACTTCCGCGGCCAGCGAATTGATATCGCTGAGTCGTATTACAACCATCATAGGAGCCGGTCGGGTCGTCTCCCCTTCGCCGTACCGTGCAGACGGTGTTGCGTAATAAAGTTCTCGTCACCCCGCTATAAATTATGTGCCTAGTCGTTTTAATATATAGACCCAGCTGTACTTAAGTAATAAACTCCATTAAATCATATTCAATGGATGTCAATAAATTTTGTGACGGCCTACCTCGCCACCTTAAGTGAAATTTTAATAAAAGAACCTTTTAAACAGAAACCATAAACATTGTGCTTCGTTTTTTTTTTTTTTTTCCTGGACGTTCGTTTTGGCTGCCACGTTCGGTGCAACATTTAGTGGATGATGGAGGAAGAAAGTGAATAAGCGCCGTACGACGGCGCACCATACTTCATCGCTAGAGGCCAAGGCCGGATCCCGGTTGTACTGCCGATGATGATGATGTTGAAAACCCTAGAAGACCGCAGAATCCTGCCCGATATCCTATTCGTTCACCGACTTCTCTCTGGCTCCATCGACTGTGCAAATTTTTTCGTCATCTTTTTTCGCTTACGGCTCCAACAAACCGAATGCGACATACTATGAACTCCAAGTTATCCATCTTTGGCTTCAATATTAACACCCTCACTCGAAAGCACCGCCTCCTGATTCTCTCCCTCTAACATCTTTTGGCCTCCCGCCCTATCCCCCACCATCGTAGTTAAGTTATTAAAGTTAGTTCGTAAGTTAGATCTAAGAACCTTTTCGTGAGCTTGCTCTAAGCTAACTATAAATGGGGTGTAGCCTCACTAAACTTTGCAAACTACACGATTGTTTGACATTTTAGTAAATGTTCTGACCATATATTAATTTTTGTTTATTTATTTAGTAATTTTTATTTGTAACAATTAGTTAATTATTCATTTATTTTTTATTTTAGTTTTTAATCGTTTATTTATATTTTTTATCCAATTACATATTTACTAATTTATTAATGAATTTATTTATATATTTATTTATAATAAATAGTTTTTTTTATCTCTTGTTTGTATATTGTGCAATGGTTAGAAAAATGATACAAAGGTATAAGTGCCACCATAATGTGGCTCTATATATCTACCTGGGGCTCCTCGATAGTATAGTGGTTAGTATACCCGCCCGTCACCCGGGAGACCGGGGTTCGATTCCCCGTCGGGGAGCCCCTGGCGCAAGACTAATGACCTTGCCCAGAAAAAATAAATCATTATGGAAAATTTAACAAGCCTCAGGACTTGCAAAATAAGGCCAAGATCGGTTCCCGGTTGTAGTGCCGATGATGATGATGATATCTACCTGTTGTTGTGAGAAGCTCCAAGTTTCTGGTATGGTCAACAAAAAATTCCGTCACAACAATGAAAGATCACTCACAACCCTAGTACGGGGCCCTTAGGAAAATATGGAGATATATATCTCTTTTTTTTTTTTAAACACATTGGATCCTATTTCTTCAATCCCACACTTCGCATTAGGTTTACCAGGCACATTAGAAAATTAATGAGACTGTTTTTCTTTTAACCATTAATTTATTGGTATGTTTTAAACATCACAGCTATCCCCTTTAAAGCAGTTCCCTTCCGCAGTTACATGGCGACGGAGGAGCTATTTTCCAGTCTTCGTAGCATTTCCGGAAGGCTTCTTCTAGAATAGCTTTATCTCCTCCGTTGCAGCTTCTGAATATTGTCCAAAGTGCCAAAGTGCCATCTTTTCAAGTGTTGTTTTTTTTTTTTTTTTTTTTTTTTTTTTGAGCTGAACGACTGATATCCGACGAATTGGAGGCGAAGATTGGGAACTGAAGAATCACAGAAATGCAATTTCTTGACAAAAAATTGTTCATAAAATTGCCGTATGATTAACAGCGCAACGTTGCTCATACTTCTCCCAGTCCATGCTCGTAAAGCATTTCATAAACACGACTACACTTCTGGAATTCTCAACACTCATGTAGTAATTGCGGCAAGTTCAAATTAGTATTGAGTTAAGTTCAAGATTCAACATACCTTAAATGGCAACGCGAATAGTGCCGGAGTATTCACAATGTTGCCAGACTCTCTACTTCCCTAATATTCCTCGCATTTTTCCTGCTGTAAACACCTCTTCCCCCTATGAGTCCATACAACGATACACAGTGACCGAGTGCGGACGTGTTTTCAATTCGGCGATCGAGTTAAATGAAAAAATTGCTTTTATGAGTCGCGAGTGGTAATATAAAGACTATTTATAAATAAATAAATCCCAGTGATAAAAACAGTCAACACAAAGTTAATACATATGAATATAATCAAAGAGAATGAAGCCACGTGTTGTGACAAAGAACATCGTTTAATACAAAAAGTGTGTGAGTAAGTGAACGCGTGAACGGTGTTTACGTGCGAGCGCGCGAACATTGTGAGTGTGTGTGCGAGTCCACAATCTATTTGTCCTTCACGCAATAAACAAAACAAAACAAAAACAAAAATGAGAGTACGTGGCCCATAATATGGACGTAGAGCAAATGGGTGCCAAAATGGTGCTTCCGAGAAGGCAAAATACAGACCTAAATCCAAAGTATAAACGTCATAAAGCCAATAAAAACAAGCATACAGACATGTAGCATGATAGCAGCGACGGCGAAGACAACGCTCAGGGTGCCCAGTACTCAGGGGCTGGACACCAATTCCAAGAATTGGCTGTTAACGAAACAAATACAGACGCCAGCAATCAGGTCGAGGTCCTCAATAGACTCATTCATGAGATTGGACAAATCAAGAATTGGATAAACAAATGGAAGAAGTTTTTAAATTAAAAAACAATCTGAGCCAGAATGAGCGGAAAACGAAAAAGGTACAACAACACCAGCAAGAACAAAAACAACAGCAACCCGCGAAGACAAACAAAATACGACAAGCCAAGGACGCTCAACAGCAGGAATCAGATCAACAGCAGGAACTACATCCACAGTAGGAACCACGTCAACAGCAGAAACCAAATCAGAGGCGCAAACATCTCAACAGGTACCAGTCGAAAAAAAAGGAGAAAGTACCTGCTATTTACATTAGTTACAGGGAGACAAAGGATCTCATAAAGTTGGGTGAGTTAACATGCAAAACTTTTAAAACAAAACGTAAATAATTTTAAGATAAGTTTAACATGCGATGATTTAGAAGGTTATCGCAAAATTAAATCGGCATTGGGGAAATCGAAAAGCGAATAGTACATGTAACCCCTAAATCGGAGAAAACGCTCTACATGCTCCTCAAAGGAGTTGATCCTTCCTTCCCGAAGAGGTGCTCGAAGAATTAAAAACCTTCGAAAACGATTGCCTGAAATTTATAGGTGTGAAACCATTTTCTACAGCAAATTCTAGAAATCGCAACCGTAAGCCTTTCTTCGTTGTGTCGCTGGGCGCCAATAGTAAAATTGATGGACTTAGATATATTAAATAAATTAATCACCAAACAAGGGAGAGAATAAAGAAGTCCGACCGCGTATGGCAGGGTATGTGCTGTCAACGCTTCGGGCATGTGACAGCGAATTGCAATATGCATTTCAGATGCGTCAAATGCCTAAACAAACATATCATTGGAGAATGTCCATTGGGCAAAGAACAGCTTCCCGATAGAAGTGAACTATCCTGTGTCCTCTGTAACAACTCAGGTCATCCTGCTAACTTTAGAGGTTGCCCTAAGTACGAACACCTAAAATCAAAGTTGGAAGCCAAACAGAAGCAAGTTGAAGAAGAGAAAAGGATGAAAACTCGCTCTTACAACAAGTTCGTGGCACCAAGTGTGTCATACGCCCAAATGGCAGGTGGAGTAAAAAATGCACTAATCTTAGAGCAATCATGCAATATCATTAGAACGTCTGCTCCGGAGGCAGAAACAGGTATGACAGGCATATTACTGTCCACACAAGGACAGTTTGCTGCGTTTGATACAAAATTCGGAATGATCGAAAAAAAAAAACAGACGGAACAAGTGGCTCGAACGGACATTATCTATTCGACCCTGTAGCGGTTCCGCCACACCCCACTGTACACTTTCCCGAAGAACCCCCCTAACTACACCCCAGCCATCATAACTTTTTGCCAATGCAATCGCATTAGGCACCTGTAAATGCTTCACGCAACAACGACCAAATGTATTTAGTTAAAAGCTTCTGGAAAAGAATTCTTACCTTCATTCATTAATTCGAATTAAAAATTCCCTATAAGAATTCTCTCCAAACTTATCATAAATTCTCTGAAAGAAAACTCATCAGTTCACATATAATGCAACCGCATAACCAGAGAATCTTAACTCTGAGTTGGATATTCCCCGCCTCAACATGTGTACAATAATTTACCCACATACACGATAAACAGTCCAACGCAGCTGCATATAATTAGCGCAATAGACGCTGAAACTAATTCCCTAGCATGTACCATGTACAAACAAAAGAACGCTGTCCAGAATGCCTGGCGATACGGCAAACAATTCAAACCATTCAAGTATTCCAAATGGATCTACCATCTAATGGGTTGCAACTTGTTTACTCAGTTGAACTCTCAGATCATAAATTCCCATTGTCCTACATATTCCTGGATCCATTTACCATTCTCACATAAGCAAACACAAACCCAATTAGCATACAATGAGATTCGGCTTGTTTGCTTAGCCGAACTCACATCTCATGGATGCACATTATGCCCTTTCTTTGTTTCAGTTTCGTTCTCATGGCTTTGTCCCACGAATGAACCAATGTTCACACATACATGTGTACCACCATGACCTTTATTACGAGATCTGGTTTTCTGTTCCACAGAGAGAGACTTTACGTCTCTCTTGTGGTAAGTAAAAACATATCCCAAGCGGAGAGGATATCCACCACCACCGAATCGAGGGTGAATCAAGAGCCAGATTCCAACCCTCGATGAGTCCTATTACATCCGCCGACCGGGCAGGTCGTGTCACTCTCGCTCCCCGGTGCGCACGGGGACGCGAATACACCACGAATCGAGTAAGCGCGCTAAAAGTAAAAAGTCGTTTCCCGTTCAACTCGCGTGTCCTACAGTGCAGTGAATTCGCAATCATAATTAAGCTAAAAGGCCCGTCAAATAAAAACAACAAACTTTTACTAATGGGGACAATAAATCCAACCAAATAGCATTAAGTTATGTAAAATTGTGCGAACTTGTGTAAAGTTATTAATTCATACAAAGTTATCAATCAACGAACATTAAATAAAGTTTAGACTCCGAAAACCCTGTGTGTTTTATTTCTTATTCCTCCTGTTTTACTTTCACTTGTGCGACCTGCGTTGTTGAGGTTCGTGTTTGTGCATTCCTTTTAGTGAAGCGACTATTGGGTTTGGCGGAACCTTGTTCGGACAGCAGATTGTTAATGGGACGAAGTAGAACCCTGCGCACATGCTAGCGCTCAGACTTCGTTCACCACAACCCTATTTCCAGATAAACCTACACTTTAATCATAATATTCACAGCGGCTGAATTAACCCTAAAAATGTTTGCTGTGAATGTTAATTCACTAATCCGCATGAAAAGAAGGGATAATCTGAGCAATCTGCGGGAAGCTGAACGCCCAGATGTACTTCTGGCTAGCGAAACTAAGCTAAATCAAAGGCACAAATTGGGCTACCTAAATTATAAGGTAATTAGACGAGATCGTCCAATTTCACTCAGTGTGGGCGTGGGGGGGGGGGGGGGGGGGGGGGGGGTCGCTGTCTTAGTTAAAAATGGTGTACAACTAAAAGCCGTTTACAGTAGAGATGTATACAAGTTCCAGGTGCTAGAAGACTGCGTTTTAGATATTCCTTTGAAAAGTCAAAGGCATCTACATGTGGTATCTGCTTATGCTCCCGAAATTCCACAGTGTATACAGTTTATCAATGAACTTGATACCCTTTTCCAAAGTCTCAAGCTAGACTCGGAAAATAATTATTTCTTTATGGGGGGAGATTTGAACTCCAAGCACAGTGCTTGGGGTAACCTTATCACAAACACAAGAGGCAATGCGTTGTTCAACTGGTGGCAAACAAACGCTATCGAACATAAGCCAGATTTGTACGCTACAAGTACACCGTCATATCCAAGAGGAAATTTCTTCTTGGATTTACTGTTGCTGGACCAGCGAATACAATTATTAGATACGGATCTAACTACTCGAAATTGTCTTCGTACAATCGACTACGATAGTGATCATTACGGACTTAGTGCTGTAATACATGTCCCAAATGAACACTCACTACTTGAGCAGTATAAACAGATACATTCTTTTAATTTCAGAATAGCACACTGACCCTGCCTTGATGGGATAATAAAGCAAAAATTACGCTCCAATGGCATAGATCACCAACTGACAGAAATCTTCATAACGACGAAATTGATCATTATCTTTCGACGATGAACAACATTGTTACTAATATAATGAATCGTTCTATCCCAAAAGTGTCTCACGTGGAGAGCCATACAAACCGGTACAGAAAGGCAACGATCGACGAGCTGTATAGGCAAAAGAGTATTCTGCTCTCTAAGTTAAAACCAAAAAGCCAAGAAATAAAACCTATTAAGTCACCAATTAAAAATCTTCAAAAACTGATCCGTGACAACTATAGATCAGTAATTAATGAAGACTGGAACAAGAGAATTCAAGCCATTAAAGCTAGTGGACTGAACATGTTCCCACAAATAAATAAAGTCTTTCGAAGGAAAGATTATAATGACATACCATGTCTGCGAGTTCCGCGGACTCCCGAGAATTGTCAAACTCTGCTGAACGCAGGACGTACCCCGGAACACATAAACTATAACGAAGAGTTCATAATAGTCGACGATCCGCAAAAAAAGCGAACTCTATTGGTACTTGGTTCGAAGCAGTGTATAGATTGAACGAATCGGGTCATTCTAACCTTGACATGGAAAATAGGACTCTCCAAAAACATATTTCGCTACGCAATGAACTTAACAATTGGCGTCTCTTAAGTCGAAGTTTCACTATCTTTAGTGAAAATATTAGAGCGGATTCCACATTTTGAAATCTAAACACTAGCATATTTATACACAAGGATGAACTGACGGACATTCTTAGATCGATTAAGAACAAAAAATCTTCTGGAATAGATAGTATTCCAAACATTGTTCTAAAGCATTCACCTCTTAAAGTAGTGAAGGTGTACACTATTTTGTTCAATAACGCTCTAAACAATGCATATTATCCAATCCAATGGAAATCTGCAGTAGTCCATCCCATCCCCAAAAAGGACAAGAACAGGAGCAATCCCGCCAATCTTCGCTCGATTAGTTTGCTTCTGAACATAAACAAAGTGTTCGAGAAAATTATAAATAAAGCATTCACTAACTGGTGTAACGAAAGTGGTATTATTCCGAACAACCAGTTCGGTTTTCGATCGCAACATGACACAGTTCATGCTGCGACAAAACTTGTTTCCGACATACAGTGGAACAAGGCGAAGCGACAATGCACAGGGGCCTGTCTGGTTGACTTTGAAAAGACTTTCGACACCGTATAGTTAGAAGGGCTCGTATATAAGTTATCAAACCTAGGTATACCCGAATATTTATTATACATTATCTACGATATGATAATGGATAAACAATTTGTGGTGAAATGTGGAGATATAATCTCTAAAAAGACTTTCCACATCAAAAACGGCCTACCAGGGGAGCAGTGAATACTCCCATTCTATTTAACATTTACACTAGTGATGTAGTGGGTTCTCTCAACCATGCAATTGCGTATGCCGACGACATTGTGGTGTATAGATATGGAGAAAAGATTGATGTCATCAACAGACTTCTGCAAGATAATTTCAACAAAATCAAGAGTTTTTGCAACGACTGGAAATTAAAATTAAATTTCCAAAAAACAGAGACTATCCTTTTCATAACGCCACTGTCCATTGCATCAAGAGATACAAAACGGAATTGGAAAACATTTTCCGTTGCAGGAAGTAATATGCTTCCTCTACAACTAAGAACTATAGTCAGAGACCTTGGAATCTGGCTTGATCAGTATCTTTACTTTGATAAGCATACAGCAGCTGCTCTTACATCAGCTAAAAACGCATATACAATGACACGAAGACTCTTCCGTAGTAGTCTGCTGGACCCCAAGGTGAAAATAATTTCATATTCGGCATTCATCCGACCGGTATTAGTGTATGGCTGTCCGGTATGGTATAACATATCCCCATTCTACATGGAGCAGTTTCGGGTGTTCGAGAGGCAGTGTCTCCGTTCCTGCCTCGGAATATATAGAACCCCAGAGTCGCAATATAAGAAATGCTATCCGAATAAATTCCTGTAGGACAAATCAGGAGTAAACAGAATAGATAACTTCCTTGTCAAGATTATCCGTGGTCACACAACACGGGCAATGTGCTGTGAAAACGATCTCATTTCGGGAGCATTCTATCCCAATGATATGCAGCTGCAGAGTACTTGCGGTGGTTCCGCCAAACCCCACTGTTACTTACCTGGAGAACCAAAAATAAATACCTTTGCAAACCCCTTCTGGGTACAAATGGGGTACAATCACCGCACAATCATCTTTCGGCTATTTTCGCAACACTTTTCAACTCCACACAATTTCACGCGACTCCACGCGACTTCACGCGACTACTCGACCATCTTATACTCCTTCCGACTCCATCTAACTCCTATTCGACACATTTCAACCCCTTTCTGGTCTTCTTTAAATACAGGCAAAACTCGGCTCTACCCACCTTTTTAGGCCCTTTTCCAAATATTGGCGCTCAGTCCCGCCAAGCGCAGTCTTCGTGGGACTTTGCCCGCCTCCGCGCGACACCTTTTTTCTCGCGACCCCGACTCCTCACCGAACCTCAGCTACTGCGCGTACCAAAACTACCAGTATGACGCCCGGTTCCAAGTTCACGCGACCCCGCTCGCCAGTGCTCGACCTTACCTAACCAATTCCAGCACGCTAGCTCCCCTCGCAACCACAGCTACTACGCGTAGCACCACCACCTGGCTTCACCTCCGTATATAGACTTTAGGACCTCCCTTCTTAGGTTCCTGGACGTCTGCCAATGTCTCAGCAACACCGGTCGGCAAATCAAACCGAGACCACCGGATTGAGACCCTACCCTAGAACACCTTACACAGGTGTCTCTACCTAACCTCATCCGGGAACATCTCATGCAGGTATCCCAGTTATTAGCCACCACGGCTCATATCAAGCGGCAACTAAAGGGCAATTCACGCCTCACTACGCCGCCACACACACCAGGTGCATCACCATCTTTGGAGCGCACATCATTTCCCTAGGGCGCCCTGCGGGTGGACACAACCAACAACCCACCAGGAGCCCCTAAGCTAAGTCGCCCAAATTTAACCAAGCGCGACTGGCCGGCACACCCTCACAACAGGCCGTTCGGTCGAGGTCGTAGCTGCCGTATATCCAGCGCCGTAGTCGACACCGGTGCCGATATGCGGGTCGTCCCTCGGTCGGTAAGCCGCACAACTGAGTGCCAGCGGCAAACCATTCGCCATACAAACGTATGGACGAAAGACACCGACTCGGGACTCGGTTTCCTCAAGTTTATCCGCTGACACTTCGTTGCACGATATCAGTGAGTCACAATAGGTCCCATCTCCTGGCACTTCGTGGTACGATGCCAGCGAGCCCCAATAGGTTCCGTCTCCTGACACTTCGTGAACGATGTCAGCGAGACCCTATCGGGATTAGACTTATTAGATAGGTATAGCCTGTTGGCAGATACCGCCAACAACAGGTTGACACTCACAGCGCCTCTAACTGCCTCTTCCCGCACACGCTACTTCGTCATTGCGGACGCGAGCAGTTTCCCGATAGATTCCGACCTACTCGGCCGATAACCCAGTTGGTCCATGTGACCCACAACTGGCCAATGGGCCACGCCGCGCACCCTTGCCCTTGACGGCATCAAGCGGTAACATCCGCGTCCACCACATTTATCGACACAGGCCCAAACTATAACCAGGACCTTGTCATCACGACAGTTCCCTTAACAAATTGCAGCATCTCCCGAACTACGCAGGGCCACCTTGTTGCCCAAGCGTTCAGTCCTCCTCCCAGCACCGCTCCGCCCATTCGAGCACCCCTTCAGCCCTACCTTTTTTTGTGACTACGTCACTACGGGGAAGAATGCCGTGGCGGTTCCGCCAAACCCCACTGTTACTTACCTGAAGAACCCCTATAACTTCGACCCAACCATATAAGTTTCGCTAATGCAATCGCATTAGCACCTTAAATGCTTCACGCATCAAATAGATCAAATTTGTATAACCTAAAAGTCCCTGTAAAAAAATGCTTACCTTTCATGCATCTCTCCGCATACAAATTCCCTACAAGAATTCTTTCCGTTATACAGGTGCATAAACCAAAACCTATTCAGTACCCTCGGTTGTCAGGCAAATTCCAACCTTCCCACACCTGCACCGGAATCTCCTCGCAGCAAAAACATTTCCTTTTTATTATTATAATTTTTTTTATTTTTATTTTTATTTACTGGCCTGTAGGAACCCGGAAGTTCATGACCTCACCGACTCGGCTCCGCCATTGTTCCCTGTCCTGTGCACTCTCCTTCCACGTTCGATCATCCGATCCGATCTCCTCGCGGTCCAATCTAACATTGACCTCCCATCTCCGTCGCGGCCGTCCTGTCGGTCTATTTCCCGTTAGTTTACCGTCAAGAATTCTATGCACGGTCCTATCATCGCCCATTCGCGCTACGTGTCCGTCCCATCTTAACCTTCGCGACTTGATTACTCTCACTATTGTAGGCTTGCGGTATAGCTCTTCCAATCCGTGGTTGTGGAGTTTCCTCCATTGTCCAGACTCCTCGTCATATTTACCGCCAAAACTTTATTCTCGAATACGCGGAATTTGTTTTCGTCCCGTTTTGTGAGAGCCCATGTTTCGCATCCGTATAGATCAATGGGCATGATTATGGTTCTATAGACACGGAGCTTTATATTACGTGATAGCAGTTTGGATTTTAATAGTTTACTGGTTGCATGCCAACTAGCGTTGCCGGAATGTAGTCTTTTGTTAATTTCCTTTGACGTTTCGTTTCTGGTCGTCAGTATCGTTCCCAGATATTTAAATTCTCTGACATTTTCAAATATCTTGCCCCTGACGTTTATATGTGTTCTCTGAGGTCCACCTGCTCTCGTCGTAATCATGTATTTCGTTTTGTCTTCGTTTATTTCTAGGCCCACCTCCTCTGCTGCTTGCATGATGATTTCACAGTTTTTACTAACAGTCTCTAGATTATCGCCCAGAACGGCGATGTCATCCGCATATACGAGCACTTGTGTGACCCTGTTCAGGGATGATCCGGCCATGTTGTTGTCTTGTACCTTTCTGATGACATACTCGAGCACAAGGTTAAAAAGACACGGTGATAGACCATCTGCCTGCTTTAGTCCGTCCCGGATTTCAAATGGTTCTGAGAGGTGATTTTCTATTCTAACTCGCCCTTTGTTTTCGTTCTGCAGATTTGAATGAGGGCAGCATATTTTTTCGGGATCCCCAGCTCAACCACAATATGGTAGAGTCTTTGCCTTGTGACTGAGTCGTAGGCTTTTTTGAAGTCCACGAACAGTTGGTGAACCGCCTCTACGTATTCCCACTTCTTTTCCAGCAGTTGCCTTATTGTGAACATTTGGTCGCTCGTTGACCGGTTCCGACGGAATCCGCATTGGTAGTCTCCCAATATTTCTTCTGCGTACGGTGTGATTCTTGCCAGTATGACATTTGTTAATATTTTGTTTGTGATTGGAATATCATTTCCTCTGCAGTTTTCGCAGTCAGATCTGTCACCTTTTTTGAGAATGGGGTTGACTATTGAGGTTTTCCATTCTTCCGGAATGACTTCCTTGTCCCATATTATTTTATGATTATGATTTTTTCGATCCGAGTCTTCTCCCATTCGCGCTTTTTGCGTTTGAAAAGTCTAGTTGTTTCTTTCCGAATTGTCGCGTATCTTACTGCGTTGACTTCATCATATGCTTCTAAGTGGATCGTTCTGCGGCGTTGACGTTCTTCGATCTTTGCCCTGCACTCATCGTTAAACCAAGGTTTGGACTTAATTGTTTTCTTAAATCCTAATACCTCTTGGGCTGTTTGTTTGATTGTGTCTCTGATCGATGCCCATTTAGTGTCCACACTATTGGCTTCTTCTTCCTCACTCTCTAAGATGCTAAATCTATTCGTTAGTTCGTCTTGATAATCCACCCTTTTACGTAGGTCTTTTAGCTCATCAATCTCGAACTTTTTGCTCGTCTCCCGTGATTCCCCATGTGGGTTTGCTGCAAGCCGACTTCTAATTTTGCCCATCACTAGAAGGTGATCGGAGTCGCAATCTGCTGCTCTATATGATCTTACGTCAAGGATGTTCGAGTGGTGTGTTTTGTCTATGAGGAAGTGGTCTATTTGGTTACGCGTTACGCCGTCGGGTGATATCCATGTGACTTTATGGATTTGCTTGTGCTTGAACATCGTGCTTTTCACTACCAGATCTTTTGATACTGCGAGCGTGATAATTCGAATACCATTATCATTTGAAACGTCATGTAGGCTCTCTTTACTTATTGTTGGTTGGAAGATATCTTCCTTTCCAATTTTCGCATTGAGGTCGCCGAGGAGAATTTTAACATCGAATGATGAGATCCCATCAAATACTTCCTCTAGAGTTTCATAGAATGTGTCCTTCGTTTCTTCGTCGGTAGATTCTGTTGGGGCGTGTACGTTTATAAATACATAATTGTACCATGGGCCCTGTATTTTTAGCACCGACATTCGGTCATTAATAAATTGCACATCTTTTACATGGGGCGTAATCTTCTTGCTTATGATGAAGCCAGTTCCGAGGTTATGTGTATCGGTACCTCCACACACCAGTGTAAACCCGTTGGTTTCGATTACTTGATGTGGGAGTCGAACTTCCTGGAGCGCGACGATGTCCATTTTATATTGTTTCGCGTTTTCTACGACCGTCTGTATCGCGCCTGGTTTATATAACGTTCGAACATTCCACGTGCCGACGCGTGTATCCCGCTTTTTCAGTTTTTCCCTACGTCTTCTTTTTGGTGAGTCGGTGTTTTCTTGATGATTTTTTCCCTTATGGTAGTGTCGGCTCATCACACCTACGCCTACCGGGTTTTTCGTGGGACTGGTTTTTGTAAATTGGTTATTCATTTTTAATCCCACGAGGCTTGGGGTTTCAAATAGTCCGCCACATCAGAGCCCCGTTTTGATGTGGTAAGGTCTGCTTACTGCTCTGATTCGACCCGGTGTCAGAGAGGCGCCGTTATAATACAGCCGGTATACCCCTGGCTGCAAACCATCCAATAGGCACGGTGACGCGTAACACCATGGATTAGGGGTGGTAGATCTTTGTGTGTTACTCCTCGCTGGCCTGTCTGACATGAGTGACCCTATTGGAAGCATATGCTTCCGTCAGCATAGCCTGAGTGATTCGTTGTAATTTAAGCCCCCGCACCACGTAAAGGTTTCTACCAAGCGGGGGAAGAATGATATTTGTAAAATAAAATTTAACATTTATCATTTAAGTCAAATCTGCCATTAAATTGTGAATAAGCGTGGAGATAAAACAAGAAAAACAAAACACCTCTTCCCCCCATAAAGCTCATGAACAGATGTAGTCACCTTCTAGAACCGAATTGTTTAGCTACACGTGTTTATCTAAATTAATCTTCAAAAAATAGGTATCGTGTAGACGGTCGGTTGAAGCCTTGCTTATCAATTACTTCGGTTTTTTATAACTTATTGGGATAGATGTCATTGGTCTTCATCACTTTATATTGGGCTTAGAGGTTGTTTGGAGAATTTGATGAATATGCAATCAGCGTCGTTACTGGGTACCGACGCAGCAGCCAAGATTTTAATTAGCGCCTTTCGCTTTTTTATGGTTTGTTTTGACCGATCTGATACTGTGGCGCACCGAGGCATATGCCATCAGTAAAGATTCTGACGATCTCTTGCGATTCAGGCGATCAAATTTGAATATCGTCCCAATATTATCCGGTTTTAATTGTACCTGAAATATGCACTAATAGCAAAATGGAAATGCCAATTTATATTGACCACACGATAAATTTGGAAATATTAAATATTTGACTGATTGTAATCTGAGGCAGAGGGTAGCTTGTCAAGCTAATTGATCAAGTCATAAATGTATATTGTTTCTCACATTTTAAACTCGATTAATAGGAATAAAACTCATTCAAAAATAAAAGGATAAAAACAAATAAAATACGAAACCTAAAAAAAAAATTATAAAAAGTGAAATTAAAATATAGGGTGTCTCAAAAGTTGTTTTCAAAAGCAAAATGATTTAATAAAGTACTGGAGAGGTTTAAGGAATCAAGATTTACATTTTTTAAAGTACGAAGCGTGGGCATTTATTTCACACATACTGTGGGTATTTTGTAAATTTTCTCTAGTGGTAAGGTGCCTCAGGGGTACAGGCTCACCTCTATACCCCGTCGCTGCTTTCAGTTCAAATAAGTAAAACTCCGTGTTGATCCTTTTTTTTTTATTTATTATTCGATAAAAAAACAGACTAAAGCTTACATAACGTAGATCCGATGTCGGTTGACAAAACTTATAATTAAGGTAACAAAAGCTCTTAGCACTATGATGAATTACAATCTTTAAAGCTAATGGACACACTGTTTAGATTATTTAATTTTGATACGGATACTATACACAACTGTTTGAATTAAAGACATTGGTTACCCGAGAAATTGGTATGTTTATGGTATACGGATATTATACACAACAGAAACTAAAACACAACTGTTCAAATTATTTAATTCAATACGAATACTATACACAACTGTTTGAATTAAAAATATTGGAGAACTCAAGAACGATCCGTTGCGGCTTTGACATGGTCAATTTAATAGGAAGGAGGACTCTTTTATTCACCGTCCACTAGCTGACACTTGAATCGACTCGACTGCTATATAATTGGTTTAACGTGGAGACACGACTTGCCTCCACGGAATCCGTATCGCGATTGACTATATCAACCGAAACGACAGAACACCAAAATTTTCATCCATCGCCCCGATGACCATATAAGGGATGATCTTAGAAGATGATCACCGAAAGGATGTGCACACACAGATGCGGCTACCTCGCACTCTCATGCTGTGCATGAGCAAGCGGACCGTGGATATAATAATTCCATAAGGGGAACATTAGCTGGCATGGTTGTGTTATGTGGTTTTAACAATATTAATCGTAATATAGTTTATATATTTAATTGTAATTATAAATTTTATTTAATATGGTAAGTTGGGTGACTTACGTGAGTTTGGCCGTTGAGCGGCCGTTGAAGAAGCTGCTTGTCAGCAGCTGGTGGCTCTGTAGGTTTTGTTTATCCTTGCTGGAATGCATCGATAAATACGGTGATGTGTATGTTCACACATACACACCACTGCATCAAAAGATCGCGTTTCCTTGGTGGCCACACCCTTAAGAGAAAAATTTTCTCTCTCTCTTTTCCGTTCCTCAACCCTAACCGAGGATGGAATTCAAATCAGAGTTCTATCCTCGAGGAGTCTAATTCCATCACCCGACCACCCTGGTCGTGCTATTTCCCGCTCTCCGGTGCCCACGGAGACGCGAATATACCCCGGAGTCGTTGTCGTAGTGTTGAGTACGTTGGCCAAAAAGTGTCACAGCCACCGAAGCTGATATTCCCATCGTGGTTCAGTTCATACCAATTAACTTTGACGTATTGCTAAGCTTGTAATGTAATTGTTTTTTACCTCCATCGCTGGGAATTTGCCCCCAGGACCTCTCTAATTGTAATGTGAAATATTTGAATTGAGATCCGTTGTGAAATAAAAAAACATTAATTATAACAAACCTGTGTTTTATTTTTTGGTGACTTCCATCGGTGTGTTTTATTCGCTGTACTGCGTTTGTTCTGTGTTTTGGCCTTAATCCTTGGTGATCGGTTAATGGCGGAACCGATGAACTTGTAGTGACTTCGCTGAGGGCGAAGTAGAACCTAGTGCCCGTGTTTGGTACAATACTTCATCCCCACAACACTCCTCTAAACGTAACGCCAATTTTGCGAGGATTATTTTACACGTATCTCGGCGTAAGGCTAATAGCCTTGCCGGTAAAAATAAATTATTACGGAAAATTTAACAAGTCTCGAAACTTGCTAAATAAGGCCAAGACCGGATCCCGGTTGTAGTGCCGATGATGATGATGATGATGATGATGATGATGATGATGATGATTTTACACGTATTCTCCCTTATCGGTGACATTTCTATTTAGATATTTACTACACCACCGAGAAGGAGTTATTAGCCATTGTGTGGGCGGCTAAAAATGTCCGCTGTTATTTGCAAGGACTTAACCTCGTCGTGTATACTGATCATATACCATTAAAAGGAGTATTGAAGGTGAAAGATCCCACATCACGTTTAACTAGATTCCGTCACAAGTTATCGGAGTTTAATTTCTTAAGGGAAGTCAAAAGGTCGAAAGCGAAGGAACCCAGGGAAGACAAAAGGACGACAAGTCCTCCCTTTACGACGATCCCATTTCTTCCTACACCTAAAGAGGAATAGAGATAACAAACTCTGAGGAAATCCAGTTCCTACTCCGGGATTACCATTACTTGCTGATGGACACCAAGGAGTGATTAAAACTTACAACCAAATATGTAGAAATAGAACATGATGCGCGACATCAAGAACTACATTAAAGTATGCAACAATGTCAAACCAGGAAATCTTTACCAAACCTACGTATGCTCATGGTAATAACCGAAATTCCAAAGAGGCCCTTTGGCAAAGTAAATTTAGATAGAGTCTTTGCAGTCGATGTTGGCGCTTCTCCTGGATGTACCCATGTTTTTTTGCGTTTAGGATTTTTAAAATAAATCCATTTTTCATCACCAGTCACAATTCGATGCAATACTGACTTCCTTATAGATAATATAAGATTGTTGTTAAGTTTTATCGCTTGTACTAAGCTGAATATATGAGAGTTCTGTCCTCACTAAACACTAAACACTTTCGTGTCGTAGAAGCAAAGTTTCACATATGGTGTTTCGCTTTTTCATCTTCCTGCCATTCAACACAGTTTCCACACTCTTGGATCTTTCCCAACGTTTTTAAACTGTCAGAAATTATTTGTTGTGCACCATTTTACATTTGTGCCATTGGTTTTTGACTTAAAGTGTCATCCAAACTTGCTTGCAATTCGGCGTCTTCAAACTGTTTTTGGTGGTATTCCACGTTCTTCATTTCGCACATCAAAATCATTATCTCTGAACCGCTTAAACCATCTTTTGCATGTTGCTTCCGATAGAGATGATCACCATAAGTTTCGACAAGGATTCACGTCGATCTTTCGAACATCCATGGCCTAAGATGTAATTTCTCCTCCGTGTCTGCCCACGTCTCTAGCCAGAAACCAGCAATCTTTGCACTTAGCGAGACTCGGGTAATAACTGATACAGATATTTCTGATTTTACTATACCTGGTTATAACTTAGTGCCTTTGTTCTTTCCATATCGTGCTCTAGCTACATACATACGAAGTGATATTGCTTATCAGCTTCTGCCACAATCTGAGCTCTGCTCCAATCCAGAATTTAATTTCTTGTAGTTAAAACTTCACGTTCGTAGGCATATCATACGTTACTGCTTTCTTTACAGAAGCCTGTGGGGTTTATGTTACTTGCTCTACTATTATGAGGGGCTTTGCTCTCGTCTCGATAGGGTGTCCGTCCGACACAGGTTCACCGAGACGTCCCGACTGCTTGCTCGATCGTCGTACTGCGATGTTCAATATAAACCACTGGTGTTTCCTTAAGTCTATTTTTTATTTATTCTTTCTGCGAAACTTAATCTAGGTGAACATAGATCTTTATAAGATTACTAATTACAATCCTTATGCGATACCAACTGCAGTAATATTGGTGTGACTTATTTTAGATAATAAAAAAACAATATTGGTATTCACAAATAAACTTATGTTTCGTATGTTACATTTATTTAAATCTTTACGAACGATTTATCTTATGTTGCACACAGCGCAGTTAATTCTTACGTTAAGCTTCTATTATGTTGCAAACAATATTTTAATAATTTCAATAAAATTCATTTCACATGTTACACTGTATTTAAATCTTTACTTACGATTTATCTTATGTTGCACACAGTGCAGTTAATTCTTACGTTAAGCTTATATTATGTTGCAAACAATATTTCAATAATTTCAATAAAATTCATTTCACATGTTACACTGTATTTAAATCTTTACTTACGATTTATCTTATGTTGCACACAGTGCAGTTAATTCTTACGTTAAGCTTATATTATGTTGCAAACAATATTTCAATAATTTCAATAAAATCCTTTATGTGTTACACAGTACCTTTATTATCACTAAACTTCCATTTAGGTTGTGGTGATATTTTGGTGGCACCTTGGTGTACCGTTGTAACGTATATCTCCAACAATTTACCCGAAAAAAGGTTCAAAAATGTAGCCGTGGTAATTTCCAGATCTTTTACTCGGGGCAGACGTAGATACTATTTGCGGACACGGTGGTAATTTCACCTTGAACAATTTAAACAGCGCAGAAGGATTGTTTCACCGCGGTATTTACTATATCTGTTGACTTCGGTTAGAAATAGTATTTATTTTACTGACGCGGTCGTAATTTCGTCTTGAACAATTTAAACAGCGCAAAAGGATTGTTTCACCGCGGTATTCACTATATCTGTTGACTTCGGTTAGAAATAGTATTTATTTTACTGACGCGGTCGTAATTTCGTCTTGAACAATTTCAACAGCGCAAAAGGATTGTTGCCACACAGAATCTCTAATAAGACTAAATTAGTTTATCGAAGCGACAGAATACCTCGTACCCAATCGTCGCTTCGATGCCCATATTTGGTCATTTTTAACTTTCCGAGCTCCTTGGTATTGACTCTCGCCACCAAAACGTATCACATCCCCTGGTGTGGGTAACCGCATTATACCCCTGCCTGTGTGTATTTTTTATTATTATTCGCACGGGGGTGAGCGCCATTGCTTGTGTTTACTCGTTGTACCATATTATGTGTAGGGACGTTCATATTGCTTATACGTGCAATGTGATGCTGCTACATGGGCATGCGTTATATCTCACGTATTTGTATTTGTTGAGATGTGTCCTTTAAAGGGCATGCGTTGTAGGTTTCGTCGGTTTGCGCGCCTTCTGGTAATTCCAGGAATTAGTCGCAGGCTTGCGCAACCGCATTATGTTTTTCTTGGTTGTTCTGCCACATCCGATCGTTGGTTGATGTTTTTACCAGATCGATGTGCAGGTGTCCCATGCGGTCCTCTGCTATTTAGTTTCTTACCATTGGTGCTACGTTGTGCTTGGTCAACATGACATGATTTTCGTGATTTATGCATTTCTACTTTTAGGAAGATGCCTGTATTGCACATACGCTTGTATCAGCGGGCTTGTGGTTATTTACATGCTACTGCAGGTAAGTATTCGATTTTCTGGCGCCGACAGCCTGCGAAAAGAGGTTACCTGGTGGTAAGTAGGCAGGTGGGTAGTGGCGTTCGCGCTAACCGCCACAAGCCCAAATTTGGATAGAAACGCATCCTTTAACGAATTTGATGCTCCATCAGATTCGATCGATAGGATCTGGACCCTGTATCCGCACACTGAAATCCTTATTGCGGGTGATTTCAATAAGTGGCTTCGTCACTCCGGACACACAACACCTGAGGGTCTGTGTGTTCAGCTCTTTGCTGAGTCAAATAATTTAACTCAACTCGTCAATGAGCCAACACGGGTACCAGATATAGATAGTCATTCCGCCAACAGACTGGACCTGTTTCTCCCCTCCCGCCCAAACAAATACACAACTAAAGTTTCTTCGCCCATGGGCTCTTCAGACCACTGTGTCGTGTCAGCTAAATTTCCTGTAGCCAACAGCAACGCTTACGAGAAAACTCCCAAAAGAACAGTATTATTCTATGAGAAAGCCAACTGGGAAAGTTTGAACGACTTTTTCGGGATGGTAAATTGGTCGTTAGTTTTCCTTAATAACCATGATGACTCTATAGCGGTCACATTGCCAGACACGATTCTGCTTGGCATGCGAACCTTTATTCCACACAGAGTAAAGAGTATCAAACCCAAGAGAAATATGTGGTTCGATTCCGGGTGCAGAGAATCCGCTAAGGCTACAGAGTTGAGCTTCCGGTTGTATAAATCAAACAATACTGAGGAAAACCGGAAGAGATTTAAGAGAGCGTGAAATTACTGCAATGCGTATATTCAACGCGCAAAGTTCTTGCATGACCAGAGATTGAGAAAATAAATACTACAATCTCCCACTGGTAGTGGGAACTTCTGGGCATTTGTGAAGAACATCCAAAACTCGGTCTCTTTATCCATTCCATCGCTAATAGTCGATGACAGACCAGTCACCAGTGCAATAGAGAGGGCGAATCTACTTGCTGCACAGTTTTCAGCCGACCCAACGCTGCCTGATATCACATCCGTTCCAGCTAAACTTGAGCATAAGCAACACACCACGAGCCAGATTCGCTTCCGAACGCGTAAACAACCAATGTTCTCATGTTTCATTAGCTAATGTAAACAACTGCGCATGTTAGCGCTTGCCCTTCGAAATAGCGTTTCTGTATATACAATACACAGAAATCTATTTCTGCATCCGGCAATACCCTCCATCGTTTAGGATAGCAATGCCTGCAGCCTCTGCTGCTTGTTCATTTATTTGAACAGCTGCAGGTTTGATCGCTCTCCCTCACATCTAACCGCCGATGCATTATCGTTTGTCCTCACTTCCAGTATATGGACATGCCACCAGATCTGCACGATCTCAATGGAAGCCTTTCCAATATAACCGAACCGATTTCTCATTGGTCACAGCCAGAATGAAATATCGGATTTGCTTCTCATCACAGCCGTGGGAATCCACCCCAGTGCAACTGGCGATATGATTCGCCCCATGGCTCGAGGAGTCAGATCATAACCACCGAACCACGCACACTTACCGGGGTCCTTGCGTGCCGAGTTCAACAATCATCCCTCGCCGTGTACACACACGACCAGGAGTCAAATTTCAACTTGCGAATTGTGCGCACGCGTTGAGTGCAGTCCGTTTATGTAATTTTCAAATAAGTGTTAACAAAGAACCTTCAGTCCATTTATGTAATTTTCAATAAGTGTTAACAAAGAACCTTCAGACCGTTTATGTAATTTTCAAATAGAGTGTCCGCCAAGAACCCTTCATCGTTCCGAAAAATAAAGAAAACTTTAATCAACAGCAAAATTGTCAGATCTGTGTTTCCCCTGGTTCGGTGCCCTCACCCACTGTCTTCCTCATCTTTATAAATGATCTCTTGTCCATTACCAGCAACCCAATTCACTCGTTTGCTGATGATAGCGCATTGAGTTTTTCATACCCATACGAACATTCCCGAACAAACTCTTCGAACGTCAATACCAACCAGCAGGTTATGTTTATTACACTGAATTCAGACCTCAACAAGATCTATCAATGGGGGGGGATTATCTAGCCGAGTAGAGTTCAATGCCATAAAAACTCAGTGCTTTCACCCGTCGTAGAAGGCGAATTCCAAAGGAAATATACTGTTACGGCCCCAACCACCCATCGCCTAAAACGTACCCCTTTGGAGCCAGTCTCCACTACTAACGGCGACACACGCGAAAAACATCCACTTAAAGGATGTGACATTACCTAAACCAAAAACATTACCCCATACACCAAATGGTCCCACGTAAATGGATAGCAAGCAAATCGAACTAAACGTTCAATTTGTGCTAATCAATTAAACCGCAAGCAAATTGAACTAAATGTTCAATTTGCTCACATAAAAAACTTAGACATGATCATCGAACCAAAGGTTCATCACAAAAACCCCCCAAGAGCCAAATGTGCAGGCCAGATGCCGTCTTTAAAACGAAATCGCTGAGAATCATAAAAATGCGCGCCAGCAATTTTATGACCCCTTAGAAAAATGGTTACCTAAAACCATTAAAACAAGCAGCGCATGTTTCCGCTTTAACCAAACTAAGTTAAAACAAACAACAGGCAATAAAGCAAAAGGTGCGTTCGCCTGGGCGCTATTGATCTTTCTTGTTATCGGTTTCCCACGGAAAAGATCCTTGCCCATTAAGTTAAAACAAACAACAGGCAATAAAACAAAAGGCACGTTCGCCTGGGCGCTATTGATCTTTCTCTCTATTGGTTTCCCACGGAAAAAATCCTTGCCCATTCGGTTAAAGAAAACAACAGGCGCAATAAAAACACTATTGATTTTTCTTTACTCAAAAAAGGATCAGGCGGGAACAAGGAGATATCCTTTTATCTGCCGGAGGAAACCAGATGTCGACCCTAAAGAAAAGAAAAAATGAGAAAACCACTAACGATGGTTGGGTTTTCAAGATGTTGGCCGAGTCGGCCAGACAGAAAATTGACCGAGACGGTCAGCGAGGGTGGAGTGAGTTCGAGTGCACAGAAGTGTGAGTTGCTGAAGGTGATATAGTGTACAAAGGTAATAAGTGCAAGTGACAATTATATATAGCAGAAACTAGTAAGTTAAAATTCTGCCTACGTATATAATAAATAAGTTCAAATCTTGCTTAAAAATTAATAAGTTCAACTTGTGCCCATGGATAAAAAGACGATATAACATTAAAAACATTAGTTAATTATCAAAAAACAAAGTGTGTTTCAATTCCCATAAAGTGTGTGTGTGGTGTGCAAAGTGGGTGGTGTAGAAGTAATGATATGTGTTTGATTTCACGGGCTATTTATAGTGAGTGAAATACAAATCATTACAATACTGTCGATGAACGGCACTTGCATCGACGAAGCCACGGAACCATCAATTCTCGGCACTCGAATTAATTCGACTTCTAATTGGAGCGACCACATTTTTGAAGCTGCGAAAAGTGCGGCCAAATGTATGTGGTTCCTTAAGAGATGCAAAAGATACTTCACTGCATCCAACCTGGGCACTATTTACAAGGAGTATATTCGCCCCAAAGTGGAGTTCAACTCTCATATTTGGTCAGGCGCATCCAAAACTGCACTACACGTGCTCGATGGGATGAGTCGATCAATTCCGTCGTTAGAACATAGGCGCGATACCTTATCTCTATAGGATGCAAAAACGATAAGTGAAACTTATTGGGGACCCAGCTGTGATTCGATCAATTCCGTCGCTAGAACATAGGCGTAACGTATCATGCGTATCTCTTTTCGATAGGTGTTACCACGGTCGTTGCTCAACTGAACTTGCTCAATGTGTTCCGCATCCTCAAACATTTTCCCGCGATACCCGTCAATCTGGGAATGCGCATCTATTCACGTTAAAAGCCAACTTCAGATAAATATAGAGTTTATTCTTTAGCCGAACCACACGAATGTGGAATGTTCTACCAGATTATGTGTTTCCTTGGCCTTGTGATGTCCAGGCATTCAAGACCAATATCCACCGACACCTCTTTTCCTTATCCGCTTCCTCTCCTTCCGCGCGCAATGTGCTTTGACATTTAAGGGTACTCCAACATTCGTTTTTGTGCGCGCGTTTGTGTAAAAAAATAAAAATAAATATATTCTCATTAATTCATTTGGTGATATAATATTATACTATCTACACCAATCAATGCTCTATGTAAATTTATCTTCTTTCTCTATAAAAAACAATTGTTCCATGAAATGGCAGCAAACATGTCTAGTGAATAGCAAATTCTTCACCGTTTTAGCATTGTTCTTCTTTTGTAACCCCTAGGCAGGTCGGCACTCCCATCATCTTCTACTAAGACATTTTTTTGTAATTGCCATAATGAAGATAATCGTTTGACATTCTTCGAGAGACTTGCGTTTCCATTTTTTAATAGTAGCCTTTCTATTCTTCTATAGCCGTACAACGCCGACAGCAACTGAGCCTGACTTTGACTTCTTTTCTTCTATTGTTTTTTTTCTTTCTATGGGTGTAGTTTTTTTTTTTACTGCCTGAAACTCTATATGCTTTCCATCACCAACCTAGTTTTTGTTTGCTACCCGAAACTCGATTTCCTCTCCATTCACCAACTTAGATAAGCGGACGTTATTTAATTTTTCATGGATAGATTGTATTAACATGTCTACCCATCCACTGCGATGCTATCCGGTGTTATTGTCTTTGCTGTTCGGTCAACTGTTGTCAAAATAGAGCCTCATCGAGACCGAAAGCAGTGAATCTTCCGGATGTAAAGAGCGCATATTTAAAACAGTCAGCTATTGTTTGGTTTTTGGATAATTTATGATCAACTTTGTTATTTATTTTCATGGGAAGACGTGATCCAAAACTTATGCCGGGATGTGATTACTGCGATTCTTTTAGTGAAATCATCCACAGAATGCATCACTAAGAGTTATAAGCTTAAAAACCGCATTGGAACTTGTTCGCTCATAATACTCATCTCATTGGTGGAAACAGTCTCGTAAGAAAAATCTAACTCTTCTGAGAACCAGTACCTTGCTCATGTATCTATTTTTAGTTAATTAACGATTTGGGTTGTTCCGTAAGAAAGTCATGGAATAAATTATGACGAACGTATCTTGTTGGGGGGCAAAGAAAAAATCAAAATCACGAATTGGGTTTTATCTTGACGTGTATTCTTTAAATCCGGTTAAAGCGGTTAAAACGATTCACATCCGAATGGTATTTCTACCGAATGGGCACCTTTCAGATAAGAATCTTTGAAATGCAACTTCAATCCGGTGGAAGGCAGCAAGAGGATTTTTTTTTACATCATTTGGCAGCAAGATGATTTTTTTTTTTTTACATCATTTTTTATTTCTTCCTATTATTATAATTTACTTACTCGCTAGACAAAAATGATTAAACTGTAGCTTATGTTATCTTATTTCTTAACTTACTGGTCCTTTGCGGACTCTCTAAGTTACATGCACACGCTTAAAGCATGAAAATTTGTCTTTCGACATTATGATTATTTTGTTTACATGAATTTTTATGGAACTTAATTAGATACAAAGAAAATGAAGAAAAGAAAAAACTTTGTTTTTGTTATTGTTTTTACCTTATATCTAACTTAAATACTAAACTATCTATAGATTATTTTTTTTTTTTTTAACTTGACTCTATTCTAAACCTAACATCAAAACTAAGTTTTTGAAATGCTAAATCTATGTAAGCTTTCCGTTGTTTGTCTGGTTTTTTTTTTTTTTTGACGTGACAACGTCTTATAAATCGGTATACCTTGGGAGGCATTCGGAAAAAAGTTTGTAGCGTTACGGTAACGATAACCGATAACGCACGAGCCGCAGTGAGCGAGAGCGCGGCTCTCTTAATTGCTCCTAAGCCAAATGCAGAGAGACAACGGGAATACAGACAGCGCCTTGCACTGTCGAGAACAGCTGTACATGTTGAAAGTGTAAAGACAAAAAATAGACAGAGACATCGCGAATACAGGCAGCGCCTTGCAGCATTAAATAAATCGGATATAGCTAAGAGAAAATTGTCTGTTCATATTGGTTTCGCAGCGGCAAGTTCAAACAACGTTCAAGAACTACAGATTGTAAACCTACGAGGGTTGCCTCTTATGTTTCGGGATTTGGCAACCCTAGCGTTGCAACCCGGCAATTGACAGCTCTGTCGTAAAGTTGGACATTTTTGAGCTTATACGCACTCAGAACATTTTGACATACGAGCGCTATTTGTGTTGTTTACAGTAACTTAAAAGATTTATCTCGGCCCAAAAATGGAATTAAATCGTCAATATTTTCGTGCGATTATTTTTTACAACTTTCGGCGTGGATTAACTCAGCAACAGTGCATGGATGAACTTAATTCAATTTTTGGCGATGAAGCTCCATCAAGGACCAGTGTTTATCGATGGTATGGTGAATTCAATCGTGGTCGTAGTTCACTACAAGATGAATTTCGTGAAGGTCGTCCAAAATCAGTTGTTGTTCCGAAAACCATTAATGCTGTGCGCGAACTGATATTGGAAGATCGTCATGTGACCTATCGTGAGATTGAGACAACCTTAGGCGTTAGTGGGACTAGCATACATTCAATATTGCATAAACATTTGACTGTCAAAAAAATGTGTTCGTGTTGGATCCCACACAATTTGTCAATCGCCCAAAAAAAGGCTCGTGTCAATTGGTCGAAAGAAATGCTCAAAAAATACGGTCGCGGTGCCTCGAAACACGTCTATGACATCGTGACAGGTGATGAATCGTGGATTTACGCGTATGAGCCCGAAAGTAAACAGCAGTCGACTGTCTGGGTGTTTCAAGATGAGCCAAATCCAACAAAAGTTGTTCGCGCACGAAGCACTTCCAAGCAAATGGTCGCCTGTTTTTTCGGAAACACTGGACATGTCGCAACCGTACCACTAGAACAACGCAGAACAGTCAATTCTGAGTGGTACACAACCATTTGTTTGCCAGTTGTCTTCCAAGAAATCAGGAAAACCAACCGCCGAAGACGGATTACTCTTCACCACGACAATGCGAGCTCTCACACATCGGCTGCGACAACTGCATTTTTGAGCACCCAAAACATCGATTTGATGGGTCATCCGCCGTATAGTCCTGACTTGGCACCGAATGACTTCTTTTTATTCCCGTACGTAAAAAACAAATTCAGAGGTCAACGTTTTTCGACACCTGAAGAAGCGGTTGCTGCATTCAGAATGCATGTGTTGGAGATACCTCAATCAGAGTGGCAAAAGTGCTTCGACAATTGGTTCAAACGCATGCAAAAGTGTATAGATCTTCATGGGGAATATTTTGAAAAACAATAAAGTGATTTTCGATGATCAATATTTGTTTTTGTTCTCTAATCCCGAAATATAAAACGCAACCCTCGTACAACAGCCTTCAGCAGCAGAACCCGTGTATTTTACAATACAACCAGTTATATCGGCGCAAGAGGTATGGGACATGAAATGGAACTGTGGGGGTTCTCTACATCACACACAGAACCAACCCACAACCCTAACCTGCAAACATGCAAAAATCAAATCTGCAATAGCATATATTCCCAAATATGCAATAAAATATTTCCCAAACCTCCAAGAGAATATAATTCAACCGAATATATTCTAATCACCACCACATGCATTTTCCCAAAATTGCGTTACTCAATTATCCATATTTCCTCAACGCAACCAAACAACCCACATTTCCCCGAAACTCGTATGCCATAGCAAACGCATATTCAATCCTCAACGGAACATCAGCAAGCATACCCAGCCGCACACATTTCTCCGAAGTTCATATGCCTTAACAAAGCGTATACCCAATCCTCAACGGAACACTACCAACCAAATAAACCGCGCACATTTCCCCGAAATTATTTCGGTTAACATTCCTATCTAAACGATACCCCTTGCTTGCACCCAAGCCATCCCAATTTCCCCCGAAAATGCATGCCCATACTCGCTCGCGTCGCCAAACCAATTCCCGGTACACCCAACCAACGAAGTCAACCCAGCCTGTACGGCCAGAATTCGTTGGAACTGAATTCCTATGCGAGCATAGCAACTCGTCCACAATTCCTCGTAATTGGCAGCGAGCCTAACTCTGCTATGACGCACCGCCACGACGCAGTGAATGAATTATTTTCATTCATGAGTCAGTCGACATTTAACCGCCACCACGTGCGCAGCACCACCCCTTTTCACCAGTCCGAGTAGCCCAGTCGAAATGTTTAGTCGTGTTGGTCGCTTATAAGAGTCGCCCGTTGTGTCAAACGTAAAAGTTGTTAAGAACCATTGTCCGCGCTTCAATACCTTTATTTCTTTCAATACGCATCCGCAATCGGTTTCAAACGCGGTAAACAAACCACGGGCAACGACAAATTACGTCCGGGTGTAATTAGTAGGATTAACTAGTGGGTCAAATGATATGTGAAGAACTAGCCAGCGGAGCCGAATTGCTGTTTGTATGTGTACCAAAACGACAAGGCCTACATAAACTCAAATGTTGTGAATGTGTTGTCTTCAGGGGAAGCATAATCTAAGTGCCTTAAAACACATTTATACGTGCGAAACTGAATCTGTAGTTAGTTAAGAGGCGATTAAAAACTTTTCTAAAAGAACACCAAGTAATGCCAAACTGTTTATAATCGTTAATATGTTATATAAGCCTCATGTGTAAATGGAAAATAAATACGAAGGAGAACATTAATATCAATACCGGACAGGAGCGTTTCATTTCCCTCCCCTCCCCACCGTCGGTGAACATTCTCAGTGCCATTTACGCAGTGGCGTGTTGGGGGTCCCGTGAAACCGCGTCCGTGCCGGCGCAAACATCCCGTCCCCCACACTGGTGACCCCGTAAAAACGCGCAACCCTCGAACATTAGCGACCGGAGAGCAAACACGCACCATTAAACACCGACTTACCCTTTACCAAACCAAAAAACTAGAACAGTGACAGTGCTAGCAACCAAGTCCCTCAAAAAAACAATTAACATTCAGTGAAAAATAAAAACAGACCAATTCCAGTGAATCAACAAGCAAAGGAAGAAATAAAAAGTTTGCCATATTTTCTAATAAAATTAAAAAGCCTTCATTTATAGTATTATAGTAAATTATATAGACTATTACAGTAAATTAATAAGTTTACATTTTGTACATGCCGTCTCGGGGAAAATAATTGTGTGTAATCATCAGATCGTTCTATAAACTAACAACCGCAACATCCCGTGAAATCATTCCAACTTCGTCATCTAAACGCCGAACACGTTCCTGTTGACCTTTTAGAAATACAACCATTGAATTCACATGCTTCCATGTTGTACTATACATTCAATTCTATAGTTATACGGGACATTACCACTTGGATCAATAATATTTCACAAAAAGTTGCAGCCTAATAGTGAAGATTGCCTTATAACAGAAAAGTGTTAGGATTTTATGAACATTTTATATTAATTTCGCAGTGAGTCCATCTCCATGTTTGGGTGAAACTCGAGGCAAAACCTTGGCACAAAGAAAAGTATCTCAACCAAACGAACAACACAATCACCGTTACACCAATTAAAGACGAAGTACCCGAACCCGTAGAATCATCAGGTTCCTCATCCAGCACTGATCAACACAAATTTACGAAAGGAGTGCAGCCTTCACCCGGCAGCTTACCCCCACCTGTAACACCACAGCGAAGCCATAACACCTCATCAAGGGATCTGAAGCTGCAGCACCGGCATCGACACAACAGCCCCGGATAATCAGGTCTTCCTTTCTTTTATTATACCAAGTGTCATTTCTCCTTGCGACGAGCTCCTTCTGAGCCACCAAAAATAATTTTTTAAATAATATTCCAAAATTTAATGAAATTGTGAACTTTAAACTAAAATTTAAAAATAAGTTAAAATTGTCAATAGAAACGCAAACTAAAGTTTTATGCTAAAGACAGCAGTAAGAAACCAAATTATTCCCAGTCCCCTACCTTTTCTGGCACATATTTCTTATATTCCGTTTTTAATTTATAATGACCTCAGTGCCCAAGTAATCACACCATCTATTCAAGAACATTGTTACTAATATTTAAAGAAGCATAATTAAATAATTACAAAAGAACACAATTAATTTAAACGACACAGACTCACGACTAAATAATTAAAGCTAAATAATTACAAAATTGATATCTTTCCGTACACACGCACAGTAAAGAGAAACGAGTCGCCAAACACCAATTTTACCAATCATTAAGCCTTACTAAGAATACCTAAAAGCTTTTAAACAAAAATAGCAAAATATTAAAACAAACATACAAACATAATTCGTTACAATAGAAAAATAGGATATATATAACCAAACACACTCACTATCGTATCAAACATCCAAAGTACTAATAAAAAGCGTACTACACAACATTAAAGATCAAAAAGAAAAGAGCGAAAGAACAATTAAAAATTTTTTTTTTCTTTTTCGCAAACATAAAACCGACCAAACAAAACATAAGCATTTCCCTTTTAACAATAAAAATTATAAATTTATCGAGATCAAAAATTAAAATAACAATCGGCAAACCCGAAAATATTAAAACCAAATTAGGCGAAACAATTCTATCAAAATTACAAACTATTGTAAGTCCCCTTCCGGGTCCGAACCAAAAACAAGATCACGATTGAACCATACTTCAAAACCACCGTGTCATAATCATAACAAGCAAAAAAAACCAAAAATATCAAACTAAACTAGGCCCAAGAACCTTATCAAATTATAAACTGTCGCGCACCCCTTCCGGGTACAATCCACGCACACTAAACATAGAAGCAACTAAAGTAAAAACCGCGACAATATCCACGACTCCACCGGACCTTACGCGACTCTCGTTTGACTCCCCCCGACTCACGCGTCCGCTCCACGCCCCTTGGCTTCATCCACAGACACACCCCGTCCCTCCTCAATCCCGGCTACCCTTCCCGACTCCGGCACCACTATGCCCACCACACGAGCCGGTACTACCCAGCAGGAACAACCGCGATCCAACTCCCCCGCGTTTCAGGACGCTTCCGGCGTCGAATTCTCACCCCTTACCCAAAATATAAAGCTCCCCCCGTTCGACGAGGAGGATCCAGAGCTTTGGTTCGCTACAGCCGAACGTTTTTTCCGGTTCGCCAACATCCACGATGAAGAACATCGTGCTATAGAATTGCTGCGGGTGCTGGATGGGACACAGCGGACGCATATCGCGCACGCAATCAGGTCACCAGGCCCCAACCCATACAGCAACATGCGGGAGACGCTCCTCAACGCCTTGGACGAGCCCATCAGCATCAAACAGCAACGACTGGCGAATGAGACCAATTTCTCGGGTATTAGACCATCCCTTTTCCTGACCCATTTACGCTCCATAGCGGGGACCAGGATCTCGGATGACCTAATTAGGCCACATTTTCTGAGGAATCTACCTCAACATGCCCGCTCGGCATTAATGGCCCAACCTAACCAAAGTTTGGGCTATTTATCAAAGGTGGCTGACGCGATCATGGAAACCTTAGACCCACAGTCTGAGCTCCCACCATACCAGGTCGCGGCGGTTAGCCAACACGCCGCACCGCCTACACGGCACTCTCCTGCACCCCCTTCAGAAGCCCCCAGGACCCCACTCCGCGGAACCCAATTCCCACAGCGGACCCAAGACAGCAGGCCCAACCAGTCCCCCTCAGACAGCTCCCCTGCGCCCGCCACCATATCCGATCTCCACGCGTTGCAGGCCTCACTCCGTCGCGAACTAAACCAAATTCACGCGAAGATAAGAAGCCCCCACCGAACCGCGCATACCCAACAGACAGATCGGCCTCCGCCTCCTCACAATACCACACCAGTGGATCAACCCACGAGGGATCAAGGCGCCCATCGATTGTACTCACTGACCGCACGCATCACGTGCAGCTTCTGCCATAAAAAAGGCCACCTGTACGACGAGTGCCTAAAAAGGCGAAACACGCCTTTCTGTCGGGAGTGCTGGCAGTATGGCCACGACATTGTAGAATGTCGTGCACACCATATCCCACTCCCACAGAATAGATCACCGCGCCAGCAGAGGCAGTCCCCGAGGGAAGCACACCCGCGACCACACCAACCCTTTACCTCCCAAAACCCCACTATATCAACCATCCGAGTGACTAGCGGCCCAATCGGATGCGCGGTATGTGGCCATACGGACCACACGTGGGATCAATGCCGAAAAACGGTAAGGAGATCAAAACCTAGGAATTCCCCAGCAACCCCTACCCCAACACCAACCCGCAAGGCCAAGACTCCACGTCGACGCCAACGCCCAGGAAACCGCACTCCCACCAAGAGCGGCAAACAACCCCCCATACCACCGTATGCACGAAAAATGCCAACCCTCAAACCAAACCTTCTCCACCCGGCACACGGCACCCCGTCACTGCGCAGAAGAATAAACTCCGGGCTCCAAGCTCCTCCACCCCACACACGCAATTTCGTCACGGCAAATGTGAGAGAGCTACCGACAGGCCACCACTTACCCAGCCATCATACCTGCTGGTCAACACAGACCACAACAGACCACTGGACCACACCGCAACCCCCTCGCCCCTGCCGGCAACACACGCGGCACCTACAACCAGGTCCACTCCCAACGACGACCCAATCCCTATCACCGCGCCTTCAGCGACAAACCCAACCCACCAGACCCCTAGCTACCTAACATTCCTCCCGCCACACACCAACCTACTCCTTTCGCCCTACCCTTATTTCGTGACTACGTCACTGGGCGGGGAGTACTGTGGGGGTTCTCTACATCACACACAGAACCAACCCACAACCCTAACCTGCAAACATGCAAAAATCAAATCTGCAATAGCATATATTCCCAAATATGCAATAAAATATTTCCCAAACCTCCAAGAGAATATAATTCAACCGAATATATTCTAATCACCACCACATGCATTTTCCCAAAATTGCGTTACTCAATTATCCATATTTCCTCAACGCAACCAAACAACCCACATTTCCCCGAAACTCGTATGCCATAGCAAACGCATATTCAATCCTCAACGGAACATCAGCAAGCATACCCAGCCGCACACATTTCTCCGAAGTTCATATGCCTTAACAAAGCGTATACCCAATCCTCAACGGAACACTACCAACCAAATAAACCGCGCACATTTCCCCGAAATTATTTCGGTTAACATTCCTATCTAAACGATACCCCTTGCTTGCACCCAAGCCATCCCAATTTCCCCCGAAAATGCATGCCCATACTCGCTCGCGTCGCCAAACCAATTCCCGGTACACCCAACCAACGAAGTCAACCCAGCCTGTACGGCCAGAATTCGTTGGAACTGAATTCCTATGCGAGCATAGCAACTCGTCCACAATTCCTCGTAATTGGCAGCGAGCCTAACTCTGCTATGACGCACCGCCACGACGCAGTGAATGAATTATTTTCATTCATGAGTCAGTCGACATTTAACCGCCACCACGTGCGCAGCACCACCCCTTTTCACCAGTCCGAGTAGCCCAGTCGAAATGTTTAGTCGTGTTGGTCGCTTATAAGAGTCGCCCGTTGTGTCAAACGTAAAAGTTGTTAAGAACCATTGTCCGCGCTTCAATACCTTTATTTCTTTCAATACGCATCCGCAATCGGTTTCAAACGCGGTAAACAAACCACGGGCAACGACAAATTACGTCCGGGTGTAATTAGTAGGATTAACTAGTGGGTCAAATGATATGTGAAGAACTAGCCAGCGGAGCCGAATTGCTGTTTGTATGTGTACCAAAACGACAAGGCCTACATAAACTCAAATGTTGTGAATGTGTTGTCTTCAGGGGAAGCATAATCTAAGTGCCTTAAAACACATTTATACGTGCGAAACTGAATCTGTAGTTAGTTAAGAGGCGATTAAAAACTTTTCTAAAAGAACACCAAGTAATGCCAAACTGTTTATAATCGTTAATATGTTATATAAGCCTCATGTGTAAATGGAAAATAAATACGAAGGAGAACATTAATATCAATACCGGACAGGAGCGTTTCATTTCCCTCCCCTCCCCACCGTCGGTGAACATTCTCAGTGCCATTTACGCAGTGGCGTGTTGGGGGCCCCGTGAAACCGCGCCCGTGCCGGCGCAAACATCCCGTCCCCCACAGAACAAATCGATATCAAGATTTAAATTGATGTTTCATGACAATGACTTTGGGTATGCTTGCTCTGTTTGCGATAGACTTTGGTGTGAACGCGATTTAAAACCGATCACAGTGCAACAGATGAACGTAATTTCGGACTGGCACACAAAAGCAAATCGACAACTGTGTCCTGACGAATACACAATAGTTTGCAATACTTGTAAAATTTCGTTAAGCAAACCAAAAGTAATGCCTACACTTGGAGGCATTCGGAAAACACACTTTAATTTTGATTTAATAACTTGTATATTCAATGTTACATATTTAGGATACGAGCGCCTTGCGCCCAGACAACCATTTTTTTTTTTTAATTATTATTATTATTATTGCTTTAGTTTTATAAGGAAACAGGTTTTTAATTGCCACTCAGCCACCAAAATCTCGGTTGTTGCTTATTCGTGTCTTTTCGGTCTTTCTGTGCTACTGCCCTACTGAACTGCAGGCGCTCTTCATCTGTGTGCGCAACTTCTCGATTATAACATCTGTACCCGACCGACGCACGTGATAAATCAACGGTATAGCGGATTCATTTTGTATCAGGCCGTTCATGTCAAGACTAAGGAATGCTTCTGGTGGAATAAAGCAATTTCGACGTACCCCCTCATAATACATATTGTTTGAGTAATATGCACCAAAAATTAAATCGTTCGGGGAGCTCATTGATCTCGCAAGATGCCCTCGGATCAGCTTGATCATAAATTTATCCACTCTGTTTATATTGGCCCCATTGTACAACGCTTCATTGGGATAGTATTTTTTGTGATCGGATTCAGGAGTCCGATGTAAGTTGAGACACGTCCTGAGGCATTGTCTCTCAAAAATACGAATCTTTTCCATTAAGCTAGGTCCCACATTAAACCACACTGGACATCCATATATGATCATCGGTCTGATGAGAGCCATGTAGCATATAACTTTAACTCTGCTGTCAAGTTGACTACTATGAAACAGTGTTTTTGTCATAGCATAAGCTTTCTTTGCCCTGGCCAGCGCAGCCTCCACATGTTTGTTAAAATATAGATACTGATCCAGCCAGATGCCTAAGTATTTGACTACATTTTTGGTTTCCAGTGTTTGTTTGGTGTGGTCCCATAATAGCTAGCTTTCGCCAGTTTTTCCTGGTATCCCTGGTAGCTTCAGCCAGTGGTGTTCTAAAGAGGACGGTTTCACACTTCTGGATATTGATTTTGAGTTTCCAGTTGTCGCAGTATCGCTGAACATCATTGAAATCCCTTTGTAATAATCTGTTATTGATTTCAATTTTTGGACCTGTTCTATATATTATCAGATCGTCTGCGTACTCAATAGCCTGATGAAGAGACCTTATTAGGTCGCTAGTGTAAATATGAAAAAGGATCGGAGATAACACCGCTCCCTGTTGCAGACCGTTTTTTATTTGTTAAGAAATGTTGGAGGTCTCATTGCCACTTTTGACGACGAATTTCCTTTCATTCAACATGTCGTATAGTATATACAGTATTGGTTTATGAATGCCTAGTCTCATTAGGTTGAAGTATAACCCTTCTAGCCAAACGGTGTCGAAGGCCCTCTCTAGGTCAATCAAACAGGCACCTGTGCACTGTTTCAGATTTTTATGCCACTGAATGTCTGAAACCAGTTTAGCTGCGGCATGTGTGGTTTCATGACCAGCTTTAAAACCAAACTGGTTATTTGGAATAATATTATTGTCCTCAACCCATTTAAGTAGAGCTTTGTTTAGAACTTTCTCGAATACTTTACTGATACTCGGTAACAAACTGATCGAACGCAGATTTTTTGGGTTTGTTTTTTCTTTCCCTTTTTTTGGCAACGGTTGGATGATGGCCGTTTTCCAACGTACTAGATAGTGTGCGTTGTTCAGAGCGTTGTTAAACAAGACTGCATATATGTCAATTGCGATTAGAGGAAGATGTTTGAGTACTATATTGGGTACTCCATCGATTCCAACCGATTTTTTGTTTCTTAATGATGCGAAGACGCCATGGATGTCTTCACTAGTGATGAAAAGGCTGTTGGCACTTTCGACAGTCATCTCGACGTTTGCCGTATTTTCATTATTGAATTCGATAAAACCTTGGTTTTCTGCTCGCCACTGTGAAATGTCATTTCGAAGATGACGATAATTCAGTAAAACTCTATCTTCCAAGCCATGGTTGCGGCGAATTACTTCATTTGTCTTGTACAGTTCTTGAAAGACGTCCCCTACAACATTCACTTTTTCCAAGGGAAATTCAAACACATAAACTTCGTCATTTAGGATGGCGTTGTTTGTGTCTATGTCTATATTTGTCAGCATTCGTTGGTTTTCGTCAGTGCGTGGTATTTGGAGACACTGAATCTCGTTTCCATTACTCCGTCTAAATATTTTATTAATTTGTGGGAACATACTGGGTTTGTTGGATTTTACCGCCCGAACTTTGTTGTTCCAATACAAATTTGCTGATAGCCTGTAGTTGGCTTTTATCAGCTGTTGGAGATTTTTTAATCTGGACCTCAGTGATGTTATCTCCTGGTCGTGCCTATCAATAAATCGTCTGTACCGTAGTTTTAGTTGAGACAGAAGTCTACTTTTTTTTCTGTGGAGTGCGTTTATTGTGGCGTTTCGGTACATGTTCATGTTGTCCGTAGGTGTGGTTTTTAGTATTGTTTTGTCCATAGTTTGTTTTATGGTTTCGTCCATTTTTTGTATGTATTTGTCGATGTCATCGTTGGATGTGTTACTGTTGGTAGGAGGGTTAATATCTTTTAAGCGAATTTCTCTTGTTAAGGTTCTCGTGAAACGCATCCATCGCATACCCCCATAGTTATAGGGTTGCGGTATCATACATTCACCGAGTTCCACAACTTCGCTTGGTGTTTTTACCACGATTGAAAATGTACAATGGTCGCTGTCATACCCAATTGTGCGTAGGCAGTTTATATTTTGTCTGTTAGTATGTGTATATTTAAGTCGTGTGTCAATAAGAATAATATCGAGGAACGACCCCCCTCTGGGGAAAGAAGGATATTCGGTAGCTAGCAGGTCAGCCTTATATTCAATGTGACGTTGATCTAGCCAACCAGCTAGTTGATTTCCTCTCGTGTTGGATATGCTATTTCCCCACTTTGGGTGTTTAGCATTCAAATCGCCACCTACGATGTAATAGTTCCCTTCCGAGTAAAGTTGTAAGCATTGGAAAAGAGTCTCTAGCTCCACTATAAATAGATTTTGTTGATGTGCTTCTGGTGCGTAGGCAGATATCACATACATCCCTTTACCTTGTCGGAGGGGTATGCGGATAATGCACGCTTCAAGCACCTGAAATCTGCACATCTCACCACTATATATTACCTTATGTTGAAGTTCTTTTTTAACAAAGATTGCCACCCCTCCTCCTTGCGTGGAGTTGGGTCGGTCTCTTCGTATAATGTCGTAGTTTGTGTGACATAGTTTATGCCTCTGATTCAGCTTAGTTTCGCTAGCCAGAAGCACGTCAGGATTTTCGTCTTGCAACAGTTTAAAGAGAGCGGCTCTTCTCTCGATTCTGATAAGTGAATTTACATTCACGACTAGAGCCTTAATTGTGCTTTCTGTTGGGGGGTTTATGTTGACGGCTGGCTAGACAATTGCGAATAGACCCAGTCTAGTCTAGTGTCCTGGTCCTTTATTTGTTTTTGCATTTGTGTCATCTGCGTCTGAATAGCGAGCAAGGTTGTGCGCACATCTGCTACTGTTATTGTTTCTGGAGGCCCAGTATGTTGCGGCGGTACCCGTGTGGTGGGTTGTGGCGTGTTTCTCCTACCAGCTGTTACTTGAGCATACGAGAACTGGGGTGTTACATTTAGTGCTGGTCGGGCTTGAACTATCGGGCGTTCTATTTTTCGTTGCTGTGAAAACTTTTTTTCCTGTAGTTCGCGGAATTTAGGACAGCCTCGATAATTAGCGGGGTGTCCCTCACTCTTACAAACTGCACACTTTAGAAGAGATCTGTCGTCTACCCTTTCTTTACCTAACGTGCATTGTTCTGCGCTGTGGTCCTGTCCGCATCTTACGCATCGATACTGCATTTCGCAGTTTGCTGCTGAGTGCCCGAACCTTTGCCAGCGAAGACATTGAATTATATCTCAGCCCAGCTGCACCAGGAAGAATGGTAATTTACGATTCTCCCGTCTAGCCCTAGCTGTATTGAAAGGTTTTACCGCGATAAACTCAATATCATTACACTTAAGTTCTCGTAGCGTTTGTAATATAACTTCTGGTTCTGTTTCAGGGTCAACGCCTTTTAGTAGAACCGTTATATTCTTTATTTCTTTCGGGGTGTACGTGTAAAATTCCGCGGTGGCCCTTTTTAGCACATTTTTCATTTTTTCGAAATCCTCAACCGAATTTGTCTGTATGGCAAACCTGTTCCCTGTCAGTCTTTTAATTGAAAAATCTTCCCCAATAGAAAGCTTACATAGACTTACCAGTTCGTTACAGTCCATATCTGTAATGTTGATGGGTTGCATCTTCGCTTTCCTTTTAGCTGTCTGTTGCTCTTGTTGTGGTTGTTGTTGTGTAATCTCTTGCGGTGGACATCCATTTTGTTGGCTTGGCTTCTGTTGTGCACATTGTTGCTGATTTTTCTGCTGCTGTTGTTTCACTATTAGCTGCTCCTTTTCAACAAATTCCTTTTTCCTGCGACGCTTCTCTGCTAATTGCACCCTTGCTCGGGCTAGCCTTGTTTCAAGATCGCTGATTCCTCTTCCTCGTCCTCAGTCTCGGTAGTCGCTAAACATGCAAACATGTTATTGGTGACATGGCCGTCATTATATGGAACCGGGAGGAATGTATTGTCCTCTTCCATTTTTTGCGCCTTTTCGAGCAAGTCTGCTATTGCCTCGTTTGGCTTGTTTATTTTTGTTGTCGCTCGTGTTAGTGAGGAGCTCGCCGGGCGTTTTATTAACGTGGACTTCGGTTTCAATTTTTTAATTTTTTGTTTTTTGTCAGCCATTCTGCATGCTGAGGGTCAATACACCGAGCTTGTTGCATCCAAGATAGCAGGCCAGTCTTTGTTTTAAACCCGTTATTAGGTTGGCTTCACTTTGTAATTTCTGTATATTTTAGTTCCATTTGTTTCTTTTTTATTTTTATTTGTTATTTCTGTTTTGTTTTTCTTTTACTTCTTTGTTTTCCTGTTTTGTTTTCGTTATTTTATTTTTTGGTTTTTTTTTTTGTTGTTTTTTTTTGTTTTGCCAAACACGTGCTCACATACACTCTCACAGTTGGTTAGTATAAACACAGATTTGTTTTGACTGTCAAAACCTGTGGCTTCGTTCTCTTTTATTTCATTATATTTATATATAATAACTTTGTTTTGACTGTTTTTATCAAGAGAATTTATTTATTTAATTGGTCTTTGTATGTTCACAGTCGCTGTCACTTTTCACACAACAAAACACGGCGCGAAAAAAAAAACTGTACTGTATTGTTCAGGTATTTGGTGTACCTGCTAGGTCACGTAATGTGGGAAGACAATTAGAATGTAAAACGTATGAAAGGCAGGACGAACCGTACCGTCTGAATGTTAGCTGATGGCAGCAAGAGGATTTTTGCCATGGAATGTACAGGCATTATTTCCTACAATAAATAAATATAAGATTAGAATTTTACAAAAATGTCAAAGAATTATATCAAGTTAAGAATATTCTAGCCCTGAACATAAGGCGATGCCATGGAGTTCCTAATGGGCTTGACGTAGATATCCCGAAAATTAAGTTAGGTTTAACCTAAAATATCTGCAAGGGACTAACACATTAAATTTTAATATAATCAATCTAAAACTCTAAGTAAGTTGAACTTCTACCATTTTAATACTCGAACTCGGGCCTAATTTGTAGAGTAGAACTTTTTACTCAGCACAATAGAAGCCATATGTACCGGCCTTGTTAGCTTTATTGAACTAAAGAGATCTTCAAAAGAGACGGAACAATTTTGTACTTTAACTCAAACGCACCATTAAACATTTTTCGGAATCTATCAATGTCAAACCATCGGTCGAGGTTTATGAACGAGCAAGGTTTGGAAATTATTAAAAATTTCTACCGAAATTCTAAGTCGGTGGCCGCAACTTTACGAGCTCTTACTCCATATTTTGGTTATATTAATCGCCCCACCAGACGGACTGTGCATGATATAATAAATATCGGTCAAAAGACCGAAAATATTGTAGCCGTAAGTGCTTCAATTCTAGATGACCCAAATCGTTCGCAGGAATTGGGATTGTCTCAAACCATATTGTGACGAATTTTGCGTAAAGATCTTACCTTGAAGCTTCTTGATCATTTAAAACGCCGAAACTTCTCCTATTGGTTTCTACATATGTTTGAAGAAGATCCTGTTATGTCCCTATTAAGATACCATATAGCATTTAATCTAAGGTTACGTTTATACTAAAGTTTCTTTTTTAAATAAATGAGATAATTCAAAACTAATGAACAGTGTTAGATCGTGTCCTCCATTTGTAAGCATCGACTAGTGCGTCTTTGTTTATGAGTGAGTATTAAATCTCTAACCGTATTTACAGTGCAACGACATGAAGTCAATAAGGCCATAAATACAGTTCCCATGTGAGCCTTTTCTCTAGACTTATAAAGTTGACATATAAGTTGAAAAGATAATCCATCTTTTAAGTTATTCTACCGGTTATGTCATATATCGTGACCATGACTCCTGACAGTTGACATAAGCCTTGTGTATATCTTCGGTCTATATTGGATATTGTCTACCATCGGCACGGCATACTATACTTCGATCAAAAAGTTCCCCGATTTTATTCAGTAAATGAAAATGTATTCATGAAAATTGATATTGTCCCCTCGCCCGGCTGCAACGCACTTGGGCCAAAACTTGATCCAATCCTCAAACCACCTATTATGATCGGCCTTCAGTATGGCCATTTTGTTTTTGTTATTCCATTATTTCCTATTGGCAGCCAAGTCCCATTGTGGTTGTTACCTCGATTAAACAAAGAAAGTCGCAGAGAGCCAAATCAGGTGATTTCGGTGGTAAGTTCTTGACCAAAACTCGAGGATAATTATAACATTGTCCAACGGTGAGTTATCACAGCACAAAATCACGAGTTGTTTCTCCACAAATTCGATCTTTTTTGGCGATCTGCTTCAAACAACTGCCTCATAACGCCCAAATAATACTCCTTCCTCACAACATCACCTTATGGCAAGAATTCATGATGAATAACATAACGCCGTCGTAATCCATCACCTTCTTTTTTAATGAAGACGGTATAGTGTCTTGGCTAATTGTGTGCACGCCGTTTACTCTCCTGATATCAAGATTGGATGTCATGCTCATAAACTCACGTCATGTCTCCAATAATGATCCATTCGATGAATATTAACTCATACCCAGACATGTCTTTTTCCATGTCAACGCAGTCCTTTTTGTCCGAGGAAAGTAGGTCTTTTGGCACCAGCTTTGCTGCAACACGGCGGAAATCTATATCATTAAGTAAATGTATTGAACAGACCCAGAAGCAATATTCCAGTCGTCCGCTAATTTTTTGGTATTTAATTTGCCACTATTGATAGAGTAGTCTTTTACTTTATCGATTTTTTGTCAATTTTCGAAGCTGACGGCCTGCCACTGTGTTCGTCATCCTCAACTGACTCACGACTTGTGCCACTGGTAGACAACAGTTCTGTTTAAAGTATCCTTGCCGAAAACCATTTCCAAGGATATGGCATAAATCAATCAGCTGAAAATATACTAGAAACACGTCATCTCTCAATGAAATCTTTTTTTAAGATTGTCAAAATCGGCACACAGGAACATATATGCTCAAGGCGTCGTAACTTTTGCAGGTGTCAAGTTATGACGCTGCAGTTTGGAGGAGGTATTAGTATCTTGTGCCGTATATATGTACATATATATTGTAGCGAGCTTAGAGTTCGCTGGATTAATTATTTTTAATAAATAAGAGCAGTTAAATCGATTTTGAATTACTATAACACTTTATTAGTCCCCATTTTCAAAAAAGGCGACAGATCTGACTGTGAAAACTACAGAGGAATATCATTGCTCCCAACCGCACACAAAATATTAACAAATGTCATTCTGGCGAGAATCACACCTTACGCAGAAGAGATACTGGGAGACTACCAATGTGGATTCCGTAGGAACCGGTCAACAAGCGACCAAATGTTCACAATAAGACAACTGCTGGAAAAGAAGTTGGAATACGGAGAGACGGTTCACCAACTGTTCGTTGACTTCAAAAAAGCCTACGACTCAGTCGCAAGGCAGAGACTCTACCATATTCTAGTTGAGCTGGGAGTCCCAAAAAAATATGCCGCGCTCATTCAAATTTGCATGAACGAAAACAAAGGGCGAGTTAGAATAGAAAACCACCTCTCAGAACCATTTGAAATCCGGGACGGACTAAAGCAGGGAGATGGTCTATCACCGTGTCTCTTTAACCTTGTGCTCGAGTATGTCATCAGAAAGGTACAAGACGACAACATGGCCGGATCATCCCTGAACGGGGTCACACAAGTGCTCGCATATGCGGATGACATCGCCGTTCTGGGCGATAATCTAGAGACTGTTAGTAAAAACTGTGAAATCATCATGCAAGCGGCAGAAGAGGTGGGCCTAGAAATAAATGAAGACAAAACAAAATACATGATTACGGCGAGAGCAGGTGGGTCTCAGAGAACACATATAAACGTCAGAGGTAAGATCTTTGAAAAAGTTAAAGAATTTAAATATCTGGGAACGATACTGACGGCCAGTAACGAAATGTCGAAGGAAATTAACAAGAGACTGCATTCCGGCAACGCGAGTTGGCACGCAGTCAGTAAACTGCTGAAATCCAGACTGCTATCACGTAACATAAAGCTCCGTGTCTATAGAACCATAATCATGCCAATTGTTCTATATGGATGCGAAACATGGGCTCTCACAAAACGGGAAGAAAACAAATTCCGTCTATTCGAGAATAAAGTTTTGAGAGGCATCTTTGGAGGTAAATATGACGAGGAGGCAGGACAATGGAGGAGACTCCATAACCACGAATTGGAAGAACTATATCGCAAACCTACAATAGTGAGAGTAATCAAGTCGCGAAGATTAAGATGGGCCGGACACGTGGCGCGAATGGGGAACGATAGGACCGTGCATAGAATTCTTGACGGTAGACCAACGGGAAAGAGACCGGTAGGACGGCCGCGACGGAGATGGGAGGACAATGTTAGATTTGACCTTGAGGAGATCGGATCGAATGGTCAAGCGTGGAAGGAGAGTGCCCAGGACAGGGAAGGATGGCGAAGCCGAGTCGGTGAGGTCATGAACTTCCGGGTTCCTACAGGCCAATAAATAATAATAATAATAATAATAACTTTATTAGTCCGTTAATAACAACCGTTACTTTTACCGTACACTTATCGCTTAGTTAACTTATCGCTTCCTTAGTTATCGCTTGCTTCACTGCTTACTGCTTACTTCTTACTACCGCACTTATCGCTTGCTTCACTTTCTACTTCTTGCTCGTCTCCATGATCTGTGTGCGACGTATTTATACCGTTTAATCAGATTCTGATTCGGTGTTTCGTTTCCGTCCGTTCTATAGCCTTGAATGTTCTATTGTTGATAGTCTCCAGTTTTCCAGTACTTTATAGAATATTCTAGTACTTTGTTTCGGACTTTCTCGAATATTCTAGTACTGATTGTCATATGCGTCACACTACCCTCCGCCTAGATTAGTTCGTCCCGAACTAAGTTCACTGGTCTCCCGGGCCAACAAAAGCCACCAGTCGGTCGCGATGCACCACTATCATCTTGGCGTTCGGCGGTGGAAGTTCTTGACCTTCTTCCAAATTTTCTACTACTCTCCTTTTCGCGTCAGCTCTAGCCTGCCGCCATTCTTTCTTTTCCTGACGACGGAATTCCTCTTGCATTTTAGGGATCTCATACGAATAGTATAAGAGAAAATGCATGTGCACACTCTTAAACTCTTCTGGAGTTTGCACATCACGTAAGCGATCTAGATCTTCATCTTTAATTACATGCATATCATCTGGTATTATATTGTCGTTATATAGATTTAAGATTATAGTTGTAAAGGAATTGCTATCCTAAATCTCTTAAGTACTAGTTGTAAAATATACCATAAATGTAATTATCTACCAAATAAAAATTGAATTGAATTGAAAAAAAAATCATCTGGTATTGGAGCATCTGTCGATTTCATAAGCGTATCCAACTGGTAGTTCCACATCTTTTCAAATAACTGGAGCGGTTTGTTCTTTGGAGCTGACAGTAAACACCAGCGTGTGTCGTAGTAATAGACTTTCCATAGATCGTCGCACGTTAATTCTGGTTTCACGTGTCCTTCTCTATAGAACGCAATGAACGGCACCTCTAGCTGTTGATTACGCCTACAATCTAGGGCTTGCTTGATCTTTCCCCCATATGTGGTGGCATACAATTGCGGCTTCGACCTCCAACATCCGTTGATCTCTCTTGTTCGGAAACAGTTGATTTACAAAGCAGCTGTTTGTAAATCCATTCACCTTCATCTTGTAGTTCATTGGGTCCCTCTGGAACTGGCGTAACCGCAACTTCACGTAATTGCATTCGCTCAGGAATATCCGTTTTACGGATTTCATTGTCCAAATCCATAAAGTGACCACTTTCCAATTCACTAGGTTCGTATTCGGGTTCATATCCGTCCTCGTCATATTTAGTGAAATCATCATAGTCGAAATCTACACCGAAACTGTCCTGACCTTCTTGCAATGACGCGTCAGTGACTAGAAGTCATCTTTTCTTCTTCTTCTCAGAAATTGGCCTTCCTTCGTCGCCTACCATAAAATCCTCAGCATCAGCTTGGAACTCTTTCTGCCTTCGACTTTCAAACCAAGATTCTCTTCAATAAGGTCACAGTCGTCGTCTTCCAGTCGATCGTCAAACTCGTCATCATAATTGTAAATCCATTTCGGGGAGCGGCCTGAAGCATCAGTGTCTTCACCATCCCTGCCGCCCTCTTCAATCGGGTTATCATCGATGAGACCATTCAGTTCTTCACGTAACACATCATCGTCATCTTCCTCCTCTTCCTCACTGATGTCGGCCATAGCTTTGCTCTTCCTGAGTTTCTTCCTTTCATGTGGCTCCAATTCCTCCTCATTCTCAGATTCTTCCGCTTCCGAGTCCCAGAATTCTTTCATACTGCCTTTGGACATCCAATTTTACATTAACCTCTGCAGCTCGCGCGTCCAATTTTCCATTAACGTCTGCAGCTCGCGCATCTAATTTTGCTTAAACTCTGCAGCTCGCGTGTCCAATTTTTCCATCATCATCCTGAACATCTCCGAAATGTCCAACGGTGGCGAACTCTCCTCTGTTACATTGGCACCATCTTGACTCGCCGTTTCTTCTTCATCCAGACAGTCTGGCCCACTCGTAAAAGCATCTGTGCCGACATCAATTGCTATTGCTGCTTGCAAACGCTGTCGAAGAATTGACTTCTCTCCTCTGCTATCAAGGTTCCGATCCTCCAAATGTCGATCTGACATTGTCACAATACACTTCCACAGACTTAATTATTTCACCAATAATTATTCCCACTTCTGACACCAGACCCCCAAGTCTTCAGCGCTCCTCACGGCGGGCGGTCCCGTCCCAACCGACCATCCACGTGAAAGTGGACAACAACATCCGACCACCAGAGACTCAACGATCAAGACCAACCGCCACGAGCAGACCGCGCACTCCCGGCCCCTAGCCACCGTCCCCTGGAACAAAATGGTTCGCCAATGATTGGCGAAGGCGAGCGGAATGTTGCGGATTGGCTGTTGGATGTGCTGGAGAAATCTAGTACATCCCCAGTATACCAGTTGTGAGGCAGCTGTCACGGACCAGCTGGCCGATTGTCACCAAGGATGAGATCAGCAGCGTCCCTTTTTTAAATTGGCGATTATTGGGCGTCGTTACTCAATCTGAGTCTGCAATCAACTCCTCTCACGTGCACATAGCCTGCAACCAACTTCCAACCCGCGCACGTCGACCATCAACTTTCATCTCATGCAGTCAGTCTGCAATCAACTCGTCATCGCATCGTCGTCTCTTTGTTTAGCTGCGACGCACATTTCCAACAAAGGTCCCATTAGCATCCGACGAGTTTGGTTTTTTTTTGCTTTACCGAAATCGTATCCCATGAATGCACTTTATGCCCTTTCTTTGTTCTAGGTTCGTTCTCATCGATGAAAGAACCATGCACACATACCACCATGATCACGATTAGCGAGTGAGCTCTGCACGAGCAAGATATCGCTGAGTCGAAATTCAAACAACAATTAACAATAAAAACCGTGTTCTAGTGTGTTTCCTTTCTCCTGTGTTTGATGTTTTCTTCACTGCTATGGCGATCGTTTTGCGGCGAACACAGTCCTTTCGTATTCAGAGAAACCTTTAGTGATTGGTGGGGACGAGGTAGAACTCTGGCCCATGCTGGCGTCGCCATCTCGCTCCCCACAATGTGAAGAATTCTTTACAGGGAATTTGAATAATGCATTAAATGCGTGAATGCTGTGAGCATTCTTTTTAGGGATTTTCAGATAATGCGTCGAATGCATTAAATGTCCTTGAGAAAGGAAATGTTTCAGGTATGCTGGTGATTGAGATGCAAAAACGGGTTGCGAAGATGAGGTGCGAATATGGGTTGCGAATATGGGTTGCGATTATGGATTACGATTATGGGGGCTCTTCGGGTAAACTTAAAAGAACCCCCACATCAGCAAAACCGATTGGAACTGAACACTGACTAATCTCAATCAATTACACTTTCTCCGGATATCATGCGGATATTAATAACCCCCTTAGCGCATAAATATTATTAAAACATTAATAATAACGAATAAACTGAACTTTACTGAAGTTAATTGCATTGATTTGTACTTTTTTAGAATAATAGATTAATTTGATGAACCTTAACCTCTACAAAAAAAGATGAGCGTATCCCAAGCCTACAGTGTGTATTCACGGAATAACTGTTTTTCGATGACAACATATTTGATCCTCGCGTTCATAATTCCTGGAATTATTTGCCAAAACTCAAAGGATACTGAACAACTTAACTACGAAAAAGGCGATCCGCTCGCTAGAAACGTCGAGGTATTTAAATCAAAGTACGCTTCACCGTAATATCCTTTTCACACAGACCTTACCTTTTAAAATAGGTTACGCCGATGGAACATCCAGTCATATATTATCAAGAAGATGTAATTAGAGACAGTTACGGTATACTTTTTGTAGTATAATTCAATTCTCCCGTCTATTGATTACTTATTTGCAGATCTTGGTAATGAAGACAGTTCCAGGAGGACTGACCCAAATTCCCAGAAATCTTTCTCTGGTAAAAAAGAAAAAATATTCTTTGATATTTATCCCCTCTTAGGTGAAGACGAGATAAAAGATAATCCTGTCCATATCGAAGTTGTATCTCTGAGTGAAGAGAAGAAAAACAACAATACTGAAGGAGACTCAGAGGTTTCTGAATTTAGGCGCAGTAAATTGCCGAAAAAATATAACAGACAGCGCAGAGAAGCGAAAGCTATTCATGACGAACTATTCAAAGGAGAAATCATAGAAGAAATTCCTCGTTATAAACGTAATCCATTCATTTACAGCACCCCTCTCTATGACAATTACCTTCCGCAATATAGAGGAGTGTTTCATATCCCACATTTGGTTATTTATCCTGTGAAGACGATACAGTAAGTTATATACATGCATACAGCAACACCTATAAGCTCAAACATACTCTAACAGTCACCCAGTAAAGGGAATTTACCTCAATCCTGTATCACCCCGAAAAAATGCCGACGTACCTGGTAAAAAAGGAACGCCAACAACTCCTAAGCCGACTTCAGTAACTCCTGAAATACCGGAAATAGGTAATCGTATTGACGGTCCTCCGGTTTGGGATTCCAGTCCTCTATCAACTCCTCGACCACCAAATAGGGGTTCAGGTATAACTTGCTGCTTTTTGAATGTTGTGTTGAATGAACTCTGAATTTCTCGGTATGTTTTACAGGAACTTCCAAGCCCACAAGACGTCCTCCACCTCCAATTATTCATGAGGGCGATGAGGATTATAAGTTCCCAGCGACAAATCGAAATGGTAAGACTTTCATCAATTGCTATTTTTTTGATCTGCTATAAGATTATATTAAAACAATTTTTATTCACTAACCAATATGTATGAATATTGTTTGTCTCTAATGTTAATTCAGCCTCCTTTCTTTTCCCACAAGTCCATACTCAACTTAAAGATTGATGTTTCAAAGATGTTCCTTCCAAATGATACGGTTTAATTGTCAAGAAATGTAAACGAGGGAATTTCTACCCGTGACACATTAAAAAGGGTAGGAAAGCCCAGGCAATGTGAATTTTGAAGACCCTGAGATACCACTCATTTCAAATTATTATTTTAGGTTCATTGTAAGAAATGGCTTAGCGTTGCGGGGATCGTGTGGGTGAGGTATCGAAGAGATTCAAGGGGATGACCACTGTGCTGACATAATACTTATAACTGTCGTGCTCATCTTATTCATTGCAGACCTCAATACATAGTCTAATCCATTGTTCACGCCTCCTGCGTGCGACTGAATAAGCGAAATACGCACTTCGCGACCGAATTCCCAGACATGAATGTTTCAATATCTCGCTCCCTCATCCCCTTCTGGCAATAAAATGCCTGAGCAACGCTAACGATAGTTCCCACGGCTCTAACCTATAATTAATTACTGACAAAATTTTACATCTAGAGAGTAGTCTCAAATGAATCGATGACCTCGGATCTCTCGACGAGAGGACTCTATCCAACATCAAATCCCTCATTAGAGACAGTAAGAAGACCATCGTCAATCAGATAACATATTCGGTTAACGAATTCCTCAACTCACTCACATGGGAGTTATCCAACTCCTTCTGCTTAAATGTCGACAAATTCTTGCAATCAACATCCAAATGGTCGTCCGTTCGGCAAACCAATCACCTTTTTGAGAATATTCTCTCTTGGTTGAACAGCATTAGTGATGAGCTCGCTTTATCGCGCCCCTCCACACAAAATCACCTCAGCCCAATCGAACCGGATCTTCTGCTCGACCTTGTCCTACACGAGCTCGCGTCTTCCCGGTCACTCCTATGCCAATTTAAAGGCACTATCTCATCCTTGCAATTACAAGCATCCAACCCGAACCATATCCGCGGTGTGAGACGTCTTTATACTTCTTTATCCCTGGCCCACCATTCTCCACCCCCTCCACGAACTTCTGAGACGGTCCCCGTCGGTACCTCTCCAATCTCCATTTTGGCACATCTTGCACCCGCACAGAATGGCAGGTCCGTACTAATAAACTCGACCATTGCAAAAACCAATGAACTCATATCTGTTAAAGGGCGCCCCTGAAACCGCGAACACTGATTGAATTTCGGAATTCTTCTGAAAAATCACAAGATTTCCGTCAAATAACATCATGTGCTTCCTCTTTCTTAGCTCCTGATACGACAGGATCTTCCATCCGAACAAAAACCTTTACCTAAGAATCGACAGGTTGATATGATGACTATATCCAAGAACAACTCCAACAAATCGACTAAAGTCCAGTCTCCCTTTCCCAATTCCTTAGTACCGAATCATAGTCGTACTCTCCTCCTAATTCAGCCCCCAATACCAGTTCGGTTCCCTGCCCCCGTGCTTCACCCTCCATTCCAATCATAACTCCTCTCTTAAATTCGCCCCACTAGCCAATGCACATCCATCCTCCTCTCCCAAAATCTAGCCATATCCGCACCTCTCATTCCAAACCAAACATGACTCGAGCCATCTTATCCCAAGCCATAATCTAACTCCTCTCCCCAATTCTAACCGCTTTAGCACCCTTCACTCTAAACCCTCCTCCCTTAATCATAACATAACTGCTCGTACTACATCACATCCTACCCCTAACTCTACACCCCCCCCCCCCCCCGCCCCCCCTCTCGACCATAAAACTGGTGCGAAGTATATTAACTTACAGATCACACACTCGCAATCACCTCTCCCGCTCCTAAACTTCGTCTCCTCTCTTACCCCCCCTGAACCCGCCCTGCCCACACTCTCACAACCCCCACTATTACTGACACCCTGGCTCCCGGCCTATACTTCCCTGTCTTACCACCTACACTATCGTCTATCCTTCCCTGTTAGTTGCCTATACTGGAACCGGTCTTGGCCTTATGATAATTTGTATTTCCGGGCAAGGTAATTAGTTTTGCGCCAGAGACTCCCCGATGGGGAATCGAACCCCGGTCTCCTGCGTGACAGGCGGGGATATTAATCACTATACTATCGAGGAGCTAGCTGAATAAGTAAATAAATAAAAGACTCTAAAGACACTCATGTTAACACACACCCCGTACCCATCCTCATTTTCACATCCCAGCTTCCGGCCCATCCTCACCCTACCCTGTCTTGCCACTTACACCACCATATCTGCGCTTTCCGCACCACCACCACCCTCCACAAGCCGTCCTTGCCATAGTTATTAACTTGTTAACTTCTAAACTTACGAGTTCTTTTATTTTTATATTACATTCACTTGTACAATACTAGAACAAATAAAAGAGGGTCCCTCCCTAACTTCAATATTAGTGCATTGCAACCAGCCATTGCAGTGGTACGAGAGTTTCGCGTAAAGACTGCAACATCAGTGACTTGCAAGGCAATTTCCCTAAGAATTACTGATCCATGGGGACCCAATAGGCTGTCTGTCATCCAGACATAACACTGACAATAGTCACTTCATTCGTTGCAAACATCAGTATACATTCTACTTCAATGTAGTACCAGCTTATTGCACCCAGTTGTTACAGTGGCACCAAAGTTTCGCCTTAAAATTGCAAGTAACGTGATTTGATATGCAATTCTCTGCAAATACCCCACTTCAGAGCCCGAATTCTTGCATTGTATGCAACCTAAAAAGTCTCTAACATCAGTATTCCGGTCCTAAATCTACTAAGATTCGAAGTAGTTCGATAAGAAAACTACGTACGTAAGATTTGTTGTTCTTCAGTTTCTGCTAGTAGGCTCCACGAAATGGTAAGGAGAAATTCTTGGCTATCTTTCAGAGTTTGGCTGATGGACCGGTCGGAGAAAAAAGTTCATATCCGTGGTAAGCCGGTCACAAGGTGAGATATCAACCTTGAATCAGCCTTGTTGTTACAAGAAATCTTCTTCTATGTTCCGGATGTTGGGCTGATGCCCCGGGCTGAAGTGAAGATAAGACATGATGGTGCCACCTAAGACCACCATTGCCACCATTGCAGAGGTAAAATGGTTCTCCATTCGTCCCCGGAGGGGGGGGGGGGGGGGGGGGGGGCAACGTTAGGCGGGACATCATGCAAATGTTTTGATAAAAAACCGAACTATAAATGGCTCCGTCCACGATACACGAAAAACGTTCAATTACTACCGCCATATTGTAAAATCAGGTGTATCGGCTTCGCTGATAAAAATGTAAACGCCAATATTTGCAAACAGCGAAACCTGTTACCCTGACCCTAACCGAGATCCAAATCAACGCATCTACTGACTCGACATATCCTCGTTACCCAGGGTCAATTTGAGAGGTTTCCTCTCATCCATGGGCAGAGGTGTACTTTGGAGACCCCGATGTTAACACATGCGCGGAGTCGGTCTCGTTATCTTCTTCGCGAGATGGAGCTTTACATTCCGCATTTTATAAAAAGAAATTTATCTGATAAGCCTTGGTTTGATAAAAAACAGATTGCACCGACAAAAAATAGAACTATGACGCTGAAATCCAATGGAGGTCAGCAAAGTGAATATTGTCAAAATCAGAAACGCATGCAACCAGGCGGTTGATACTGTAAAGAAGGTTCACAATGACAAAGTGACCGACAAACTGGTTGAGTGTTCAACTGGTTTGTGTCCCTCCCGGTCAATGGAAAATCTGTCGGCAATTACTTCGTTTCCTACTCTATTCCTCCGTTAGCAACGGACAACGGGGCACTAGTCCCGAATTCAACTACTATTTAACGACCCATAGGAACCCCGAAATGTATGGCCTCACTGACTCGGCTGCGTCATCGTTCTCTGTCCTGTCGCTTGGCCCTCTGATCCGCGCCTTACACTGTCGTTCCATCTCCGTTGGAATCTTCCCAACGTTGGCTTTCCTCATGGTCTGCCGTCAAGAATTCTACGTACGATTCTGTCATTGCCTGTTCCCGGTACATGCCCGGCCCATCTTAATCTTTGCGATCTGATTATTCTCATTATTGTAGGTTTCGGGTATAGCTCTTCCAATTCGCCGTTGTGGAGTTTCCTCCGTTGTCGTCCATATTCAATATATTTACCGCCAAAGATACTCCTTAAAACTTTATTCTCGAATACACGGAAAGTGTTCTCTTCTCGTTTTGTAAACGCCCATGTCTCCCGTATATAACGTCTGCTGACGGAATCTCCTTGGACCAGACTGTAAAAAAGAAACCGGCACGTATGGAATACCAGCAATAGTCGTTAAAAATCTGCTCCAAAAGTGTCGCCAGTTCTTGGCCAACTCTTTCGCTTATCTTATGCACAGAGGAGTTTTCCTGCTGGAAAATCGCAGTAAACAACAGCCGCATTCAGTCGTCGCGTCATGTGGCCGTATTACGTAGTTTATATTTTTATGTATCATATCATATTTCTGTTTCTAAAATTATATTTTTATGTACTATTTTCAATATCGATTACTAAACGCTTCCTTAAGATAAACATATCCAAAAGACATATATCTATATAAATTAATGTTATGACTCAATGAAAGATCATAACTTTTTTTGTTTTATCCCTTAACTTATATACGGGTGCGCCATCTTTTTGGCATCATGTGACTGTTTGGCCGTATTCCAAGCGACGCGGACGATCTGTCGGCTATATTCTTTGAGTCAGATGCACTTTTTACGGAAACAAATGCAAATCATCCTTCAAAATGCGCCGCAAGGTGGTTCCACTGACACTAAAATGCTGAGCGTGGTGACGATATGACACATGTGGGGGCTCGGCAACAAGTCTAACCGCTTCAACCAGTTCAACTTCTTGGGCATTGATGAACGCCATGTCGACGATCTCCCACTATGCCGTGTTCAACAAAATTCGACACCAACCAACGAATTAGTCTTGTGAGACGGTGCTCAATTTCGGCGCCTTGTTTCGCTGTGAAACGATTCATGGTGAAAATTGTACTGAATTGACGTTTCAAATACATGTCGACTCAAGTCATTTGGTTAATAAATGTCAAAGTTATTTAATGTTTACATACCAAGATAAAATATGGCGCACCTGTACTCAGTTCTTATGCCCTGTGAGTAGGGCGTTAGAATATACTTAAATTTAGGCCATTATCTATTACTAAACGCTGTCATAGGAGGCGACTAACGGCCTGCCGCCCGGTGAAATACCACCCCATCAAACTATAGTCGCCATGAAATGGTCCGGAGAAATCCCTGGCCATCTTTCGGTGCTTGGTTTATGGGCCGGTTCGAGAAAAGGTTGGTTAAAATGGTAGTTGGTCCCAAGATGAGATACCACCCGTCACGCTGTACATTCCGCGATATCGTCGGTACAAATTTTCGACTATGTTTCGGATGTATGGCTGATGGCCCGGACTGAAACGGAGTCATAATGATACCTTCCGAGATAAATAATTCTGGAGATGGACTAGTTTTCCATTAGGATCTCCGGGAGGGACTATGTCGGCGGGAACATCATGCAAATATTTTGATAAATGACCGAACTTTAAGAAATTCGTCGGACTCGTTCGCGAGGCTCTGTCGACATTCGGCTGATAACGGCATTTTGTAACATCAGGGGCATCGGTTTCACCAATACGAATGTAAACGCCATCCACCAATATTTGTAAACAGCGAAACCTAATATACATGCGCAAACTCAGATCCAGATCGATTCGTCAACTGATTTGACCTATCTTCGTTGCTCAGAATATGACTTACATTCAAGATTCCGTTTTTGGGGGGGGGGGGGGGGGGGGGGGGGTAATCTGCGTCTCCACGCGGTCCGATCTGGCATGCCAAAGGATAGAGGCGTTTGAACCCAATAACATGGACATCATATGCTTCAGGGTCGTGCTGATGAATTCTGTTAAATTTCTTTGTGGTCTTTACCGCTATCCCGAATGACGATCGACCAGGTACATTTTTCGAACATTTTTCATTTATCGTTGACTGGATACAGATCAATTTCAGAAATTGTTGTACTTAGCGATTTTAATGTGCACAATTCCGGCTAGTTGGTGTCTTTTAACAGAACTGACGAGAGTGAGAGGCTGGCCGAGATGCTCGCTGTAAGCCGCAATTTGACTCAGCTCGTAGAGGAACCCGCGCGACTGTCGGATGTCCGAGGCGGTTATGCGAACTCCCTGGATCTGTTTTTGACAACCGAGCCGAGCATTTATACCATGGAGATTGCTGCACCACTGGGAAAATCTGATCGCGCAATCACTTGCATTTCAAGCGAAAAACCGACGTAAGCAGCTTCGGCAAGTATGGAAGTATGGGGCTGCCGACTAGGACGATTTGCGAGATTTCTTAGCATTCTTACTACGCATGCTTACCCATAAGTCCAGTACTACATTTCGGGTCCGCACCTTAAACATAAACAATCATGCACCACATGACCACATCTGCATCTGTATCAGGATGGTGTCAAACTGTTCCATGTTATCGGACTCCAGAGCCACCTGCGATCATTCTCCACGTAAACAACCGATCCTCAGCGTATCACCCCAAGAATCAATCGGGCGATTGGACATCGACCATGACCGATACCATTGTCGACGGCACTAGATCAGGCATTCGGTATTTGGTTACCTATTTCGGTTTCATAATTTAACACCCGACCAGGACTTGAACGGACGTGAACGGCAGTCTCGTGAACAATTACATCCCGCATTCAATCAAGCGAAACTCATGGGATAAATCTTGGTTTGATAAAAAATGCGTGTCGATTACAGCGGCAAAAAATAGATCTTTTAAACAACGGCGATCCAATCCCACCAATGTTAACAGAACGAATTTTGTTAGAATCAGACACTCGTGCAACCAGTCGACTGATACCCCGAAGAAGGACTACAACGGCGGAGTGACCAATAACACATTGAGTGTCCAACTGGTTCGCGTTCCTGCTGCTCAATGACAAGGGCTGTCAGCAGTAACTTCGCTTCCTCCTCTTTTCCTCCTTTGGTGACGGACAGTGGTACACTAATCGCAAATTCAAAAGATAAAGCTAATGGTTTCACAAATTTATTTTCCGTGAATTCGAACCTCAATGCCGGTCGTTTTGAGTCACCTGTGATCGCGCCGGTACGGTCTTCAATGCGGGATGTAAGGTTCCACCCGCGTACTATTCAACACGTTCTACATGTATGGGCTGTAAGAAGACAACCGGGTCGGACGGAATACCAACAATAGTCCTTAAGAACTGTGCTCCACAACTATCGCCGGTTTTTAGCTGAATCTCCCCTTATCTTATGCACGAAAGACGTTTCCTACCTCTTGGAATGTCGTTCGAATTCGCCCAATCCCAAAGAGGGAAAAAAGTGTTTTCCGCAAAATTACCGGCCGATAGCATTACATTCTTTGTTATCTAAGGAGATAGAAAAGATCATCAATGCCTAGTTAATTGAGTATTTGAAGTGCAACGGACTTCTGAATTTTCGTCAATACGGATTTCGTCGCAGAAGGTCCACGGGAGACCTTTTGACTATTAGAACCGATATTGGACAATTGCGATTGCGGGGCGTAGTGAGTCTGTAGCGGTTCCGCCAAACCCTACGGTCTACTTACTTGAAAAACCCCCATAACTACTACCCAACTCCCTTTAGTTTGCTAATGCAACAGTATTAGTACCTAAAAATGCTGCACGCATTTAATTGATCTCTTAAATCTATGATGTTTAAGTCCCTGTAAAGAAAACTTACCTTCATGCATTCTCTTCGCATACCATTGCTCCTTAAGATTTCTTTATTAACTTACCAGGAATTTCCACTCAATTTCGGCATCTACGTCGCCAGTCAAATTTCCTTAGACAAATTCCTGTAAACAAAATAATTCGGATTGCATTCATTGTAACCGTCATGACAGGGACCATAAACATTGCGCCGTCTATTTCCCCAGCCGCATCATGTATCTTTTCATACACATTGCCTGGCAACCTTTTTTGTTTGTCTTATCAACAAACAACCCAAGCAGCTGCATATAATTAGCGCAATAGACGCTGGAACCAAATTCTCCAGCATTTCCTAATGCAAACATGAACCCGGTTTCTACTCCAGCCAGAGATGCCATAAACATATAACTTGCTTTTAGCACCTTTTTCTCCCAACGTTGAAAATAGCGACGAGGCATCGCGTAAACAATGACTCGCATTACCAACGGCGCATTTGGTCATTTTTCCCTTTTGTCTTTGCCGCCTGCCTGTTTCGTCGTTCCACTGCTTTCGAACAGGTGCAATTACATTGAATCTGTTCGATCGCGCACCTATACCACTGCACCAAAAAGATCGCATTTTCTTAGTGGTCACACCCTTAAGAGAAAAGTTTTTCTCTCTGTTCCTTTTTTCTCCTTAGCGAAATCATCTCTGCATGAGATGACGATCGCTGAGTCAAATTCCATCCTTCGACCCGAGCGGGTCACGGCTCCATCGCTACCCTGGTGCGCACAGGGAAGCGATAATGGAGAATAATCGTTTGTGTCGTGTCCTAATAAATTGAATTAACAGTGCGGATTAAGCATGAGGAATTTAAATTGGTTTAAAAGTTGAAGCCGGTTAAAATTTACCTATATTAAATAATTTACAAGGTATAAAGCTTATTACGTGTGTATTAAAATATTTTCTGTCAAGTTCTCCGTTCATAAATAAAACTAGAATTAAAATACATGTTTTTTTCTGTTTAATTGAAAATAAAAATCATACAATCACTTCAGTGACTCTTGCGTTGTCCCTTTAATAATTTGCAACTTATTAATCGGCGGAACATTCAGTGAAGTAGTGCGACTGTAAGAGGATGTTGGCGGAGGAAGTGAACCTAGTACCCATGCTGGTACATACTTCCCCGCAACAAGTCAAGGGCGGTCGCTATGGATATCCCCAAGACTTTTGGCAGCGTTTGGCGCGGGGTATTGCTGAGCAAACTTCGGTCATACGGATTTCCTCAACAAATTTGCAACTAGACAAAGAGCTTCCTCGAAAATCGATCGGTCCGCGTTGTTTTGGATGGCGAGTGTTCCGATCTGTATCCTGTTAATTCCGGGGTGCCTAAAGGTTCTACTTTAATTCCAACGTTATTTTTATTTCATATAAATGATTTGTTGGAGACAACGGACAACAAAGTTTTCAGTTTTGTGGATGATCGTACGCTTGTTTCCTCTTTTTTGAGTGATCGGCCGATTGGGCATCAACGTCGCATCACCTGAGATGTAGACAGATTGATTCTCTGAATCGGGATCTAATATATTTTATACAATTGATTTATTTTATTACATCGCTAACTTCATTTTGGACGATCCTATGCACACGCTACTCACTGAGTCTTAATTCTAAAAACCGCGACTATACAACGGCAACTTAACTATTCAACTTCCGCTATACAACTGCCTCTTCACTTTACAACTTCGACTCTGTATGTTTTTCCTTATCCTACATCATAGTCTGGACCCAGCGCGCCTTATCACAGATCCTTTTTGAGGTTTGATTATATTATCCATCGGGCTAATGCAAACAAGAGTTTGCATTCACTTCAGATAGGGACAAAGACCGTGGGAATTGGATGGGAATCTGGGTCTACTTGCATATCATAAAACATCTGGTTACAATGGATATGGAGGTATGCATTGTGACGTTTAGATTGCCTGAATTTTGTGTGTGAATGATAACGACTTCAATGTTTATGTTTATGCTTATGTTTATGTTTAGTGAGGGCAGAACCCTCGTATATACAGCTTAGTACAAGCGATAAAATTTAACAATTATCTTAAAACCATATATAAGAATATAAACTATGGTTAAAAAGAAAAAAAGCGGGGGGGGGGCGTATGTTTGGCGGGTTGGTTACTGGCTTTATCCATCAAGTATCACTCATTCATTCACTCCACTTAGTACAGGATGTAAGAGTGTAGACGGGGGCGGGCGTGGTCAGGACGGGGAAGAGAGGAGATGTAGTTTGAGAGCAGTAAAGGTAAAGTTGAAATCGAAGGAGGTAGGGTAGGAGTTTGCTCGCCGCAGCATTCGCGAAATGGGTTCATTAGAGCCATGCAACGAAGACACAATATACAACATTCACAAAGCAAAGTGGAGCATCGGTTCCACAGCTGATGATGAATGGCCAAGCACTCAAATCTGGAGAAAGCTTGAAATTGCTCGTCGCGGCGTCGTGGTCTGTGTCGGACATCGTCAGGTACGCCTCTGCAAAACACAGTTATCTTTTTAGGGTCAAGAAATATTTTGCTCCGGCCCAACTTTTTCTTCGATACATTCGCTATCACACCGAAGTCGCATAGCTGATCGCTTTCTGTTTTACAGATATTTTTACGGGCGCTGTTCTTCGGAGATTCGTGGTATTGTTCCGCGTAATTCGGTTTATATGCACTCCACAAGACAATCCGACAGATCGCACCAGTTTGCGATTCATCTCGCGACGGCGCAAACATCTTTGCATCAGAGCCCGTTCGTTAACTGAGCGGGAAAGCTATGGAACTCTCTTCCCACACGGGTGTTTCCGGTGCGTTACAACCTGCATCTGTTAAGAACTGTGACGGTTATTGGGTGGCATCTCGGGGCGCCGTGTCACTGATATAGGTCCGCCTCTCCTGAGAGAAGTATATAATATATATATGATTATATAGATATAAAAAATATATAAATATATATATATACATATATATATATATATTTTTACATACCATATATATTATTATATATACATATATATATAATATAATTTTTGCAAATACCGTCGTACATCAATCATATTGATATTTGCGAACTAGACAGCTGCAGTATACAAACAGACAAGCAACGGAGCAATAGAGGTCCAAATAAAGATTTCCATCCATATATATATATATATATATATATATATATATATATATATATATATATATATATATATATATATAGTATATATCTGCTTTAGATAGGACCTACGGGGATAATTGACCAAACCCCCAGGAATCGAGGCAAAGGCAAAATAGGCCTATATACGATGCGTCTCGGGTACTAGAGACAGAGAATAGGAACTCTAACACTAGATTCCCAGAACGATCGCACCCCGTTACACGTCCACAACCTGGGAAAAACCCGTTTAGGTCGGATACACGACCACACACTTCTAGTAGAAGACCAACAGGGTCTAAGCCAAAGAAGCCCGACCTTCAAAGAGGCGGAGGTGGCTATCTTAGTGGCTCCTCTAGTCAAGGTAGGGACAAGCGTACTCCAAACACATGGGTTACACGCATGACTTGCAGCTTCTGCAATAGGAAAGGGCATGTATACGCCGAATGCCTTCGACGCCGAAACACTCCAAAGTGTACAAAGTGTGATCAATATGGGCACGATGTCCAGGATTGTCGGACACTTAGTACACAAAGGAAGGCGGATAATCCTGAACCCACACCAAGGTCACAGAACCAACAGCAGTCACCCGGAAATACCTCAAATCAAGGGCAGGAACGACCATGTACTTCCAAACAAGCAACGGCATCGAATCGTAGAGTGTACAGCATTCGATGTTGTTGTGAGTTTTGTGGCCGAAAGGGTCACACGTGGGACGAGTGTCGTATCAAGGCAAGGTGGATAAAACCACAAAAGCCAACAAGTGTTGGCGCTGCTATCATGTAATATAAAGCTCCGTGTCCATAGAACCATAACCATGCCGATTGTTCTATACGGATGCGAAACATGGGCTCTCACAAAACGGGAAGAATACAAATTCCGCGTATTCGAGAACAAAGGTTTAAGGGGTATATTTGGCGGTAAATATGACGAGGAGGCAGGACAATGGAGGAAACTCCACAACCACGAATTGGAAGAGCTTGTGGGGTTTCTTCAAGGCGCCGAAGAACCACCCATCGCTTTAACCCCACCTAACCTTCCTCTTTTCAATCTACCCCATGGTACTTACCTGCAATTTTGGGCAGCGTAAGCTACTCTGCATCATGCCCCCTGAAATCTAATTCGGTTACCTTATCAGGTAACCAACATGAATCCCCGAACGTGTCAACGCACAAGGCTAAGCAGCATTTTCTCATGCACGTGCATGACATGTTCATCCTCGCCTTATCGGCTGAACCTTCGGTCGATCGATCAAGCAACAATCCACACCACAGCCCATTGCTGGCTGCCTACAGGGATTGCAAGTGTCGTTTAAACATAAACACACACCCGACACAACGTCTGACGGGACGTTGGCAATCTGCGTACAAAGTATTGATGCTGTACGCAGTGGCCAATAAGTAAACACACAGTATCTCACTGTGTTGGTTTTACTTACCCGCATATTAATCTAAACATACAGCCATCCAGCCCGACCCTTTGTCGCCGTCGACGAGGTTTCTGCTGACTTATGTCAACAAAATAATTTGCCTCCTTCTGCGCCGGAGCCATACGGCTAGATTGGATATTGCCTACATCGGTGTTTCCAAGGAATCTTAGGCAAATACCATGACGACCCCTTGTATCATAAGCACATCATTTGATCTGTGAAATAGAGTTTTTGTTTACTTTGAAACAAAAATCTATTTCGATCCCTGGCATACATCGTCAACGATGTATGGGTACATCGCCCCCGACGATCGTACTTCTGTTTAATCATGTGTCCACCGATCATCGTCCTCATCGCAGGGCATTGTACTTGTCCTATAGGGACACATATAGAATCCTCCCCTATCGATGCATTTCGCGGCCATTGAATCTGATGGACCTGGGTTACGTCGTTGAGTCAGATTTCATTATTCGTGGTGAGCGCACATGCCATAGAGAAGTCGAGTCCGTTGCGTTATCACAGCCGGAGAAATTGTCCTTTTTACTCTTGTGTTGTTGCCTAAAACGAAGTGTAAACTCGAGTGTGCTAAATAATTAAGAACAGAAATAAGACCAGATCCAGGTCACAGTTTATAGCGTAAGAACATCAGTGTTAATAAAGTTTTAAAAAACAATAACTCCAGCGACTTACTTTGGTCTGCTTTTGTGACAGTGTGTTTGGTTTTTCTCCTTTTCCTTGCGGAACAATTTAGTGCACCATTTATTGTTGTGGGGTGTTTCGCTTAACCTGCGCCCGTGCTGACGCCCTTGGTAAATACCACCCACAAGCTACACCGCAAACCTACAATAGTGATGATAGGACCGTGTATAGAATTCTTGACGGTAAACTAACGGGAAAGGACCGACAAGACGGCCGCGACGGAGATGGGAGGACAATGTTAGATTGGACCTCGAGGAGATCGGATCGGGTGGTCAAACGTGGAAGGAGAGCACACGGGACAGGGAACAATGGCCCAGCCGAGTCAGTGAGGTCATGAACTTCCGGGTTCCTACAGACCAATAAATAATAATAATAATAATATATATATATATATATATATATATATATATATATGTGTTGCGGATTCGCAATTAAATGCAGCGGGGAGAATCTAGTACGTTTATCGTCTAGTACACTCCCCAACCACCACACATGACACACCTGTCAGCAACCAGCTGACAGTGCTTCATCGCCAGCGAACTGTCACACTTTTGAATATGTGACTAACGTCCTTTTGAGTTAGTTGTTCATCAGCGTCCGCACAGTGGAGCCCCTCTGCCATCCGTTAGACCAACCTTATATCGAGAATTAGCTTTACAATAAAATAAAGAGTGTCGATTTAAACTCTTCCGGTATATTCGATCTGTATTGTGCATTTTAAATTTTATCTAAAGTGACAGAAAATATATTTGTCTGACAGTGACATCGGTGGAGTTCAGTTCCAGGCTGTTGTGTGCTTCGTCCCGGTGGCCCATAGGTAATTTGATTTATCCAGGGTTTAACCAGTTTTCAGTTGAATTTAGGCAACAGACCAAAGGACAGCTGAGACGAAGTGCTGCCAGATCGTTCCGGACGACATTCCCCTGGTCGCCGGAGCTCATTACATTCATTGGTGGCCGTTCACTAACCACATATATATATATATATATATTGTTATGCCCCATTTTATCTATACATTTGTACTGTAGTTTAATGTAATAAATGTGTTTCGGCCTTCGAACCGGGTTTCGGTAGTGTGGGATTCAGAGATCGCTGTCCAGCAGTTTAATTGGATGATACTCTCATAGAAATATTTCCGTTTTTTTTTATCTTTATTTACTACTAATTTATTACTTATAATTCAATACACATTTTTTATGTAATTATAATTATTTTATATCATTTGAATACACGTTTTATTTCAATCATACATTTTTAATTAATTATGTCGCTAGATATTACTAAAATATTACTTGTATCTCAAAAGACACTTCTCCTGTAATTATTTAAATTTTATATTATTTCAACCAAACACACTTAATTAATTTATGTTGTTACTTATTACTAAAGATGAGTTTTAATTCAATAGATGCTTTTATTGTAATTATTATTTTATATTTTTTGAATATAACTTCTAGTTTAATCCGAGAATTTTAATTATAAACTTCCACTTTTTTTAAAAAAATTTAATTTGCGGCTTTTACCTTAAAAACAATTAAATTTAAATACACTATAAATTACGCAATGTTTCACTGGGCTACTACCACAACAACTGGCTGGACTCTTCTCCTCCGCGTAAAATCTTTAACTGATGTCTTCTAATTTTTTGACTTCATTGTCAACTCGGTGATGCCAATCTTCCGTTGACCATCATCCAAAAATATCGTAATTTACGATCCTGTCTCGGATCGGATGATTCTAATTTTGTGCTGGGTTCAAGTGGAGTGTGTCGGCATTTTATGACCCTGTGCTAAATCGGACAACTTGAATTGAAATATCCCCAGTTGGATCGGGTGATTTGGATTTGTGTGTTATGATCCCTAGTTTGGACGGGGTGGCTTCAATTTAGGGCTATGATCCCTTGCCGGATAGAGTGTATATAATTTATTGATTAATATAGACAGTTTCTGTGTTGGGAGAGGAAACTCTGTTCAGTTTTATTGCTTCTCGTTTACATACATAACAATATATATGATATATGTATATATACATATATATATATATTATATATATATATATATATATATATATATATATATATATATATATATATATTTCTGCATCGAGATTCCTCGACGAGACAGCAAAAGTCCGACCTGATTCGAGCCTCCCTCGAATCGATCGAATCATGTTGGCGTTGTAGCCCAGCAAATGACTGTTCCGTGGTCGTTCTTCACCAGGAAAGCAAATATGAATGTATGTCCGCAATACATTGATTCTATATGGTTCCACTCGCATGAGCAGCGAAAATTAAAAACATTTAAAATATACAAATATACAACTTTTACTTTATTTTCACAAAATTTTACGAATCAAAACAACAGGTGCTGAAATTTATTTGGAGATGGATAATTATTTAATGTCAATCCATTCAATGACATATGAGTTTTCAAGCATCAATGTGTAGTATTCTATCAATATAAGTGGTAATATGATGATGGTGCGCCTCTGAAGAATCTTTTCTTGCTACAAGCTGCAACCGAGTTGGTTAGATATTGGATCTAATCATAACCATTTTAAATTTATTGTTGATTGTTCATGTTGCTGTACTGCAACAATATATATATATATATATATATATATATATATATATATATATATATATATATATATATATATATATTGTTATGCCTGGACCGGCTATACACCTTCGTATAAGCACTGATGGGTCCTCAGGCCAGATGTAGGTTGTGGGAAAACCTTCTGGCGTTAACTTGGACCAATTATTCGGAGGGCTCACGGAAAATGAGAGTTTTTTTTTCCAGACTAACCACAGTTTTGAAGGTCCGATGACTCGGCTCAATTACTTTATTTCGATATATACAGTCAATGTATATTCTTTGATACTGTTTTTAATAATTTTACTTTAATATATTATTTACACAATAACTTTCTTTAATATTATCTTTAATAATATGTCTTTAATATATTATTTACACAATAACTTTCTTTACTATTATCTTTAATAATGTGTCTTTAATATATTATTTTACACACTAACTTTCTTTAATATTATCTTTAATAATATGTCTTTAATATATTATTTACACAATAACTTTCTTTACTATTATCTTTAATAATGTGTCTTTAATATATTATTTTACACACTAACTTTCTTTAATATTATCTTTAATAATATGTCTTTAATATATTATTTACACAATAACTTTCTTTAATATTATCTTTAATATTTTCTCTAAGACACGGAACAGTACCGTACAGTCGGCGATCAAACTCAGTCTGATTTTTCATTTCAAATTCTTTTTCGCTTCCACTCGGTCTCTTTCTTCTGGCTGACTGTCAGCGCCACCCTTTTTGCTTAGCATGCAGAAACATGTCGTCGCCAACTCTCATGGGGCTCGGGTTTCAGCATCCGCTGCGCCTGTACAATGTGCAAAACGGAAACCGTTGTCCGGTTGCAGCGGATTCGGGTTTCATAAACTGATCGCACGACTGGTCGTTTTTGTGAACTAAACAAAATGTCTCCCATGGATCGCGTAAATTGTGGGGCTTGGAATATTTTGTGGATTAAGCGAATATTTCTTATGGATGGATATAGGGTTAGGATTTGGAATATTTTGTTCTGCGATGGATTCGCAGCATCCATAACAATATATATATGCATATATATGTATAGCTTAAGATAAGCTTTCCCGCCGCTAATAGTGCGCACATAAGTGACAACTTCCTGCTGTCGTGTTGTCTTTTCTTGAATTTTCAATTTTCATCTATTTAGTTCCTCTTCTTCTGTGTTTTTACTTTTATTGTAATATATTTTTAGTTATTCATTTTAATATATTTTTTTTCATTTTTTTATTTTTTTTATTATAATTTAATTTATATGTTTAATTCCTCTTTTTCCACTTTCCTTTTATTGATTTAAATAAAGTCCTCTCTTTTTTTTCTTATACTTTTAATTAGTCCATTCTTTATTTTAATTCTAATTTATTATTCTCTATTGGGCGCGTGGGCCTCTTTTCAAGTAAATATTGTAACTCATTCACTCGCTCTTTTATTATTATTTTTCCATTTACCTTATTTTTTAGTTCTACAAAAATTTTTTACTTCCACAGTTTCATAATTAATATTATAATTTCGTGATTTGAGGAAGTAATTTATCCCTTTAATACTTTTTAACAATCACTTCATTCACTTACTTATTGAAGAAAATTCTTTACTTGCACTACAGAATACCTTCTCATTACTTTCTAGGTATGAAGCACACATATGACTGAAGTACATATGTTCAATTTCTTGATTGCGAATAAATCTCCTCTACGAATTTTTATTATGAATCTTTTAAATTTTCCACTCCATGTTTTCCGCCGTCTACTTATTTCTCACACAATATTTTCTTTCTGTTGAGTGCTTGTGAACAATAATCTATTATGCTGTCCTTTTTTTTTGGTTTAACACCCTTTATTTTTGCTATATCCGTCTCTCGTTAAGTATCCAACGCAAATTTCGTGCCGGTTTTCTTTTTAAATTGAAAGTGTGGGGGTTCTCTATACTACATGGAGAACCAACCCACTATTTCCGCCTTATTTCGACCGCTAGCGGCGTGTCATATCATTCCCCAACTCCTTCTACCAACATAATTAACATGAAAATCGTGTTTCAAAAACGGACGCATAGCTGAATTCATTATCCTATGCAGGTAATGCATAATTGAATTCAGCTATCTTTTCGCCATAGGGCAACTCCATTTCGGTAACCCATAAGATTTCCACCGGAAATCGCATCATGTCGGTTAGCAACGGCATAGTCTGATCAAACGACGCGGTTGCATAATTATGTAATCGCTGGGGAAATTATCAAACTATTTAATTTATTTCCCACGACCATTCCCTAGGGATCAATGATCTCTTTTCGCGGGTGAATAGCACCAGCCACATTTTCCTCTCCTTCACAATTCTGTCTTTCCACAGTTCAATGCCCTCTGAGATCACCACATCCACCGAATTTGGTCAGTAGGTCATCCTCAGAGGCTGCATTGATACAAGCACTCAAGCTAAATCAACGCCGAAGTCATTGCGCTCTCTCTTTTGTTCTTTCCATCCTTCGCATGTCCAGCGACTGTCGAATTATGTACAAGTATCATTCACCTCGCTGAGACATGCAACTGAAAAGATTCATGAGAGAGTGCGATGATGATTGACTAATAGCTGGGCAAATCCAGAATTACCCAATCATCCCTAATTCCAATCAGTCGCTTGACGCTACTCACCGCGGTCAGTCACGCCGCCGAGCTAAATTTTGATTTAATTCTTCGCCGAATAGCAGTCAGTATTCAAACATGGTCGAGGTCGGATACACTACATCGAACGTACCTAAGTTAAATCGAGTCACAATTGTCGTGTTGTTCATTTACCTTTTTCTTTTGTATATGCATACAGAGTACAGTGTATTAAAAAGCTTAGTAATTGCTAAATGATCTAGACAACGTTTGTGCCGTCAGTTATTGAACTAAGTTAAACCCTAATCCTACAGGATAAGAACACTAATCGATACGAGTGTATATTAAACCAAGAAATAAAAGCAGACGCAGCGAAGTTATTCGTGGAAATAAAGTTATATATACAAATGTAAATTGTTATGGATAATAAGAAAAAAAAAATAAAATAAATTTATATCTGAACAAGTTTTGGTGTTTCTGTGTTTTGTTTTCCCTCGGCGCCGCAGTTGTTGGCGGGTGAAGTAAACCCGCGTCATACGTTGACTACAAAACTTCTCTCCCACAAAAGCTCTTTACTTTTCTCTATGACTATAAGAACTTCCTTTCCCAGTTAATTTACCTTAATCGTTTTTCGGTTATTGATTTTTCTCTTCTTGAAGTTTGTACTTATGTGCCAAACATCATTTTTATCCATCGGCTTCTTACGGACAACCTTGATTCATCTCCTCTTTTTGGTCTTATCTCCTCTAACACCAACTCGCGCTATATAAGATCCTCACTCCTTTTCCTAGCTTCCGCCTCATTCTACTTCCTATAGCCTTAACCAAGCCACATGCTGAGTCAATGTAGCTCAAAGCTTAATTATTTAACTTCAACTCATCACCCGCTCTCAAAACCCGGTTCTACACCAATTTTCGTCTCAAACATATAAGCTTATGATTAGATTTAAGTTTAAAAAGAAGTTAAGATAGATTAAATTTAGTTAACTTAAGTTAGCTGATTGGTTTGGTACGAACTGTTTTATAAGCGAACACAAATACGTCGTGGGCGGCTTGCTTATATAAAGCAGACTAATTTATTAAAGAAAACTAAACTCCGTAATCACTCGCCGGTTGTTTTTGATTATAACATATCCTTAGTTTGCATTACTTTATATCCGTTTCAACCATTCCCATATACATTCAAACACATTTGAAATTTTATAACAACCTCAACTCTTTACAGCTTTAGATTCAGCCAATACTCCTCGTACAGTGCGACCCCAATCACGACTTACTACGCCAAGGACAACAACTTCTCCTCCTCCTCCGCCAACTGCGTCAAGCATTGGTGAAAGAGCAGTATCTTCATGTATTTGGGCAATATCGGCATGCTGTACCAGAAATGAAAGCATTCGCTACAAATGTTTCGAACGTCTTGGATGTAATGGAGCATTTTGGGACTTCAATCCCTGTGCTGAAGACGTATTCAGGTCAGCTGTACAAGTAGCAGACCAATTTTTATCTTAAGTGTATATACTACAAAATATGTTATTATTTAAAATGTGTGTTTTAAATAAAATATAATCCAAAACTTGACTGTTTTTTTAATTGTATTTACATATTATGTTCAGAAACGTATTCTATAGTGCTGCAGCTGAACCAATTTATCCATTTTAAAAAACCGCCGACTACAACTTTGTTTAAAAGACACTAATTTCTAAGCTTAACAAGCAAATGCCATCATATGTCTGTAAGCTGTTTACAACATTTCCCCCAACGTACCAAATAAACATACATATATATACATATATGATAACTCACGGCTCATGAATCACATCATAAACTGATGACACATATCCATCACGAATTGATGACACATATCAGTTAACACGTGGCTCATGAATAAACACAACACATTCCAAACTGATGACACATATCATAAACCAATCTGCGCACGCATTCGTGAGTATCATCATTGGCGCTAGTACTCCACATAAAGCACAAACTAGTACTTGCCCCATAAACCAATCTATGCACGCATTCATGCATATCACCACCTATAAACTAATCTGCGCACTCGTCCGTGCGTATCACTATGGAACCACAGGTCACGGCCCATCACACTGGACATTGTCACACTAGCCTCTATGACACATCTCATCATCTCAGCAGCTTTTACGACAGCAACAATGTTGCACCCAGCATCCATAGCATATTAGTATAAATATAATATTGTCAGATAGTCTGTAAGTTAGTTGCTTAGCGAAAATCGCTGAATTAAGTTGTTTTTAAAAAAACCTAAACCACTAGTATATTTTTAACTTATATATATATATATATATATATATATATATATATATATATATATATATCTATATATATATATATATATATATATATATATATATATATATATCTATATATATATATATATATATATATATATATGTTTATATGTACACAACACACATATATTGAGTAGTGTAAAAGGTCATTCCGTATTTTTGCACAGATTGTATTGGTAGTTTTGGCAGATTCGTCCGATGTGTTCCGCTGAATACAGTCCACAAATTAAAAAACAGGCGTTTTTATTATTTTTATTTGATTTTTTTTATCCGTTTTTTATATTAAAATCGGCGCCGATACGCTCGAGCTCCGTTATTGATAGAGGATCTTTACTTCGCGAATGTGATTAATCGACTAACTACTAACTTCCCCGTAGGAAGAAAACTCGGCGATTATTCTCTCATTTCTTTTAAATTCACCTTCCCCTGGAATCCTCCATCTTCGAGGGGACTTCTCTTTTCCAGGAGATCGAATCCAATCTTGTTCTGGGCTTCCACTCCATTCGTAGAGATACGGGGGAGATACAATGTGGATGCACCCACACAACCAGACGCGAACGTTACTGTCCGTGTGGCCGAACATACGCTGAGTTCGTTAGGCGTTTCACACGTCTGTGGTATCCCTTTGTGCATTTTACTCGCATGTGGTTTATGGCCCTGGTGATTTCTGATAAATCTCCCATAATCTTATCCTTTTTAGACTATCCTCCCTTGGTTTCGAACCCCTATTGATTAAGTGGTTTTCTTTCTATCTGAAAGCTTCAACCTTCCCTGTCAGATTCAAATCTTCCCTTTCCAATCCTTTTCTTCCCACACCAGGGGTTCCCCAAGGCAGTCATTTGAGTCCCCTCCTATTTATCCTTACCACTAACGACAGACTTCAAAAACAAATAACGGTCCTCACTTCTCCAATTGGATCTCGACAGCTTCTCAACTCGGTGCCTTAACAACTGCGTCGAGCTCAATATTGTCAAATGTCACTCTATTACCTTCTCCCGTAAACGCCCCCATTCCCCGCCACGTTCCTATTTCCTACTAAACCAGCTAATACCATCTGTACCTTCGATACGTGACCTTGTGATATTATGTGCTAGAGAGCTTAACTTCATACCACATATTGACGACATTATCCTTAAGGCCAACTCTGCCCTTGGATTTGTGAAACACTGGTCGAAAGAATTATCTAATTCTTACGTTTCTCGTTCACTCTACATAGCCTTCGTCCGCCCCCTTCTAGAATACCCCAGTCAAGTCTGGTCTCCTCACTACTCATCCCATATTCGCAGGATCGAAAGCGTGCAACGCCATTTGCTGCGTTTTGCCCTCCGCGGAATGAACTGGAAAAATCTTCGGGCTCTCCCCCCATACGGGGGCTTGTCCTCCATCTGATAAACCTCAACACACTTGAAGAGCGCAGAATTAATGTCGACATCCTTTTCATCCACCGTCTCCTCTCAGGCTCAATCAAGTGCCCAAGCATGCTCTCCTCCAAGAGTCCACACTAAGCCCCGTAACCTGCGAAACCCTCGTCTCTTCTATCTGCCCGCCCCCACACTTCTTACGGTTCTAATCTGCCCATTTAGCGAATGCCGTAGTGTACAAACTCCTACCCCACCTCCTTCGATTTCAATTTTACCTCTACTGCTCTCAAACTCCGTCTCCTCTCTTTTCCCACCTGACCTCGCCCCACTCCCCGTGTACACTCTTACAACCCGCACACATTCCAACACTCTACCCTTCCATCCAAACACCCTTTCCTTCGCCATCACACCACTCACACCACTTACACTATCATCTATCCTTCTTATACAAATACATCCACTACCCGGGGTCTCCCTCTCCCTCTGTGTTTACTGAGATAACAAGCTAGATTGTAACTCAAGAAAATATGCGCGTACTAAGCTAAGTAAATAAATAAGTAAATAATTAATGGATAAACCCAGTAACCAACTCGCCAAACACAGAATAGATTACTTCATAATAAAAATTATCCGTAGCCACACTGCAAGGGCAATGTGCAGTGAAAATAATGTTGCTTCACGCGCATACTATCCCAATCATATATATATGGAGCGTACTCTCAAGAATGAGTTTATTCCACCAGAAGCATTCCTCTTCTTAGAAAGAAATGTCTTATCCAAGACAAACATGAAATCCCTATTATTTCCGTAGTGCCAAGGATAAGCGAATTTTCCGTAAAAGCGATATCTCGTTTGTTCCAGATCACCTACGTTTCAGTATGGTGATCAGTGAAAGAGATGAATCTAAAAGAGTCCGATCTCATCCCAACTAGTGGTGGGTGTGTGACGAAGAAAAGGCTTCCCTACTACAAGTATAGTATGCCTCTCAGGCCCAACGCTCTGAGTTTTAGTTTTAGTCTTATTTTCGTCCATTCAGTTTTACTTTAATACCTAATGATTTTCGTTTGGTTTTAAAATGTTTGTGTGCTCGTAGAAAAAAAATGTAAGGGATGTAAAAGAGGAAAGCCTCTTATGTATATATACAAGGTGGCGCAAAATTAATCACCCTATCGGAAAATGTTTTTGCAAATGACATCGTATGTCAATCAGTTTTGACATTTGTGAACTAGACAGCTGCAGTATACAAACAGACAAGCAATAAAACGCTATACTCCGCAAGAGCTTGGAATATACTCAATTCTATTTTGTTGACCAATAATCGGTCGGTGGTGTTAACGCAACGTGAATTTAGACGTCGATTTACTAATCGTGTCGCGTCAACTGGGCAAACATCTGGCGCATAGCTGCATCACCCGAACAGACTGGACCCACAGGAGAACATGCAGGGAGTGGCCGCCACCGGACTAGTCGTTCGGCCGAGAATATCGTGGCTGTGGCTGCCAATGTCGCTGAGAACGAAAAAATATCAACCAGACGATGGACCATGCAATTGACCCTACAGCGAATGTTTGTGAAGGATTTACACATGTTCCCGCAAAAAATGCAAACACTGCATCAGTTAATGCCTGCTGACCGTCAGTCGCGTGAGTTAAGGCCCCAATTATTCATATCCTTATAAGACTATAGAATATATAGAATTATATAAAAATATGAATCACCCAAACAGTAATCATTTATTGACACCCAAAAGATGAATCGTCTAATCCCATACAACATAACGAAAGTACATCACCATCCAAACTGCTAGATGTCGCCTCAGATAAACTTAACGAATCGACAGTCAGATAATGATGATAGAACGATTCCACTCTCTCTTTTCTTGGTGAAGCTGATCGAGTGAGCATGTATCTTAAGTAACAATTCTGCAATTTATTAGTACTATTAATTAAAGCAAATATATTTTTTATGTAAAATTAATGTTTAGTTAATAATTACCAGAGTTCGAAATAGAACTATAGAAAAGATTTGTAATCTTAGACTTTATTATTTAATTAAATAAAATATATATTATTGAAACAGTCTAGATAACTTAACTGGCGATCCTGCATCGTTATAGATATATTTTCTATAACACGGACCATAATTAATACAAATAATCCCTCACCATATGCAGGTGTTGTATTAATAATAATCAACATAGTTGAGAAAATTTTTTGCTGTCGAACCGTCTATTTTTTACCAAAAATAGAAATCACGAAAAGTTAGTCAGCAGAAGTGCAGACTGTAAAAGAGAAATACTCATACCTGCATCAGGAGATTCCAGAAGTGTGAAACAAAACAATTAGTGATCGAACACCTAATAAAAGGACGACTTACCACGTGGGATCACATCCTGGAAGCAACAAATAACCCGTACGGATAGTTACGTAGACTCTTCGAGTATATATAAAAATGACAAGAGTAAGCAGCACGGTACGGTACATAGCCCTGCTGTCCAGGATAATTGTGAATATTCCAATTTTTTTCTTTCACCCGAAATAAATACATCGTAATCAGAGAAATCAATCCTGAGATGACAATTCACTTCTGTGCCAAATAACAAAATCAATGCCTAAAGTAAAAAAACAAAAAACCCATCAAACAATCAACTCAACATTACAGAGTCAACAAAACAAATATTCATGAAAATTCGCGAAGAGCTTATCAAACCAAACATCAAAATGGCTGAACTAACAGCATTACAAGGACAAATGGCAGCACTTTTACAAGCCCACAATGCTTTAGTGCAGGATAATGCAATTTTAAAACAAACCATTACAGAAATACAAAGCAAGCAATCTGAGAGAAGTGAATTAGCCAACATAAGACCTCTCGAACCAGCTACGTCTGCCGTTAAATCTGCTGATGAAATCAACATAGAAATTTTCAGAAGCTTGCCAACATTCGATGGAAATAAATCAACTTACAGATCCTGGAGATCCCTGGTCTCAACACAAATGAACAATATCAAGGTACATGAGAATACATATAAATATTACACATGCCTGTCAATCGTGAGATTTAAAATTATTGGAGACGCTTCAAACGTATTGGTATCACATAATACGATACTGAATTTTCAAGCGATATTAAATAGACTCGACTACGTCTAAGCGGATCAAAGACCATCATATGTGTTAGAAGACGAGTTGAAACAATTAACACAAGGAAAATTAACACTTTCGGAATTCCATAGTGAAATCAGTAAAGCATTAAATCTTCTCCTAATGAAACTGGAAATAGAATTTGGAAATAACACCCCACAACTAGCGGAAAAAGCTACAGCAGACAGTGTCAGAACATTTATTCTTGGGATCAACTGCGATTACACACGCTCAGCACTCTACACTCACAAACCCAGAGATCTGGAGAGTGCGTATGCAATGGCAAGCACTATTTATCACGATAACGTCCTTCATAAAGTTTCAAAACCTAGACTAGAAGATGTTACGGCCACAACCACCCATCCCATAAAAAATTACCCTTTTGGAGCTAACTAACGGCGATACACGCCAAAAACATCCACTTAAAGGATGTGACATTTTGCTAAATCAAAGCATTACCCCATACACCTCGTCCCGCATAAATTGATAGCAAGCAAATCAAGCTAAAACGTGCAATTTGCGCTAATCAATCAAATGCCAAGTAAATTGAGCTGAACGGTAAATTTACTCACATAAAAGCTGAAAGATAATCATTGAACCAAGGATTCACCCAACAAAAACTCCTAAAAGGCGGATGTGCGGACCAGATGCCGTATTTCAAACAAAACCACTGAGTATCATAAAAAATTGCGCACCAGCAATTTTACGAGACCTCAGAAAAATGGTTATCTAAAACAATGAAAACAACCAACGCCAGTTTCCGTTTTAACAAAATTAAGTTAAAACAAGCAAAAGGCAAATATTCGCCTTTGTATCGATTCCCCACGGAAAAGATTTTTGCCCATTCGGCTACAATAAACAACATAGAGAATCAGAAATGCTCATTAGCACAATTCTCTATTTGTATTCCCTATCGTATTCTTACAAAAGGGATCCTTGCCGAGTCGGCTAGAACAAACAACAGGCATCATAAAACGAATTACACATTCGTTTAGCGCATTATCAACATAGAGGATTATAAATGTGCATTCGCACGATCCTCTGTTGATTTTTCCCTTTGTGTTTCCGCGTTTGATCCCAAGCCGGGAAAGATAAAGAAAGAAATGCCATATCCTTCGTTCTTCAGGATGAAGAAAAAACAGGTCTTCGTTTGAGAGTTGTGTTTGGAATTTCGATCGAGACGGTCTTGAAGTGGTGCGTGGGGTTGAGTGAGAATAAAAACGTATAATTTGTTGAAGAGCGTTTTAGTGAAATTAAAACGGAAAATAGTTGAGTTGTTAAAGATTTCTTTAATAAAGAAGAAACTAAAGTGTGTCTTTGTTCCCATACGTACTAAGATAGTAACATTAAAGTTTAGTTAAATAAAGAAAAGAAAAAAAAAACAAAGAGTGTTTTAATTTTAAAGGTGTGACAAGTGTGTGTGGTGTTTAAACTAAGGGTGACGAACAGTTCCTCACAAAGACATAAGAATAAATAAACCTCCAAGAAACCAGAATCACAATTGTAACAATAATTTCAACTACAGAAATAACAGAAATAACCACCATAACAACTTTGAACACACAAAACAAAATAATAACTGGAAACCACAATATCACCCGAATGGACGAATACAATACCAACCACCACCGGAACCCATGGACGTAGATAGTTCACAAGGCTACAGACATGTGACACAAAAACCATCCAACGCCTACTACAGACAACCAAAACAAAATCATCCAAACAGAATATTTGGTCCAGAATCATTACGAAATCATCACCCACCGCAGAAACAACAAAGAATAAACGAGATCAAAGAAGATGAAGACCACGAATCAATCTACCCCCAGCTAAACGAAGAAGACGAATACATTAGACAGGAAGCTTTTTTAGGATGATAGACGGCCTCCCGTGTCTCGAACTATACCCGAGGGATAGAGGAAGGTCCTACATAACATTAATAGATACAGGAGCAACAAAGAACTATATATCAAAACAATGCAACATGGGTGAGTCTTTAAAAGTGATTCCATTTAATGTAAAATCTCTTCATGGCTCTACTAAAATTAGAAAAAAAAAAATAAATCACCTTTTTAAACAACAAAATAACAATTCACGAAATAGATCTAAGCGATTATGACATAATATTAGGTTCACAGGGACTAGAACAAATTCAGGCAGAAATAGATATGAAAAATAAAAAATTGAAATTTATAATCCCAAAAAGCGAAACTATTAATTATACGGTTGACAATAAAAAATACGAATCAGAAATTCAAGATATTATTAATAAATCCGAGCAAACTAACCCAACCTTACCCTTTACCACCACAATCGAAGCCACTATCTCCACTAAAACAAAAGAACCGATATATTCAAAACAATACCCATATCCCACTAGCAATTAAGCATTTGTAGAAAAAGAAATCCAAAATCTCCTGAAAAATTACATCATTCGCAAGTCATACAGCCCTTATAATTCACCAATTTGGGTCGTGCCAAAAAAAGGCATCGATGAGTCAGGAAATCCAAACAACGATTGGTAATCGACTTTCAAAAATTAAATACCGAGACTATATTTGACCGTTACCCCATACCGGATATAAATTTAACTATACAGAATCTTGGTAACGCAAACATTTTTTGATAATAGACTTAGAATCAGGTTTCCATCAAATAAAAATTAAAGAAGAAGCTAACCAAAAAACAAGCTTTTCGGTAAACGGCGCGAAATATGAATTTAACCGAATGCCTTTCGGGTTAAAAAACGCACCATCCATTTTTCAACGTTGTGGGGACGATGTACTCCGTCCATACATAGGCAAAATCGCATACGTTTATATTGACGATGTTCTTATCTTCTCCGACACCCCAGAACAGCATGTCGATCACATCAGGATAATTACAGATGCATTGAGCAACGCCAATGTGAAGATTTCGAAAGAGTAATCTCATTTCTTCAAAAACTCAATAACTTACTTAGGGCATTGCATTAAACATGGTAAAATAACAGTCGATCCCCTAAAAATAGAAATAATAAAGAAATATCCCGAACCAACAAACCTCAAAGAGCTACGCTCAGTTCTCGGACTTGCAGGATATTACAGGAAATTTATTAAAAATTACGCTTCTATTACCAAACCCATGACTATTTTCCTCCATAATGAGAATGGAAAGATATCAAAAAATAAAAGTACTTCCACCAAAATACAACTTGACTCAGAGGCAAAAACAGCATTTAACGAGATAAAAACCAAGTTACAAAAGCAAATTGAATTATTCCAACCCTCATATGATAAACCTTTCGATTTAACGACCGATGCTAGTACTCGTAATATAGCCATAGGAGCAGTCTTAAGTCAAGGAGATAAACCAATAACGTTTTTGTCACGAACACTTTCTGCTAGAGAGCAAAACTATAGCACAAATGAAAATGAATTACTTGCAATTGTTTGGTTATTACAAAAACTTCGAAACCTCCTATACGGCATTTCAGATCTAACCATATATACCGACCACCAATCACTTACCTTTTCAATATCGGAAAAGAACCCAAACACGAAACTAAAGCGCTGGAAAAACTTCATAGAAGAATTCGGTGCGAAAGTTGTGTATAAACCAGGAAAACAAAACGTAGTAGCAGACGCTTTGTCACGTCAACAAATTAACCACACGACATCCTGTTCACAACATTCAGCGATAAGCTCCCCTCAAGAAGACTTGCAACGAACAGGCCAAGCCCTGAACACTTTTAAAAATCAAGTGATACTAGAACGAAGTAGTAAGGAAAAGCTAATATCAAAACACACATTTCAAAGGAATATCCACGAAATCACATTCACTAACGAACAAAATCTCATTGCAAATCTTAAAAAAATCCTAAACCCAAAAGCCATAAATGCTATAAAAATGGAAGAAGAATTATTATATCAATATTCAAAGAAAATAAAAAAAACATTCATAAACTACAAAATAGTCATCGCACAGAAAAACCTTGAAAATATTACAGATCAGGAAAAACAACTTGAAATAATGACAACAGTACATAACAGAGCCCATAGAAATTATAGAAACAATTACAGAGAAATCTCCGAAACGTACTATTGGCCTAAAGCACGCCAAAGCTGCAAAAATTATTTAAAAAATTGTAACATATGTAGTATAACAAAATACGATAGACACCCGCTGAAACATCCCATAGGGAAAACACCAATCCCAAAGGTAATCGCCCAATATCATCAAATAGACATATTTTTCCTTGATAATGAGATATATCTAAGTACTGTCGATCGTCTTTCAAAATTTACACACCTGAGACATCTCCCAAACAAACTGAATGTAACCCATGTCATAGACGAATTACTATCGCAAACATTCATATATAAAGGAGAAAGATACATAACGACTGATAACGAATCCATCTTTACCAGTCAAATAGCTCAAGCAACATTTCGGAAAGAGAACGCGATTCATATAAATGTCCCAACTGAACATTCGAGCTCCAATTCGCAAGTTGAACGCGTTCATTCAACGTTACTCGAAATCGCGAGGGCGCTAGCTAAAGCAGACGACATAGGGATCAAAGACGCCATATTCAAAGCCGTTAAAGAGTATAATTTAACAATACACTCAGTAACCGGAAAAAAACCCGCGGAAATATTTTTTTCACAAAACAGAAACCCAGAAGAAATAGTGAAAGCAATAACCACAGCACAAGGAAAACTGTTACAACAAGTGAATAAAAATCGTAAAACCAAAACGTATGAACAAGGAGAAATAATTTACGTTTGATCAAATCGAAGAAATAAAAAAACCGACCGCTTCGTGAAACACACAGTATTACGCGACGACGGAAACACAGTCCAAACCAACAAATCTAAAGCTATACATAAAGACAATATACGATCGAAATGACACCCTTAATACTCATAATGACATTAATTACTGCCTGCAATACATTCAAAGCCGTTAGTCTGGAAAATAAGAAATACTTATTTAGATGATATAAAAAGTATATATAAATATAATTTTTAGAATTACCACTAATAAATATTCTTGAATATGCTAAAATCACTGTATACCAAAATAAAGACTATATAATAATTGTTTATAAATACCCTATATTAAAAAAAAATGTAACAACTATATATTACATCCCCTAGCAAGTAAGTTTGGAAAATTATTATTAGACCCATACATTGCCTACTGTAAAAATAATTATAAAAGAATATCCAGATGTAAGAACCTAATGGCGAACTTTAATTGTAAAAGGAAACCATAAGATAATTGTACCTCAAAAATTGTAGAAAACAGACAAGCAAGTTGTAAAATAGAAAAAACAAATAATGACCTACTGAAAGATTTTGAAAATGGAAACATTTTTATTGACCATAACCATAAAATTAATAATCATACTTATAGCGGACCATACCTCATCAGATTCGAAGACCATATCGAATATACAAACTTAAACGAGAGAATACATCAATATCTCGAGGACCAACACAGAGTTAAAGAAACTCCAAATAAACGAGGACGTGTAGTAAATCTTTTCTTACACCACGGAAATGTTAATATTTTTGGACACAACAACCAATCAATCACACCTTTAAAACAAAAACACTTTGTTTTTTGTAATTAAAAAATATCTTTAATGTTAGGATTATTAATAACATACTTATTATTTTCTTATTATTCTTATTGTATTGTTTGGGACTTTTAATCACTTTAGTTCAAAATATCTCTTCACAAATTAACGCGACGTTTTTCGCTTCCGAATTTCTTTTCAAGTTTTCTCAACAACTTAATTTTGAAACACGTTATCACCTACTCCTTCGTCGACCTCTTGTGCCACGTTACAACCGACCTCGTAAAATATCAACTCAACTCTATAACGATCGTTTGATCGGAAGAAAACCTTTTTCCACGTTAACTCAAAGCAACGTGTTATTTTCGTTTTTTTGCTTTCTCGCCGACCTCACATAAACTCCTTTTTTTTACATTTCTGTATTTATTGACCATAAATGATTTGTTACAATAAGTAATACAGATAACTTGTAATTAGCTTAGCTTTAATCGTTTACACATACTTGCTAGTACATTTTTCAAACATTATTATAAAGTTACATATTTCATGGGTGGACAAGACAGGACTAGGTGGGGCTTCCTGGAAAAGGTCAGAAAACCAGGATATAATTATTTACTTAACCTATAACTAATTTGGTTAACTTAACTTAACTTAGCTTAGCCTAGCTTATCTAATTATTAAATCTATTATTATTACAATAAGTTAGAATAGGGTGGGGCGGGAGGTATAGTGGTCGATGGGTAGGATTTGGGTTAAGGTGGGTACTATCAGTGGGGATATGGGTTGGGGGGACACTTTCGGATTGGTCGTTGAAACGCAAGATATTAGGGAAGGGTTGTATATTACAATATTTAAACTGGTGAGGTGAGAGTTCAGTATTGTGGTATACAATCTCATTGGAGTCGTTGACCAACCTGCCAGAGGTGAAGAAGGTTCTGGTGTGGAGACAGTTCGGGTAGGCAGTTCGGTTATCTGACGGAGCCGATGTGAGCGCATTTATTATCGGATTGGGATTATTGGGAAGATTTTCGATAAATTTGATGGACAGCTCGAGGAAGCGTCGATCTATACGTTCAATATTAGCGGCATAGTAGAGCGAACTGTGGTATTTTTATCGGTATGGTGTGTCGACAAGGACAGGAATTCACCGGTATTCCACCGATGGTACCTTCGAACGAATAAAAACCAAATCTCCATTCAAAGTTCATATTAGTTTTATTAATAAAAAAAAATAAAGGTTTCGCCGCCAATGGCGAAGGTCCAAACAAAAGGAAAAGAGAAAAACTCATGTACCAGATCGAATCCGCTGCTACATGTTTGGGCAAGATATACTGCCGCCATACGCAAGGGATAGATTCTTTGATTGACGTGAGTCAATAAAACCCTTGCCGAAGGCAGAAATCCATCTTGGAGAAATGAATCGAACATTGGGCATGGCCGTTGTTAGATCATCTAGAATAAACAAATTTCGGTCGTATGATTCGATGCATGTTATCTTAGGGATATGTTAATCCCATTGAAGGCACTGTCAGGCGAAAGTATCCGCTTGAATGTTTACTTTGTGTAAACTAAAATTGTTGGTCGTGACCGATGCTGGTGATCGTTCCAAGAAACGGCAACGGATCATAAAATCGGTCATGCTAAGATCCAAGCAAATATGCGCGCCTGAAAGGCCAATGTTTGATTTGATCTTCTTTACTTTAGGAAAGATAGATCGTAGACATGCCGTTGGAAATCTGGCTTGCAGATGTGCAAGCAACCCGAAATAATGCTAGGTCAATGAATTGGTACGAAAATAACACACGGAAAGATCAGCGTGTGTTGGTGGATATGTGCCATCCATTGTTCGGTCGCGGAAGCTCGGTTGATGAATTGATGTCATGGCAAGATGATAATTATCCTTGGGGATAACCGAATTAATTCCAGCAATTTGGTTGGCGGCTAAGGCCGTAGCAAGGTTGTATTATCTTGCTGAAGATTTGACTTCCAGGTAAGTCGCAATGCTGGGAATGGTGGGGATCGAGCGATACGTGGCTCCTCGTGCCCTGAAAAGCCGCACTTCACTCCCTCCCCAGTGACGTAGTCACGAAACAGGTAAGGCAGATTAGGAGGAGGTTAGTTGGGTATGGGCGCGCGTTTGGGCGCGAGTAGGAGGTTGTGCCGATGGAGTAGGAGTGGTGTCAGTAGATGGGGGTGGTTCCGGAGCGGAAGCTTCCAGAAAACAGGGCTTAAGCCTTTCGACGCTGACCGTGGATCGCTTGCCTCTAATATCGATCTCGAAGACGCGGTCACTGATGCGGCCATCATAAGGTGGGTCGAGGGGTTTTTTGACCTTATCCACCCTGACAAAGACGTGCGTGCAGCTGTACAGTTCAGGGTGGACGAAAAGTTTTTTGGAGCCGTGCCTGGTTACAGGGGTTGCCCTAACCTTACGTAGCAGGTCACGGAGGTGTCCCAATTCACGAAGTTGGTCACGCGATGTTTCGCCATTCAGGAAAAGTTCTCCTGGAAGAAGGAGGTTGGTACCGTAGGTAAGCTCTGCTGCCGAAGCACCCAGGTCCTCCTTAATACTAGTCCTCAGGCCGAGGAGGACGATTGGAAGGGCGTCAAACCATTGTGTGTCATTATGACACATGAGTGAGGCTTTTAGAGATCTATGCCAGCGCTCTATCATCCCATTAGATTGCGCGTGGTAGGCGGTGGTACGACTTCTTTGGCAGCCGAGAAGGTTTGTTAGCTGCCTAAAAATTGTCGCCTCAAATTGTGGACCTCGGTCCGAAGTCAAGGTGGTTGGTACACCGAAGCGTGTGACCCAAGTTGAATAAAAAGCGTTGGCGATTGATTCGGCAGTAACTGCCCGGAGAGGTGTCGCCTCTGGCCATCGCGTGCAGCGATCCATCATAGTGAGGATATAAGAAAATCCTCTTGATGGAGTAAGCGGTCCCACTATGTCTATGTGGACATGGGCGAAGCGTGCCGTGGGAAGCTTGAATTGCGCTGGCTCCAGTACGTTATGTCGCGCTACCTTGCAGCGCTGGCACTGGAGACAAGCACGGGCCCAACCGGTGAGATCTTTGTTCATCCGGGGCCAAATGAACTTGCGACGGACAGCAGCGGCTGTTGCTCGGCCGCTGGGGTGGGCTGGGTTGTTGTAAACCTGCAACACGCCCTTACGAAGTTTCTCGGGAATGTAAGGTCTAGCGGTTCCAGTGGAGACATCACACCAGATTTCGCCCAAAGGGTCGCGAAGGGTAATTTTCTTAAGCTCTAGTGCCGTATCGGCAGTTAGGAGGGACTTGAGCTGTTCGTCCTCCTCTTGAGCTAGGGCAAGATCAGCGTTATTCAAGGCGGAACGCAAGTGAATCGTATCGATTCGAGAAAGGGCGTCCGCCGTGACATTCTGTTTACCGGAGATATCCCTAATCTCCGTAGAATATTGCCCAATGAGGTCTAATTGACGCTCTTGTCGGGGGAAGGCATTTCCCGACTTCTTCCGGAACGCATAGACCAATGGCTTGTGGTCTGTTAAGATGAAGAGTGAGCGTCCTTCTATCATATGACGGAAGTACTTAACAGCGCTGTAGATCGCGAGCAATTCACGGTCGTAGGCGCTGTAACGTCGCTCAGTGGGACTCAGCTTCCTTGAAAAGAAACCGAGTGGTTCCGGTCGGCCTTCAATGTCCTGTTCAAGGACGGCTCCGATTGCGGTATCCGATGCGTCGCATTGGATAGAAAGTGCCGCTCCCTCGAGGGGGCATCGGAGTAAGGTGGCACTTGCCAATTGTTCTTTGGACAGTTGAAATGCTCTATCAGAGACTTCTGTCCAATTAATGGGGCGCTTATCATTGCGCTTAGCTCCTTTCAAAAATTCATTTAAGGGAGCTTGAGCTTGGGCAGCGTTCTTCAGTGTTGGACGATAGACGTTAAGCATGCCCAGAAATCGAGGAAGCTCACTCACGTTAGTAGGTCGAGGATACGTCATGAGGGCCTCCACACGGTCTGGTAGTGGGCGAATGCCCTGGTTGTCAACGACATAACCCAGATAGGTGATTTGCTCCTTGGCGTATTGACACTTATCTGGGTTGATGAGAAGACCGAATTCACGGAGGCGCTCTAGGATCTGACGTAAGTGGCGTTTATGTTCGGCGTGGTCTCTGGAGGCGATGAGAATGTCATCAAGATATGCATGGCAGCAATTAAGACCACGTAAAGCCGTGTCGATATAACGCTGGAATGTCTGTGCGGCATTCCTGAGGCCGAAAGTCATCACTTTGAACTCGAAGAGTCCGAAAGGTGTAATGACTGCGGTCTTGGGGATGTCTTCTGGTGCCAGCGGAATTTGGTGGTACGCCCTGGTGAGATCCAGGGTGGTGAAGACATTGCAACCTCGTAGTTTATACGAAAAATCATAGAGGTGTGCAATAGGGTATCTGTCAGGGACAGTTGCTGCGTTCAACAGCCTGTAATCGCCACCTGGGCGCCACTCACCAGAACGTTTCTTCACTAAGTGAAGTGGGCTTGCCCAGGGACAGTCCGACGGTTGGCAAATACCTCGTTCGATCATGTGCTCGAACTCCGCGCGCGCCGCACGTAATTTCTCAGGAGCCAGTCGACGTGGACGCTGGCTCACCGGGGGACCACGTGTTTCTATATGATGAAACACCGTGGCTTTGTGTCGGCGTTGGTTAGGTAGAGGAATTGTTGTGCTAACAAATTCCTGTACCATGACTTGAAACGGGTCTGTGCACTCTGTGGCTCTTGAAGTTGCCGCTGGAGATGCCGTCATGAGCAAGGGGGGTGCGGTTGGAGCCACTAGTCTATTATGGGTCGAATCGACCAACAGATTATGTGCGCCTAATAGGTCGGAACCTATCAGGGGTTCATTCACGTCCGCAATGACGAAACGCCAAGTGACTTATCGTATGGGTGCCGGCCGATTGCGCGAGGGGGTCGGTCGGCAAAATTAGTTTAAAGGGCGCCTTTGGGTGGTGGATGGTTGTGTCCAACCACAAGGCGCCTTGCAATTAAATGCGCGATCGCCATATCGTTGGTGATTGGCGCACCAAGGGAGGGTTACGGCATTATCAGTTATATTTGTCCTATTGGAATTGCCGTTACGGGGAGGGCGAGCCGGAGCTCGCTGAGAATTGGCCCGGTGAGGGCCATTTTGAGAGGAATTGGCCCTCTGTGGGGCATTTTGAGGGATATAGGCCCTCTGAGGGACATTTTGGAAGGAATTTTGCCGATTAAGGGGGCGGCTCGGCATGGCTCGATTCTGGGCGCTACGAGGATTGTTTCTCACCTCCGCGCGAAACTGACTTATCTCGCGGAGGAGTGAGGTTTGGAGCGCCCGCAGGTCAGCAGGAGTTAAATGTGGTTGCGAACTTCCCTGACTAACGTTGGGCCTTGCCTCTGGATTCCTCTGTGGGAAATTGGTTGAGGCTGGCCGTCTGTGATGTAATTGGGTTTGAGGAGGATGCGGGTCTGGAGCCAATTGAGGGGCTGTAAAAGGAAGACGAGGGTGCCGTGTAGGCTGGGCGGCGTGTTGAGAAACCGCCGCTACCTGGTACGCAGGAGGCTCAGAATACTGATCTGAGCTTTCCATAATTGCGTCCGCAATTTTGGATAAATAGCCCAAACTCTGGTTGGGTTGGGCTATAAGTGCCGAACGGGCATGTTGGGGAAGACACCTCAAAAAGTGAGGCCTTATTAGTTCGTCCCCGATCCTGGTCCCCGCTATAGAGTGTAGATGGGTGAGGAAAAGAGATGGTCTCATCCCAGAAAGGTTGGTTACAGCAGCTAAGCGTTGTTGCCGCACACTTCCGGGCTCATCCAAAGCGTCGAGCAGAGCTTGACGCATGTTGCTGTAAGCGTTGCGGTCGACCGACCTAATGATGTGGGCAACATGCGGTCGCTGAGTGCGGTCAAGCACTTTCAACAGCTCGACTGCACGAAGTTGTTCGTCGCGCAAGTCAGAGGCGTGGAAGATGCGGTCTGCTACTGCAAACCAAAGGTCTGGGTCCTCCTCATCGAAGGGGGGAAGCCCTATATTTGAATGGCGAGTCCCATTCCCGAGGCTGGAAGCATCGTGGAACTCTTGGGGCTCTGATTGCCTATGAGCTTGTTGTGAGGTGCCGGAACGGGATGTGGGCATTATAATGCCAGAATCCACCAATTGGCCGGCACTAGGGGTGTTAGAAGAGGTTGGGAGAGCGTTAGAAGGTTGGGGTCGGTTAACGACACGGGGGGCAACGGGTGGTGCCAGAGGAGTAGATTGTGCCGGCAAGTCTTGGTCAGCATTGACTTGCTCAGCAGGGAAATCGACGCTGGAGCCGTCGTGAAATTCAAGGGGCTCGGGTTGTTCCTGAGCCTTTCTGGCCGTGGTGTTTCTCGTGTTGACCATTATGGGTAGTGACGCGAAACGGGAGTCAAAGGCGTAAGAGGACGCGAAGAAAGGTGGTAGGGGGGGGGGCCAATTGGTCAAAAGAAGTTGCAGAGAGTTGAGAGTAGCCAAGTGCAGTGGGATGGAGCTAAACAGCGGTCGATAGGTCGCGAATGTAAGTGTGCTTTCGTGTTACTTTCAATCCGGGTATTGTGTACTACTAATTGTGTACTCCGTTTACTTTAAAATAAAAATTAAAAAAGGAAAAAGATTTCAAAAACCGTAGCCAGAAAAAAACATAGATGTGTATTCATAAAAAGAGAGTTCAAAATTGTCGCATATATCCCGAAACGAGGTTTTAATACCTAAATGCGTCGAGAAGTGTCGGAGGAGTTGTATATGCGATTGCCGCGAGTTGCGTGTAAATTAATACCCTGAAGGGGTTTACAAATGTTAGTGGCTAAAGTTCGTTTATAGTATTGTTGTTCAGAATCCACATATATTATCAAAGATACGGTTTTCACTAAGCTAATATTTTAGTATACAATATTTAAAGAAAGCGAACTTTTGTATATAATGTATAATTGGAAAAGCCTCTGATATATTGATTTATTATATGAATTTTTGTAGCCTTTTGCTCAATTAAAAGAAACAAATTTTAAGTTACCCCTGATTGAGTTCCTCGTTAATTCAAAATCTATCTTGAGTTCACTTTTCGTTCCTGTATATCAATAAAAACTTGTATATGTGTAAATGTATAATAGTAATCAAATGTAATCTCTAATCTCTAACCTGTCGCGGACAATGTTAAATAATTTTCATTAAAAGAAACACAATGCGCGCTTGTATGTAATTTAAATTTGTTGTGAGAGGTTTTGTGAGAATGTACGTGCTTCTGAACTAAATATTTTTCGTATTTAAGTCTGAATATTGCAAATAGATTATTATAGATTCGATCGTGTATTTGGAGTTTATATTTCGTGTAATAAAAATGTACTTTAATAAAATAAAAAAATTAGGTAGATAACTTAAATTTCGACTGAGGGAATGTAACTACTTGCATATTTGTATTTTAAAATAAGCTGCTTGAAAAAATCAAGCGAAAACTGCATGTGTGGTTTAATTTATAAGAAAAAAAAAACTAGATTGTTTCGATCATTAAAATAGTGTGTTTAGCGGCTCAGAAAGGGCTCGCGTTTGAACAAATGATCACTTTAACAAAAAACAAAAATAAACAATGAAATAGTAAAATAGGTTGTGTGTCCATTCACTTAGAGTCACCAATGTGGTATTTTTATCGGTATGGTGTGTCGACAAGGACAGGAATTCACCGATATTCCACCGATGGTACCTTCGAACGAATAAAAACCAAATCTCCATTCAAAGTTCATATTAGTTTTATTACACTGCACTGAATTTTTCTGTCAAATTTTTATTCAAATTTGCGCACATATGTCTGAATTTTGTTACATTACTTTAAAACTGGTCACAAGAAAATATCATACCAATAAAAGAAGAGAGTTGAAACAACTTATTTTTTTCCGTTTCTTACTAATTCTTCAATGTTACTATCCATCACATTAATTCCATAAAATGCTATTTGGGAAATTCAACATACAAACTTTTCTTAGGAATACCGATATTTTGCAACTAAAATTAACTTTCCACTCGCGAATTTATCGACACACATCTTTACTCTCAGCTGACCAGATTAAGAATCTCTGGTGACGTCCATCTGCTCGGTAGCTAAAATCTGACTGGTTATTGGATGTCTCTTTACAGACATCCGACGAAAACCAAAAAAAAAAAAAAAAAAAACTAAAGGATTCGCGGCCAATGGCGAAGGTCCAAACAAAAGGAAAAGAGAAAAACTCATGTAGCAGATCGAATCCGCTGCTACATGTTTGGGCAAGATAAACTGCCGCCATACGCAAGGGATAGATTCTTTGATTGACGTGAGTCAATAAAACCCTTGCCGAAGGCAGAAATCTATCTTGGAGAAATGAATCGAACATTGGGCATGGCCGTTGTTAGATCATCTAGAATAAACCAATTTCGGTCGTATGATTCGATGCATGTTATCTTAGGGATATGTTAATCCCATTGAAGGCACTGTCAGGCGAAAGTATCCGCTTGAATGTTTACTTTGTGTAAACTAAAATTGTTGGTCGTGACCGATGCTGGTGATCGTTCCAAGAAACGGCAACGGATCATAAAATCGGTCATGCTAAGATCCAAGCAAATATGCGCGCCTGAAAGGCCAATGTTTGATTTGATCTTCTTTACTTTAGGAAAGATAGATCGTAGACATGCCGTTGGAAATCTGGCTTGCAGATGTGCAAGCAACCCGAAATAATGCTAGGTCAATGAATTGGTACGAAAATAACACACGGAAAGATCAGCGTGTGTTGGTGGATATGTGCCATCCATTGTTCGGTCGCGGAAACTCGGTTGATGAATTGATGAATTATGCTTTCAGGAATGACCGTGGGGAAGAGGTTTGGAAAAGCCCCCAAAAAAGGTAAGCTGCCTAATATATATTTATGTCGGTTATCCCTGGGGATAACCGAATTAATTCCAGCAATTTGGTTGGCGGTTAAGGCCGTAGCAAGGTTGTATTATCTTGCTGAAGATTTGACTTCCAGGTAAGTCGCAATGCTGGGAATGGTGGGAATCGAGCGATGCGTGGCTCCTCGGGCCCTGAAAAGCCCCACCGAACTACTGTTGTAATATTTGTGGGAGTTGGGATGTCGGTTGAGGCCAGTGATTAGTCTGGAGCATTTCCTTTCGAAAATGCGTAGCTTCTCCATTTGGGCGGGTGTGATATGGTACCATATCGGGCATGCATATGTGAGAGTGGGTATGATTATTTGTTTGTAGATAAGGGATTTGACTTTGGGAGAGAGACCATTCGGTTTGTACATCACTTTTCTGCAGAGGTTCAGTTGGGTTGTGGCTTTACGAATCGTATTTTTAATGTGGGGGGAGAATGACAGATTGTTGGTAAAGGTTATACCTAGATACTTTAAGGTTTTGGAGGGTTTAATTATATTGTTATTTATTTTAATTCTGATTTTATTATGGCAGCGAATAGTGTTGTTTGTACAACTCGCGTTTCTGCCTTTAAAAACTATGAGCTGAGTTTTGGTTGGATTTAGTTGAATTCTCCACTTGGTAAAGTAGGCTGACAGGATTGGGAGATATCTGTTAATACAGTTTGTTGCTTGAATATATTAAGGTGTCGTCGGCATAGTTGAGCATTGTTGTATTGGGTAACAGTGGCTGCGGTGCGTCTGATGTATAAAGAAGGTATAGTAGTGGGCCGAGGATGGATCCTTGAGGAACTCCTGCGGTTATGCTATAAGGTGTCGAGAGAGTTGAGTTTATTTTCACCATGAACTCTCTATCAGAGAGGTAAGAAGCGAGAAGTTTTGTGGAGTGGAACATAAAATCCTTTGTATCCGGATCTCTATTGTGAGCCAGCGATCTTTTGTTTAATCCTTCGGTAATTTTCCTAGGATCGACAATTTCCATAGGCCATTATACATTACTTGGGTTTTTTTTTAGTAATGTTTAGGATTGGTATTTACCACGGGTATTTTTGGTAATTACATTTTAATCGACAACGGTGCCAAAGATATTTTGTACATCTTAATGCTATTGTTGTCCAGCAATCCTATTTACATGCACTGGTCTTTTTCCGTTTAGGAAACGTATCCTTAGAATTGATTAAAGGAAACGGTGTCGCCATTGAGTATTGTTCTCAGATGTATGTCTGGACTCTATGGTTATATTTTCTTAGCTGATTGGTACATTAATCAATCTGCCTGGGATTCACTATATGTGATCCGATATTGATTGGGGCTTCGCCCGGTATGAATGTTTGCACGGGGGGGGGGGGGGGGGGTGGTTTTGGTACGTAACAGACGTTCATTTTTAAGGGTGGGTGGAGTTAAGGCCCCAATTATTCATATCCTTATAAGACTATAGAATATATAGAATTACATAAAAATATGAAACACCCAAACAGTAATCATTTATTGACACCAAAAAAATGAATCGTTTAATCCCATACAACATAACGAAAGTACATCACCATCCAAACTGCTAGATGTCGCCTCAGATAAACTTAACGAATCGACAGTCAGATAATACTGATAGAACGATTCCACTTTCTCTTTTCCTGGTGAAGCTGATCGAGTGAGCATGTATCTTAAGTAACAATTCTGCAATTTATTAGTAGTATTCATTAAAACAAATATATTTTTTATGTAAAATTAATGTTTAGTTAATAATTACCAGAGATCGAAATAGAACTATAGAAAAGATTTGTAATCTTAGACTTTAATATTTAATAAAATAAAATATATATTATTGAAACAGTCTAGAGTACTTGACTCGTGTGAATTAGTGTCAAGTCATCCTTAATCTCAACATCGAAGAGAGCGGTTTTGTGTCCAAAATCATCATGAGCGACAAGGCGTATTTCCACTTAAGCATTTACGTCAATAAGCAAAATCTTCGTTTTTGGGACACTGAAAATCCGTATGTGATGCATGAAGAGCCATTACATCCACTCAACGCCACTGTGTGCTGCCGGAATTGGATGAGCGGGGATTGGTGAACATGTAGTTTCAACAAGACGGTGCAACTGCCCACACAGCACGATTCTCAATGGATATTGTGAAGGAAGGTTTACCTGGTCCCGTAATCTCCCGTTTTGGTGATTTGGCATGGCCACCAAAATCGCCCGATTTAACCATCACAGACTTCTTTCTTTGGGGCTACTTGAAGTCGCTGGTTTATGCCAACAAGCCTCAGACAATCGCAGCTTTTAAGGAGAATATTCGACAGGAATGCGAACAGTTATCACCGGAAATCTTGCGGAAAATCATGAAAAATGCGATAAAATGGGTATAAATGTGTATCAACACTGCCGGCAGCCACTTGACGGATATTATCTTTGTAGTGCTCTGAAAAACCCTACCATCTCCTTCCCCCGCACATACATCCAAATCCTTACACCCAAACTTATATTCACAAAATCCATTACCCCAATCCAACCAAATTCGGGATAAACGAATCAAATATTCGTTTATCATCCTTGCACCCAAATCCCCATAATCTTTAACTCAAATCCACAAAGATATTATCCCGATCCAACAAAATTCCTGCTAAACGAATCAAATATTCGTTTATCATCCATACATTCAATTTCATATGATCCTCAAACAAAAGCAAACATATGGTAAATTGAACCAGATATTCAATTTCCATACTCACGCTCATGTTTACGAGAATTCGCCTAACCGAATTCTTATCTCAAAAAACAAACACTTGGCTCCAGCCAAAGTATCGAAATCGAGATTTTGCTTTCAATTCGATCTCTTCGAGATACAAAATCTCAATTTGGTTTCAATTATAAGAGCGATGAATTTCGGATTCGAGGATCAGGACTTCATACATACCCATTATATACTTCAATCAACAGTGAGAGCTGATAGAAAATACAACATAGATTGCGTAGCATTGATACAAGTCATATTCAGTTGAAATTTTATACAATACAGACGTGTTAATTAAATTTAAATTAAGAAAAAAAATAAGAATTTAAAATTTAAATAAAAAAAAAACAATTGTTTTGCCTGTGAAACTTCGTAAGTATGAACTTGAAACAGGACGTCGAGAGCGGTTTGAACACTTTATAATTTAATTTATATTTTTAATTTACATTTTATTATTTGTTTTAATTTTATTCATTTAGTAACTATCCTTAATTAATTCTTTTAATTCCCCAATATAGGTTAATTAGGTTTGTTTGTTTCTTTTCTCGGTTCTTGTTCGTCCCTCCCTTTTTTTCTTTTCCTTGCTTTCCACGCATTTCTTGTCTCTTTACATGTTTACATACTCACCATATATGGACACCTGCTCTTCTCGTGGTGTGGGCCATCAGCCCGATCGGGGCATGATGGCTCTCATAAAGAGATTAAAGGAGGACATCGAGGCTCTCAAGCAAGGCTCAGAACGCTGTCCTGAAAAGTAGATTATCGCGACTAGAAGCCACCCCACCCGCATCCCTGCCCAGTACCAGTTCGGAAGCTTCTGATTCGGAATCAAACCTCGAGCCCGAGTTAGAGAATGTCACTGACAATTCTGATGACGCAATGTACGACGGTGACTCGCGTACCCCCACCCCAAATTCATGTAGGGCCCCAAAGCGGAAAACACCACTCCCAACAATAAGCTGCGGGGGCGGACCCTCCAATAAGCGTGTCGCTACCGGCTTCCCGCCAACACCACCCCCATCATCATCATCAGCTGTCCCCAAAAAGTTGTCGAACCCCACGATAACTCCAAATTATCTAAAAATCGTACCTCCGCAGGAGCCTTACCCACCGAGGCCATCTCCGGTAGTTAACGCAAAACCAAAGGCCGCTTGTGTTCCCAACACTGTTCAGCCAGGGGTCGGGGTCCGCACACCTGTTTCTAAGAAGAAACAGCAACCCGGGGTCTTTGCACGAGACCTCAATTTAAAAAAATTCGTCGGTGACATGAACCGACTAGGGATTTCCAACTTCAAGGCAAGGACCTTATGGCCATCCGTAAACAAAATTGTAACCTACGATAGGGCCAAGGAGGTGAATTATTACACATTCACAGCGGCCGACGAAAAGTCGAGGACCATACTTCTAAAACGAGTCGCTTTTTGTTGGGAAAAGAACGACATCGTAATTGCCCTCGAGGCAACGTTTCCTAACGTCAACTTCACGGACGTCAAAAAATGCTGTCCCCCACAACGGTTTGTGAAAATCAGACCGGAAAAATACAGCAAGGTGAACATATGGGAGCTTCACCTTGCCCCAGGGACCGACATAGATTCCATAATACGGACAAAGTCGCTTCCAATTTTGCATCAGCAATTTGTCTTCGAGGTATTTCATAACAGAGAAATGCCTCAATGAAGACGTTGCCAACGTTTCGGGCATGTCTCCCGAAACTGCAACATGAGTCGCCGTTGCGTTCGTTGCGGACAATCCCACGATACTGGCAAGTCCGAACTACTGCTAGCAAAATACGATCCCGTAACAAATGTGCAGGATGAAATAACACTGCCAACTTGCTGCAACTGCGGTAACAAAGGACATCCGGCTAGGTACAGGAACTGTCCTAAATATAAAGAAATTATTCAAAGGTCCAAGGAGACTCGAGCTAAGCAAACAGTCAAGTCAGACTCCGGAAAACAGGCCACACAACACTTCATCTAAAATGGATTTACATTTGGCGACATGCTTAAAGGACAACAAACAAAGAATATAAAAACTCTCCCAACTTATCCCCCTCAAAAACATATTTAAGTCCCTAAGCGAGCCCCGGTAAAGCCCAACACGACGCCACAAATTCAAGCGGCGGTGCAAAAGCCTCCGTGGGAGCAATCCTCAATGCTCGAGAAACTACTTAGTTTCTCCCGCCTGATTGAGGATATTCGACCCCGCTATGAGAAACTAACAACCGAGGCTGAGAGTTAAGTTATCCTTATACTCGTAAATGTCAACTCCCTTGTTTCGCTTTCAAAGCGTATGATAGTCTATGACTTCATAAAGGATAACCGGGCAGACGTGGTACTTGTAACCGAAACTAGGTTGCATCCATGTCACCGTCCCGTATTCCCAAACCTCTCCATGATTCGAAGAGATCGAACCCTCACTGGCGGTCCTGTAGCGGTGCCGCCAAACCCTACGGTCTACTTACCTGAAAACCCCCATAACTACTACCCAACTCCCTTTAGTTTGCTAATGCAACAGTATTAGTACCTAAAAATGCTGCACGCATTTAAGAGATCAAATCTATGATCTTTAAGTCCCTGTAAAGAAAACTTACCTTCATGCATTCTCTTCGCATACCATTGCTCCTTAAGATTTCTTTATTAACTTACCAGGAATTTCCACTCAATTTCGGCATCTACGTCGCCAGTCAAATTTCCTTAGACAAATTCCTGTAAACAAAATAATTCGGATTGCATTCATTGTAACCGTCATGACAGGGACCATAAACATTGCGCCGTCTATTTCCCCAGCCGCATCATGTATCTTTTCATACACATTGCCTGGCAACCTTTTTTATTTGTCTTATCAACAAACAACCCAAGCAGCTGCATATAATTAGCGCAATAGACGCTGGAACCAAATTCTCCAGCATTTCCTAATGCAAACATGAACCCGGTTTCTACTGCAGCCAGAGATGCCATAAACATATAATTTGCTTTTAGCACCTTTTTCTCCCAATGTCGAAAATAGCGACGAGGCATCGTGTAAACAATGACCCGCATTACCAGCGGCGCATGTGGTCATTTTTCCCTATTGTCCTTGCCGCCTGCCTGTTTTCGAACACATGCAACAACATTGAATCTATTCGATCGCGCAAATATACCACTGCGCCACTAGTTACACCCTTAAGAGAAAAGCTTTTCTCTCTCTTCCTTTTTCTTTTCCTTAGCGAAATCATCTCTGCATGAGATGACGATCACCGAGTCAAATTCCGGAGTCAAATTCCATCCTTCGACCCGAACGGGTCGCGGCTCCATCGCTACCCTGGTGCGCACAGGGAAGCGATAATAAAAAATAATCGTTTGTGTCGTAGTCTCCGCGAGTCGGTATTGAGTGCATATAAATTTAATACTAACGTGTCTTACATAAAATTAAAACAATAGTGTAAAATTCTAAAGTCGATAATTAAAACACGATAAAACAATAGCGGTGATCACCAACCAAATCAGTGCATTTTATTCCGGAGACTACCATCGGTGCGTTTTCCTTCATTCTTTGGTGACAATTTTCTGTGAATATTTTGCTGTTTGTCCTGTCGTTGTGTCTGGAGAACTGTTTTCAGCGGAATTATGTTGGAGGAGGAAGTGAATCATGTACCCATGCTGGTACATACTTCCTATCCACAGTCCTACCATCAACGGAGGTGGCACTTGTATACTGGTTAATAGCGGACTTCGCCATGAAGCTATTGACCTCTCACACTTTGAGTTCATAGAGGTGTCTGGGGTTGAACTGCATCTGACTAATAATGGTAAAGTGAATATATACTCCGTATACCACTCCGTATAAACTAATAAGGTTCTTGGGGCATACACCCTTCATCATAGGCGGCGATTTTAACTCCAGACATCCCCCTAGAACAACTCTGTCTTTTGTCAAAATGGCACAAAACTGTACCAATGGTATACCGAAAACACGTATACCCTCAACTTCGAAATAGTCGCACCTACGGTTGGTACTCGAGGTAACTCAATTCTGGACATATTTTTTGTGTCCAAGGACTTACTTCCCCAAATCACTCCTCCCCAAAGTATCGGCGGGTATATCTGACCACGACGCTGTGACCATGTTCATCCGCGGCTATCGAGCATCCCGGGCTCATATCAGATACAAACCCGGTTATGGGCGGACAAATTGGGACAACTTCAGTATTACATTGAACGATAAACTCCACCAACTCTCTCTTCCCACTGGCAGGAACCTAACGACGGTTGAAATAAATAACGCTGCAGTTCGACTTCACGAGATTCTAGTTGAAACTTTTGAGACTCATGTCCCGAAGTACAAACTTGAAAAGACTTATCAGATTCCCCATGCCGACTTCACTCTTCGCCTCATCCGGGAGCGTAAAAAGCTCTGCAGAATGAGATATTGTCACCGTTTCACGCAAAGGGAGCCATTATTACGATCCATTATTCACAATATTGGTACCCTGATAAAACAGAGAATCCAAAACAATCGTACCCGACAATTGGAAGACAAACTGAAGGGTATTCAGATGGACCAGAACGTTTATAAAAATGTTAAAAAGATATGTGGCACTTCTCGTATCACTGGGCCAATCATACACAATGGTGTTGTTGTTAATAACGACACCAATAAAGCAAATATCATCGGAGAGACCTTTGAAAATAACCAATAATCCAAGATGGCGACCCGGATACTAATGCGATCATTAGTTCAGAGGTCCACAGTAAATTGGACGACTTCAAGGAGCCAATTGTTGTCTTTAACCCAACTAACAGTGCATACTTCGATGACACACGTGATAATGGTCACGGTTTCATCGCACCAAATACCCTACAGAGCCTGGTTAAATCTTGAAACCTTAAGAAGTCACCCGGTATCGACAACATGTCATACCACTCGTTGCCAAGGGTTTCTGCCTTATTCTTTATAAGGCTCTCCAGTCTATTCAACCATGCTTACAACATGGGGTACTTTCTTTAAGCTTAGAAGCACGCTATTATTTGTCCAATAACAATAGTTGGGAAACCAACGTATCACCCCTCAAACTTTCGCCCTATCTCGCTTCTCACTTGCATCAGCAAAATATATGAAAAATTCATATACGAGAAACTAAATAACTTTTTCAGTGCCAGGAACCTAATACCTGATCTCCAATTTGGATTTCGAAGAGCGCACAGCACCACTATGGCTCTCAACATATTTCAAAACCACGTCTGCGTGCGGCTCTTTAATAAGGAACCCACCATTGCAGTAAGCCTGGACATTGAAAAAGCTTTTGACACGACTTGGATCGAAGGTCTCGTTTTTAAATTATTGAATACGGGCCTCAGTAGAACGCTAAGTAGTATTATCTACCAGTTCGTTTTAAACAGAACCTTCCAAGTTCGAGTGAATGGAAAGCTTTTCCGAACTCTTCACACCGCTGCAGGCGTACCACAGGGCTCCATTCTAGGCCCCATATTATTTAATATCTACACTTCCGATATTCCTCGCCCTGTGGACGGGAGAGTAAACCAGATATGCTATGCGGATGATGTCCTAGTGTACATGTCATCCAAAAAGCCCAAAACTCGTAACAAATCGACTCAACTGTCACTTGGACAGACTGTATCAGTATTACAGGCGATGGAAAATTTGACTCAGTCCATCTAAAGCAGTAGCTATAATTCTGAGTAGTAAACACTTCCAACCTACTTCTCGATATTCAAAGAATATTCGAATAAAAATGGGAGATACTACGATTAGACCACAGGACAGGATGAAATATCTTGGGGTCATTTATACCCCAAAAATAAATTTCATCAAACATGCGACCCACATTCTCCAAAGGGGACTCTGGCGGTCTAAGCAACTGCACAACATCTTGAAGTGGAGCAACAAAGTTGACACCAAAGTTAAGCTTCTCTGCTATAAGCAGCTAATCCGATCTGGAATATCGTACGTCTTTCCCATATGGTCCTGCATATCTTCGGCTCAAATGGAAAGACTTCGAGTTTTCGGAAGAACACTCCTCAGAAGATGCACCAATCACTCTAGAATGCCTGACGGTCGTCATTACCCCAACTCTCACCTATATGAAGGCGCCTTCATTACCACTATCGACGAGTACTTGCTGCAATTAGCATACAAGTACCTCGAAAGCATTCAGAACAGCGAGAACGTACTTGTACGGGAGTCTTGCGTTCTTGACCCTTCTCTCTCTCGATCTCTTCGGATCAGGCTGTGGGGTTCTCTATACCACATAGAGAACCAACCCACAATGCCAACCAATCTTGACCGCTAACAGCGCGTCACCCTACCCTAACCTGTAAACATGCAAAAACAAATCCCAATCTGCAAGCGCATCCATCCCAAACTTGCAAGAATTCATCTCCCAATCTGCAATGAAAAGCATTTCCAAAAACTCCCAACAGAATATATTCTAAATCATCCCCGCACTAATTTTTCCAAAACCGCTTCGGTCAATTCCTTACTGAATTCATATTCCCTCCTTGCGACCAAGCAATCTCAATTTCCCCGGAAATTCATAAGCTGTAATAAAATGCATATGCCAACCTACAATGGAATACCAATCATCTCCCTCAATTACTTCACCCCACAAACATTTTCCCAAAATTGCTTCGGTCAATCCTCTACTTAAGTTATATTCTTTCCTTGCGACCAAGCAATCCCAATTTCCCCGAAATTCATATGCTGTAACGATACGCATATTCAAATCCATGACGGAACATTAACCATCGCCACCAACTATACCGAGCCGCATACCTTTCCACGAAATTACCTTATCTAAATGATATTCCTTGCTTGCACCCAAGCAATTCCAACTTCCCCCGAAAATTCATCGCGTTCCGAAAGCCAATTTCCCGGTACACACAACCAAAGAATCCAACTCAGCTTATACGGCGAGGATTCGCTGGAACTGAATTCCTGCGCAAGCATAGCAATTCTACTCGAAATTCCTCGTAAGTGGCAGCGAGTCTATTCTGCTATGACTCAGCCCCCACGACGCGATGAACTTTTCACATCATCAGTCAGTCGAGATTCAACCGCCACCGGGGCCGGACATAAAAAGTCGAATTTAATCTGCGAAAGGGATTAGTGGTTGTCGTCGGTGTGCCTCGATTGCCATACGAAAATTAAAAAACTACGCGCGTTAAGCTAATTAAGGTAATCATAAAAACCAAAGTATTTGTGTTAAGTTAAATGAACGATACCATTAAGAACTACATGTGTTAAACAAAAATGAAAGAAAACCTATATTCGATTATCCGGCATGTTTTATTCCTCCTTCCCTTCGTCGGTGGTGTATCGTCGCAGTCCATTGGTCTTGGAGGACGCATCTGCGCTCATTGTTGCCTTTCACTCGTATTACATTATTAGCAGAAGGTGGAGAGACAAGGAAAAGCGGTATTTGTAGAGACACACTTTTCTACGATTCTAGAAACAGTTAATCTTATTCGGTTCCGAAGAGCGCGGTGAGGCAGACTATTCTGGAGACGCGGAAAATAAGAAGTGGGAAGGAAGCGAACCAGGCGCCCGTGTCTTGGCGCACATACTTCCGCACCCGCACAAGGCCACCACAACTTCTTCTTCAATATAAAACTGAAGAAAGCACCCTTCCCAACAGCATTCCCCTCTATAATAGGGGATTCCTGGATCCGTCCCATATGGTCTACTGTTAACAAACCACACACACACGGACACATTACAAGATGGCACAAACATACACACCGACCAAAGCGCAGATCATCAGACGCCAAAGACGTTGTAATGCTGACGCCGTGCTTCCTCTGAACTCGAGGGAAGAGCGTAGCATGCGTAGTAAGATCAAAACTACTATTTAAGTTTAGTATGAATGAAATTAAATACTTTTACACTTATTAAATTCTTTATTCATTTAAAGTTTAAGTTGCCTTCTTATGGCGTGCGTCGTAAAATGTGAAACTGACCATGATCGAACGATCATCGTCGACTGGCAAAACTAAAAGCTACCTGAAAACATATTAGTTTTCCTTTTTATACCTGAACCCTGAAACACATGAAAGTTGGGTTGGCCTATCATATTCGAGCAGATGCCACTGTTGCTCGATATGGATTTTGCTGATTATATCAATCTGCTGCTAGGGTTTTCGGATTGGGATGCATAGGAGTTTGTTATTTTGAGCAGCTGCTGGTTGCTCGATAACGATTCGGAAATCGTTTTGATTATTTGGGTGTTTGTTATTTCGAGCAGCTGCTATGGTTGCTCGATATTGGTTATGGAAACTTTTGGATTATTTGTATGTTATATCGGACAGCTGCTATTGCTCGATATTAGTTATGGAAGCTTTTGGATTATTTGTATGTTATATCGGGCAGCTGCTATGGTTGCTCGATATTGGTTATTGAATTATTTAGGATTCATGGGATTTAAATGAATAAAATTAGGATGATGGGATATGTATGTAGGGGGGGGGGGGGGGGGGGGATATTAATGGTAGGGCTTTCTGGAGCACTACATCCTCCCCTCCTTCAAGAAAAGAAAATTAATCTTGATGAGATTAATTTTCTGGGGTGGTGGCCGACGAGAAAATTAGATGGCATATTTTAACGCGTATTTTCCTTTCATGTGATCTGAATTCTTGTATAAAACTAAATAACATTATTTTACAAATTTGTTTGTTTGTTTTTACAAGTTTAAATGTTTTTTGTAAATGCTATTATTGGCATAACAAATATATTTATAATTTCCTTAATATTTTATTTTCTGTATTGTGGTTGTTTTTTATTTATTATCTCTTGTTTTTTTTTTTTTTTTTTTTATATATATATTTTTTTTTTACGTACTCATTTGAATTTTACTTTATTATTTAATGTTTAAATTTAATCTTACATACTAACAATCATTAAATTTTTTGAATAATTTTTAAAAAATTGTTTTTCATTATTAGTATTTATTTTTTATTTTTTACATACTTGTTTGACTTTTACTCTCTTATTTAATGTTTAAATCTAATCTTGCATACTAACAATCATTACTTTTTTTGTTTAAGTGTAAAGAAAAATTATTTTTCATTATTAGTATTATTTTTTATATTCACATAGTTGTTTTGGTTTTTACATTATTATTTAATATTTAAATTTAATCCTACATACTAACAATTATTACTATTTTTGTTTAAGTGTGAACAAAAAATTGTTTTTTATTATTAGTATTAATTTTTATATTTACATACTTGTTTTGGTTTTTACTTTAATACTTAATATTTAAATTCAATCTGCTATTCTATACATACATATATATTTGAAAAATGTGTTTGTGTTGTGAAAAAGGAAAAACGGAATATTGTGTGTTGGGAAATCTCTATTTTCATACTTTGAGCTGAAAAGGGTTAGTCTATGAATGGTTTTAAATTGTTGTTATGGACCACGCGTGTACCCTTTCCAATCTTTAAAACTGTGTTTTCCCCGGATAAAATTTTTATAACTTCATAGGGGCCTTGCCATAGGGAGGTTAATTTGTTGTGTCTGGCGTGGTTTTTTAGCAGTACCCTATCACCGACGTTAAATTTTCGACTTCCCGAAGTTTGATCATAATGCGCTTTGGACTTCTTTTTTCTGCCCAACAGTATTTCCTTTGCGGTGCGATAGTCGTGTTGCAATCGCACCTTTAGTTCGTTCGCGTAATAATCATAGTTATATGTACCTTCGGGGTTTCGTTTAAGTGAAGTGGGTATATCGGCTGGAAAACCGTATAGTAGTTCGTGTGGCGTGTAACCTGTACTACTGTGGGGTGAAGTATTGTAAACGAACATAGCGTATGGTATCCAGGTATCCCAAGTAAGGGTATCTTGGTTAACATAGTGGCGGAGGTATTCTGCCAACGTCCTATGGCTTCGTTCTAATGCCCCGTTTGTTTGTGGATGATATGGTGATGTGTTAAGTTTTTTTGTTTTGAGTAGTAAGCAGATATCCTTAAAGAGTGTGCTTAAAAAATTTGTGCCTCGGTCGGTCAATAGAGAAGACGGTATGCCGTGCTGACAGACGATATTTTCCACGAAGATCCTGGCCACGTCCTTGGTTTCGGTACTGGCCAAGGCGTATGCCCCAGAAAACTTGGTCAGATCGTCCTGGAAAGTTAACAAGTATTTGTTTCCGTTGTAGCTGACTGGCAAAGGTCCAACTATGTCTAAAGCGACCCTGTCGAATGGCTTCGAGCTTGTTGTTGTTATTTTCATTGGCACCCTGGGATTTTTTCTACTTTTGTTTATTTGGCAGGAGGCACATTTACGGATGTATGTCGTGATGTCGGTTTTCATTGATGGCCAGTAGTATTTTGGCATCATACGTTTAAGCGTTCGCGTGATTCCTTGATGCCCCCCAAACGGTGAGTCGTGGTATTCCGCGAGCAATTTCTGCACGTCATCTTCGTTCGTTATTAGTTTTCTTTCGTCGGAAAAGATAATTACTTGAGTGCTAAACTGCCCAAAAACATCTTTGAGAAGAGCTGTAAAGATTGTTTTTGACTCTTCATCCATTGTGGGTATCGACAAACCAATTTCGTCGAGGTTACGGTCGCGGCATACTTGACTAAGGCCAGATAAGCATTCTCTGACGATATTTCTGTCGCCTACACTTCTGAAGGGTAATGGTAGGGTAACAGCGCATGCCTTCAGGTTATCATAATCTGCCTTCTTTCCCATCTCGGGTTTTGTAAAATGTTTGATCTTCTTAGCCAGGACGCTTTCTTCGAGAGAATTGGTCAGAGGAAGTATTATTACACGAAACTCTAGTTTCTTCTCGGAATAGATGGACCCTTTTTGTTTATGTAATAAAAAATCAAGTTTATTTTTGTGGCCATGCATTTCCTGCGGATCTCTTTCGTTTTTTAACTGGCCCCGTGTGGTTACCAAAACATGTTTGTTAGGGTCCGTGGTGTCTTCGACAATTATTCGGCTAAGGGCATCGGCATTGGTGTTATTTTTTCCCTTTTTGTGGATGATGGTGTATTCATATTCTTCTAGGAGAATTCTCCAACGCATCAGCCGAGAAGTAGGATCTTTTCGTCCTATTAGCCACTGTAAAGAACTGTGATCTGTGACGATGGTAAACCTTCGTCCATAGAGGTATGGTCGAAATTGAGCCAGTGCAAAAATAACCGCCAGTAGTTCTTTCTCGGATGTGGTGTACCGGGTTTCGGCATCATTTAAAGTGCGGCTAGCAAAAGAAATGGGTTTGTCCTGGCCTATTGTACCTTGGGAAAGTACGGCTCCTAGGGCAATGTCGCTCGCGTCAGTTGTTACGATAAATTCCCGATTGAAATCTGGGTATGCCAGTATTGGTGGGGTGATAACTTTTTGTTTTAAAATAGTAAATGCCTCATCACAAAAGGCATCCCAGTGGAAAATGACGTTTTTCCTGAGCAATCTGCTTAATGGCTTGGCTAATTTAGCGAAATTAGGGATAAATTTTCGATAATAGCCAACGAAGCCAAGAAAAGATTTTACATCCTTCTGTTTTTTTGGTACAGGGAAGGTTTTTACTGCCTTCGTTTTTTCAGGATCTGGTCTTATGCCGTCTTCTGAAATGACATGGCCCAGATAAGTGAGCTCCTTTCTTATAAAGTGGCACTTCTCCGGTTGTATTTTTAAATTATGTTCATGTAGGCGGTCGAGGACTTTTATAAGTCGTGAATTATGATCGTTCAGATCATAGCCGTAAATCACGATGTCGTCCACATAAACGAAACATTCGATTCCCTGAAGACCCATGAGAACATTGTTCATAAGTCTTTGGAACGTCGCAGGTGCATTTTTCAACCCGAAAGGCACACGATTGTACTCGTAGTGTCCGAATGGAGTGCTGAATGCTGTTTTATTTTTGTCTTGGTCTTTCATGCGTATCTGGTGGAAACCTTTGGCCAGATCAAGCGTGCTGAAATATCTAGCTCTACCTAATTGGTCCAAGATGTCAGTGATGTTGGGCAATGGGTATGCGTCTCCTATGGTTATTTCATTCAATTTTCTGAAATCGACGACCACCCTCCATCGTTTTGTCCCATCCGGGCCTGGCTTTTTGGGAACCAATAAAAGGGGAGAATTCCAGGGGCTAAAACTTGGTTGTACTACACCATTGTCCAGCATTTCGTTCACCTGCTTATGAATTTCCTGCTTGGAGCTATCTGGGAGGCGGTATGGCCTTAAGTAAAGGGGCGCTTTCCCATTTTCTGTAATGATTCGATGTCTTATGGCATCGGTGTAAGTGAGATGATCACCCTCCAGAAAGAAAAGATTGCTGTATTTGCGACAGATATCTAGAATAGACTTTTTCTCCTCTTCATTACAATGTTGCAATTCCAAGAGAGATTCCAATCGCGCAAGCCTGTTCTTTTGGTGGTTCTTTGATTCGTCCGTCTGAACCACATCGTAATTTTCCAGCATTTCCCATTCGATTTTGATATCATTGATTTTTACTTCTTGGCTTGAGTCCAAGGTATTCATAATGAGTATCTTGATTTTATTGTCCTTAGTCACCGTTAAGGTGTCGCCTAGATATATGCCTGGCCTGACATGCGTCTTTTTGACTATTAAATTTTTTTCCGTTTTGTTCCTAAAAGGAATTTCCACTATTTGTTGCGCTCGGGGACGCATTATGATGGAGTCCAATGCAGGCTCGCGCTCATTGTTTAGGAGTTCTGGTAGGGATTTATTGGGTTTTAGATTTTTGTCAGAGTTATTTTCTGCTAGGACTTCTTGTTCGTCCGGCTTATCCCTTGTTGGAGTTTTCTGTCGTTGTCCAACGTCTTCAACCAATCCATTAGCATTATCCGGAGTTTGAGAAAGAGAGAGCGAATGTGGTTTCGGGATAACTTGTTCGACTGTATTCGTTGAAACATAAGATTCGGCCCGTAGGCAAACGGATTCAGATGTTGACCTGCATGTTTTATCCTTAGTAACCACTCCCGATTTTTGGGAGACATCTAAATTGTCATGCAACAGCCTTCCGATATCCTTATTAGCAGTAGCGTCCGTGGACGTCACCTCGTAAGGTGTGGCATTTACCTTTTGCCTCTTTACTTTCTGTAATTCCGAGATCTGCTCAGGTGTTCCCATAGTTCCCCTTTTTATAGAGATCTGGATAAATCTATTTTTATAGTCAATTCGGCACTGGAATCTAGTGAAAAAATCATTTCCCAAGATCCCATCGTATTGAAGGTTAATTTTTTCGTTCATGATTTGGAAAAAATGTTTGAGGGACATGGTGTGGACGTTAGTTTCGAATTCTAGTTCGCCTTCTAATTCCCCACTTGTGTTTAAAGCTTCCCCTGTGATTGTGGATATTGTTATGGGATCTGAAATATGTGCAGCTTGTATTCGAGCATCCTCAAACTTTATCAGGCTGATGTCTGCACCTGTATCGATGAGAAACGTAGAATACTGCTTATCCGATGGATTGAATTTGACTCGTATTACTGGCTCCTTGAATTCAGGGCAGAAAGATACGAGCATTTTAAAATCTACATCGGGGTGAGGTGTACGTCGGCAATTGTTTGCACCCGGGAAGGAGTGCCGGTGTTCACTGCCCGGGTTAATTCGTTTCCCTGCTGGGGTACGTTAGGTGTGATTTGACTTCGCCTAATGTTTCGGGGTTTTTCCTGGGGGAAACTTGTAGATATTCCATTTAGTGACGTATTTGGTGTATTTCTGAAAGGGTTTCGAGTTACTGGGACCTGGTTTTGGGTCTGAATGTGCGCCATTCTAGTTCTACATTCTGCCTGAGAGTGGTTAAATCTCTTGCAGTATGTACATTGGAGGCGTTCGACCTCTGTCTTAATGTGTTGGGGGACGAAGTTCGGAAAATTGGTGTTGCGATAACAAGTCGCAGAAGTATGTCCCCTTTTATTGCACGTCTGGCAAGTTAATTGTTGATTTCCTCTTAGGGTGTTGGCCGGAGTTGTCACTGTATTAATTCTGTCCAATCTTCGGGATTGTTCCAGTGCGTAGTTGATGGCTGTCTTTAGGTTTGGAGCGTTATGTGACTTGACTAGAATCCCGAGATTTGAATTTTTCAGCCCGTCTTCAAATGCGTTCAGTGCGACTTTTTGGTTTTCCTCCAAAAGGTACGTTCGCACCACAGGCTCAACGGAACTCGCGAATGTAGCTCTGTCCAATTGATGCAGGAGGTGTGTGAGTCTGTTTCCAAACTCCTTTACACCTTCCTTGCTATCCTGCTTTGCCGCCACCAGACTATTTTGTGCCGCGGACCTGGAGGTGAGACTTTTGAACTCTTCTTTTAGTTCCGATACGAGGTCCTCCCAGGTTGGAATGGTCTTGTACCGAATGCAGTCATGTGCCGGTCCCTGTAGTCTTGTTTTGACTACTTGCAAAAAGAAAGACTTTTGGTTATCGTCCCGTGCTTGTGAGAATAGGATATCTCCACAGGAGATGAATCCCTCTAACTCGTCTGGGTTTCCGTCGAAAACCGGCACGAATCCCAATATGTCGCCCAGTCCTATGGTGAAATTCATCTTGGAAATTTTCTCGCGTTTTTCAGTGGGCAGGGCTTCCTGAAGCTCCACCTCGTGTTTCTTTGACCGGGTAATTATGTTTGCGTCTTAGGCGGATTGACCTTCCCAAGTATAAGTGAAGCGAACCCAAAAGTAATCCACAAAACACCAATGAGAGAGGGAAAAACCCAAGTAAAAATCGATCCTATTAAAGACACCGGGAGTAAGAATAGAAAAGGCCCGAACAGATAAAAGGTCCCACGTACAGAGACAAAGGGTCAACGTACAGAGATTGAATTTAAAAAATTCTTTGTTTTAGAAATATATGTATGTAAATAATATACCGTCTGTTTTTACTTTGTTATAATATTAATTCTATACGTTTTCCTCACATATGTTACTGTATTCATTATTTATGTTTTCTGTTGTTTTTTTTTTTATTTCTTTTCGGGAATCAACTGTATAAATTTTGTATTTTCGATTCAAAACCAATCCAATAATTAATAATAAGACACTAATTGAAATTAATGAACTACCTTGTTAATGCCGCTGCTCTGTGGGTGTTGCTGCATCTAATGTTGGGTGTGGTATTAGTGTAGACGGCTGTGAATCTTGTTAATGTTGCTGTGCTGGTTGTTCCAGGATAATCGATTGGGTGTGCTGATGTTGCGCTCGCTGTCTTCACTGCAGTTTTTGTTGTTGATCGGAGCTGCCACTGATTATTGTTTTTTTCTCGTTATATTTTTCTTCTTTTTGTTGTTCTGTTCTTTGTCTCTTTTTTTTCTATTATTTTTTTTTTCACTTTGAATTTGTTTTTTACTGCCAGGTAAGCTTCGCGCCCTATAGTTGGTTGGTCCGCCCTGGTCTTTTTAATGTTTGTTTTCCGGAATGCTGATACGTTTCGCAGATTCTTCCTTCTTCTTTTTTTTTCTTTATTTAACTTGTTTTCCTTTTTTTTTTGTTTTTATTGTCTTCTTTTTTTTCTTTGATTCGTGTTTTTTTTTTCACTTTTTTATTGCCTTTTTATTTTTGATTCAATCGTTGTGTTTCTCCACTTTTTTTTTTCTTTTGATTATTGTCTATTATTACTTCACTTGGTTTTTTTTTTCACTTTTTTGTTCTTTTTTTCACCTGTTGTTTTTTGTTTCTTTGATTGAACTGGAACTGCTTCGAGATGCCATTCTCAGGAAGGGGGTGTTGGTATTCCACCAGTCTCCTCGGAGGCGTGGGTTCGAATCCCACCGCTGCCACCAAAATGTAATGCTGACGCCGTGCTTCCTCTGAACTCGAGGGAAGAGCGTAGCATGCGTTGTAAGATCAAAACTACTATTTAAGTTTAGTATGAATGAAATTAAATACTTTTACACTTATTAAATTCTTTATTCATTTAAAGTTTAAGTTGCCTTCTTATGGCGTGCGTCGTAAAATGTGAAACTGACCATGATCGAACGATCATCGTCGACTGGCAAAACTAAAAGCTACCTGAAAACATATTAGTTTTCCTTTTTATACCTGAACCCTGAAACACATGAAAGTTGGGTTGGCCTATCATATTCGAGCAGATGCCACTGTTGCTCGATATGGATTTTGCTGATTATATCAATCTGCTGCTAGGGTTTTCGGATTGGGATGCATAGGAGTTTGTTATTTTGAGCAGCTGCTGGTTGCTCGATAACGATTCGGAAATCGTTTTGATTATTTGGGTGTTTGTTATTTCGAGCAGCTGCTATGGTTGCTCGATATTGGTTATGGAAACTTTTGGATTATTTGTATGTTATATCGGACAGCTGCTATTGCTCGATATTAGTTATGGAAGCTTTTGGATTATTTGTATGTTATATCGGGCAGCTGCTATGGTTGCTCGATATTGGTTATTGAATTATTTAGGATTCATGGGATTTAAATGAATAAAATTAGGATGATGGGATATGTATGTAGGGGGGGGGGGGGGGGGATATTAATGGTAGGGCTTTCTGGAGCACTACAACGTGATCTGCGTTTACCACCGCACTTAAGACCTACCGGTATTGTATGATTTCTTTCCCACCATCCCCCCATCCAAGTAGTTAGAGAACACCCAAACTAACACTGTCCACACAATCCTTGGATACCCCCCCCCCCCCCCCCCCCCCGGTTTTTCTTTTATTTTCAGATATCTCGAGACCGAGCCCAACATCCTCACGAATGTGGGTGATTCTGGTTATCGCAAGATGACCAGAAACCAGAGACAAGATGAAGGACACATCTGTCCCTGTCTCGCTAAAATCGGCCCTCTCACCAACCCATTTTTTTTTTTTTTTTTTTTTTGATTCGAGGATCAGTCTCGATTGGCGTCCAAGGTGGTAGGACGCCAATAAACAAAATTAAAATAAATTAATTAACTAAAACCAAAAAGATAATGTATTTGAGTGTTTAATTGAGCATGGCGGCTTCCCAGGACCCAATTCAACAATCGGTCGTCACTCTTCCCTCAGGTCCGAGGAAGCACGGTGGCGACCGCAACGAGCCTTCTCAGCAGCTATCTTGAGAGATCCCTCGTCCTTTTAAGGCCAAGGAGACACGCTCCCTGAGTGAAAGGCTACTACATCTTTTGCACTTAACAGAAAAAATTGTAAAGCTCCAAACAAGGATTTCCATCACTCAAAAAAATTTTTTTTATTTAATAAAAAAGTAAAACAAAATTGGATGATTAAATTTGCGCCACCAAAAAGGCATTGACCAATTTAAAGTGCTTGTAAAGAGCCAGTAAGTTAATTAAAAAAATAACAGTAAATAGGACAGCATCTAATCTTAAGTGAAAAATGTGTGAAAGGTTAGTTTTCTTTATTTATTCTAGTAATGTTCACAAAGGGTCTTATATTACTATTCATAATCCTGAAGCTCACCACCGACATAACACAGACCAAGTGCCCGCCATGCGCTCTTTTTATACTACATAGACAACGAACTGTGAAGAACCCTTCGTGCAGTCCCAGAAAAGACAAGTAGACGTCAGCCGCGCCAGAGTCGGGGTTAAACTGAACAGAATTGTGCTTCGCCATTTAAAATTACGGCTGTTGGTGGTAAAGGTGTATTACAAATGTAATAATTTTTTTTTCTTTTTGGTAAAATAAATGCGAATTTAAAATAAAAACTAAAATAAATGGCCAAGATATGAGCATGCCGGTAAACGCCAACACCATGGTGAACACCTTGCCACGCATGCTCGATAACGACTTTGTGTCCAATATTCACATAAAAATGACACCTCATTGACATCAATTGATTCTCTTGTTTTGCCAACAGAAGAGAATACGAAAGATATGGTACAAATGCCTGTTGAAATCAACGCTGTACACGCATAACAATGTTGATATCAACGTGGCGCTTTCTGAAAACTGCTGCGGCAATGTGGGAGTTTTTTAAGGATCGCCCGAAGAACCACCCATCGTCCTAACCCAACTCCCCTTTCCCAACCGCCATGCCATTACCTACCGTAGACTCTTACCTACATATGAGCAATCCAAAGCTCTTCCCCAATCATTTCTCACCTGAAAAATAAGCTCACAGCAATATCATTATCTTGCCACGGCATCAACCAATACATACCGACCAAACCACTTCGGTTCATCCCACATGAATCATTTAGGAACCTGATCAGTTCCCCTGGGCGGCAACATGTCAATCAAACATACACCACTCCTTCTAAACCAAACACACAGTCATCTCACTGTGTTTATGTTTTTCCTACCATCGGTTGGTCCATAGCCACCCTGGGTAAGTTGTACGCTTGCACATCTGCAAGTCAAATTTCCTATGATCGGTCGCCTAACCGACAACCGATCATCGAATAGGACACGACCATGATTGTTATTCAAACAATCATGCCAATGATCAGGTTCCACCGTATATTTCTCTAAAAGAAACATGCACCATCCAATCTGGTCCATTCCCATCGTGGGCGATGTTTCTGTCGACTTAACGTCAACAGAAAAATCTATATTTACGATGGCAATACGCCAGCCTCCGTACACGATCATATATTTGATCAGCTGCGTATTTGGATTTTCTTTTGTGCACCCTTCGCATCGTCGTCTGTCCTGGTTTCTAGCGCTTGGGTTTTCAACCAGACCTGTACGGTCACCAAGGGAATTCTTCCAACAAAACTCAAATCGATCGTTCATTAGTCGTCACCAAAGAAAAGATCGGATTTGCTCCTCACCATCGGTGGAAATCCACCCCCGGTTGTGATTGGTGGTAGGTTCCGAACAACGTCACCAGAGAGTCAGATTTCAATCCCCATAGCGGACGGTCGCGCCTTTTAACGTTAATTTTCACCCCTCGCCGCGTTACAAGGAGTCCGTTTTTAACCACGATCAAGATATACGAGTTCAGAGTGCGAGTTAACGCGTAGTGTTTTTAGTTATTGAGCCGATAAACCCGTTTGGTTTCTTTTTAAAGTGAAATTGGTACGATACTTTTGGCGATCCTAAAGGAGTTGCAGGCGTTCATGGCCAAAGGATTATGCGAACTTAGTTGTGAACAATCTCTGAGTTAGTAACGCTAGCATATATTAAGACTTCCTGGAGTTTTGTTGTGAACCACTTTTCTAAGCCAGTAAACACCCTATATTGTTAACTTCCAGTTCTATGCGCATGTGCCGATGCCATAAAATAAATAAAATATAGAACACTTAATCAAATAAATAACTTCCGTGACTTTTCATTTTGCTGTTTGCTTGGAGTTCGTTTTATTGGTGGACTATTGACAGTGAAACAAACGGTAAGTGTTGGGGGAGTTGAGAAGATCTAGTGCCCATGTCTGGTACATATGCACCATACCCCCACAGCAACAGCGTGCTTCCGTGGGACGGAACAACGCCGATGTGTTCTTGGTATCACAGCAGATCACCCTGCCACGGAACGAAGGCAAATAACTAGCCCAGCGTTCTTGAAATAAAAGCAGATCAGAAAACATAGTCCCCGATAAGTCGGTGGAAAAACATACCTTACCGATCATCTATTTCACCGAATCTAGGATCCACAAGATACTAAACGCGACTCCGTTTGTGAAGGTATAACGTTTGGGATAATAGTGAAGAACGTGTGATTCGAACTGACGCTATGACAGTTAGAATCACCAAAAATTGAACCTAAGCGTAACACATCAGGCTACTGGCCGTGTTTTGAATTCGATCTTTAAACTCAACTATATTCCACTGATGTGAATTGTTATGTTATCGCTATGGTATACGGCTCTGATGTATTTTCTTATTCGATTTTCGTTCGGTGTCCTTGACTATTTGCTTGTGTATTTGTGTGTGTATCTGTTAGAGACGCTACACTACTCCCTCCTCAGTAACTTCGTTACGATCAATTTCATGTGCGAACGACGGAGCGAACGGGAGAACGTCGGAGTAGGCGAGTGTGCCTGTGCTCTATTTGCTATGGGAAAGTGTATGCTGTGTGTACAGATCACGTCGTAGTCACCAATTTGGCGGTTGTTGTTGATTCAATTGTTCGTCGAATGTTGTCGTCGTTGTTGGCTGCGGTGTTCCGCTGAACACTGCTAACACAAGGAACACTATGGAGCGAAACAGCAAACAAAACTGAAACACGAAATGTTTTTAATAATATTGCTTTATTTCCTTCTTTTCTATACGCAAGAAGTTACTCCACTTACGCCCGTAGCGATTAATTAAAAACTATTTCCAATGTCACACACAGACTTTACAATTTCTTCGTCGCAAACTGACCGAGGATACTGTTTCGATGTGCATAGTTCTTCATCATATTTACACATAAACTTTAAGACTTAGATGTCACGAAACTACATTCGCGGGCCGTTCAAGAATTAACTTAAGGCGCGACGCGGATCGACTTCCTCGTCGAGTTCTCGAACTGTTCTCCTTGACTTTGCATGTCAAAAGGAGAATTTCCCATCGGATCTGAAAAAGGAGAAATCTTCCTCGTGATCATTATCATTACATTCGCTGCTGGTGGTCGGTATCTTTTTTTTTCTTTTCATTAAGGTTCGGATGCCGCCGCTTATTCTCCGATCTTTCGCTGGTTTTGTTTATCCAACACATCTGGCATGAAGAAAAGGGTCCCATGCAATTCTTTTGTTTGCCTTTCACTCATAAACATCTATCTGAGATAGTGTTTAGAGTTTATGGCTCTATGGCTGCTAATCAGTGGCGCAACGAATCGTTTGTTTGCGCAAGTGTGCCTTAGCATTAGATCATGCGAAGGGGTTTAGGTGCTAATTGGATTTAGCTATCCGAGAATATATCCCTTGTTCGGTTTACTTACCGACATGGTATTTCATGGAAACATCGTGCAGATGTTCGGAATTGAAGATTGTGCATTTCTGGACTTTTCAATTGTTTTTGAATATGATGGATGAAACGTTGAACTCGATATTGTAAGCTTTTGGAACGTTAAGTTCCTTGCTTTTTGGTATCGGGTTCAACATTGTTGCTTGTTACAGGAATGGCCATGACTCTTGGGACACGTGTCTGTGGGCACGTGTAATGCATAAAGGTAAGTATGTTCCTTGGCGGAAAGGACATCTCAACCTATAGTTGGTTGTGCGGTTCATAGAATCGCTACAAAGGTAACTAGCGAAATGCAAATATTAGACAGGCTCGTAATCAAGCCGAACAACTGATCTACATGGTTATGAAACCGATGAGAATTATAGTCAGGGAAAATCTGATCCCCATTTTTCTGAAGTACGGCGACTCGGCTAAACTGATTAAAGGCAACACCGAGGACAAAAAATGCATGGAAGACGGTATAGATGAAGTCCTTTCGTTACTGGCAGCGATTCTTAATTCCGTAGAGACCTGGACACGAAAGAACGTAAGAACGTCTTCGCAATAATGCAACAATCGAGCAAGCCACTCTGTTTCTGATGATGAATGCGTCCGAGTACAATAATTTTAAACTACTAGAACTTCTGTATAAACTTAAAGATGAAATAATTCATTAAGGGAGATAGATTCTTAAAATAACTTACTGTCGAACACATTGAAAGAGAGGACATTGTCCAAGCTACAAAAAAGCACATAGGGTCATGGGTGAATATAAGGATCCAACTGAATTTTAATTAAAAGTGTATGTAATCAACGAGACACCCTGTAACACCATCAACTTTATTACTCTGTGGGGTGGATGTGGATGCACCGGACATGGACGCTGATTTTCTCCTGTCTCCAACGAATACTGCGTTAACCCTTCACAACAATTACGAAAGAAATAAAATACACCCTGTAGTTTTTGTCCATTAACATTTTTTATTGCGGCAGCACTTGTTCACAACGCTTAATTCTAAATTATAGAAGGTAACATTGATTGTTCATTTCTCAGACACGGGTCCGGATCACAATGTGTTCACTAATTCTGGGTTACTGAAGGTAATTTAGACACTGTCATTAATTGTTTGTTCCTTGGAAGTTGATTACACTGTAGTCACTTGTTATGCTGACTGGAAGTCGAATAAAAGTTGCTTCCGATATTTAAACAATAAGTATTGAAATTAAAGGACACGTAAAACAAATTAATCGCGAAGACACAACGTGTATCGCAAACTAACAGAAATTACAGACAGTCGTATGACAAGAAATGATTCGTATGTAAACGCACTTCGATGTGTACCCGACGGGGGCTGAAATCTGACTCCGCTGGTGTCTGTTGTCACCAACATCCACCAGCTGTGATCGTGATGATTTCCGATCTAAGAGTAGCCAATCAGCGATCGAATCGGGATTAAATGGGGGGATTCTCCGTATGACCGTACGGTCAAGTGTAATGCTCTTTCGCTCGAAAGATCGACAACGAACGATCCTGCATTTGTTCAAACAAGGAACAAACATAAGGGCTGCGGCAATGTTGCTGTCGATCGTCGCGCTGGTCGCCTGATAACGAAATAGGTTTCTGCGTTCTAGGTAAAAAGAAACGCTATTTCGAAGGACGTACATTAGATGCGCTTTGTTTGGGTTAGTCGTATGATTCTGGTGCACGGTGGAGGAAAGTTATTTTATTGACATTAAGTCAACAGAAACCTCGCCGACGGTGGCAAAGGGTCAGGCTGGATGCCTGTACATGGATATGATGGTGAGGAATTTGCCTTGCAGATGTGCAAGCATACGTCTCACCCAGGGGCCGTTTACCAGCGGTTGGTAAGTAAGATAAACACAGTGAGGTACTGTGTGTTTAATTTGGTGTTCAGAAAGGGTCATCATAGGGCATGATCAGCAATCATATTCACGCCCAAATCCCATGATCGGTTGATGGCTGATAATAGGGGATTGGTCGCAACTGTTGCGAACCTAAGGGTATGAGAGCAATATTTACTTATGAAATGGTAGGAAGAATATCGGCTGCAGCTGTGTCAACAAGTACGCTGGCCAGCGTGTGTTTATCGGTTATAATTGCTGACGAGCTGAGCCGATAGGGGGTATGGAATGGTTCATATATTATGACTCAAAGAAATTTAATAATATGCATGCCAGGTTTACTTTCAGGTGGGAGATGATGAAGGGTAGCTTACGCTGCTCATTTGCAGGTAAGTAGAAAGACTTTGCATGATAAGTGGGAGACAGGTTAATTTGAAGGGAATGGGTGGTTCTTTGGGATGCCTTAAAGGACCCCCACAACTCTCAGCGAACTCTAAAATTGGAAATCAAATCGACTGGTTCAAGATAATTTAAGTGAACAAAATTCTGGTTAGGACTATTCGCATAGTGAGACTACGAGTATTATTCCATAAATCTGAATGTTGAAAACTGATTTGTAATTAGATATTGCAGAAAGGCGACGTCCTCGTAGTCACTAAAGGGTATTATTACGTTTTCCGAAGCTTCCGACCATTTGGACCAATTTAGACCCAATTTAGACCAATCAAACATATTTCGGCCCAAATAAAAAATTGGAAATTTTGGTAGTGGTTTGAACTTTTCGCTTATTTTAAATTGTTATTACCACTTGCTCAAAACTCCTTCCCTCTATTTTAACAGAGAGCTGAAAGTATTTCCCGAGTTCAATCATGTTGCCAGTAGAATGATAAAAAATGCCTAATTTTTGATTATGCTTACTTACGATTTACAGTAAACAAAGAGTGATGGTAATTTATCAAATCAATTTTAATAAACTGTCTTTTTAATCAGTTCTATTATTTACTGAAGTGTCGTTTGTCTTTAGCCTTCTATCAGGTGTTCCAATAGTTTCCAAAGTTCCAATATCATGGGATATACTTGCTTGACGAAAAGTGTTAATATGAACTCTACTGCAATTTTTACTAGATTAATTAAGATATCCGTCATTGGAGTCTCATCTGATGGAGTCATATCTGAGAAAAAAATTATAGAAATGTTTGAGTAAATTCTGAAAAGTATACATTGTACTGACAGTAAATATTTCGTGGACTCTATTTTATACCAAGCATTGTAGTTAACTTACCAGTGTCAGGAGAGTTATCCAGTAGCATAGCACCTAGAAGCATCATATAGTTAATAGTTGAATAAATAACAAAACGGAGTCAAGTCCCATACCATCCACACTACCATCCTTGATGTTGACACCTACATACATCACAATAAGGAGAAGAACTAAGTAACGCATCATAGAAAAATATTGTTTATCCAAATCAATTCGAAAAAAGGATCGCGCACAAATTGATTCAACTGTCTTCCTTGAACTTATATTTACTTTTAATAGACTCCCCATTTCGAACAGCCTATTTGTACTCTCATATTGAGATAAGTTCAATTAAAGTATGCAAATTGCATTGGAAACAAATACTTCATACTGCCGCACCGAATTCAGTTAAGAGGAATTGAAAATTTACTTGACATGCAAACTTTATTCCAGCACTTCTAACAGCAAAAAAATTATTAGCCGATAAGAGATTGTGTAACATCGAAACATTTTGATTCTTCGACCAAATTCAGTTGTAACATATTCAACTCAAATTTAACTAAGGAAACCGTTACTTTCGGCTAGAGTTGGTTTTACGATACAATATTTGGTGTCCTGCGCCAAAGAAAATCACACATCTGACTACGATCTGTCTCAAAAAGATGCCAGTGCCAAGAGATTTTTTTTCGAAATACTTCGTTTAGGAGAGAAGAACTTATACAATACCTTGCCCTGTGAGTGGGGCGTTAGAATATACTCACAACTAGACCGGCTTGTCGTAAGAGGCAACTGAAGGCCGAGTGGTAACTAGAGTCCCAACCCACTCTCGGCCGGTGAAATACCACCCCTTCAAGCTATAGGCTCCGTGAAATGGTCGGGAGAAATCCCTAACCATCTTTTGGAGCTTGGCTGATGGATCGGTTCGAGAAAAGGGTGGTTTAGATGGTAGTCGTGTAGTAGTTGTTGTTACTGCTGGCCTCACTCCCAGGTAGCGTGTCACCTTGTCCTGAAAAGGATGTCTCTTGAAGACAGCTCCTGGGGGGACCCGTTGCGGTTGCCGCCGTGCTTCCTCAAACCTTGAGGGAAGAGCAGCTACCGATCGTTCTTGGGACGTCGCGTCACTTTGAAATTGCGTCCCTGTGCCGTGGAACCAGGTGCCTTCTGGTGATGCCCTTAATCGATTGGACGCTGGTAGGGGTAAAATTAGTGTGCTTGCCACCACTCTACTCACTGGTTCCTTTTCTATGGACGGAAATCGTCTCTGGTTCAAAGCAGCCAATGTTTTGTGACGACGCACAAGTCCAAATTAATGAGGAAAATGCTTGGGTTTAAATATAATTTTATTGAATAACTTCTACTGGGGGCGATGCCTCCAAGGCGCTAGGAATATCCAGATACAGATGTATATACAATAAGAATATGAATTTAAATTTGTGAATGACTTAATACAGCCTCAATATCAGGATACGACTGCTCTGCTATCCCTGTAATACTGCCTTTTAGATATAAAAAAAACTGGGTTGGCGAGAGGGCAGACTTTAGCGAGACAAGGACAGATGTGTCCCTCATCTTGTCTCTGGCTTCTGGTCATCTTGCGATAACCAGAATCACCCACATCCGTGAGGATGTCGGGCTCGGTCTCGCGATATATGAAAAGAAAAGAAAAAAAGGGGGGGCGGGAGCGGTATCCAAGGATAGTCTGGACAGTGTTAGTCAAGGTGTTCTCTAACTACTTGGATGGAGGGATGGTGGGAAAGAAATCATACAAGACCGGTAGGTCTTGGGTGCGGTAGTAAACGCAGATCACGTCTTTGGCGTCTGATGATCTGCGCTTTGGTGGGTGTGTGTATGTTTGTCCCGTCTTGCACTGTGCGTCCGTGTGTGTGTGGTTTGTTAACAGTAGACCATATGGGATGGATCCAGGAATCCTCTATTATAGAGAAGAATGTTGTTGGGAAGGGTGCTTTCTTCAGTTTTGTGCTGAAGAAGAAATTGTGGTGGTCTGATCCGAAGAGATCGAGAGAGAGTAGGGTGTTGTAATCCAGCGCCGTGCTTCCTCGGTTGAGGGAAGAGCGTGGACCTTTTATTTTTATTCCATTTATTAAAACTCCTTCTTTTACTCTTCTTTTCGAATTGAATAATTTAACTTTATTCTTTTCTTTATTCACTATTCTTTATTTCGATTCTTCTCTATTTCTTCTATTCCTTTTCTCTCTGTAACTTTTTCAGAACTGTATATTCTTTTCTCTAATAACTTCTGTAATAACTTCTCTGTCTCTAATAACTTCTGTGAACTTATTTCTCAACTGTGTCTTAATCTCAACTGTACTAACTGAAATTCTCAACTCTATTTCTCAAACTGACTTTACAATGAATTTTTCTCTCTTCTTATAGTACATTGTGTTCTAATCTACTGTAAATTATAATTTGAACAAAAATCCATTTTATCAAAGTATCACTTAATCTACTGCGACTTTTAATTTTGAATAAACTTTGAACGAAAATCAAAGAGCTATGTTTCGAATGAAAAAAGGGGCATGTAGGTAGGGGAATAAAAAGAAGTCATTCGGTGCCAAGTCAGGACTATACGGCGGATGACCCATCAAATCGATGTTTTGGGTGCTCAAAAATGCAGTTGTCGCAGCCGATGTGTGAGAGCTCGCATTGCCGTGGTGAAGAGTGATCCGTCTTCGGCGGTTGGTTTTCCTGATTTCTTGGAAGACAACTGGCAAACGAATGGTTGTGTACCACTCAGAATTGACTGTTCTGCGTTGTTCTAGTGGTACGGTCGCGACATGTCCAGTTTTTCCGAAAAAACAGGCGACCATTTGCTTGGAAGTGCTTCGTGCGCGAACAACTTTTGTTGGATTTGGCTCATCTTGAAACACCCAGACAGTCGACTGCTGTTTACTTTCGGGCTCATACGCGTAAATCCACGATTCATCACCTGTCACGATGTCATAGACGTGTTTCGAGGCACCGCGACCGTATTTTTTGAGCATTTCTTTCGACCAATTGACATCAGCCTTTTTTTGGGCGATTGACAAATTGTGTGGGATCCAACACGAACAAATTTTTTTGACAGTCAAATGTTTATGCAATATTGAATGTATGCTGGTCCCACTAACGCCTAAGGTTGTTTCAATCTCACGATAGTTCACATGACGATCTTCCAATATCAGTTCGCGCACAGCATCAATGGTTTTCGGAACAACAACTGATTTTGGACGACCTTCACGAAATTTATCTTGGAGTGAACTACGACCACGATTGAATTCACCATACCATCGATAAACACTGGTCCTTCATGGAGCTTCATCGCCAAAAATTGAATTAAGTTCATCCATGCACTGTTGCTGAGTTAATCCACGCCGAAAGTTGTAAAAAATAATCGCACGAAAATGTTGACGATTTAATTCCATTTTTGGGCCGAGATGAATCTTTTAAGTTACTGTAAACAACACAAATAGCGCTCGTATGTCAAAACGTTCTGAGTGCGTATAACCTCAAAAATGTCCAACTTTACGACAGAGCTGTAAATTGCCGGATTGCAACACTAGGGTTGCCAAATCCCGAAACATAAGAGGCAACCCTCGTAGGTACTGTTTTGGATGAGTTAAGCCGGCTTTTCCATCGACCGTAGTACTGATACAGTTCGTCTAGATGACGGTTGAGTCGATTTGTTGCGAGTTTAGGGCTTTTGGATGACGTGTACACTAGGACATCATCCGCATAGCATATCTGGTTTACTCTTCCGTCCACAGGGCGAGGAAGACCGGAGGTGTAAATATTGAAGATGGGGCCTAGAATGAAGCCCTGTGGTACGCCTGCAGCGGTGTGAAAAGTTCGGGAAAGCTTTCCATTCACTCTAACTTGGAAGGTTCTGTTTCGAACGACTGGTAGATGATACTACATAGCGTTCTACTGAGGCCAGTATTCAGTAATTTAAAAACGAGACCTTCGATTCAAGTCGTGTCAAAAGGTTTTTCAATGTCCAGGCTCACCGCAACCGTGGATTCCTTATTAAAGAGCCGCACACAGACGTGGTTTTGAAATATGTTGAGAGCCACAGTGGTGCTGTGCGCTCTTCGAAATCCAAATTGGAAATCAGGTATTAGGTTCCTGGCACTGATAAAGTTATTTAGTTTCTCGTATATGAATTTTTCATATATTTTGCTGATGCAAGTGAGAAGCGAGATAGGGCGAAAGCTTGACGGGTGATACGTTGGTTTCCCAACTTTTGCTATTGGACAAATAATAGCGTGCCTCCAAGCCTGGGGAATGTTGTAAGCATGGTTGAACAGACTGGAGAGCTTTATAAAAAATTACGCAGAAACCCTTCGCAACGAGTGGTATGACATGTTGTCGATACCGGGTGACTGCTTAAGGTTTCGAGATTTAACCAGGCTCTGTACGGTATTTGGTACGATGAAACCGTGACCATTATCACGTGTGTCATCGAAGTATGCACTGTTAGTTGGGTTAAAGACAACAATTGGCTCCTTGAAGTCGTCCAATTTACTGTGGACCTCTGAACTAATGATCGCATTAGTATCCGGGTCGCCATCTTGGAGAGTAAGTTTGTGATTTTATTTTCGAAGGTCTCTCCGATATTTGTTTTATTGGTGTCATTATTAACAGCAACACCATTGTGTATGATTGGCCCAGTGATACGAGAAGTACCTTTTAGATATCATTTTACTGTTCCTCTACAAAGAGAAACAAATCGAGATTTGTATCTCAAAAATACACAATTTCATACCAAAATCCCGATTTTGGTATCCTGAGTGAAATGCTCAGTGTTTATTTAAGATAAGGATGCAGTTTCCTGAATTCTTATGGAACTATTGTGCATATGTAAAGGAATTCGGGTTTTTGTTTGTTCAATTTGATAGATTTTACCAGATTGAGATAACGTATCTCTGGTTCTTGAATTTAGATGATGCCGTGGGGCAAATGCAAAACGATATATGAATATTTGATTCGTTTATTGTGAATTTTGATTTTAATTTGGTTTTTAGATTAAATTATGCCGTCGGGGCAAATGTTAAGCGATAAGCGGATGTTTGATTCGTTTATTGCGAATTTCAGATCTAGTTTAGTTCTTTTACGGTTTTGATTAGGTTTTAGCTTTTACTGTAGTATTGCTGGGATTTGGATGTAGGAATGGGGGAAAAGGGTGGTAGGGCTGTTTAGAGCACTACAGTCGGTCCCACGGCGAGATACCACCCCGTCGCGCTGTACATCCGCGATGTCGTCGGGAGAAATCTTCAACTATTTTTCGGATGTATGGCTGATGGCACGGACTGGCAGGGAGATAAGTCATAATGGAACTATAGCGTTTCAAATAATAGTGAAGAAGAACGTGTGATTCGAACTGACGCTATGACAGTTTGAATCACCAAAAATTGAACCTAAGCGTTACCCATCAGGCTACTGGCCATGTTTAGAATTTGATTTTTAAACTCGACTATACTCCGCTGATGTAAATTGTTTTATTATCGCTATGGTATACGGCTCTGATGTATTTTCTTATTCGATTTTCGTTCGATGTTCTTTACTATTTTGCTTGTGAATTGTGTGTGTATCTGTTAGAGATGCCACACCACTCCCTCCTCAGTATCTGCGTTACGATCAGCTTCGCTGCGTACGACGGAGAGAACGAGAGAACGTCGGAGCAGACGAGTGTGTCGGTGCTCTATGCGGAAGTCATGATCGTGTGTGAATTTCTGTTTACTACGGGAAATGTGTGCTGTATGTACAGATCACGTCGGGGTCACCAATTATAGCGTTTGAAATAATAGTGAAAAAGAATGTGTGATTGGAATAGACGCTATGACAGTTTGAATCACCAAAAATTGAAATTAAGCGTTACCCATCAGGCTACTGGCCGTGTTTTGAATTTGATTTTTAAACTCGACTATACTCCACTGATATGAATTGTTATGGTATCGCTATGGTATACGGCTCTGATGTATTTTCTTATTCGATTTTCGTTCGGTGTTCTTCACTATTTTGCTTGTGAATTGTGTGTGTATCTGTTAGAACGCCACAGTACCTTCTGAGATAAAAAATTCTGGAGGTAAACTAGTTTCCCATTCGGATCTCCGGGAGACTATGTCGGGGGGAACATCATGCAGATATCATGATAAATAATGGAACTTTGAGAGGTTCGTCATCGCATAACCGGGCTCGCTCCCGAGGCTCGGCCCACGCTCGACTGGTAACGGCATTTTGTAGAATCAGGGACATCGTTTTCACGATGTAAACATCGTCCACCAAAATTTGCAAACAGCGAAACAGCCCTAACTGAGGCCCAGGTCGATTCGTCAACTGATTCGACATATTTCGTTGCTCAGGATACGACTTACATTCGAGATTCCGTTTTAAGGGCGGAGTCTGTGTCTTCGCGCGGTCCGACTGGATTCGCAATGGATGGAGGTGTTAGAACCCAATAACTTGGCATCATATGGTTGAGGGTCGTGCCGGGAAATTCTGTTAAATTTCTCTGTTGTGCTTAGCGCTCCCCGAATGACAATCGACCTGCGACAATTTTGGAGCATCTTTCCCGTACCTTCGACTGGACGCAAATCAACCACCCCTTATCTTGCTTGGCGATTTTAATGTACACAATTCCGGGTGGTTGGTAAATTTTTACAGAACTGACGAGGTTGGGGGGCTGGAAGAGATGTTCGCTGTTAGCCACAACGTGACTCAACTTGTGGAGGAACCTACGCTAGTGCCGGATGCCCGACGTGATTATGCGAACACCCTGGATATGTTAGTGAAATCCGAGCGATAATATATGTCACAGTTGAAAACAAAGGACGAACCGGAGGGAAACGGTCAATTCACGATACAGTTGAACGTTACGGGAAACCAACGGAGCGACAGAAACTTCGCATCACAACCGAAAACACAAACGGATATGTGGAAAGGAAGTATTGTGCCGAACACGGACACTCCGTTCATCTTCTTCCTCCACCATAATAAAGTAAAAGACCGAACCAAAAGAAAGATACGCCGCCACGTTTGTCCACAACCGGGAGTAAAGGAAAACACTGTCCACCAGATAGAAATTAAAACACAAGTTGTTCTGTTGTTCGTAATTAATTTTTATTTTATTTCACTTTCGTTATTATCTTTACAATTGTGAAGGATAATTCGTAATTTTCCGATTGAAGTCGTAATTTAATCCAATTAGACACTGAAATCACGCGTACAGGTCCGCTGTAACGAAGCAACGACTTGTATATCAAAAGTTCACTCACGCGACTCGCGGTTGACCCCGTGTGCGCCGGGGAGCGGAAGCGGCTCGACCGTGGTACTCGGCGGATGTAATTCGACTCAACGATAAACGACTCGGTACTGGGTTGAGTTTGTGGTGTGGTGGTAGATATCCTCTCCACTAAGGATATGTTTTTACTTACCACCAGAGAAACGAAAAGTCTCTCTTGGTGGAATAGAAAACCAGTTGTCGTAATGAAGATCATGGTGGTATGTGTGTGATCGTTTAGATCTGTGTTGTTTACTCATGCGCAAAGGCAATGACAAAACAAAGCAGGCAGGTGGCAAGGACAAAGGGATCGAGAAGATCGTTGTCTATGAAGTGCATCGCGTCTAAATAAATAGACGACGATGTATCGAAGAAATGTGGTAAAAGAAAAGATGAGACGAGGACATCATAAAAGTCTTAGATGAGTGATGCCCTTGTGTAAATATACGAATAGACATTGGGGTAGGTGCTAATGCATACTTTCATACTTTATACAATGAAAATTATATGTTGTGTCTTGGGTCGGTGGCTGAAACGGATTTGCTTGCATTTGTATATTCTGGATAATTCGTTTGGTGGCTAAGCACGAAGTTGTGATTGTTTGTTCGTTGGAAAACAAATCATGGGTGAACCTATTGCAGCTGGGTAAATAGCCGTGTTGCTATTATGCTGGTGATGCTAAAGCAATTTAGATATACGATGGGTGGTGGTGTACCGTATCTTGCTGAACGAAATGGGATCGAATTTTTATGCATGTTTACATGCGAAGGAATTCGGTTTATGACACTAGACGCTAGTGTTTGCTTTTGTCCCTTGGACAAAAGGCAGCCGAGGCCGTGGAATTGTCAGGGACATGCGGTGTGCACGTGGACAGCGGAATTGCTTGGTATACCAGAGTGCCGGGTGGTTTAGGGATTCAGATTAGTGGTGGAAGAACTCTTATAGGGAATTTGTATGGGAAGAGATGCATGAAAGGTAAGGATTCTTTACAGGGACTTTTAGATTATAAATTGCTCTATTTAATGCGTGAAGCATTTAAGGTGAAAATGTGATTGCATTACCGAACTTAAGGAAGTTGGGTAGCAGTTATGGGGGTTTTTCAGGTAAGTGAGCCGTGGAGATTGGCGGAACCGCCACAGATATATTTTATGTAATTGATTTATTTTATTACAGCGTTAACTTTATTTTGGAGGATCCTCTCCATGCACACGCTACTCACTGAGTCTTAATTCTAAAAACCGCGACTATACAATGCAAACACAACTATTCTACTTCCGCAAGGCAACTTCCTGTTCACTTTACAACTTCGACTCTGTATCTTTTTTCTTATCCTTTATCAAAGTCTGGACGCATCGCCCCTTATCACAGATCCTTTTTGAAGTTTGATTGTTTTATCCAAGTGGCTAATGCAAACAAGACTTTGCATGCACTTCAGATAGGGACAAAGACCGTGGGAATTAGATTGGAATCTGGATCTATTTGAATATCATAAAACATCTGCTTACAATGGATATGGAGGTACGCATTATGACGTTTAGTTTGCCTGAATTTTGTGTGTGCATGATAAACGAATACTTGCCTCGTTTACCGTGTAGTTATTTTAGACTTTGGACTCTAGGAATTGAAAATTGCACATACAATGCATATGAAGATATATGCTGTGCTCTTTGAATTTTAAGGAATTGAATTCACTGTTCGACAATTTAAAGTTTGGTTCAATTTGCTTGACATTGAATTCAATGTTGATTTGGCGATATGAATGGATGATAATTTTATTAGTGGGTAATGTGTATGTGCAAGGGAAATGGCAGAGCTACTTGGAGCATTACACGCGTGCAACCAGGCGATTGATATCGCGAAGAAGGCCTATAACGACAGAGTGGCCAGAAAAGTCCTTCAGTGGCCGACTGGTTGGCCTTTCTTCTGGTCAATGACAAGAGATGTCAGCAGTAACTTCGCCTCCTCCTCTTTTCCTCCGTTGGTGACGGGCACCCGGACACTTGCCACAAATTCAAAAGATAAAGCTGTGGCCGCGAATTTATTTTCCGCGAATTCAAACCTCGATGCCGGTTTTTGGAGCCACCTGTGATCGCGCCAGTACAGTCTTCGATGCGGGATGGGAGATTTCGCATGCGTACTAATCGTTCATATAGACTTTCCCAGCAGCTTTGCTACTGGACGAGGAGCTTCCTCGAGAATCAATCGATCCGGGTTGTTATGTGCGGCGAGTGTTCGGGTCTGTATCCTGTTAATCCCGGGGTGCCTGAAGGTTCTGTTTTGACTCCAATCTTGTTTTTGCTTCACATAAATGATTTGTTGAAGTCAACTGGTAACAAAGTGTTCAGTTTTGCGGATGATAGTACGGTTGTTTCCTCTTTATCGAGTGATCAGCCGATTGGTTCATTAACGTCGCACTTTAATGCAACGAAGACACCGTATACAACATTCACAAAGAAAAGTGGATCATCGATTTCACAGCTGGTGATGAATGGCCTGCCCCTCGAATCTGGGGAAGGCTTGAAGTTACTCAGCGTCACGGTCTGTAGGAATGTATCGTGGCATAAACGTGTCGAACATCGCCAGATCACCCTCTGGAAAACTAAGTTATCTTCTTGGGGCCAAGAAATATTTTACTCCGGTCCGACTTCTTCTTCTGTATAAATCTCAAATTAGACCGGAGACTAAGGTGTTGGTATGAGTGCGGGTTGTAAGAGTGTAGTCGGTGAATAGGGCGAGGTCCGGAGAGGTAAGAGAAGAGACGAAATTTAAGAGCGGGAGAGGTGAGATTGAAATCAAAGAAGGTGCGGTGAAACCTTACCCACTGCAGTATATGTGAAATGGGTTTGTTACAGCCGTAAGAAGTGTGATGGGCCGGCAGGAATTTCGTCTCTTTTTGTATGTGTTAGTCTGAACTTTACACAATGTCACGTATGCGCACCACGTTGGAGACGAAGACCGCAAAACTTATAAGTGTCTTGTCGTTACCAAGTTATAATGATATCGAACTCACAAGAAAAGAATGCCTGAATGGCTGAGAATTAAAAAAAAAATCAACTACAAATATTGGTGTAAGAGGCATGGTGCAGAGAACCTCATTGACGAACTAAGTACCTATTACGGATTATTTATTAGACGAAATACTAACTCAGTAGAGAAAATGCGCAAAGAAATATAGTCCACTCTTTACCACAAACTTTCAACGGATAACAAGCCTCATGAAAATTGCCCCGCAGGTATTCTTTGATATTGGTGCCCCTTGTATCTTTTATCTGGCTATCAGTATTATAGTGTTTAGTACCATCAAGCCTGTGTATGAAGATCTCTCTAGGAACGATTTATTCTCCTGATGCCTTGGAGGTTATACTCAAAATACAAATAAAAGTTTCAATTCCGTTGTTTGGTCTATAGCGCCTAAAACAATATCAACTGGCAAAATCATACCGGACGTAGCAATTAATCTAGCTGTGATAACATACAACGATGGTTTTCACGGACTACTGTCTGTAATGAAAGTTTTATGGTTAAAAATCAGGTATTAGAGCTAGAATTGCTGTTTAGAAATCGATGACCAGCGAGTTATAGCCGCTAACCGCTCGGTATCGCCAAATCGAAAAGACGCTCATAAGCAAACAACATCGCTTAGAAAAGAACCACAAGAGGAAAATATAAAAAAGCTGTTGGGTGGCGGTGGGGGGGGGGGGGGGGGGGGGGGGTAAAAATATTGACAAGCGCGTATTTCATAAATGTCTTTCCGACAAGAGTGGAGGATTTAAGGCATATTGGGCACAATGGAATTCCTTGCTGGTGGAAGATGGAATTCTAAAGCGTAAATGGGAAGCCGCGGAAGGAAAATCCCATCGAATGCAGATTCTAGTCCCACCATCAAAAGTGAAGGATGTACTAACAGAAATGCACGGCGGGGTCTCCGGTGGACATCTGGGAGTTAATAAGACACTTTCAAAATTACGATATCGATTCTACTTGCTTCACATAAGAGATGACGTCGAGTCTTGGTGTAGAAAATGTACGACTTGCACTGCGACCAAAGGACCAACAGCAAAACCAAGGAGCGCTATGAAGCAGTACAACGTGGGTGCCCCTTTCGAGCGAATTGCGATGATATCTCACGACTATTTCCCAAAACCAACGACAACAACAAATACGTGTTGGTCATCGTGGATTACTTCAGCAAGTAGGTGGAAGTCCTTCCAATCCCAAACGAAGAAGCATCAACCGTCATTGAGCAGCTTATCAATAATTGGATCAGCAGATATGGAGTTCCATGTGAGCTTCATTCAGATCAAGGCCGAAACTTCGAATCACAGATATTTTAAGGCATCTGTGCGGCACTGGGCGTAAGGAAAACCCGGACCACACCCTTACATCCGCAGTCAGACGGAATGGTCGAAAGGTTCAACCGAACAATGAAAGAGTATTTATCGAAGGTCGTTAGTGATCACCAACGAGATTGGGACAAATATGTACAAACCTTTCTCATGAGTTATAGACAGACGACATAGATAATACTGAAGACTACGTAGCCGAATGGAGAAATCGCCTCGGTGAGATTCATCATTTGGTTCGAAGGCAAATCAGGGTATCAAGTGACAGGATGAAAACAAGGCACGACGTTCGAGCCAACGCATCCGGGTTTAATGCAGGCGATAACGTGTGGCTTTATAACCCTCATCGGCAAAAAGGAAGGTCTCCGAAGTTGCAGCAACATTGGGAAGGACCGTATAAGGTTCTCACAAGAATTAACGACGTTGTCTATAGGAGACAGCCAAGACCGAACGCCAAGATGGAAGTGGTGTATCGTGGCCGACTGGCGACTTTTTGTTAACCCAGAAGACCAGTGAACTTAGTTCGGGACGTACTAATCTAGGCGGAGGGTAGTGTGACGCATATGACTATCAGTACTAGAATATTCTAGAAAGTCCGAAACAAGGTACTAGAATATTCTAGAAAGTACTGGGGAACTGGAGAGTATGAGCAGTATAAAATTCGAGGCTATGGAACGGACGGAACCGAAACGCCGAATCAGAATGAGGAAACGGTATAAATACGCCGAACGGAGATCAGGAAGATAAGTAAGAAGTAGGAAGTAAGAAGTAAGAAGTAAGAAGTAACACGTAAGAAGTAAGCAGTCAAAGACGCGATAAGTAAGGAAGCGATAAGTCAAGAAATCGTTAAGTGTACGGTAAAAGTAGCGGTTGTTATTAACAGTTAGTCTGTTAGTGTGTTACGTTAATTCAAAATCGATTTAACGGCTCTTATTTTTAAAAAATAATTAATCCAGCGAACCCTAAGCTCGCAACAATATTTTAGAATGGTCTAATTATTCAGGTGCCAAACTGTCAATTGAAAAATGTAAATTACTTCATGTGTGCCGCCGACGACTTTGCCCCCAAATGCGCCTCAACATCCAAGAAGCCGTAATAATCGCCACCAAGCACAGGGAAAAATATCTCATCTGCACAGACAGCTTGTCAGTACTCAATTCAATAAGAAACACCAACTATACTGACGATATCATTTCCAGTATTCGAAACAATATCATCAAATATTATAATAAAAAAAAACGAATGTGGATTCCCAGCCATGTTTCCATCAGCGGTAATGAAAATCCCTACTACGAGGGTTGCCTCTTATGTTTCGGGATTTGGCAACCCTAGCGTTGCAATCCGGCAATCGACAGCTCTGTTGTAAAGTTGGACATTTTTGAGGTTATACGCTCTCAGAACGTTTTGACATACGAGCGCTATTTGTGTTGTTTACAGTAACTTAAAAGATTCATCTCGGCCCAAAAATGGAATTAAATCGTCAACATTTTCGTGCGATTATTTTTTACAACTTTCGGCGTGGATTAACTCAGCAATAGTGCATGGATGAACTTAATTCAATTTTTGGCGATGAAGCTCCATCAAGGACCAGTGTTTATCGATGGTATGGTGAATTCAATCGTGGTCGTAGTTCACTCCAAGATGAATTTCGTGAAGGTCGTCCAAAATCAGTTGCTGTTCCGAAAACCATTGATGCTGTGCGCGAACTGATATTGGAAGATCGTCATGTGACCTATCGTGAGATTGAGACAACCTTAGGCGTTAGTGGGACTGTGGGGTGTTTTACCTTACGTCTGCACGGACGTGGGTTCGTAGAAACACCCACGGATTGCTCACTGGTAATTGTCCACCGACCGAGCAGTGGCAAAACTTAAAAACGAAGATCGATGCGATACACTGAAATCCCCAGCGGAAAATAAACACACGGTAGTTTTTAGTTAGGCTATTACACCTCTTTATTTATGAGCGATAGTTCGTTTGGGACTACAAATGAATTTTTTTACATTTTTCAAACACTTAAAATCACTATAACGATCTTTACTATTGGCATTTAAGTTATTAAGGCCGACTTTCACAAAGAGTTATTATGGATAAACGACTATCACATCGACAAGAAAACCTCCGACTCGTATAAAGCCTCTAAACGGCAACTAACTACAAAAACTCCATCCACGACAAGCGACTCGACGGAAAACGGTTGTAAATGATAAGGTGACCGGTAGCGTGTGTAAGTACTCCTCTGGCAATGAAATTTGACTGGTTATTGGATGTCTCTTTACAGACATCCAACGAAAACGAACCTAAAGGATTCGCCGCCAATGGCGAAGGTCCAAACAAAAGGAAACAGGGAAAAACTCATGTAGCAGATCGAATCCGCTGCTACATGTTTGGGCAAGATAAACTGCCGCCATACGCATGGGATAGATTCTTTGATTGACGTGAGTCAATAAAACCCTTGCCGAAGGCAGGAATCTATTTTGGAAAAATGAATCAAACATTGGGTATGGCCGTTGTTAGATCATCTAAAATAAACAAATTTCGGTTGTATGATTCGATGCATGTTATCTTAGGGATATGTTAATCCCGTTGAAGGTACTGTCAGGCGAAAGTATCCGCTTGAGTGTTTACTTTGTGTAAACTAAAATTGGTGGCCATGACCGATGCTGGTGATCGTTCCAAGAAACGGCAACGGATCATAAAATCGCTCATGCTGAGATCCAAGCAAATATGCGCGCCTGAAAGGCCAATGTTTAATTTGATCTTCTCTACTTTAGGAAAGATAGATCGTAGACATGCCGTTGGAAATCTGGCTTGCAGATGTGCAAGCAACCCGAAATAATGCTAGGTCAATGAATGGGTACGAAGATAACACACGGAAAGATCAGCGTGTGTTGGTGGATATGTGCCATCCATTGTTCGGTCGCGGAAGCTCGGTTGATGAATTGATGTCATGGCAAGATGATAATCTTGCCATGAATTATGCTTTCAGGAATGACCGTGGGGAAGAGGTTTGGAAAAGCCCCCAAAAAAGGTAAGCTGCCTAATATATATTTATGTCGGTTATCCTTGGGGATAACCGAATTAATTCCAGCGAATTGGTTGGCGGTTAATGCCGTAGCAAGGTTGTATAATCTTGCTGAAGATTCGACTTCAAGGTAAGTCGCATTGGTGGAAATGGTGGGGATCGAGCGATGCATGGCCCTTCGGGCCCTGAAAAGCCCAACAGGACCAGCATACATTCAATATTGCATAAACATTTGACTGTCAAAAAAATTTGTTCGCGTTGGATTCCACACAATTTGTCAATCGCCAAAAAAAGGCTCGTGTCAATTGGTCGAAAGAAATGCTCAATAAATACGGTCGCGGTGCTCAAAAACAAACTGAGAGGTCAACGTTTTTCGACACCTGAAGAAGCGGTTGCTGCATTCAGAATGCATGTGTTGGAGATACCTCAATCAGAGTGACAAAAGTGCTTCGACAATTGGTTCAAACGCATGCAAAAGTGTATAGATCTTCATGGGGAATATTTTGAAAAACAAAGTGATTTTCGATGATCAATATTTGTTTTTGTTCTCTAATCCCGAAATATAAAAGGCAACCCTCGTATGCAGCGAACTCAGCTAGATGAGCTCCAGTTCATAAATTTAACATTAATGCAAGAGCCGATCTACTAGCAACCATCCAAAATAAACTAAAAACTACAATTCGAATAAAGTGGGATACGTATCACCCCAACTATAACAACGTTAACTCATTCAAATATCACCCCCTCTATCCAACGAATTTAAGTAAATCTAAAATCACAAACTTCGTGAGAGTGGGATTAGGTCATACGTCCGCTACGCATCTTTACCTGTTCAACGTTGACACGCCCCCAATCTGCCGAAAATGCGACACAACACTTACAGTCATTCATATATTAAAAGACTGTCCTCACCAGAAACTTCTAAGAGATATTTATAAAATTCTCCAAAATTCTACCCCCGACACCATAGAAAATATAGATAAGTTTATAAAAATTCTAAAAATCAAATTATAATTTAAAAGTACAGATGTACTTGTTACATATGTTAATTTATTGATATATAATTTTGAATTACTTGTTAATAAAAACTAAATAAATAGAAATAAATATTATATATTACATTTTCTTCCCAAGGTTACACAATCGTATATCGTATTAACTTATCTGCTAGTCGTGGAGCTGGAATAGATTTGCGTGTCAAATAAATTTCTAATTCCTGGTAACTGATTTTGGTGTGGCAGTATGAAATATTTGTTGCTAATGCAAATTTCATACTTTAATTGAATTTATCTCAATACGAAAGTACAAATAGGCTGCTAGAGACGGAGACGTCTATTAGAAGTTAAAATCAGTTCAAGGGAGACTGGTGAAACGATTTGTGGGGAACATTTTTTGGAATTGATTGGGTTAAACAATTTTTTTTATAATGCGCTGGTTAATTTGTCTGCTTGTTTTGATTTATATAGGTATCAATATTAAGGATCGAAGTGTGGATGGTATGAGACTTGATTCCTTTTGTTTTTAATTATTCAATTACTAACTATACGATATCTCTAGGTGCGATGCTAATGGATGATCGAAATACCGGTAACTGACAGAATTGATACATAAAAATTCTTATTAAATGTTCAATAGTTAATATTGAAAATAGTAGCCAATCATCATTTATTTTCATTATTTGTTAGAACAGCAATCATAAATGATTTACTTACCGGAATTTGCTCAAATATTTACTTGTGCTTTTTTCAGATTCGCCAAATGGCACTCCAGTTATGGATACCAATTTCTTAATTAATCTAGTAAAAATTCTCGTAGAGATTACATTAACAGTTCTCTTTCCCAATTTAAACCACATTTTAACTGAACTTTGGAAAATATTGGAAAATCTGTTGCAGCACTAAAGACGACAAACGTCACTTTAGTATATAATATATCTGATGTAAAATAAAATCTTTTAAAAGTATGCAACTAGTAAATTACAATCGCTCTCAGTTTACTGTAATGATTAATCAAAAATTGGGCATTAATTCTACTAACATGATAACATGTGTCAAATGCTTTCATACTTTTGAACTGCTGGTAATAATAGCTGAAATTAAAGAAAATCTTTCAAGCAGGTTCATCGTCTTTCACCAAACATTCGAATCTTTTATTCTGCCCGAAATGTGTGTGATAGCTCTACATTTTGTTAAAAAAAAATCGTCATTCAGATTCTGTGGGCCGCGAGAGTCATAATATATCCCTTGGCGACTACTTTTTGCAAAATGCTCAAAATATAGATCAAGCCTTTTTTGGGCAAAGTTATATTTATTCCTCAACCAGCTTTTGCTATTGGGCAGACAACAGCATGCTTCCAAGCTTGGGATTGTACCCCAGGTTGTAGGCATGGTTGAGCAGCATGGAGAGTTTTATAAAGAATAAAGCAGAAAGGCTTCGCCACGAGTGGTAGGACATGTTATCGATACCTGGGGACTTCTTGGGGTTTCAAAATTTAACTAGGTTCTGTAGGGTATTTGGCGTGACGAAGCCGTGACTATTATCACGTATGTCGTCGAAGTATGCACCGTTAGCTGAGTTAAAGACAACTATTGGCTCTGTTATAGGGCTCCTCGATAGTATAGTGGTTAGTACACCCGCCTGTCACCCGGGAGACCGGGGTTCGATTCCCCGTCGGGGAGCCCCTGGCGCAAGACTAATGACCTTGCCCAGACAAAATAAATCATTATGGAAAATTTAACAAGCCTCAGGACTTGCTAAATAAGGCCAAGACCGGTTCCCGGTTGTAGTGCCGATGATGATGATGATTGGCTCTGTTATATAAAACTTTTACACCACCCACTTTGCACATCACACACACTTTACACCCCACTTGACATAAAACACTCTTTTGTCTTTTATAATTAAAACTAATCTTTAATGTCATGATATTTAACACGACACACTTATTACACATTTGAACAAAAACACTCTTTGTTTTATTTTTATTAATTGTTTAATTAAAACTAAATTTTATTTAAAAATTTCACTTGGATTTTCTCGCTAAAACGCTCTTCACAGTATCTGAACAAATTGTACTTTTAACACCACTTGAAGACCATCTCGATCAAAAGACCCGAACAAACCAACTCCTCAACTCACCGTCCCAGTCGAATGTCAAAAACTAACTCCCTCTTTGACCGCCTCGGCTAACATCTCGAAAACCATGCGTCTCTATTTTTTTTTTTTCATTTTTATTTTTCCATTGGATGGGAATCTTTTGTTTCCGCCTGCAGATAAAAGGATATCTCCTTTTCCCGCCTGTTGTTTTCTTTAGCCGAATGGGCAAGGATCTCTTGTGTGGGAAATCGATACAAAGGAAAGATCAAATAGAGAATTGTGCCAATGTACATTTATGATTCTCTATGTTATTTATTTTAGCCGAATGGGCAAGGATCTCGTCTGTGGGAAATCGATAGGAAACACAAAGAAAAATCAATAGCGTCTAGGCGAACGTGCAGTTCGTTTTATTGCCTGTTGTTTGTTTTAACTTGGTTTGGTTAAAACGGGAACAGACGCTGGTTGTGTTAATGGTTTTAGGTAACCATTTTTCTAAGGGATCATAAAATTGCTGACGTGCATTTTATGATTCTCAACGATTTCGTTTGAAGAAAGGCATCTGCTCCGCACATTTGGCTCTTAGGGGATTTTTGTAATGGGCCTTTGGTTCGATTATCCTGTCTAAGTTTTTTTTTTAATGTGAGCAAATTGAACGTTTAGTTCGATTTGTTTGGTATCAATTTATGTGGGCCCATTTGATGTATGGGGTAATGCTCTGGCTTGGGTAGTGTCTCATCCTCTAAGTGGATGTTTTTAGGATGTATCGCCATTAGTGGTGGAGACTGGCTCCAAAGGGGTAAGTTTTGTGGGGTGGGTGGTTGCGGCCGTAACAGCTCGTTAAAGTTGTCGAATTTATTGTGAACCTTTGAAGCGGGTCGCTTAAGGGCTTGAATATGTTTTTGGGGGGGGGGGGGGGGGGGGGGGGGGGGGGCTTTTATACTTTTTGTTTGTCGGCCTTTAAGCATGTCAGCGAATGTAAATCCATTTTGGATGAAATTTTGTGTGGCCTGTTTTCCGAAGTCTTACAAGGCTGTTTGTTTAGCTCGAGTCTCCTTGGATCTTTGAATTTCTTTTTATTAGGTGTACAACTTTGCTTCCGCCGTTTTGCAATACATGGCTGTAGCGGTAAGTGGTAGTTGAAATAAATAGATCATAGATGTAATACAATAAGCTTAGGTATTTGTAAACATAACGCCATCGAAATATTAGTCGATTTGTGTCTGCATCATAAAGTTATCCTCGATTAAACATGTCAGCTTACGAGCCAAATTCTCGTCATTTGCGGGAGGTTTTAATTTTCTGCTTTAATATGAAGAAATCTGCGGCTGAGGCCCATCGAATGCTCTCAAATACCTATGGTGAGGCCGCTATTAGTAAAAGAACGTGCCGAGAGTGGCTTCAATGCTTCAAGAACGGCGATTTTAACATCGAAGACCAGCATGGCGGTGGAAGAGAGAAGGTTTTGGAAGATGCAGAATCGGAGGCATTAATTGATCAAGACTCGTGTCAAACGCAACAAGAATTGGCAGGATCATTGGGGGTGACGCAACAAGCCATTTCAAAATGCCTGAAAGTCATGGGAATGATTCAGAAACAAGGAAATTGGGTGCTGTACGAGTTGAAGCCGAGAGATGTTGAACGGCGTTTGTGTGTTTGTGAACAGCTGCTTGCAAGGCAAAGACGGAAGGGCTTTCTGTATCGCATTGTGACTGGGGGCGAAAAATGGGTTCATTACGATAATCCCAAGCGCAGAAAATCATGGAGATATCCCGGCCATGCTTCCACATCGACGGCCAAACCGAATATCCACGGTTCCAAGGTCATGCTCAGCATTTGGTGGGACCGGCTCGGCGTAGTGTATTATGAGTTGTTAAAACCGACTGAAACAATCACAGGCGATCGTTATCGAACGCAATTAATGCGTTTGAGCCGAGCCTTGAAAGGCAAACGGCCGCAATACAACGAGAGACATGATAAAGTGATTTTACACCATGACAATGCTCGACTCCATGTTGCGAAAGTGGTCAAGACATACTTGGAAACTTTGAAATGGGAAGTCCTACCCCACCCGCTGTATTCTACAGACGTTGTTCCCTCGGACTATCACTTATTTCGATCAATGGCACACGGCCTGGCTGACCAGCACTTCCGGTCTTATGAAGAAGTAAAAAATTGGATCGATTCGTGGATCGATTCAAAAGATGACCAGTTTTTTCAACGCGGGATTCGGGTGCTGCCCGAAAGATGGGAGAAAGTAGTGGCCAGTACAATATGGACAATAGTTTGAATCATAAATGTGTAACCAGTTTTTTTTACAATAAAGGCTCGAATTTCGAAATAGGACATTACCTGTAACTGGCCGGATGTCCTTTCTTTCCGCAGTTGCAGCAAGTTGGCAGTGTTATTTCATGCTGCACATTTGGGATCGTATATGGCTGGCGGTAGTTCGCACTTGCCAATGTCGTGGGATTGTCCGTAACGAACGCAACGGCGACTCAATTTGCAATTTCGAAAGACATGCCCGAAACGTTGGCAACGTCTGCATTGAGGTATTTCACTGTTATGTGAAACACCTCAATGCACGACGACAACTTGCTGATGCAAGATTGGAAGCGACTTTGTCCGTATACTGGAATCTATGTCGGTCCCTCGGGCAAGATGAAGCTCCCATATGTTCACCTTGTGGTATTTTTCCGGTCTGATTTTCACAAACCGTTGTGGGGGACAGAATTTTTTGACGTCCGTGAAGTTGACGTTAGGAAATGTTGCCGCGAGGGCAATTACGTTGTCGTTCTTTTCCCAACAAAAAGCGACTCGTCTTAGAAGTATGGTCCTCGACTTTTCGTCGGCCCGTGTGAATGTGTAATAATTCACCTCCTTGGCCTTGAGGTTGTCGTTAAACTTGCGGTAGGTTACCCTATCGTAGGTTACAATTATGTTTAGGGATGGGCTTACGGTCTTTGCCTTGAAGTTCGGAATCCCTAGTCGGTTCATATTAGCGCCTCGGGGCCCTAAATAAGTTTGGGGTTGGGGTACGCGAGTCATCATTGTCCATTAAGGTGTCAGAACTCTTTGTGTGGTTTTCCAGTTCTGGCTCGAACTCCGATTTCGAATCGGAGGTTTCCCAACCAGCACTGGGCGGTGGTGGGAGTGATGTGGCTTCTAATGCCGACAGTTTATTTTTGAGGACAGCGTTCTCAGCCCCGAGAGCCTCGAGGTCCTCTTTTAATGTCTTTATAAGAGCCATCATATTCCGATAGGGCAGATGGCCCAAACCATGGGAGAAAGGGTCATCAACCGGTGAATACATTGTAAGGACAGGCCAGAGGAGAGAGCAGGGAGGAGAAACGAAAACAAAACAGAACACGAATACAAGAGGACAGCCCAAATTACGTCCTCGCTAGGCGAACGAAAAGCAAGGAAAGGAAGCAAAGCAACGAGACAAATGGGCAAGCTGTAAACAAAGTAAATTATATATATATATGTAGAACCGCAGACAAAATAACACAAAACAGAAATTTGAAATCAAAATTAAATTTGAGATCAGGATTAAATTGAAATGAAAATTAAACTGAAATGAAAATTAAATTGAAATGAAAATTAAATTGAAATAAAAATAAAAATTAAGATACGAAAAAGATCACCCGTCCCTGGTTCCTGGTGGATGCTGTTGCCGTTGTTGTGGTTGTTAGTGCAGGTCAGTGTGATTAATCAATGATTAAAATGATGTGATCGACTCCGATTCTTTGGTATGAGTTTTACACTTTTATTATAAAGCTTCGACACGCACAAGCAAAAATTCAATGCATACTTTAGCAAATGTTATTCCAATACGTGTCGTGACACTGGAATAACTGATTGATGACTGTGATTGATGGCTGATGACTGATTACTGGTGATGGCTGATCACGAATCCAAAATATGCCGCCCTTTTATACTGGGTGGCGAGAGAGATTGGTCAAAAAATTTTTTTTAACATTTCAAGAAACACAAACAAGATTTTGTGTGCTTCAATTGGCATGGGATTCTGGGAAGCGGATAGGAATTTGGTTGAACAAATTCCCGGAAGGAGAAATTATGAAATGCATTTAGTATTAGGCATTTAATAATGTTAATGGTTATAGGGAGTTGAATCAATGCACGACAAATGGACTTTCGGTTAAATTTGTCGTGGATATGATTCAAATGGGGAACATGATTGGGATTATGGTTGAGGAATTTCGCGGAAGACACAACCATGAAATGCATTTGATGATACGCATTTCATTGTGTTATCATTCCAGGGAATTGCTCAACGCACAGTATGAACTTGAGGTTCGTACTATGATACATCATTTGGGGGAAAGGAATTATGTTGAGGCTTATAAGGAATTGGGTGCGGGTGGTGATTTAAGTTCACTACAGTGAAGAGACTGAAAACATGTTCGTTTTCTTTTTTATACTTGAACCCTGAAGCACATGAAAGTTTGTTTAGCCTATCATATTCGAGCAGTTGCCACGGTGGACCGATATTGATTTTGCAGATGGTATTCAATCAGCTGCCATGGTCTTTGGATTGGGATGAATGGGAATTTGTTATTTTGAGCAGCTGCTATGGTTGCTCGATATGATTTTAGAATCGTAGATCCATGTTTTCTATAAAATAAGGATGATGGGTGGAATATGATATGATATGGATGATGGAAGGAGATGTATGTAGGGCAGGGGGGGGGGGGGGGGGGGGGTTAATAATGGTAGGGCTTTCTGGAGCACTACATCCTCCCCTCCGTCAAGAAAAGAAAATGAATCTTGGAGAAAGTAATTTTCTGGGGGGTGGCATATTTTAAGGGGAATTCTCCTCACATGTGATCAGAATTCTTGTACTAGATAACATTGTTTTGCAATTTTTTTTCGTTTACTTGTTTAAGTGTTTTTTGTAATTTGTTTTTCATTATTAGTATTTTTATTTTCACATAATTGTTTGAATTTTACATGTTTAAATTCAATCTAACATACTAACAATCGTTAAATGTTCTGTTTAATAGTTTAGGTGTTTTTGTAATTTGTTTTTTATTATTAGTATTTATACATAATTGTTTGTATTTTACATTTTATTATATTTATTTAACGTTTGAACTATCAACCTTAGATACTAACAACTATTACATTGTTTGTTTAATGGATTCTTTTTTAGTTAAATTTTTAGTTAAGAACATGGGATGTTTACGCCGTCTGCACTGCGTACAGCATCTATGCTGGTCGGGCACATATCGCTGGCGTCTTCAAAGGATCGAACTCTCATGTGTGTATTTACATTAACGAGAACTCGATTTCCTTTGGCAGCCAGGTGCAAGTTATGCTATTGCTTGTCGATCGGTTTAGCGACCGATGTGCTTATAGCAAAAAGAAAAAGAAAGAATATCCCCTGCATAATTCGACAGGATATATGAGCACCGAAATGATTCGAGTTATGTCGGTTGCGTGGTGGTGCAACCGAATTGCTTTTAAGGAACATGGTGCGTTTCATGTAACCATGCCCTTAGGAAAATACCTGTTTGGTGCTGATGGAATTGCATTAGCGCAAATTATAGGTTTAGATACTTTGGGCGAAAGTTTGAGCAAACATGGGCAAGGTAAGTAAATGTTTTCCAGGGTTTTTAGTGGTTTAGGAAGCAGTTTCTTAATAATTGGTGGGAGGTAAGTAGTGGCATTCAATGGAACCACCACATATCTAAAAATGTTTCGGTCAAAAGGAAAAATCTATTTATTTTAAGTTCCTTAAACCTGTGGAAGATTTTTCCTTAAACCTGTGGAAGATTTTTCATACTTTCTTAGGGTTGGGTTGTGTAACAAAGTTCAAAATCTGTGTAATAAAACGAAAGAAGGGAAACCTTTCGAAAGATAGAGGATTCCTGGTCAATTTTGAGAGATCAGTCTTTGTTTTATTTGTAAAAATGACTTTATTTATTTTGTTATCTTTATGTGTTATTACAGAGCTTACTACGAGATTGTGTTTATTTTTTAAGTGCAATCGTTTAACATATGGGTTGTTTGATAGAATTTGTTGGTTCCCAGTCTTCTGCTTTTCTGGGACTTTTTGCTCCTCAGTTTTGCGCTTCGCTGGGACTCTTTGTTCCTCACTCATACGCTTCGGTGGGACTTTTTGTTCCTCCGTCTTACGCTTTGCTGGGACTTTTTGTTCCGCTGTCTTGAAATTAGCCAAGATTATCAGTTCCTCGGGCTTACATTTTGCTGGACCTTCTTCCTCCTCAGGCTTATACTCTGCCGACTTTATTTGTTTCTTGGGCTTACATTTCGCTGAGAGTTCTTGCTCTTCCGGCTTACACTCTGTCGGTATTATTTGTTCCTCGGGCTTATAATTTGCTGCGAGTTCTTGTTCCTCAGGCTTATACTCTGTCGGTATTAGTTGTTTCTCGGACTCACATTTTGCGGGTATTGTTTGTTCCTCGGCTTGCGTTTTGCTGGGACATTTTGTTCCTCAGGCGTACACTCTGTCGGTATTGTTTGTTTCTCGGTCTTACGTTTTACTGGGACACTTTATTTTTCAGGCTTACACTCTAACGGTATTATTTGTTTAATGAGCTTAGGCATTTTGTTATTAAAAGTTGGGGGATGTGGAAATATAGAAATGTAGGGAGTTGTTGGGATAGTTGGTTAAGAGACCTTTGTCAAATCATCAGATCCGGCCCGTAGACAAACGGATTTAGATGTAGATTAGTGGACACGATCTTTTCTTTATTTGGAGAGCAGTTAGATTATCCTGCCTCTGGTTTATATCCTTAGCTTCTAACAAGATTTCATCTGTTTTTCCCGTGAATTGTTTCTGATTGTTGATATTTAATAACTGTACCCTGCTAATTTTGTTTATTACCCCACTTCTCCAAATGTTTGCGCTGGGTTCTAGAAACAGCTTTGTTTAATGGAGAGCTGTTTTGATGATTTAATGGGAACAGTCTCTCTTTGCATTCCTCCTGGGAATGGTTGAGTTTCCTACAGTGTCTGCATTGGAGACGTTCAACCTGTGCTCTAATTAGAGGGATAGATTGTGGAAGTTTACTATTGCGCCAACATTCCGCAGAGATATGTCTATAGAGAGGGGGAAATTATTGGTTGGCGAAAATTTGAATAGCTGGAAAATTTCCCAGTAGTGTTGTCATTGCACACTCGTGGGGCATGCTCGAGAGCATAATTAATTGCTGCTCTAAGACTTGGGGTACCTCGTGATTTAACCAAAAGTTTTAATTTTGGATTACTAAGTCCGTCTTCGAATGTGTGTAGGGCGAATTTATTATTTCCCTTGAAAAGATATGTTCGCATCGCAGGTTCGACAGTGCTTTCAAACGTGGTGTTGTCCAACAGATTCAGGAGGTACTCTCACCCTGACTCATACCTGTTTCCAAACTTACTATTTTGATTGACTGTTGCCAGATGGTTCTGCATCGCCGACCTAGGGTTGAGAATTTTAAATTCTTCCTTTAATTCCGAAGCAAGATCATTCCAAGTTGAAATGACCTTGTATCGGATGTGGTCGTATGCTGGCCCTTGCAGTCTTGATTTATGGTTTTAATACAAACGATAATAAATACTAGGAAGGTAGTAGCCGGCAAAGACTTCGGAATTGCGTGATTTGTTAGACATACTTTACTATAACTCCGGTTAGCTATGAATTGTGACGATTTTAAAATAATAAGTTCAGGCACTCTTCCGTCGACGGTAGCTGTGTTCTGACTGATTTACTTTTTACGTTTAACGTGGAGTCCCGACTTACCTCCACGGAATCTGATTTACGACTGAAAATTCCTTCCGAAACGACAGAATACCAAATTCTATCCATCGTTTCGGTGACCAATAGGGGATGATCTTCCATACATTGGTCATGGTGAGGATGTGCACACACACATATGCGGTTACCCCGCACGCTCATGCTGGGCGTCCATGAGCATGCGAATCGTGGATATTAGAATTTCATAAAAGGAAATGTTACACGACGAGCTTGCAACTGGCCAAGCTATCGTGACATACGAACATGGGAATGTTTACCCGATCGGCACTGCGTAACGCATCTGTGCTGATGGGGCGCACGTCTCTGGCCTCTTCAGAGGGTCGAACTCTCGTCTGTGTATTTACACTAATGAGAACTCGATTCCCTTCTGCGGCCAGGGGCCAGTCCACCATTGCTTGTCGATCAGTTTAGCGATCGATATGGTCGCAGCATACGTAGTAAAGCAAGAATATCTCCTGCTTGTGTGCTGTAAAATTCGACAGAGGATGCTGGCGCCGATATGATTTGAGTTTATATCAGTTGCTTAGTGATGCGACCGAATTGCTTTTTCGGATCATGATGCGTTTGGTGTGATTATCATCATCATCGTCATCATCATCGGCACTACAACCGGGAACTGGTCTCGGCCTTATTTAACAAGTCCTGAGGCTTGTTAAATTTTCCATAATGATTTGTTTTTTTCGGGCAAGGTCATTAGTGTGATTATGCCCTTGTGGAAAATGTCTGTTTGGGGGCAATGCTTTTTGCCTTAGCCCAGAACTATGGTTTAGGTGGTTAAGAGACATTTTAGGTGGATGATTTGGTATGCTTAATTGCAAGGTAAGTAATGACGTTCAAATGGAACTGCGATAATACTTGTTTTTATAGATTTTTAGGGTGCTCTAAGTGGAAATGTTTTGAATACATGATGGGAAGGTAAGTATTGGCGTTCAAAGGAACCGCCACCATGCTATTATTAACAATTTAAGGAAAGGATAATGGAAAGGAGTTTGACTTACTTGTCAGGGTCTTGCAGTGTTGGACCGTTCCTTGGTCATTGTGGCTGGTTCCTGAGTGCAGGGGGTGTTAAGTTACACGTTTATAAATACAATGTACAATTACACATAATTAGAAACACAATACAAAAAACATTAATTTGCATTTAAATTCAAATTACGTAAAGCTTAAACTGGAAGCTAAAATAAATATAGCTGGTGGATAAACTCAGTTTTTTTTTCCGGCGATGACATCTTCGATTCGTTTCGAAGTTGATCGTAGCCAAGTTTCTTCATTGGGGCAACGGCACTGATGAACAAAGGAAACGAAGAAGAACGAGAACCATGGTGTTTTTTGTGTAAGAGACCGGTAATTTCTTGAAAGACGGTACCTGAAAAGGGAAAAACGGTGTTGGAAAGGATAGTCGAAGGAGAAAAATACAATAATTCGAAAAAGAAAGTGTGAAATAAACGAACTAGATAAATAAAGTCCCGTTTTTATTCCAAAAAAAAAACGAAGTTGTTAGTTCGGCTCTTGGACGAAGTTGTTAGTTTTGCTCTCGGACTGTTCAGCCGCGTGTGGCGAAATTGAAACCTAAATCAATTTGTAATCCATAATTTACCTTTTCTTTGGAGTTATTATGCCAACCTCACGTTGGGTTTTTATGGACATACATTGGAAAACGCAACATTCAACATTCTGAAAGGGACATGGTGAGAGTACACACATAGGAAGACGTACAAAAACCCCGGTAGGAACGCACCCAACAACAGCAACCTGACTATCGCAATATATAAATATGTTAAGGCCCTGGTTTGCGACTAGATGGATGAAAGTGGAATATATAAGTGTTGCGGATTCGCCCTTGACACAACCGGTGAATTCGCAATTAAATACTACCTGTGGCACCACCTGAATGAGATATGTGGCATCACCCTAAACAATGTCAACAATCAGCTGACATATTTGAATTAATTCTGTTGGTTGTAAAATGACAACCATGTTTGTATTGTTTTGTTGTTATTCTTTTCTTCTCTTCGTGAATCTCTTAAAGTCAAGCCGCTAGTTACCTCCAATCTTGGAAACTCTAGATAATCAACGAAAATAAACTGTTTGTTATTACCTAAAATCAAACCACTTGGATTATTCGTTTGGTTGGGAAGTTCTGTTGAGAATTCCCTGTATATTCTGGATTTCTTTTCGCTGGAGGTATTCGTTGTTATTTTTCTCAATAATATCCCACTTCTTTTAGAACCATCATTACCAACGCCAGGAGACACCATCGTGTTCCTGACGCGTGTGTTCAACGCTTGTTGGATACATATATTTGGTCCTTCGAGCCGGATCCAGTCTGTGGATCCAGATTCACTGCTGCCAGCTTGCAGCATATAAGACGGTCGCGGGACATTCAAGTCCAGACGCTAAGACCTCAAAGATTGTGTTTGTAAATTGTGTTTGTGAAAAAAGTGTAGTTAAATTGACACCGTTAGGGTTACGGCGTACCAACGAGTAGTTTCCAAGTGCAGTTACCTTAACACTGCTAGGTTCACGGCGCAACCAGGGACGTCGTTCAATTCGATCTGAGGGAATTTCATTGCGCTTAATTTTCTTCACAATTATCAGACCACGCCGCCCAGTTCGCGGCATAACATCAGTGCAGACCGCCGCCAGTTCAGAGCAACATGAACTGCCCACATGGGAGCCATACTGCCCAGTAACCAGCTGCCCCAACGCTACAATTACCGCTGCTCCGAATGCAGCCCCCGTCCAGCATAAGGACCTTTAGCCGCCACATTAGTGGCGCATTAACCGCTGCTCAGAGCGCAGCCCCGTCCGGCCTAATGACCTGAAGCCGCCAAATTAGTGGCGCATTAACCAGGTGCCCCAACGACAGCTGCAACTACCGCTGCTCCGAATGCAGCCCCCGTCCAGTCTAAGGGCCTAACCCCAGCCAACTTAGTGGCGCATCAACAAGCTGCCCAGTGCAGCTATCGAAAGCCGCCAGATTAGTGGCGCATTAGCAATCTGCCCAGTGCAGCTATAGAAAGCCGCCAGATTAGTGGCGCATTAGCAATATAACCACAGGTAAGACATTTTGCAATTACCAACAAATTACCGCTTCCAAATTTGTGACGCGAACAGACGCTGCCCCTAGCAGTTACTCACGACCAACCGTCGCCAAGTTCGTGGTATCCAAATCACACGGAAATATCGGCACCAATGTCAGCGAAGTCAAACATGACAGCTACATTGGCAGAGCAGCTCATCAACGCCCAGTTAACCGCACAGGAAGAAATGATGGGAACTTTCACTAAGTTCATCAAGAGAGGGCCACCGACGTTGGTCACCGTGGAGGCGCAAGAACGAGACCTCCATCGGCATTGGGACGAGATGCAGAATCGGCATGAACATCTCATATGCCTGATCACTCCATGGACGGCCATCCGTCAGCAGTATTTTGAAGAGCGGTTCATCGACCAGGCCGAAGAAACATACCTCAATGAGGGCATGGAGCTTGTTGAGGTACGGCACGCACTGATCGCCAACCGCCCGACCAGTTATAAGACTGCGACGCACACCATGTATCCACCCAACAGTCGTTTTCCGCCATTGATGTCACAACCACCTTGGTGGCGAGGAACTCCATCAACACCAGGCATGCATATGCCACCTGGCCATCCTTCCAGACTACCATCACGGGTGATGCCCCCGGAGCCCATAATCCATCTGACAAACAAAGGGGTGACGACAGACACCGAAAAGCAAACCAAAGCAGGGGCTGCCGACAGCAAGACAGCCAAAGGAGGAATGGTTGCGAAGAAAACTGTTCCAAACCTTGCAACTAACGCCAGCAAGGATATCAAGAAGGCACCAACAGTTGCCAGTGCACCAGCACCAGCGAAGAAAGATGAGACGATATCCGATGCACTACAAGAAGAAAGAAGCCTGCTTCACAGAAACCCGCCGATCAAGGCAATGATATCAAATCAACGAGACTGCTCGAGGCTCAGCTTGCGCTCGACCCAGTCTCCTCAGTTAAGACAAACAGCGCTGATCAAGGCAATTAAAGACTACCGAGGCTGCTCGAGGCCTAGTTTGCGCTCGACCCAGTCTCCCCAACTACTGCGGACCATGTCGATCAACTCGACATTAGCGAGTTGCCCTCAGTACAGTTGCCAGAAGTTGCCATCAACCAAGCGATTAAGGAACCGCACACACTCCCAGTGAAGAAGCACCAGCAGGCCCATCACCTGGCCGTTCCTCGTGGGTTGCGAACTTACAAATCCGACCCAGAGGAACTGGTCCACCTTGAACCAATCCGTTTCACGAAGACGCCATCAACTATTCCAGCAACAGTAGCCACGCCCAATGTTACCAGTGACCATGACCAAGCACAGAATCCGTTTAGTGAGTCTCATCAGCAACATCCATTGCAACAGCAACAACTATCGAAGCATCAGCAGAAACATTCACCAGGAACTGGCCAAGGAGCAGGCCAAACGCATTTGTCATGTACCAACCAAGCGGTGATGTCGATCGACCCAACCAATTGTAATTCGCTGTACTACTCGGATGGAAATCTTCCATCAACCGATGGTCTCGCAGCAACTTCCAATAATAAAAGCAACCAAACCGAGACAGCGGGTGGCCAACCTCCGACCAACGACAATCATCAAGGACGACGGCTAACACATGTAGCCTCTCCAACGGGGATAGGAGATCGCAATGCCCCGCTTGGCGGGCGGCGCCCGCTATCATTCAAGAGTCGACCAGCATGCCTATCAGTAACCAAGAAGAGACGGTACTTTTCTCGGCCCAGTAGGCACTGCGTCCGCACCTGTCATTCCGCCAGGATCCGCGGGCGGTGCCATGGAAGAATCCACATCAAACTCAACGGTGCGGCCTCACATGCCAAAGGCCACATCCCATTGGTAAGTTTCGTTTCAGTACGTTCGACCACCAGCCATTACGTAGTCATTGATCGTGGGTTGCGAATTTACAACTCTAACCCAGATCAAATGGTCAGTTCTGTGGCCAAAGGTACCGAACATCGACGACGGAACTTTTGTCGTCACCAATCTTTCGACCATCACCAATTCAGGGCGGACGGCTCTCTCCAGACATCCGCATCACTAGAAGTCCACGGCCCTGGGCATCCGGCCCCTAGAACAAACGGATTCGCCAATGATTGGCGAATGCATCCGCAAGCTGTCACCACCAAGTCAGCGGAAAAGAAGCCATACCATTCCCAAGTCAGTGAGCATCAACAGGCCGCTGACCGAAGTACCGCCTGCACAGAGATCAATCCGACCATTGTTCTGATGCACGTATCACCGCCGGAGCCCCCACGAAGACAATCGCCATGCATGTTCTGTGAGGCGCACCACTACATCTACGTTTGCGATGGTTTTCGCTTCCTCACACCGATTCATCGGAAGTCTGTCGCACGAAAAAGAAAACTGTGTCTAAACTGCTTGGGTCGCCATCTCATACGCGACAGCCTCCCCAACAAGGTGTACCGACGATGCAATCGAAGACATCTTACCTTACTGCATGTGCCAACCGCAGCACCCATCAAAGCATCCAGGGTAAAAGTGACCAGTCCTGTTAGCAGCCACTACATGGCCGGTTCTTGGCGGTTGCGAATTTACAACTCCAACCCAGAAGAGCTGGTCGACCATACGACTGTTGACAGACCCCCGCAGAGGACAAATAGAAGACATTGTCGACGTCTACCCCGAAGACCGGATTCAAGGCACCACTCTGCTACCATCATAAACCAAGGAGCAGACAATGCCCCGCTTGGCGGGCGGCGCTCCTCAGTATCCAGGGACCGACCGAGTCCCAACCGCTGCATCCGAATGAACGCTGCGGCCTCGACCAGCGACCGCAATGTTCCGGTCATTAAGTTCGAAGAGATATCACCGCAAAGGACAACGAGGAGACGTCGTCGATGTCGACACCGATGCACCCGAAGGCAGTACATGCGTCCCGCTACCACCATTAACCACGGAATGCGCAATGCCACGTTTGGCGGACGCCGCTCCTCAGTAGCCAGGGACGGAACGAGTCCCAACCGTTGCATTCGAATGAACGCTGCGGCCTCGACCGCATCATTCCTGTCACTAATCACCAAGAGGTACCAATGGACGCAGCACTCGTCAACCCCACTAGTTGTTTCGATGGAGTGAGACCAATCATCATTCACGTGGTCACCCCCGCCCCCCGCCCAGCGCCGGACGTTGTTAAATTTTACATAATGATGTGTTTTTTCCGGGCAAGGTCTTTAGTCTGGCGCCAGAATAAAATAAATATAGCATTTTATATTATAAAGTAACCATAAGAATTGGCAACAATTTGACCCTCGAAGTCGAACTGTACTGGGCAAGACACAAACACCCTCCGTCCAGAAAAGAGTCCGGCTCTGGAGATACGGCAACCCGACAACAGGGAAAAAATTGTAACACGCTTATACTACACTATACATTCGATAGGTCTATAGATAGGTAGGTATGTATACGCGATAACTTTACCTCATTATGTTTTGCTCAAGATATAATATAATCAACGTGAGCATCTAAGAGGTTGCTTCATGTCCATAAGTTCGCCTCTCCTAAAAGAAGTATTTGAAACCAAAAAATTAACTATATCTTGATGTTGGCAGTTATTGGAGAAACATCGCAATCTGATGTGTGATCTTTCTTGTCGCAAGAAAATGTCAAATGTCCTATCGCTAAGGTAAGTCTAATCCAATGTAAAGGTTCTCTAAGTTAAATTGTTGCAATGTGTTACAATTGAATTCGATAAAAGAAGCAAAAGTATGAATGAACAGACGACATGTTGTACGTCTTCACCACGAGATTACACAATCGTTTATCGTCTGTTCACGTACCTGTTAACGATAGAGTTGGAATAGAACTCGCATGTCAAATAAATTTCCAATTCGTTTTATTTAAATTTATTGTGGCAGTATGAAATAATTGTTTTGTTGCAATTTTCATACTTTGATTGAAATTTCCTCAATATGAGAATACAAATAGGTTTTTCCAGTAGAAGTAAAAATCAGTTCAACGAAGTCAGGTGAATCAATTTGCGGGCAAAACTTCTTTCGAATTGACTTGGATAAAGGGTGCTTTTCCATGATGCGCCGCTTGGTTATTCTCCTTATTTTCATTTTTGTAGGTGTCAATATCAAGGATGTTAGTGTACATGGTATGAGACTTGATTCTGTTTTGTGATTTATTCACTTACTAACTATGCATTGTCTCTAGGTGCAAAATTATTCAAGAAGACTACAATTCACGGTAACTAATAGAATTGATACATAAAAAGCCGTATTAAATATTCTATAGTTAGTATTCTATGTAATAGCCATAAATAATTTAATGATTTCTGTTTTCATTATTGTTAGAACGGTAGTTATAACATAGTTTACTTATCGAAATTTACTCATATATTTACTTGTGTTTTTTTCTCAGATATTTCGTATTCAAGTGAGACGGCGATGACTACCATAGCTCATCTATCGAAAATTCTGTTAGAGATTGTGATAACTCTTTTGTTCCCCAGTTTATATCCCATTGTAAATGAACTTTGGAAAATCATAGAGGACTTGTTACATAACTAAAGAAAAACAGAACGACTCTTGAGTAAATAATGCAACTAATATAAAATAAAATCTACTAACAGTTGATAACTGACAAAATATGTCTGCTTTCTGTTTACTGTAAATCGTGAGTATACTCAAAAATTGGACATTTTGATCATTCTACCACCAACATGATAAAACTTCTGAAATAGTATCAACCTTTTTTTTAAATACAAACACCGGGTTTTGAATAAGTGGTAGTAACAGCTAAAATTAAGGAAGAACGGAGGATAGAAGAGAGTTTCAATGAGTTTTCATCTTCTACCAGATTTTCGAATTTTTTATTCTGTCCGAAATGTGTTTATTAGGTGTAATTTTTGTAAATAAATTGACCTAAAGACTTTTTGTCAAACCCTCGGGATGTGCAATTTTTTTTTTTTTACACCAACCCGCGCACAAAAGAGGATTTTTAAGTACCCTTAAATGTCAGAGCACAGTGCGAGCGGATGAAGAGGAAGTGGATAAAGAAAGGAGATGTCGATGTATATTGGTCTTGAATGCCTGGACATCATATCGACCAGGAAACACATGATCAGGAAGAATGTTCCACATTCGAGTGGTTCGGCTAAAGAATGACTAAAAACCTCCCGGATCCCTATGACTTCACCAATTCTCCAAAGAAATATGCCCTGAAAATATTTTGTTGTTATTTTTAATTAATAAAATGTCAAAACTAAAAATTGGTGCAAATATATACTAATCGGGTATATACCTGGGTACCTGTGGCGGTTCATTTGAACGCCACTGCTTACCTTCCCATTAACCATCCAAGTAACTGCTCTCTAGAGCACCAAAAACCTGGAAAGCATGTACTTACCTGTACATAGTTTGTACTATAAATACCTGAAATGCTGTAAATCCATAATATTCGCTGATGCAAAATCCAACAGCACCAAAAAGACATGTTCCTTATAAGCAATTTGGTTGCACCACCAAGCAACCAACATGACGCGAACCATTTCATTACACATGTCTCCGAACGAATTCCCTGCACACATGCAAGAGATATTTGTTTCCTTTCTTGTTGACCTACAAGCATATCGGTCGGCAAACCGATCGACAAGCATCAACATCCTATAAGCTTTACCCCCAGGGTAATGCCTGCATACAACGCAGCATATTCCTAAGAATCCAATTCGGTTACGACATAACGTAACCGATATGAATCCTCAAACTTGTCCATGCACACGGAAAGAAAATAGTTTTTCCCATACACGTGCATGGCAAGTCACATCAGAGGACGCCAGCAACGTGCGCCCGATCAGCATGGATCCCTTACGCAGTACCAATCGGATAAAAATTTCCTTTTATGGAATTATTATATCCACGGTTCGCATGCCAATGGACACAGCATAAGCGTGCGAGGTAACCGCATCTATGTGAGTGCACATCCTCTCCGTGATCATCATCTAAGATCATCCCTTATTGGTCACCGAGGCGATGGATGGAATTTTTGGTATTCTGTCGCTTCGGTGGCAATAATTAATCGTACAACTGATTCCGTAGAGGAAGGTCGCGTCATCCACGTTAAACGCGAGTCGAGAGTGGAGTTTATACGGAATAAAACAAGAATATAAACGATGTGCTGTATTGGAAGGAATGAAAGTGTGTTTTAACCTCATTCGACTAGTTTGGACTGACCACAATCGGGAAGTGCATTGCTCGTCATTGAAATTCCTTGACGTCTATCCTTTCCCTACCTCTTCGTCCGTTGATTCGCCATTATTAACGATGTGCCGTTTCATTGCATTACGATAGATGCGATTATAGTGATATAGGAAAGCCCATCGACAAGACGCCCAGTAAAATCAGTGTGTCTCGAAACAGCGATCGTTAAATGTTTCCAACTGTGGAACAGCATCCACGGCAGTGCATTCCACAAAGTGATCGTCATCTCCATTAATAACAAAGCCGATACCGGAACTTTTACCCCACATTGGTGACGACCAACGCGGCAACAGCGTGGGATAGGCGTAGAACCAGTGCCAACTACAGCACACAGACGTCCTACCCCATATACCCACATACGAAAACAATTGAATACACGCTTTGTATGGTAAGACTAAAATATTTTTAATATACATTATACATTTTGAAAGATGTAAACATCAATTCCAAAATTAAAACTAAAATAAATAAATTACCTAAACTAAGTTAAATATGAAGGATGAAAAATTGGGGAGGGGGGGGGGGGGGGGAGTACCGTAGCGGTTTCCCCGAACACCACCAGTTAAACTTCTCCCTACCCTATATAGAGCTCCCACGTGGGGCATATCAAACCTGGAAAATAATATTCACCCTGTTCAAAGTGCACATAAAACATGATATGTCCTGAAGCCGAAACACCTGCACCTAAAACAGAAAAACTCGTAGAGACGGTTTGGGCGCATCAATATGCGACAAACAAGTGCTTAACCAATTCGTGATGCACGTTTCGGTTTGATACATTTGAATTGGCTGGCATCCTCCACAGTAAAGGCAATTTGGTCGCACCAAGTAGCGACCAACATTGCTTGAACTAATCCAAGAGATATACTTTCACGCGCCAGCCGCACACATGAAAAATGTTGTGTCTTATCCTTTACATGCATGCCCATATCCAACGGCCATCTTGCCGACAAGTACAGCAGGGTGTCTGGCTGGTTAAGTGGAAATGCCGACAACAACATACACACGATCAGCAGTCAGGTAGTAGCTGATCGTGTACATATCCCGATCCTATACAGGATGAACCGCCCCAGTATACCCAGTTGGAACAACAGCCGAGCGACGACACCTGACGCAGCCATTGTTGCAGACACCCAACGTTGGACGCCAGGTTTACCTTTATCTTTTCTTCTTATTATATACATTTTTTTCTTTTTCTCGCTTACGGTAAGCTCCGTCCGAGCCACCAAAATATAAGTTTTTCGTATATAAGCATAGTCAAACTAAATGAAAATAACACATATAAAAATAGCTCATTCAAATAAAAAATTAAACTAGAAATAAGCAGAAAATACGTCAAACGCCTACGGTTACACAGATTCATTTCATAAATACTATGCTTTAGTAAAACTCATATAGAACCAATCTTTTAAATACATTGACTTGCTACAAAACAATACAAATAATCATACCTTAGGGAGAGAAACGCGATAAGAGTAAACTCGTTGAAGGCAGTAATATTTTTTTCTCTTCTCTCTTCCTCTCTCCCTCTCTATTGTTCACTTACGCGTTTAGCCAACAGTAATTTAACCAGAAATATTGAATATACCCGTAAGCCCCTTCAGGGCATCAATACGCCGATATTTTTGGCCGATATTCCGCGACACCCAAACACACGACATGCTTGCGACCGACTCCACCGGCACGTTCGGACTCAGCTATCGCGTTCTGTTTGCACAAGCATCCGCGCAGCCCTAGCCCCCTCGATATTTTTTTCTTGGCGACGACAATTGTTTCTGCCGTCCTGCGCAGCGGACTGAAGTTTCTTTCTTGCCTCTGTTTCCTTCTTGCCGTTCACCCCATATTTCGTGTCCAGACACCGCACCCTTGCCCAAAGAAGATCATGGCCCACTCAACCAGAGCAAAAGCCGCTCAGTTAGAGCAACAACAACCGCGCGCGGAATCACCAGCATTTGAGGATGCATCCGGCGCGGAGCAACCTCTACGTGTAAACAGCCGCGACCTACGTTTGCCCCCCTTCGACGAGGAGGACGCGGAGCTTTGGAGCGCATCTTTAGGGCCACCGATCTGCACGACGAGGAGCTCCGTGCGGTCGAAGTGATCCGCACGCTAAATCGTACGCAAAGGACCCATGTCGCGCACATAATTAGGTCATCGGACCCACGTCCGTATACCAGCATGAAGGAGGCACTCCTTAACGCCCTGAACGAGTCCGAAAGCAGACGACATCAGCGCTTGGCGGCCGAGACGAACTTCACTGATATGAAGCCGTCACACTTCCAAACACACCTGGGCGCAATAGCGGGGGCGGGGATCTCTGATGATGTCATCAGACCCCATTTTATTAGGGGCCTTCCCCAGTACGCGCGATCCACCCTTATAGCGCAGCCTAACCAGAGCTTGGTTTGGCTGGCAAAAATCGCAGATGCGATAATAGAGAGCGAGGACCCGCGATCCAGGTCCCCTCCCTTCCAAGTGGCGGCTATTAACCACCAAGACGTATTGCCTTCCACCCCACCGATACGTCCCCCAACCGGCTCCGCGAACCATGGCATTTGCCCCACCAGCACAACCTGCCCCAGGCAAAGCGTCGCAATCCGCGACGAACCCCAGCGACCCGATACACACGCGCGGGCGTCAGGAGGGACCCTCGCGTTTCGAGGTGAACCTTCAGAGGGATATTAACCAGCTGCGCGCAGAGGTACGGAATGCCACGCGGGCGGTGCTCAACCGACCAACCTACAAGCGACCGCAAACTCAGACTCCCCATAGACGCGCCGATCCTCCTAAAGGCGCGTCTCCCGCACGCGGAAATGTGCCGACACCCAGTCACGATACTGCAGGCAGAGCCCTGACACATGCTTGGTGCGTGTACCATAGACGTTTCGGAGCCAAAGCCAGAAATTGTAGGCAGCCGTGCGGCTGGAAGAGATTGGAACCACCACGTTCCCAACAGTTAAACTAGAATTGCCGGCCGTTGTTAAGGCGCGAACGGTCGGCGCTCCACGCATAAGGCGCTTGACAATCAAAGATCCACAGACGGACATAAGTTTCACGGTCGACACCGGCGCCGACATCTCCGTCCTGCCCAGATCTTATGCCCCACACAACAGAGTCCCCGGCCGGCTCCAGTTGTTCGCCGCGAACAACTCTCCCATAGCCACCTACGGTCGGAAGTTCTTCAGGCTACATTTGGGCCTACAGTGCCCCATCTCCTGGCACTTCGAGATTGCCGATGTCAGTGAACCGTTAATAGGATCAGGCCTATTATCGCGATATAATCTACTGATGGATACCGCCAACAATAGACTTGTGGCTCATCATATCTTCACCCGCCCGCGTAGGGCTGATGCGCCCGAGGATTCAATTCCCGCGCTGTTGGAGGGATTCCTGAACTCAACGATTCCTCTTCCCAATCAGCGACCATCATATACAAACACGCGGCCCACCGGTTAGTCAACGACCACGCCGCCTCGCCCCCGAAAAGTTGCGAGCGGCACGCGACGAGTTCAACTTCATGCTCGAACGCGGGATCTGTCAACCCTCAGTTAGCCCGTGAGCTAGCCCACTCCACCTAGTTAAAAAGCGCAGCGGGGAGTGGCGCCCATGTGGAGACTATCGACTGCTGAACGCGGTCACAGTTCCCGACAGATACCCGATAGCGCACAAGCTGCGCGGTTGCACGGTCTTCACAACCCTGGATCTTGCCAGGGCATACCACCAAATCCCGATGGCACACGAACACATACCAAAAACCTCAGTCATTACCCCTTTCGGGCTCTTCGAGTTCAGGGTGATGACTTTCGGCCTCAGGAATGCTGCACAGACATTCCAGAGGTACATCGATTCAGCACTTCGCGGTTTGGAGTGTTGTTATGCATACATCGACGACATCCTTATAGCCTCTCGAAGCCGTACGGAGCATCACCAACACCTTAGACGGGTGCTTGAACGCCTCCGTCGATTCGGCCTCGTGATAAATCCCGAAAAGTGCCAATTTGCCAAAGAGCAGGTGACTTACCTTGAATATCACATCAACGGCCAAGGTATTCGTCCGCTTCCAGATAGAGTGGAAGCACTCACCCAGTTCCCCCGCCACACCAACGTGCGAGAGTTGCGCCGTTTCCTTGGTATGTTGAATTTCTACAGACCCACTTTGCGAAACGCAGCGCAGGTCCAAGCCCCGCTAAATGAGTATTTAAAGGGGGCAAAGAAGAATGACAAGCGCCCAATCTCTGCATTCCGTCAGTCCAAGGCGCAACTTGCAAACGCTACACTGCTTCGCTACCCTGTGGAGGGCGCACCCCTGGCCTTCCAGTGTGATGCGTCGGATACGGCAGTAGGGGCCGTACTAGAACAGGAATGTAACGGGAACTGGGAAATGCTCGGTTTCCTCCAGGAAACTTAGTACGACCGAGCGGAAATACAGTACGTATGGTCGCGAGTTGCTCCCTATTTACAGCGCTGTTAAATATTTTCGCCACATGGTGGAGAGTCGTTCCGTAGTAATCAGAACGGACCACAAACCATTGAGTTACGCCTTCCGGAAGAAGTCCGGAAACGCATCCCCGCGCCAGGAAAGGCAATTGGACTTAATAGGCCAGTATACCACCGAGATTCACCACATCTCGGGAGAGCAGAACATTATCACGGACGCTTTGTCTCGCGTCGATGCAGTCCAGCTACGCGCCGCTATCGCCGATGCCAACCTGGCTCAAGCACAGAGGAACGACAGCCAGCTGGGAGCTCTGTTAAAAGCGGACACAGCGCTCCGACTACGAAAGTTCCTGCTTGAGAACACTACAGACGAGATATGGTGCGATGTCTCTACGGGGGCGATCAGACCGTAAATTCCCGCCGGACTCCGAAGAGGAGTTTACGAAGCCTTTCACGGTCCGGCCCAACCCAGCGGCCGTGCGACCGCTGCGGCCATACGGCGTAAGTTCGTGTGGCCGCATATGAACAAGGACCTTACGGGCTGGGCTCGCGCCTGCCTGAAATGCCAGCGCTGCAAGATCAGCCGACACAATGTGTTGGGGCCGGCGCAGTTTAGGCTCCCGGAGACAAGGTTCGCGCACGTCCACATAGATACGAGGGTTGCATCTTATGTTTCGGGAGTTGGCAACCCTAGTGTTGCAATCCGGCAATTGACAGCTCTGTCGTAAAGTTGGACATTTTTGAGGTTATACGCACTCAGAACGTTTTGACATACGAGCGCTATTTGTGTTGTTTACAGTAACTTAAAAGATTCATCTCGGCCCAAAAATGGAATTAAGTCGTCAACATTTTCGTGCGATTATTTTTTACAACTTTCGGCGTGGATTAACTCAGCAACAGTGCATGGATGAACTTAATTCAATTTTTGGCGATGAAGCTCCATCAAGGACCAGTGTTTATCGATGGTATGGTGAATTCAATCGTGGTCGTAGTTCACTCCAAGATGAATTTCGTGAAGGTCGTCCAAAATCAGTTGTTGGTTCGAAAACCATTGATGCTGTCCGCGAACTGATATTGGAAGATCGTCATGTGACCTATCGTGAGATTGAGACAACCTTAGGCGTTAGTGGGACCAGCATACATTCAATATTGCATAAACATTTGACTGTCAAAAGAATTTGTTCGCGTTGGATCCCACGCAATTTGTCAATCGCCCAAAAAAAGGCTCGTGTCAATTGGTCGAAATAAATGCTCAAAAAATACGGTCGCGGTGCTTCGAAACACGTCTATGACATCGTGACAGGTGATGAATCGTGGATTTACGCGTATGAGCCCGAAAGTAAACAGCAGTCGACTGTCTGGGTGTTTCAAGATGAGCCAAATCCAACAAAAGTTGTTCGCGCACGAAGCACTTCCAAGCAAATGGTCGCCTGTTTTTTCGGAAAAACTGGACATGTCGCAACCGTACCTCTAGAACAACGCAGAACAGTCAATTCTGAGTGGTACACAACCATTTGTTTGCCAGTTGTCTTCCAAGAAATCAGGAAAACCAACCGCCGATGACGGATCACTCTTCACCACGACAATGCGAGCTCTCACACATCGGCTGCGACAACTGCATTTTTGAGCACCCAAAACATCGATTTGATGGGTCATCCGCCGTATAGTCCTGACTTGGCACCGAATGACTTCTTTTTATTCCCGTACGTAAAAAACAAACTGAGAGGTCAACGTTTTTCGACACCTGAAGAAGCGGTTGCTGCATTCAGAATGCATGTGTTGGAGATACCTCAATCAGAGTGGCAAAAGTGCTTCGACAATTGGTTCAAACGCATGCAAAAGTGTATAGATCTTCATGGGGAATATTTTGAAAAACAATAAAGTGATTTTCGATGATCAATATTTGTTTTTGTTCTCTAATCCCCTGACGCCCTCGAGAGGTTTCTCTTACATTTTGACAATGATAGATCGTTTCACCCGCTGGCCGGAGGCGACGCCACTGCGAGTGGTTACCGCCGAGAGCGTCGCCAGAGCGTTTTACTCGACTTGGGTTACACGTTTTGGCGTACCCGCAACACTAACATCAGATTGGGGCCCACAGTTCGAGGCTGCGATCTTCAGACAGCTTACGGAGTTGCTGGGCTGTCGGAGGGATCGTACGACCGCATACCACCCTTCATGCAACGGGATGATAGAGCGCTGGCACAGGTCATTGAAGGCCTCTCTAATGTGTCATAACGACACGCAGTGGTTCGGCGCCCTCCCCACTGTCCTCCTGGGTTTGAGGACGTGCATTAAGGAGGATTTGGGCACGTCCGCTGCCGAACTGACATACGCCACCAGCCCCGTGTTGCCCGGCGATCTGTTCGTGGATGGCGAAGCGCCATCGGACCCATTGAAGAGCGTGGGCTACCTGCGTGATCTAATGCGCAAAATCAGGCCAAAACCGGTGGCCAGACACGGTGCGAAAAGAGTTTTCGTGCACCCGGCGTTGCACAGCTGCACGCACGTTTTCGCCAGGGTGGACAAGGTGAAGAGGCCACTGGACCCTCCTTACGAGGGCCCGTTCAGGGTTCTAAAACGATTCAGTGAGCGGGTGTACGAGTTAGATGTTAGAGCAAAAACCGGCTACAATCAGTGTGGGGCGATTGGGGCCCTGTTTTACGGAGGAGAATTGCCCCGCGGCCGCTGCCCACACTGCTGCTGCAACGGGCCGATCGTTGGCGACTTCGGCGGAAATACCGAACAAATACGACGGCCCCTTTACACGGAGACGCTCGCGAGCGCGGCCTTGAGACGCGGTTGTGACCAAGCGAACTAAGAGCGTACGGGCGGCGAGCCCCCAGTTATACGCTGGCACATTGTCGTACCGATGCCAGTGAACCTTCATTTCACCTCCTGGCACCTTGGAGCCCCGGCGCCAGAGAGACCTATAAATCACATCCTGGCACCTGGGGGTTCCAAATGCCGGTGAGCCTCTATCCTTGTCTCCTGACACCTTGGAGAACCAATGTCACCGAGCTACATGGGATCCAACAAATTGGGAAACTCCATAATTAAACCACCATACCACCATGGACTGTACCGCACATCTTTTGTCCTTGTCGGCATCTCCGCGGCGTAAACGGGTCCATTGGAAATTCTGCATTAGTGCATACCACACATTAATATTTCGTTTTCTTTTTCCTGCATATCGCCAGCAGAGCGATACCTGGCCCTACCTTTATATCATGACTGTGACACTGGGGGGGGGGGGGGGGGGTGCCGTGGCGGTTTCCCCGAACATCACCAGTTAAACTTCTCCCTACCCTATATAGAGCTCCCACGTGGGGCATATCAAACCTGGAAAATAATACTCACCCTGTTCAAAGTGCACATAAAACATGATATGTCCTGAAGCCGAAACACCTGCACCTAAAACAGAAAAACCCGTAGAGACGGTTTGGGCGCATCAATATGCGACCAACAAGTGCTTAACCAATTCGTGATGCACGTTTCGGTTTGATACATTTGAATTGGCTGGCATCCTCCACAGTAAAGGCAATTTGGTCGCACCAAGTAGCGACCAACATTGCTTGAACTAATCCAAGAGATATACTTTCACGCGCCAGCCGCACACATGAAAAATGTTGTGTCTTACCCTTTACATGCATGCCCATATCCAACGGCCATCTTACCGACAAGTACAGCAGGGTGTCTGGCTGGTTAAGTGGAAATGCCGACAACAACATACACACGATCAGCAGTCAGGTAGTAGCTGATCGTGTACATATCCCGATCCTATACAGGATGAACCGCCCCAGCTGCGAACGCTTGTTTATTCAAATTCAAGTCTATGGTTCGCATGCTGGGCGGCACACACGACAAGCAACAGAAGGGAGCATCGTGTATGTGCGTGTGCAACCCTTTCTGCTTGCTCCAAATAATAGACATCATCACCAAATATGGTCATCGAAACGATGACAGAGTTTTTGGTCTTCTATCGCGCCGATGGAAAAAAGGAGTTGATTTTTGGAAGTCCTGGAGTTCGGTCGCGTGCCTGACGTCGTTTGTAACTATATATTAAACTGCCTATAAGTAAGCGTGTGAAAAGATTTCTACTGTTTTAAACAACATATAATTAATATTGTTTTAAACTACATATAAATGATATTGTTTTGAACTACATGTAATTATTCGTTAATCAGTGTAACATAGAAACTATTGTTTTAAACGGCATAAGATTAAGCGGGTGAAATAATATCTATTGTTTTAAACTACATATAATTAATATTGTTCTAAACTACATAAACTATTGTTTTAAACTACATATAATTAATATTGTTCTAAACTACGAAAACTATTGTTTAAAACTACATATAATCGACCATTGAATTGTCTATAATTAAACGGCTATATATAATCAACCAAGGTGAAGTCTTTTTGTTATCGTTTGAGACTGTGCATAATTAATCGATTAAAGAGCTACGGAACGTGTCAAACGATGTTTTGTGTTTTTGGTACATAATTCATCGCGCTGCGATCGGAGCCACATAATAGGAGTCAGATCAAGGTCCCGAGGGTACCAAGGATAAGCTGCGCAGTGGGTGACACAGTGCGGCGAACAAAAACAGTGGTGGCGGGTGTAGAACCGGTGCTAGCCATAGCACAGCGACACTCATACCTAACCCACAGGGGCACCTGAAAGGCTTACTATATTGAGGGAGATGTAGTCCTATCTTCGTCCTAAACCCACCACCAGTTGGGATTGGATCCGCCTCTTATTGATTTATCTCTTTCACTGATCACTATACTGAAACGTAAGCGATCCTTTTTAATACACAAACGCGCGCACAAAAGGGGTTTTTTTGAGCACGCTTAAATGTCAGAGCACAGTGCGAGCGGATGGAGAAGAAGTGGATGAGGAAAGAAGGTGTCGATGTATATTGGTCTTAAATACCTGAAAATTACAACGAAGAGGAAACCTGATGATGACCACATTCGTGGTTCGGCTGAAAATGAATGAATGTTTATTTGTGCGCCTGAAGTTGATTTTCAACGTGAACTGATGCGCATTCCAGATTGACCGGTATCGGGGGGAAATGTCTGAAGTGGCGGAACACATTCATCAAGTTCAGTTGAGCAACGACCGTGATAATGCCTATAGAAAAGAGGCAAGCGTGATATGTTGCGCCTATGCTCTAACGAAGGAATTGATCGACTTACATCTGGGTCCCCAATAACTTTCACTGCTCGTTTTTGCATCCTATCGAGCACGTGTAGCGCAGGTTCGGATACGCCTGACCAAATATGGTAGTTGCACTCCACTTTGGGACGAATATCTTTTGCATCTGGAGTCCTTTAAGACCGCTAACGAGACAGCACGTGCGGTTCTGCCTCGTGATTCGTACCATCGGATCAGTTGTGCACTCCGTTTTAGGAATCTTAAATATACACTAGATACCCAATTACACTATCGGTTCGCGCGATATGTCTTACCGTGAGATCCTAAACAAACAAACAGATCTTCACGCACGCGTCCGAGTGTAGTGCAAAGTTATCTGTGCGATCATAGGCAAATAAACCGATCTCCACACACGCGTCTTAGTGCTGTGAAAAGTGCGAGGATTTACACGCGAGTGATGTGCACTGCGGGAAAACCCTCTACTCATTCCATCCCTTGTGTCTGTTTTCCTGTTTTTCGCAACTCTGTTTGCGTCCCTCAAGCATCGATACTCTCGATCGATTTATAATCTTTGGAGAGTGTTTGCTATCTGAGTGGCATATTGTTCGTCATGGAAGGGATGTGACCTGGATTTCGACACTGATCTAGTGGGGCACCTACTACAAGGGCATAACACCTGTAGTGGTTGCTTCTGCTTATCTATTGCTGGTCCCGACTTGCATCCTTTCCCGAAGCCGTATTAGTTTTCTGTGTAGGTGCCATTTCAATGGAGTGGGAATTTCCCATTGATTTGTGTAACATTCGCAGCTTGGGATGCAATTTCTCTTCTGTGTCTGCCCACGTTTCTAACCACAAACCAAATATCCTTGCACTTAGCAAAACCCAGGTAATTACTAGTACAGATATTTCCGATTTTAATCTGTGGGGGTTTTAAGTAGTGTGTCTGGCACGACACGGATTCACTTAAATCCCACTTAAAATTGGGCCGCTACGATTGACTGTGGTCCTCGCGATTGAAGTCAACTTAGTTCGTCGACGCTGTCTAACAATAGGCCGAAGGATCTATGTGCACCAAGGAAAACAAGAACAAATAAAACGTTTTGAGGTGTCTGTGGTGTCTTCTGCTTTTATTGTTAACATTCACTTTTGTCTATTCGAATTTAACACAAGTTTCCTCTCAAGAATACATTTAGTTTCACTATTACGAATAATTGATTTAATGTTCACTTAACTTCTTTTTTCCACATCTACAGTATATTACTTAATGTTCATTTAACGTTGTGTTTCCGCGTTTACTGATTTATTAATTTATTGGGCACTAGCGCCAAGAAGGCAAACGAATTGGTATTTTATACGATCGATTTGAAAGGGGATCTAAGGCACGATTTAACGCCGACAAACTGACTGTGTGTACTTCAACTTGTATAAGCACCTCGGGGGAATGACTTGGCTTTATCACTAGGGAGGAAAATCGACTGCACCAGCACGTTACCGAAACGTGTACCTGCTTGCGCGACTCGAATCTGACACAACGATGCAATTCACATCCATCAGATTCGATGGCGGCGAATTGCATCGGTACGGGAGGATTCTATATGTGTCCGTATAGGACAAGTACGTTGCCCTTCGATGAAAACGATGATCGGCGGCTGCGGCGATGGACCCATACATCGTTGATGATGTATGCCAGGGATCGAAATAGATTTTTGTTTCAAAGTAAACAAAAACTCTATTTCACAGATCAAATGGTGGCACACATGATGTAAATGATGTGCCTATGATACAAGGGGTCGTCATGGTATTTGCCTAAGATTCCTTGGAAACACCGATGTAGGCAATATCCAATCTAGCCGTATGGCTCCGGTGCACAAGGAGGCAAATTATTTTGTTGACATAAGTCAGCAGAAACCTCGTCGACGGCGGCAAAGCGTCAGGCTGGTTGGCTATATGTTTGATTAATATGCGAGTAAGTAAAACACACACAGTGAGATGCTGTATGTTTACTTTAGGTTTTCAGACAGGTCATCATAGACATGGCATGGGTAAGGTTACCTAAACAATGTTCATATCCATGCCCAAATTCATGATCGGTTGATAGCCGATAACGGGAAATTATCGCAACTGTCGCGGACCTAAGGGTATAGGCGCGATATACAATTGTGTACTATGGAAAGAATATCGGCTACAGCAATGTCAACAATACCCTGGTCAGCGTTTGTTTATCATAATTGAAGACAGGCTGAGCCAATAGGAGATGCACTGGTTCATGGAATATGAACCAGGGAAATTCAAAATGTATGGATGCCGTTGGGTAGGTCTTCTTTTCAGGTATGATGCTGCAGGGGAGCTTACGCTGCCCCTAATTGCAGGTAAGTACTATGGGTTTGGTGGAAAGAGGAAGGTGATTAATTTAAGAGGATGGGCGGCTCTTTGGGAATGTATTAAAGAACCGCCACAAATCTACCTGGATATAACTAAGTATCACTGTTCTTTCCACATCTTGGTATAGCCACATACATACGAAATTATATTGCTTATCAGCTTCTGCCACAATATGGGCTCTGCTCCAACCCAGAATTTAATTTCTCTTGACTAAAACTTCACGTTCGTAAGCATATCATACATTACTGCTTTCTTTACAGAAGCCCAAACTTGGATAGAAACCCATCCTTTAACGAATTTGATGATCTGTCTGATTCTATCGATAGGATCTTGGCCCTATATCCCCACACTGAAATCGTTATTGCGGGTGATTTTAATGTGCATAACTTCGTCACTCCAGACACACAACACCTGAAGGACAATATGTCCAGCTCTTTTCTGATTCAAATAGTTTAACTCAACTCATCAATGAGCCAACACGGGTACCAGACATATATGGCTATTTCGTCAACACACTGGACCTGTTTCTCACCTCCCACCCAAACAAATATACAATTGAAGTTTCTTCGCCCTTGGTCACTTCAAACCACTGTGTCGTGTCAGCTAAGTTTCCTCTAACCAACAGCAATGCTAACGAGAAAACTCCCGAAAGAACAGTATGGTTCCACGAAAAAGCCAACTCGGAAAGACTGAACGACTTTTTTGGGAAGTTAAATTGGTCGTTGTTTTTCCTCAGTAACGATGTTGACTCTATAGCGGAGACGATTCTACTTGGTATGCGAGCCTTTATTTCACACAGGGTAAAGAGTATCAAACCCAAGAGAAATATGTGGTTCGATTCCGGGTGCAGAGAAACCATTAAGGCTAAAGAGTTGAGCTTCCAGTTGTATAAATCAAACAATACTGACGAAAACCGAAAAACATTTAAGGGAGCTAGAAATGACTGCAATGCGCATATTCAACGCGCGAAGTTCTCGCTTGAGCAGAGAATGAGACAAAAAATACTACACTCTCCCACAGGTAGTAGAAACTTTTGGGCATTTGTGAAGAACAACCAAAACTCGGCCTCCTCATCAATTCCTTCGCTTATAGCCGATGACAGACCAGTCACCAGTGCTATTGAGAAGGCGAATTTTTGCAACCAACTCAACGCTGCCTGATATCACATCAGTTCTGCCTCAACTTGAGTAGAAGCAGCTCACCATAAGCCAGATTCACTTCCGAACGCGTATTGTTGCCCGTGCACTCAAAAAGCTAAACGCAAACAAATCCGCTGATCCTGATGGAATTCCCCAAATTCTGTAGTAGAAATGTTCCTCACTCGCTAGGCCACTGCGAGAACTCTTCCATTTCTCTTATTCTACTGGCCGTGTCCCAAATAGATGAAAGTCAGCGAACATTCCCTTGTCAATTATCCACATTCCAATTCACTCGTTTGCTGATGATAGTACGTCGAGTTTCTCATACCCATATGAACACTCCCGACCAAACTCTTCGAACACCATTACCAACCAGCAGTTTATGGTTGATACAACAATATCTAACCTAACTCAGTGCTGCCTCTAGTCGTCAGAAGTGAACCCTAAAGTAAATATACTGTCGATGAAGGGCACTTCCATCGACGAAGCCAAGGAAGTATCAATCCAATGAAATGACCACATATTTGAAGCTGCGAAAAGTACGGCAAATGTATGTGGTTCCTTAAGAAATGCAAAAGATATTTCACTCCATTCAACCTGGCCACTATTTACAAGGCGTATATTCGTCCCAAATGCAGTTCAACTCCCATATTTGGTCAAGTGCACCCAAAACTACACTACACGTGCTCGACAGGATGCAAAAACCAAACTTATTGGGGACCCAGCCGTGAGTCCTTTAATTCCGTCATTAGAACTGAGGCGCAACGTACCACGCTTGCCTCTTTTCTATAGGTATTACGCTTGCCTCTTTTCTATAGGTATTACCATTAGTCATTCTTGTTCTGTCTGATCATGTGTTTCCTGGCCGTTGTGATGTCCAGGCATTCAAGACCAACACACATCGACACCTACTTTCCTTATCCGCTTCCTCTCCATCCAGTCGCACTGTGTTCTGACATTTAAGGGTACTTCAAAATCCCCGTTTCTGCGCGAGTTATTTTTGTGTGGTGAACAATGCCAAAAATAATAAAAAACTTTTCATTTCGGGATTCTGGCTCCTTTATTATTATTTATTCACTTAAAAAACGAATGTTACCTAGAACACCGTTCGATCCGCACTCTCCGGCTGGATAGGTTTAGATGATTATTTTTGTCTACATCTGTTATTTATACGAGGGTTGCCTTTTATATTTCGGGATTAGAGAACAAAAACAAATATTGATCATCGAAAATCACTTTATTGTTTTTCAAAATATTCCCCATGAAGATCTATACACTTTTCCATGCGTTTGAACCAATTGTCGAAGCACTTTTGCCACTCTGATTGAGGTATCTCCAACACATGCATTCTGAATGCAGCAACCGCTTCTTCAGGTGTCGAAAAACTTTGACCTCTCAGTTTGTTTTTTACGTACGGGAATAAAAAGAAGTCATTCGGTGCCAAGTCAGGACTATACGGCGGATGACCCATCAAATCGATGTTTTGGATGCTCAAAAATGCAGTTGTCGCAGCCGATGTGTGAAAGCTCGCATTGTCGTGGTGAAGAGTGATCCGTCTTCGGCGGTTGGTTTTCCTGATTTCTTGGAAGACAACTGGCAAACAAATGGTTGTGTACCACTCAGAATTGACTGTTCTGCGTTGTTCTAGTGGTACGGTTACGACATGTCCAGTTTTTCCGAAAAAACAGGCGACCATTTGCTTGGAAGTGCTTCGTGCGCGAACAACTTTTGTTGGATTTGGCTCATCTTGAAACACCCAGACAGTCGACTTCTGTTTACTTTCGGGCTCATACGCGTAAATCCACGATTCATCACCTGTCACGATGTCATAGACGTGTTTCGAGGCACCGCGACCGTATTTTTTGAGCATTTCTTTCGACCAATTGACACGAGCCTTTTTTTGGGCGATTGACAAACTGTGTGGGATCCAACGCGAACAAATTTTTTTGACAGTCAAATGTTTATGCAATATTGAATGTATGCTGGTCCCACTAACGCCTAAGGTTGTCTCAATCTCACGATAGATCACATGACGATCTTCCAATATCAGTTCGCGCACAGCATCAATGGTTTTCGGAACAACAACTGATTTTGGACGACCTTCACGAAATTCATCTTGGAGTGAACTACGACCACGATTTAATTCACCATACCATCGATAAACACTGGTCCTTGATGGAGCTTCATCGCCAAAAATTGATTTAAGTTCATCCATGCACTGTTGCTCAGTTAATCCACGCCGAAAGTTGTAAACAATAATCGCACGAAAGTGTTGACGATTTAATTCCATTTTTGGGCCGAGATGAATCTTTTAAGTTACTGTAAACAACACAAATAGCGCTCGTATGTCAAAACGTTCTGAGTGCGTATAACCTCAAAAATGTCCAACTTTACGACAGAGCTGTCAATTGCCGGATTGCAACACTAGGGTTGCCAAACCCCGCAACATAAGAGGCAACCCTCGTATACATTTCTTGACTGCTATGTAGATGTTCTTATCTTGCTAGGTTTCTGTTGCTGTGTACATTTTCTTTATGTTATCTATAGTTTTGTATTGTCTATGAATTATGGTTACTTTCTACGGTATGTTATCTATAGGTTTTGTATGTTGTAAGGGTCATGGGTTAAGATTGTGTTAACTCGCGCGTAAGTGTAAAAAAAAACCCTGACATAAGAAGCTTTTGAAGTCTTCATATATGAGTAGAGACGGCAATTTTCCGCTGTAGGTAGTATTTTACTGATTTAACTGCAGCTGTCCATGTTTCACCGATGTGAGGAGCTCCAGGGGGATTGAAAATCCATGGGGTACCATCATTTGCGAGAAGTTGTTGTAGATGAACTGTTTTTTTTTTTCCAGATAACCGTGAGCAGTTGTCGAAGCGCGGTATCTGCACCTTTGAAGTTTGTGCCGCAGTTACAGGAAAATAATTTGCAAATACCGCGACGACTTACAAATCGTCAGAAGGCTTTTAGAAATCCATTTGTTGAATAATCGGTTCCAGCATCAAGATGAACTGCTGAGGTGGAGAAGGACACAAAGATAGCTATCCACCCTTTCGCACCGCGTACCGCATCGTTGGGAGAGTTTAAGTGAGATCGGGCCGGCATAATGAACACCAGATGAGATCTAGTGTCTCGGATGCGAGTACAGGTGAGATATTGTCGAAGATGAGTCGCCACAAAAATGTATGTATATAAATGCAAATTGGTTACCTGTGGTTCTTCTGTATAGACTGATCCAGCACCTGTGGCTTTTCTATATAGGTTTCACTCCCAACACGACTAGGTCGGCCGCCGCCAAACGGGGTCCTCTGAAAGAAGTCGATGTGCCTCTGCTAATCCAACCCAACGAACGACGAGATGTCCACCTCCGGTTACCTCGTCACGGATCTCCTTGATAGTTTAGAAAACTGGCGTTATGGATGGGCTAGGCCGATTCAAATCAAACACTTGTGGTTGATGCTTTGTCTTTTATTATTGGAATTTTTTGGTTTCCCTTTCACAATTCTTAGTTTCACGTATACTTTTTGCTTTTTTGATTTTACAAAAAAAAGAAAACTGTCTACTCTTCCTCCTTTTTCTTTTCACTTCCAACATCAACGAACTCTACATGCAAATTCCGTTACCAACCGTATTCTCTTAAAAAAAACAGTATCCATCAATCAATAACAAACGGAATCTAAAGCCGTATTTTCAAAAAACATTAACCTGTTCCTTCCCTCTCGCTCTCCCTCAACGTCCACCCCGAAAATCGAACTCGAAACTTGTACACGATCCACACTCGAACTGGGGTGTGTCCGCACACTTACATGTGGATCGTGCACTTACTCCACCACCTTACCATCACATTATATTAAAATTAAATTATATTAAAACAAATAAATGATGGGGGCGGTGGATTGCCGAACGTCACGTAACACTCCTTTTCCGAATGTAGGCAAGTGTAAGCTGATTTCGTCCATGTATTGTCCGTGCATGCGCCTCTGAGATGATGATTTGAGATAAAACGCATTGTTTTGGTAGTATTGGTGGATTTTTGCTGTCTGAGCCCAATTTAGAGTTTTGTAGACTTCCACCAACTCGTTGAAGTCCAGTCTGATCGATGATGGTGCGGTGGAACGAAAAAGAGCTTGTGATAGAGGTAAAGTTTGGCCTTGTGTTTGTTTGTACATCTCTGATGAGAAATACGCCTATTGAGTTCATCGTTTGTTTGAAGACTGCGATGTCACACAGAGCTGTTGCTGTGATTCTGAGAAGTCTGCTAGAGTGGTACGCTGTAGTGCTCCACAAAGCCCTACCCCCCCCCCCCCCCCCCCCCCCCATTACATTTGGTACCCTCTTCCTATGACTCCACTCATATCCCTAAATCAACAGTTAATCCAATGTTGACCAAATTGAATGAATAGTTCAATTGTCGAATTGATTCAATTCCCAGAAATCCTTAAAATTCAAACACCACCACGCATATCTTCAAATGCATTGTATGTTCAATTATAAATTTCCAAGATCCCTAACTCAAACTAAATGTGCAGACCAGGTGGCCCATCTTCGAAGAAATATTATTGAGAATCATACAATGTGCGTCTGCAATTTTATGATCCTCTAAGAATTTGTTTGCATAAATTTGGTCCCACAAACTCAATATCCATTTACACCTTTCAAATTCAAATACAAATAAATTGCGTCTTAAAACGAACCGCATGTTCATTTTATCGCGCATCAACATCTAGGATCATAAATGCGCATCCACAAGATCCTTTATCTACTGTTTCCTGCCGAAATACATTTATGACATTTGTTTCTTCCTTTTCGTTTTCGTTATCCCAATTCCAAATGATAAACAAAACAAATGAATGGCGGGTGGCAATTGAGGCAGTTTGGATTTGGTGGCAAACGAGTCGAGATAGTGTGTCAGACGAGCCGAGATGGGGTGCCGTGCGAGGCAAGATGTGTCGCGTTTTCGATGTTAAAAGTTTAAACCTAAAACGAAAGATTAAGAAGAAGCCAATCGGTACTTCAAACTAACAGTGTTTTGTAATTCAAAAAGTTTCAGGTCTGTCTATGTAAAATTAAATATATTATATATAACAACAAACTGAGCAAATCAAAGGACCTTTTAATTTTAAACTCTTCCCAGAAAACTGAAAGCATTGTGGTGCACCAGGACTTTTATTACAATGCTAAAACTGATCATTATCTTTTAATGATGGACAACATTGTTACTAATACAACTGTAGTGCTCCAAGAAGCCCTACAATTTTCCTCCCACATATACACAAACCCTACCTATAACAAAATCCATTTCATATCCCCAACACAACATTGAATTCAATGTCAAACCCAATCAAACTAAACGTTCAAATTCTCGTTTATTGAATTCAATTCATATACTCTATTCAATTCATTTACTCAATTCAATTCCCTAAAATCAAACAGCATAATGCATATCTTCTCATGTATGCTATAAGCAATTAACACCTAGATTTACTACAAGATACAAAACCCAAAAGTGCACGTGTCCAAACAAAGGCATATCTATTCGATCCGCCGACACACAATTCTTGCAGTCATAAACATCCGAATGCATATTTTCACATGCCTGATGTTTTATGACTTGCAAATGCACAAATTTTAAAACTAACAACCAATTTCCACAGACCTTGTGTTACCCATCGGAAGTGCACGGAAACTCTTATTTGCATTAGCCAGATGGCTCACACAAACAAAAACCCCAAGAAAGGATCAAGCGATAAGTGGCGATGCGCCTTGACCTTCGAACGAAGAAAAAGATATGAGAGTCCGAATTTTTCGAAGTGAGAAGGTGAACACCTTAGAGGAGTCACTTGAAGCAGTCGAGGTTAAGAATTCAGTGGAGAAGGTATCATCCTTAAACCTTATGTCAATGACCGGGTACCCGGGTACCCAATTCGTCGCAATTTCACGATTGCTCGGCCTAGTAGACGAATTTCGGTCCCATGTCTTAGATCATCTCCATTCAAACGTTTCTGAATGATAATTACGAAATTTCAATGAAAAAAAAATTTTTGTTTCTCCATAAACTCGCAAGTTATAAATAGAAAGTTGACCGTACAAGTTATTCGTCAACCGAATACTCGAGATCCCTCTAGCAGGTATAACTGAATTTGTTACACACCTGCCGATCCTGACCTTGCTCTGCGCCGATTTCAATAGGCCTTTTGTACCCGCAGATAGTCAATATTCTGTATATTTATAAAAAATAATTATATAAAATACATAAAATATTCACAATATATTTGTTTCTGATAAACAAATTAAAATCTATTGCAAAATATTTGTTTTAACATTGTTAAAACAATGTTTCTATATGTGGGTACCAGGGTACCCGGTCATTGACTACTGTCGGTAAAGTTGGTCATTGACATAAGGGTTTAAAACCTATTTCAGTGTGTAATTAAAACTTATTTCAGTGTGTAACAATTAATTATAAGATAACCACAATTATTTATGGAACAATTGAAAGTAAAATTCAAAGTGAAATTTAATAAAACCCAAGTTTTATGGAACATTAACTGCTTTTTTCTTTTAACGTTTTAATTTGCCTTCGAGTAGCAACAGTGGTCGCGTTGGTCATCTGTCGTACCGTCTTCTCCGGGTGTATTTAGTGAACGCGTTGGAGATAATAGTGAGCCCGTGCCGGCACATCAACTAAATCTACCCCCCACAGGACCAACAATCATCAGGAATCCATATAGAATTCCATCGTTCGTTTCTCTTCCTCGGTAATACGAGAAGCACTGAAACGAACCGTTGTAGCACACAACATACGAGGGTTGCCTTTTATATTTCGGGATTAGAGAACAAAAACAAATACTGATCATCGAAAATCACTTTATTGTTTTTCAAAATATTCCCCATGAAGATCTATACACTTTTGCATGCGTTTGAACCAATTGTCAGAGATGAGCGATCCGCCTGATTGGGGACTCGGCGCTGACGTCGGGACTGCAGTCGCTATCACATCGAAGGCGCGTGGCCGACCTCTGTCTGTTTTACAGATATTATCACGGGTGCTGTTCTTCGGAGATTCTTGGCATTGTTCCACGCAATTCGGTCTATATGCGCTCCACAAGACAATCCGACGGATCGCACCCGTTTGTGGTTCATCTCCCGACAGCGCGAACATCCCTGTATCAGAACTCGTTCCGTTACAGAGCGGGGAAGCTGTGGAACTCCCTTCCCACGCGAGTGTTCCCGGAGCGTTACAACCTGCAACTGTTCAAAAAGAACTGCAACAGTTATTTGATGGCATCTCGGGGCGCCCACTCGACGCTATAGGTTCGCCTCTCCCGAGAGAAGTCTAATAAAAAAAAATAAAAAAAAAAACCGATAATGGAATTTGGGCATAGATATGATCATTGTTTAGACAATCTTACCCATGCTATGCCCTATGATGACCCACCAGCAAATCAAAGCAAACACGCAGTACCCCACTGCGTTTGTTTTGTTTACTAGCCGCTGGTCCATGGTTCCCCTGGGTGAGACGTTAACCTGCACATCTGCAGGTCAAATCCCTAACCACCATGAATAATTTCCCGCCTTGTGCACCAGTACATTGACCTGAATGGATATAGGAAAAATCCATCTTTGTGGCAGCTGGTGGAAGTTGATCTCGACGAACATCGTTGAGTCAGATTTTAGCTACCAAGCTGTGCGGAAGTAAGAGTGAAAGTTCACCCCCAGACGGCTACACAAGTTTTTCCGGAGTTTTAATCAAACGGTGCGGTTGTGTTTTTAATGTTGGAGATCTAGGTTTGTTTTGCAAATTAAGTTCGATTGTAACAACGACTAATCACGCGATAATTTTCGAATCCGTTCCGTTTACTAGAGTTAAGAGACCTCGTAAAAGCAGACTACTGGTTAATAAAGCAGATCGGTTGTGATCATTAATGGAACTAATTAATAAAGACAACTTCAAATATATAATAAGGAAACTCCTGTGTTTCATTTCTCTTTCTCCTGTTGTGCTCGGTTTTGGTGTATGTCAGTGTGGGGAACGGTGTCGGTTGGAACAATTTTCATCGAATTATCAGTGGGCTTTTAGTGAAGCAGTGCCGTACGTCGGTACACCCTACATAAAATTATTCCCCACAAACCCGAAAGTTCATGATCTCACTGCCTCGACTCCGCCATCGCTCGCTGCCCCGTGCGCTCTCCTTCCACTTTCGACCATCTGATCCGATCTCCTCGAAGTCTAATCTAACATTGTCCTCCCATCTCCGTCGCGGCCGTCCTGTCGGTCTCTTTCCCGTTGGCTTACGTGCCACATGTCCGGCCCATCGTAATCTTCGCGACTTGATTACTCTCACTATTGTTGGTTTGCGGTATACCTCATCCAATTCGCGGTTATGGAGTTTCCTTCATTGTTCTGCCTCCTCATAAAATTTACCTCCAAAGATTCCCCTTAAAACTTTATTCTCGAATACGCGGAATTTGTTTTATTCCCGTTTTGTGAGAGCCCATGTTTCGCATCCGTATAGAATAATCGGCATGATTATGGTTCTATAGACATGGAGCTTTATATTCCGTGATAGCAGTTTGGATTTCAGCAGTTTACTGACTGCATGCCAACTAGCGTTGGCGGAGTGTAGTCTTCTGTTAATTTCCATCGACATTTAGTTACTGGCCGTCAGTATTGTTCCCATGTATTTAAATTCTTTGACGTTTTCGAATATCTTGCCCCTGATGTTTATGTGTGTTCCCTGAGGTCCACCTGCTCTGGCCGTAATCATGTATTTTGTTTTGTCTTCATTTATTTCTAGGCCAACCTCTTCTGCCGCTTGCATGATGATTTCACTGTTCTTACTTACAGTTTCTAGATTATCGCCCAAAACGGTGATGTCATCCGCATATGCGAGCACTTGTGTGTCCCCGCACTTGGGATGATCCGGCCATGTTGTCGTCTAGTACCTGTCTGGTGATGTACTCAAGGTCAAGGTTAAAGAGACATGGTGAGGAGCCGTCGCCCTGTTTTAGTCTGTCCCGGATTTCAAATGGTTCTGAGAGGTGGTTCTCTATTCTAACTCGCCCTTTGTTTTCGTTCATGCAGATTTGAATGAGGGTGGCATATTTTTTCGGGATTCCCAGCTCAACTACAATGTGGTAGAGTCTTTGCCTTGCGACTGAGTCGTAGGCTTTTTTGAAGTCACCGAACAGTTGGTGAACCGTCTCTCCGTATTCCCACATCTTTTCCAGCAGTTGCCTTATTGTAAACATCTGGTTGCTTGTTGACCGGTTCATACGGAATCCGCATTGGTAGTCTCCCAATATTTCTTCTGCGTACGGTGTGATTCTCGCCAGTATGACATTTGGTAGTATTTTGTATGTGGTTGGGAGCAATGATATTCCTTTGTAATGTTCGCAGTCAGATCTGTGACCTTTTTTGAAAATGGGGCCGGCTATTGAGGTTTTCCATTTTCCGGATTGACTTCCTTACCTCATATTGTTTTAATCAGTTGGTGGGTCTTTCGAGCGGTTGCCTCTCCTCCATGCTTCACAAGCTCTGCCGCTATGCAGTCGACTCCGGGAGCCTTGTTGTTTTTCAATCGCGTCTGCAACTTCGTCGAAAGAGGGCTCTGGCATCTGAGGGTCGTTTGTATGTACGTCTGGTGCGTTTATTTGTGGCTGATGGGTGTTTTCAAAGTACTGCTTCGATCTTGGCAGGATATTGTGAGTTTCTGTTACCAGACAGCCGTTTGTGTCTCGGATTATTTTGGCTCTTCCTCGGTAGCCATTTATATTTGAATTTATGCCGGCCTTTGATATTCTTTGCTCTGGCATTTTCTATGATTTTTTCGATCCGAGTCTTCTCCCATTCGCGTTTTTTGCGTTTGAAAAGTCTCGTTGTCTCTTTCCGAATTGTCGCGTATTTTTCTTCGTTGACTTCATCATATCTTTTTAAGTGGATCACTCTGAGGCGCTTACGTTCTCCGATCTTCGCCCTGCACTCATCGTCAAACCAAGGTTTGGACTTAGTTGTTTTCTTAAATCCTAATACCTTTTGGGCTGTTTGTTTGATTGTGTCTCTGATCAATGTCCATTTAGTATCAACAGTATTGGTTTCCTCTTCCTCACTACTCCCATTCTCTAGGATTCTAAATCTATTAGTTAGTTCGTCTTGATATTCAGCCCTTTTGCGAAGGTTTTTTAGTTTATGAATGTCGAACATTTTGCTTGTCTCCCGTGATTCCCCATGTGGGTTTGCTGCGAACCGACTTCTAATTTTGCCCATCACTAGAAGGTGATCGGAGTCGCAATCTGCTCCTCTTTATGATCTTACGTCAAGGATATTCGAGTGGTGTCGTTTGTCTATGAGGAAGTGGTCTATTTGGTTACGCGTTACGCCGTCGGGTGATATCCATGTGGCTTTATGAATTTCCTTGTGCTTGAACATCGTGCTTTTCACTAACAGATCTTTTGACGCTGCGAACGTGATAATTCGAATTCCATTATCATTTGAAACGACGTGTAGATTTTCTTTACCTATAGTTGGTTGGAAGATGTCTTCCTTTCCAATTTTCGCATTGAGGTCTGCGAGGAGGATTTTAACATCGAAAGATGAGATCCCATCAAATACTTCCTCTAGGGTCTCGAAGAATGTGACCTTCGTTTCTTCGTCCGTAGATTCTGTTGGGGCGTGTACGTTTATAAATACATAATTGTACAATGGTCCCTGTAATTTTAGCACCGACATTCGGTCATTAATAAATTGCACATCTTTTACATAGGGCGTAATCTTCTTGCTTATGATGAAGCCGGTTCCGAGGTTATGTGTATCGGTACCTCCACACACCGGTGTAAATCCGTTGGTTTCGATTACTTGATGTGGGAGTCGGACTTCCTGAAGCGCGACGATGTCCATTTTATATTGTTTCGCATTTTCAACGACCGTCTGTATCGCCCCTGGTTTATATAACGTTCGAACATTCCACGTCCCGACGCGTATATCCCACTTTTTCCGCTTTTCCCTACGTCTTCTTTTTGCCGAGTCGGTGTTTTCTTGATGATTTGTTCCCTTATGGTAGTGTCGGCTCATCACACCTACGCCTACCGGGTTTTTCGGGAGATTGTTTTTTGTATATTGATTATTCATTTTTGTTCCCACGAGTCTTGGGGTTTGAAATAGTCCGCCACACCAGACCACCTCATTGATATGGTGAGGTTTGCTTACTGCTCTGATTCGACCCGGTGTCAGAGATGCGCCGGTATACCCCTGACTGCAAACCATCCAATGGGCACGGTGACGCGTAACACCCTGGAATAGGGGTGGTGGATCTTTGTGTGTTACTCCTCGCTAGCCTGTCTGACATGAGTGGCCCTACTCGAAACGTATGCTTTCGTCAGCATAGCCTAAGTGATTCATTGTAGTTTAAGCCCCCGCACCACGTCAAGGTTTCTACCAAGCGGGGGAGTATCTGGCTTGATCAAAATATTTAATATGTATGCAAAAAATACCAACAATGGAATAGGGGAATCCCTCTTACCTATCGATTCTTGTTATTTTTTATAAAAAATAAAAATTTGTTGTACGCTGAAAGGCGTAAACAAAAAAAAAACATAGATACACCTAATTTTCTATTACTCTCACGATTTAGGGTAAGCAAATAGTGATAATAATTGATCAGTTATGAACGTTGAATAAAATTTATTTTACATCAATTATAGTATTCACTGAAGTGCCGTTTGTTATTTTAACCCTCTAACACGTGCTTCAAGACATGCCAAAGTTCATGTAAAACAGGATATAAATTGGGGAGACAAAATGTTAATACAATTTCCACTAGAAGTTGTAATATGTTAACTAAAATCGTGGTATCCACAGATGAATTCTCAGTTAATGCTGCCATGTCTGAAAAAAACACAAGTAAGTATTTGAGTAAATTTCGATAAGTAAAGCATCTATGACTACTATTTTAACAATAATGAAAATAAAATACAAATGATTAAATTACTTATGACAGTTACATAACATGTTAAATAATAAATATTGAATAAGTTTTTTTTTTTCCTTTTTTATGTATCAGTTACCGAGAACTGGAGGCCTGTCCATTAGCATTGCACCTAGAGAGATCGTGTAATTAGTGATTAGAAGAATAGCCATCAAATCTCATACCATCCACACTAGCATATTTAATGTTGACACCTACATAAGCCAAAATTAGTAAAGCAACCAAGCAGCGCATCGTAGAACGATATTGTTTATCCCAAACAATTTGAAAAAAAGACCTGCCTTCCCTAAACTGATTTTACTTCTACTGGACGTCCTCATCTCGAGTAGCCTATTTGTACTCTCATGTTGAGGTAAGTTCAATCAAAGTATGAAAATTGCATTAGAAACAAATATTTCATACTTCCACACCAATTTTCATTAAGAGGAATTAGCAATTTATTTGAATCGTAAATTCTACTCCAGGTTCACTACTAGCAGATAAGTTAGTAGTAGATAAACGATTGTGTAACGTCGTGGAGAATATGTAAAATATACAATAAAATGTTTTAGAAGTCGATCATTGATTGCGTTGGGACTTTGATCGAATTCAAATACAACATATTCTGTTAGATGTAACTTAAAAAACCTTTAGTTGTTATCTTTATAAATTAAAGGAAAATATAGTTTTTAGTTTTTTTTAGTTTAAAATAAAAAATTAACCGTTTTTGGTTAAGACCAAATGGTATATCCTATTTACATTTATTCATCTTATAATAAATTACTGGCTCTTCACAAGCACTCTAAATACATAAAAAATCACATAAAAAATGTTGCAAAAATTAAATGAAAAATACAACACAAAAAGGCATTGTACAGCCTTTTTTATTTTCGTTTTATATTTTTAGATTCTAAATTATAGGTTAGACAAAAATGCTTAAATTCTAGCTTAATTATCTTATATAGGCTGGGCCATCCATTTTTAATTATTTGAAACATGAATACAAATAAAATTACAAATGTTATTATGCTGATCATTTATTTAACGTAATAAACGTTTATTCAAATTTATTTTTTAAAAATAACATCCACCCCGCCACTCGCGCGCCACTCTCTCTAACGGTTTTTAAGAAACCAAGTGTTGCCATTTGCAAAAATTGATGGCTTAACCTATATTATATGATATGATATGATATGATAGTGAGGACAGAACCCCCATTTATTTGGCTTAATGCAAGCTTAAATTTAGTTAACATAAACCTTACAGACTATCTTAAAATCTAGGAAGTTGAAGATTACTGGGCGATAGTGGAGGTAGGAGGCTAGGGAAGAGCGAGTGTATGTGGGGTGGTAAATGCGGCATTTGTGAGATAGTGGAGGGCATGTGTACGGACTGATAGGTTGGCGTGGTTAGTGGGCCGGGGGGGAGAGGTTGAAATAGTGTGTGGGGTTTGAAAGGTGTAGGGGAGAACTAGTTTGAAGGAAGGAGAGGAGAGGTAGGATTGCAGGGTAGATGGGTTATTGAAGGGGGGGTGGGGGGGGGGGGGGGTTATAACTTACTGCTCATACGCAGACGCCCTAACCTTAACATTACTTGACTATTGTGTAGTTTGCCTTTCGGCGACAGAACTTTAATTGTGGCTTTAGTTATGAATATTTGTGACAAAGAAAATTAGAAAAACTTTGTGCCGAATTAAATTTTTTTTTTTTAATTTAACTTACTTCCATTTTTTTTAATTTTATTTAAAAGAACTTAACATACATTTTATGCTACCCTAAGTTAAGTCTGCTAAATCTTGCTGATGATGCAGTTATTCTACCGACATTGGTAGTCAGGTCTTTATTTGCCAGTCAACCACCAGAACTGTTGGTGTTGTTTAATATTATCGTCCCGGTCTCTATGGGAGATAGTCCTACTGAAGCGCTTCGGTGCTCGTGACCCCCTGGTCGTAGCAAAATCGCCCATCTACGGATGATCTACTTACATGATAGATCAGTGGAATTCCGCATCCATCCTGTGTAACCCCATTCATGTCCAACTCAAGGAAAGCAATATGTCCTGTGATTAATTTGATCATAAAATTATCCACGCTATTTATGTAGGCTTCATATATATATATATCTATTGTACAATTTGCCTTTCGACGACAGAACTTTGTTTGTTTTTTAATTATGTTTATTTTTTTTTTCAATTCAATTTTATTTGGTAGATAATTAAATTGATGGTATATTTTACAACTAGTACTTAAGAGATTTAGGATAGCAATTCCTTTACAACTATAATCTTAAATCTATATAACGACAATAGCACAATTTTAATGAATAACAAATAATAAATTAAGGGAAAACTACAATAAAAAACCCTTATTTGAATCTTAAGACTAATATTGCACGGGCTTTCGGCTATTTTATATAGTAATGACCTCGATATAATTTTCATAGTACATGGATAGTGTTAGCAACTTCAACTTCAGTATACGCGTTGCTTAGATACATAGATATGGAGTGGTTCTTACTAAACGTGTTAGCAAGTAGGTTCGATTTCTCCACTGAAGAAATAAACAACTTGTCGTGAACTTTAAACGGAGGAATACTTGACTTTTTCATAATTTTTGATATTTTCCAAAACGGTTTGCTTGCTTTGTCAAGAGAGGAAAGGTATTTATTCCAACACTTGTTCCTATATGCTGAGATTTCGTTTTTAATGATATTATTTAAGACTTTAACATTAACTAGAAAACAATCGATTCTATAACGCAGCCATTTTCTTCTTTCAGAGTTTCGTAGCCTAATCAGATGTAAGATATTTTCAGGAAGCTGTGCCTTATCAACTGGAGCAGTGGAACATTTAGGTATCGCAAGATCGGCCGCTCTATTGATAACAGAAACAAAATTGTTACATAGAATATCAATGTGCTCGCTGCAGGTTATAGAATTTAGGCTGGTATCACCTAGAACCAAGTTCGTGTTTATATATGATTTATAACAATTCCAGTTGGCGGCGGAATAGTTGTGGTATAAACTAGTACGATTTACAGCTACTGTATGATTCACTGTGAGGCTGATCTGAAGGTGGTCTGAACTTAACGCATTTAGAGTTAATGGTACTGTGCAGTAATTTGGAATATTAGTGATATATAGATCAAGAGTTGAGGGGTTCCTGTTAGCACTCGCTGGGATATAGGTGGGGAGAAGTGGATAAAGTATGGAAAAACTTGGGCTGGATTCAGTAACATCTAGTAAAATGTTACCCCAGCAGTTTGCCGTAAGACAATTCCACGACTGATGTCTGCAGTTTAGATCACCACCAATAATTACCTTGTTTCGAGTGTTGACTCTATACAATTTTTGCAGATCCCGCTTAAAGTAAGTAGATTTCTCAATGTTTCTATTTCCACCAGGGAAATAGACCGAAAAAAGATTCACCTTGGAGTTATCACTTAATGTTACATCTATACTAATTTCCTCAATTAACTTAAGGTGCAATGAAGGACGGAAGGAATGTTGTATACATTTTTTCACAACAATGGCGACACCTCCACCACTAGCATGTACCCTGTCTAGGCGATAACATATGTAATTTTGATGTGAGAAAGAAATGTCTTGTTTGAGCCAGGTTTCTGAAACAAGTGCAATGTCAATATTAAAATTTATCAATAAATTAAAAAATTCATGCTTTTTGTTTTTGATGCTTCTCGCATTCCAAATTATGATGTTAAGAGAGTTTCTTAACATGTTTTTTCCGAGTATATGTACTTAATAGCTAATGAAGTAATTACAGGAAATGGAAAATAAATGGTAATAAAACACAAGCTGTCTGGTTTTCAAGATGTAGGAAACACTGTTACCTACCAAATGGCACTAAACTCAGTATGTGTGCAGTTGATATTGATTGGTCCGAAGACTGTAGATATCTAGGTATTATTCTAGATAAAAAACTCATCTTTCAAAAACACATCACTACCACAATTGACGAAATAAACAAAGCCGTAAGAGTTATGTATCCATTAGTGTGTAGAAAATCAAAGATTAGCATCGAAAATAAAATTATAATATTTAAAACCATTTTTCAAGCTATACTCCTGTACGGGGCCCCTGTATGGTGTGACTGTGCTCGCACACACAAAATAAAATTGCAAAGGTGTCAAAATAAAATATTGAAAATGTTGCTGAATTTGCCATGGGATTATTCGACACATGAACTACATGAAAACGCCAACGTTAAACCGGTAGAGTCCCTTATTGACAAATTCAATCGAAACTTCTTCGTCAATTGTTCTTTTTCTGACAATGTTCTCGTTTCCCGTCTTGCGTTATCCTAAGTCACTACATATGTACTCTGTCTATGAAAATTATATCAAGGTCATTACTACATAAAATAACCGGAAGCTCGTGCAATATTAGTCTTAAGATTCAAATAAGGGTTTTTTATTGTAGTTTTCCCTTAATTTATTATTTGTTATTCATTAAAATTGTGCTATTGTCGTTATATAGATTTAAGATTATAGTTGTAAAGGAATTGCTATCCTAAATCTCTTAAGTACTAGTTGTAAAATATACCATAAATGTAATTATCTACTAAATAAAAATTGAATTGAAAATTGCTAATGAAGTAATGACGTTAAATTGGTCAGCTTTAGTTTGACAAGCACTAAGCTCGGTTACAACTTCATTAAGAAGAGAGTTTATCTCGCTAAATGAGAACAAGTTATCATTAGTTATAGTTTCAGACGGATTTTTCTTCGTGTGTGTCGTATCACTGTTGGAAGGTTGCTGGGTTTGATGGGGGCCAGGAGCCCAGATGGATGAAGGAGGTGAAGGTTGACGCACAGATCGGGGTAGTGGAGGAAAATTATCAATGGATAATCGGTCGGGCAGTGGCTGCTGTTTGTCACTCGGAGGCTGTAGAAACGTTGTATTTCCTGTACCACGTCCACGTGGGCATAATTTGCGGCGAATGTCTATGTACTGCTTTCGGCTTATGCATTCTGGTTCGGTGGATTTATGTGGCCCACTACAATTTGCACACTTGATGACCTCATTCGTTTTGCAGTCGAATGTTTTATGGTTTCCCGAACAGATTGCACAGAAGCTATTTATGTGACAATGCATCGAGCCGTGACCGTAAAGCTGGCAATTGTAACATTGTGTGACCTTACCTGGATGATGTTTTTTAAAGTCCCAGCGGACGACGGTTTTGAACTGGGGGTAGAGTAGTTCCGTTTTAGTTCCTTTAATTTAACAGTACCGCGTTGAATGTAGACGATGTACAAGTAGTGTTTGTACAGGGCTTTTGTTGACAAGTTTAATGTGATGGTTTTAACATCTAGGCACTTAATCCCGAGTGCAATTAGTTCGTTTTTCAGAATATCGTTGCTAATCAAGTTTTATCCTGATGACACTACGTTGAATGGACGATTTTCCTTACGCGATTGGGTAAAAAACGCACATTTTAACCGTAAGAGTTCGGTTCTGATTTTGTTATATATGTCCATTGTTGGGGCACATATTTTTTGTCCAAGCGATATGTTTTTAATTAGGTATTTGTCTATCCTAATGTTGCTCAAAATATCACGCACTTTAGCACTAGTTGTTTTTAACACCAGAATTGTCGGAACGGTTTCTTTAGGAAGTTCTGCTCACTGTTCGTCATTGGTCGGATCCATTTCAGGAGAGTCTTCCATCAGACTTTGAAGTGGTTGAAAAAAGTTAGTGTTCGAACACATTTTAGATTTTTCTAGCACTTTATTGTTCACTTTTGAAAGTTTATCGGGACGAGTTTGGCCACCAATAACGGGGTCGTAACGCAACCCTTTGCGCTTAATTTTGTTTAACACACGTGGCCCAGGGGCCATAACTTAACGGTTTTAACACTTGTTCAAATTTTTGTATGCGGAAAACGAGGCAAAGAAAACAAGATAATGGTAATTAAATTGTGATAATTATTGTGAAAATAACGGTTGATTAAGATAAATAGCACGAGCAAAACTGTGAGACAAGTTGTCTGTTTGAAAGTCAGCCAGGTACTCATTATGTTTATTTTAATAACAAAGAAAAACTAAAAAAACTTTGCGTCAATCTTGTTTTTTTTTTAAACTTAAAATTTGCTTATATATATATAACCTTTTTTTTGTTAATTACTTAAGAACCTAATTTAATATAACTTAAATCGTACTCTACCCTAATCCTAGAAGAGCTAAATCTGTCATTTCATTTTTAAAACATTTTTTATTTTCTATTTATATTCTTAGTTTCTAAATTAAAGGCTAGACAAAAATGCTTAAATTGTAGCTTAATTATCTTATATAATAACTTACTGGTCCTTCGCAGACGCTCTAAGCTAAACATTACTTAACCATTATATAATTTGCCTTTCGGCGACAGAATTTTGTGGCAGTACTTATAATTATTTGAAAGACAAAGAAAAATTTGAAAAGCTTTAATTTTTTTTTTTTTTCTTAAAATTTAACTTACTTAACTTACCTAAACTTACCTACTTTTTTTTTTTTAATTTAATTTTATGTAAAAGCACTTAACCTAACTTAACTTAAATCTTATACTACCCTAATTCTAGAAAAGCTAAGTCTATGTAAGCTAGCTGATGATAGTATGATTCTATACCGACATTGGTATCCAGGTCTTTATATGCCATTCAACCACCAGAACTGTTGACGCTGTCTAATACTATCGTCCCGGTCTCTGTGGGAGATAGCCCTACTGAAGCGCAGGAGCTCTTCTTCGGTGCGCGTAACTTCCCGGTCGTGGCACAATCGCCCGTCTACGGATGATCTACTGACATGATAGATCAGCGGAATTCCGCATCTATCCTGTATAAGCCCTTTCATGTCAAAGTCAAGGAACGCCTCTGGTGGAACAAAGCCGTTGCGACGCACGCTCTCATAGTACAAGGTGTTTGGATAGCAGGCCCCGAAAATTAGGTCATTGGACGAGCTTATTGCTGTCGCAAAATGTCCTCTGATTAAATTAATCATCAAATTATCCACCCTATTTATGTACGCTTCATTATATAAAGTCTCATTTGAATAATACTTTTTATAGTCCGATTCCGGTGTCCGATATAATCTGAGACAACTTCTGAGACACTTCCTTTCGAACACCCGAATCTTTTCCATCAAATTTGGACCTATGTTGAACCATACTGGACAACCATATATGAGCATTGGCCTGATTAGCGTCATGTAGCATATGACTTTTACCTTGCTGTCAAGTTGGCTACTGTGAAATAGCCTCCTTGTCATAGCAAAAGTTTTCCTAGCTTTGAGCAAAGCAGCCTCTACATGTCTGTTGAAATACAGATATTGGTCTAGCCAGATGCCCAGGTATTTAACTAAACTCTTGGTTTCCAGTTTATCTCCATGCGGTCCCACGATAACTAGCTTTCGCCAGTTTTTCCTTGTGTCGTACGTGGCTTTATATAATGGAGTTCTAAATAGGATGGCTTCACATTTCTGGAAGTTGATCTTAAGTTTCCAGTCATCGCAATAGCGCTGTACGTTGTTGAAGTCTCGTTGTATTAAACTATTTATGATCGCAACTTTCGGCGCTGTTCTGTAAATTATGAGATCGTCCGCGTACGCAATAGCCTGCGGAAGTGCATCTAATAAGTCGATAATATAAATGTTAAAAAGAATCGGAGAGAGTACCGCGTCCTGTTGCAAGCCATTCTTGATATTATACGTTTTATTAGAGGTCGCATTACCACTTTTTTCCACGAACCTCCTGTCCTTGAACATATCGTAAAGTACATATAGTAAAGGCTTATGTATGCCATGTCTGACCAGTTTGTAATACAACCCTTCGATCCAGACGGTATCAAAGGCTTTCTCCAAGTCGATCAGACAGGCCCCTGTGCATTGGTTCCTACATTTATTCCATTGTATGTCGGAGACCAGTTTAGCTGCGGCATGTGTGGTTTCATGACCCGCCTTAAAGCCAAACTGGTTATTTGGAATAATGCTGTTGTCGTCTACCCATTTTACCAGAGCTTTGTTAATGGTTTTTTCAAATACTTTACTGATGCTTGGGAGTAAACTTATCGAACGCATGTTCATTGGGTTTGTGCAGTCTTTGCCCTTTTTTGCGATGGGCTGAATGATAGCCGTTTTCCAACGCGCGGGATAATATGCATTATTCAACGCGTTGTTAAACAGGACCGTGTATATATCTATTGCCATTGGGGGCAGGTTCTTGAGTACGATGTTAGGTACTCCATCTATTCCCACTGACTTTTTGCTTCTTAATAAGTCGAAGATACTCTGGATTCCTTCCCTTGTTTTTAAAAGGCTATTAGCCACTACACCATTGGCATTAATGTCAATTGACAGATTATCGTCACTGAATTCGGTAAAACCCGTATTCTCCGATTGCCAAAGTGAAATTTCATTCCGAAGGTGCAGGTGATTGAGTAGAACTCTGTCCTCCAGGTCGTGATTTCGGTGAATGCTTTCATTTACCTTGTACATTTCCTGAAAAACAGCTCCCACAGCGTTCACCTTTTCCAAAGGATCTTCGATCACGAAGAGCTCACTATTGAGGATCGCGTTCTCTGTATCTATGCCAATGTTGGTTAGCAGCTGCTTGTTTACCTCAGTACGTTGGATTTGGAGACACTGAATCTCATTTTGATTATTTCTCCTGAATATTTTATTTATTTGTGGGAACATATTCGGGTTATTAGTTTTTATAGCTCGAATTCTCTTGTTCCAATACAAATTTGTTGCTAATCTATAATTAGCTTTAAGTAATTGTTGGAGGTTTTTAATCGGGATTTCAGTGATATTATCTCCTGGTCTTGTCTGTCTGTAAACTGTCTGTGTAATTGTTTTAGTTTCGATAGCAGTCTGTTTTTTTTTCTTGTGGTGTGCGTTTATTGTTGCGTTTCTGTACATGTTAGTGTGGTCTGTAACTGTTGTTTTGGGAATTGTGTTGTCCATAGTTCGTTTTACGGTTTCGTCCATTTGTTGAATGTATTTTTCGATTTCGACATTAGTCAGGTTTCTGTTTACTGGCAGATTAAAGTCATTCGAACGCAGTTCTCTTGTTATTGATCTGGTGAACCGCGAGGGTTATAGGGTTGCGGGATCACGAATTCCTCCGGATCTGCGAGCTCGTTCGGAAGCTCTATTACTGCCGTGAATGCACAGTGGTCACTGTCGTATTCAATTGTCCGTAAACAGTTTGTGTTTCGTCTGTTGGTGTTAAGTAATCTCAGTCGTGAGTCGATTAGCAAGATATCTAAGAACGATCTACCTCTGGGGAACGATGGATATTCCGTAGCTAGCAGGTCAGTTCTATATTCAGTATGAAACTGATCTAACCAACCAGCCAACTGATTTCCTCTGGCATTAGATATATGATTTCCCCAATTTCTATGCTTGGCGTTCATATCTCCCCCTAGGATAAAGTAATTTTTGTCCAAGTGCAATTGTAAGCATCGGAAGAGAGTCTCGAGCTCTGCTATAAATAGATTATGTTGGTGCTCCTCAGGTGCGTAGACCGCAATCGCATACAAACCCCCTCCTAGCTGAAGGGGTATGCGTACGATACAGGCTTCCAGCACCCGGAACTTGCGCACTTCTCCACTATATATAACTTTATGACGGATCCCTTTTCTAATAAAGATTGCGACCCTTTCTTTTCCCAGAGGGCATTCTTCTGCCTTATGGTCTTTTCCGCATTTTACGCAACGGTGCTGCATTTCGCAGTTCGCCGCCGCGTGACCAAACCTTTGGCAGCGGACACATTGCAGGATGTCTCTGCCTTTTTTTAACTTGTCCCATGTGACACTTTGATGATCCAAGACTGTAATCTTTCTTAGACCACCAATTCTGCTGCTGGGCGTTAGTTGAACCAAAAAGAAGGGTAGCTTGTGGTTTTCCCATCTTGCCTTGGTTGTGGTGAACGGTTTTACGGAGATAAACTCGAGATCGTCGTGCCTCAACTTTTGAAGCATCTCGAGCAGAGCCTCCGGTTCCACCTCAGGGTCGACACCCTTTGATAGAACCGTTACCCTCTTTGTTTGCTTCGGCGTGAACGAGTAGAATTCCGCGGAGGCCCTTTTTAAGACCTCTTTAATTTTATCGTGGTCTACCACCGCATAGGTTTGAATGGCATGCCTATAACCAGCCAATCTTTTAACTACACAATTGTTTCCTATAGCTAGCTTACAAAGACTTACCAATTCCTTACACTCAATATCTATGGTGTTGATTGGTGGCATCTTTATTTTTTGGTTGTTATTGTTGCTTTGCCGCTGTTGTGTTGCTTGCTGTGGTCGATTTTGTGTTGATTGTTGCTGTTGCGGTTGCTGTTGGCCGACTTTTGACTTCGGCTTTTGTTGTTGTTCGGTGTCTTTTTCTTTTTCGAGCGCCGCTATTTTTTTCTTTCTAGATGGGCTCTTGCCATCGCAAGTTTCGCCTCCAATTCAGTTATTTCCTCTTCTTCATCCTCAGACTCTGAGGATGCAAGAGAAGCGAACGAATTGTTTGCCCCATACATATTAAAATTGTAGGGGGAGGGGCGCTCACTGTCCTCCTCCATTTGCTGACCTTTTTTCTCCATTGTTAATTTCGCGGTTTTACTTCGCGTCACAATGGAGATTTTCGGTGTACCTTTTCGTTTGTTTGTCACGTTTTTGTCTTCCTCCGTGTTCATGCTGGTTCTTTCCAGTTTGTTTTCATTAAAAAAAAAACAAAGGCGACCTGCAATACGAACCATGAAGTCGATTTCTGCCATACGCCAACTGGAAATCGGCTATTGTCGGCTAAGAGTCAGTGAACTTGCACTCGCGCCAAATGATGATTTGAAAACTCTGTGCGTAACTAGCAATATATTGTGTGTTTTAGTTTTCACTTTTACGACTGAGGTGATATATTTAAATTGTCTTACGTTGTTTTTGCACCTCACTGAAGTGATTTTGTGAGCACGTTTTTTGTCACTTTTACCATTCGTTTTGTTTGTTTGTTGTTGTTGCACTTTGTTTTAGTTGTCACAACACGTCACGTCACTGTTTTCCTATTTCGTGGCTTCGTTCTTGTTTATGAATTAGATTAATTATATCGTTTTATAAACACACGTTTTGAAACTGTGTAATCACTGAGTGAAAGCCGATGTTTTCGTGACATTAAAGCACATTAGTTATGTGACAAACAGCAATTTAATTAGTAATGTAATTGTATGTTTGTCAATGAAAAAGTGTATTAAATGTGTACAAAACCGAAATAAATGCACGATAAATGAGTAAATAGTCTAATGGGTTGATTGCGATTAATATTTCACGAATTTCATAATAAATTCACTGCGGTTGATAACGATTTACTTAGAGCGCTGAATTGCACGTCTACATCGGGTGTTTTATATATTGTGACTGAGAGCTAAATCTGTGTAAGCCGGTTGATGCTTGAGTTACTTTACTGACTTTGGTACCTAGGTCTTTATTTGCCGTTCAACTCCTCTTCGGTAAGCGTGACTTCTCGATCGTAGCACAATCGCCCGTCTACGGAAAATCCTGTATAAGACCATTCATATCAAATTCGAGGAACGCCTCTGGTGGAACAAGGCCATTGCGGCGCATTCTCAAAATACAAAGTACTTGTATAATCATCATCATCATCATCGGCACTACAACCGGGATCCCGTCTTGGCCTTATTTAGCAGAACTTGTTAAATTGCCCATAATAATTTGTTTTTTCGGCCAAGATTATTAGCCTTGCGCCAACCTTTCTCAGAATATTTGTATAATAGCCTCCGAAAATTAGGTCATTGGACGCAACTATTGCTCTCGCAATAATTCCTTTGATTAATTTGATCATAAAATTATCCACCCTATGTATGTAGGCTTCATTATATAAAGTCTCATTTGAATAATACTTTTTATAGTCCGATTCCAGTGTTCGATATAATGTGACACAACTTCTGAGACACTTCCTTTCGAACACCCGAAACTTTTCCATCAAATTTGGACCTATGTTAAGCCACACTGGACAATCATATATGAGCATTGGCCTGATTAGCGTCATGTAGCATATAACTTTACCCTGCTGTCAAGTTGGTTACTGGGAAATAGCCTTCTTGTCAAGGCAAAAGTTTTCCTAGCTTTGGCCAAACCAGCATCTACATGTCTGTTGAAATATAGATATTCATCTAGCCAGATGCCTAGGTATTTAACTACACTCTTGGTTTCCAGTTTAAATTCATGTGGTCCCACGATAAGTAGTTTCGCCCGTTTTTTTTTTTTTGTGTCTTTCGTGGCTTTATATAATTGGGTTCTAAGCAGGATGGCTTCACATTTCTGGAAGTTGATTTTAAGTTTCCAGCCGTCGCAATAGCCCTGCACTTTGTTGAAGTCTCGCTGTAGTAAACTATTTATGATCTCAACTTTCGGAGCTGTTCTGTAAATTATGAGATCGTCTGCGTACGGAATAGCATACGGAAGTGCATCTAATAAATCTCTAATGTAAATATTAAAAAGAATCGGGGAAAGTACCGCTCCCTGTTGCAAACCAGTCTTGATTTTTTACGTTTTATTGGAGGTCACATTACCAATTCTGACCACGAACCTCCTGTCCTTTAACATATCGTAAAGTACATATAGTAAAGGCTTATATATGCCTTTGTAGTGATCCTAAATCACTACTCCCATCCAATTCCCACTATTATTTATAATCCCAATCTTCTTACCCAAGTAAATCATTCGAAGGGGAAATTAAACCAAAAATTGAATCGCACATTGATTCAATTCCCATTAACCCTAACATCATGAAATGTCTAATTCCAAATGCATTTCATGATTTTACCTTCTGGGAATTTGTTCAAACATTTGTTGTTCCAATAAATCGCCAAAGGGGTCCAAGGTTGGAAGTCTGTCAACAAGGAAGCCCACACGCACGCCAGGACCAATCCGGCTACAAGGACAAGCGGGACAGATCGACGCCGCAAGCCCCTGAAAGGAGAATTTAACCTCAAGGACCCCACCAGCCGACTAATACGTTTCCACCGTAAACTATCCGGATAAAATTATAAAATCGAATATAAACCTGGAAAGTACAATACAAATGGAGGCGCCCTCAGCCGTATACCATATGAAAACATTGAACCATAAGCAGATCTGAAACAACCCAAGGAACGCACCTCCTCAAGACCAGACATCTAGTAAATGTCACGGTAACTCGGGCACAAAGACGGGTGGAAAGGGAGCAAAACAAGAAAGATGAGACCTCGGAGGATACAAGCAGTACGACGCAAAGTGACCCCAATGGTGATTTGGACGATGGCAGACTTCGGGTTAAGACCGAAATCAACCCCGAAGTTATCACCAAACCCGAGAAGTGCTTAACCATCTTACGAGATTACCACGACTCTCATATTGGAGGACATCAGGGACTTCGAAAAACATACAAACACATTCGTAAAAAATATCGGAGGCACTACATGCTAAGAGATATCAGACGATATATCAAGAAATGTAAAAAATGGCAGACGATGAAAACAACACCCCAACTTCGAATGTCAATGGTTATAACCGATGTAGCCAACAAAACCTTTTGATAAGGTATACTTGGACATCGTTGGGCCATTAGAAAAATCTAACTCCGAGAACCAATATATATTGACATTCCAAGATAACTTGACAACAATAGTGCACTGCTATGCCTAACCAAACGCGGAGGCACAGACAGTAGCCGAAACGGTCTTTGATCAAGTTATTTCACGATATGGTATGCCCAAACAAATGGTGACAGACCAGGGAACGAACTTCCCTAGCGACCTGTTCAAAAAATTGTGCAAGCACTTTCGAATAAAGAAACTGCAAACAACAGCATACAACCCACAGTCTAACGGAGCATTGGAAAGAGCCCACAGGCCATTGGTGGAATAATTACGTACAGTGGTCGATGAGAGCCCAAATACTTGGCATCAATACTTACGTACGGCCACCTTCGTGTACAACACCAGCTCTCATGATAGCACCAAATTAACCCCAATGGATTGTCTATATGGTCTCTCCCCAGAGGTCCCCTCTAATTTAAAATGAGAACCGAGCCAATTTATAACGACGAAAGCTACTACCAACTCCTCAGATACAAATTGCAAAAAACCTATACGATTGCCACACATAACTAATTAGAAAGCAAGCATAAATCAAAAGCCTACTATGACCAGCAAAACAGATTCGTACACATTCCATGTGGGGGGACCAAGTCTTAATAAAAAACGAAAATCGTAAGGGCAAACTGGCATTCATTTGGAAGAGACCCTTCCCAGTCACAGCTATAAAGGGGCCAGTCAATAGGGTCGTCAAAAATCCGATTCGCGGTCCACAACAATAGACCAAAACCCTATTTCTAGATTCCACCCTTAAACTATTTCCAACAACCCTTGTCCCACTATCAACCCAAGACATCTGCTATCCCCAGGGTGTATTACATTATATTAAAAAAAAATTTATTACTTGCCCAAATCAAAGATAATACCCATTACTTAAAAATACTAGTAAATATACAATATTGACAAAAATAGAGCAAAAACAAACAAATCACCTGAATGATAATATCAAATAAAAGAAGACGAGTGTGTATATATGTATGTTAGATACAAAAGCTGCCTGTATAAACCCAAATGAACATTTAACTTCAAAATAGCACTCAACCTTCACCCAACGCCATTTCGACTCGTCTAGAGGACCGCCAATCACGAAAGGAAACGCACCAACAAACAGACAAGACGCTCCAAGCGGCGCCCTGACATAGGGCTGGTGCGTTTACCATAGACGTTTCGGGGCAAGCGCCAGAAATTGTAGATAATCCCCTCGCAAGCTCCGCCTTTAAACTAGAACTGCCGACCGTCATTAAGGCGCAAACGGCCGGCGCCCCACAAATAAGGCGCTTAACAATTAGGGACTCAAGAACGAATGTCAATTTCACTGTCGACACTGGCGCCGACATCTCGGTCCTCCCCAAGTCTTTCACCCCGCGCAACCAAGTGCCCGGCCGGCTACAGTTGTTCGCTGCGAACAATTCCCCCATAGCCACTTACGGACGGAAAAATTTCAAACTGGACCTAGGTCTTCAGGGCCCCACCTCCTGGCACCTTGGAGTACCAATGCCAGTCAGTCTCACCACCTCCTGGCACCTTCGAGTACCAATGCCAGCGAGCCCTCCATCCCGCCTCCTGACATCTTGGTGAACCAATGTCAGCGAGCCATATGGGATCCGACTAATTGGAAAAATACCACTTGGCGGCCCATAAAACCCAAAACACCACAGTCGGCCCCACCGCACACCGTTTGCCCCTGCTGGCATCAACGCGGCGTAAACGGGTCCATTGTCCACTTTTCATTTTCCACCTCCTTCCCGCACCGCATCACCCGACTGAGTGGGCTTCCGGTCCCGCCCTTTTTATCGTGACTGCGTCACTGGGAGGGGGGGAGGGGTACCTTGGCGTTTCCACCGATCGCCACTACTTACCTTTCAATTAATGATCCAAAAACTTACTCCTAGAGCATTTAAAACCCTGGAAAACATATATTATGGCGGTTCAATTGAACGCCATTACTTACCTTCCCATTAACTGCTAAAAGATTTTCTCCTAAAGCGACTAAACCCACAGTTTTTCGCCAATGCAATTGCATTAGCACCAATCAGACATTTTCCCCAAGGGCATGATCGCATGAAACGCATCATGTTCCTGAAAATCAATTTGATTGCAACACCAATCAACTGACATAAACTCGAACCATATCGATATAAGATCTCCTAATGATTCTGTCACACACATGCAGGAGATATTCTCTTGTTTTTTCGACGTGCACATCGCCGGTCGTCCAACCAACAGGAATAGCATACCTCACCACTGGCTACCAAAGGGAATCGATGCTGCATAATGTAAATACACATACGACAGATCGACCCTTTGAGACTCCAGCGATATGTGCACGATCGGAATAGAGGCTGTACGCAGTTGCCGATCGTATAAACACACAAATCCCTTTTTCATGATAGCTTGCCCAGATGCAAGCGCTTCTCTCGGTTTCCTTTTATGGGATTCGTATATCCACGGAGTCGCAGTTCAACCATCGACCAGCGTGGGTCGATGTCATCCCCCATAGTGTTACAAAACTATGGATTGTGGTTTATTTACAACTGAAGAAAGTTAATAACAATAAAGATCATTCATTAAATGTAAGCCGGTGTGATTCATTTCCTTGTGTCTTACGGTGAACTATCATGAGTGGAATTTTCATGAACCTGTTCCATTGACGGCACATAACGAAAGAACAAATTCCCACAAGACCACGGCCTCAAAAATATTCAAGTAAAGAACGTTAAAAAACACACTAAAAACCCCCCTTTCATTATTGGACCTTGCAAACACCAGACCACCCCAAAGGAGGTAAGATAAATTAACTTAAAAATATAACCCTACATAGTTCATGTGTAACATTATTCAATAAATTTATAAGAATATTTTATTCACCCTCGTACTTGTGCCAGTATTGCCGAAGGCATCCATGTCATGATATCGGTTGAGTCAGGTGGTAGTTCAACGCGCCATGTTTTCTTTTCACCCTTATTTCTATATCAGGTATAATGGTGTGGATCCACCTTCCATTGGTTGAAGGATCTGTGGCGGTGCCGCCAAACCCCGCGGTACACTTACCTAAAAATGCTTGCTGTTTTTCCTGCTGCTGCTGCTGTCGTTGTTGTTGCTGTCGATGTTCACATAGTTGCAAACGTCGCATATTTCTCTTTTCCAAAGTTGCTTTCACTTCTTTTTACAGCACATCTCTGTTTTTTTATAAGCTCGGCGATAATGTTATCGAGCTCTTCGACAGAGTTATTTTCGCTGGCTCCTTAACGGCCAGAACTTTGTATATATTCCCTGCTCCAGATTAGGGAGCATCACTGGGATAAAAAATTTTCTTTATATTTACATATTTCACTGTCTTTGGTTGCTTCTGACTCATGGCTTTCGGCCTTTAGATTCGGTTGAGGATTCAACCTCATCCTTGTCTTTTTAGATATGACCTCACCTTCGTTCATGGTCAGTGCGCCACTTTTTTATTTTTTAATGTTTTTCCTTTGTTTTTAATTAAATTTGTTGTTCGTTTGATGACACACGTGATCGAATATCGAATATATGTGTATTAAACACGTGCACTCGCGTAGTCACGAAAACACACACCTTTTTTTTGTTGTTGGACGTGTATAGCTGCGCCGGCAGACAGGCCCACACTTTGTGGCGGTTCCACTAAACGCCAATACTTACCTTCCCAATTACCTCCAAAGCTTCCTGTCCTGAAGCTACAAAACTCCATTGTTTTCCGCTAATGCAATTGCATTAGCACCTGCAAAAGCTTCACGCATCAAGGTTATCTAATGCATAGCCTAAAATACCCTGTAAAAGAATTCTTACCTTTCATGCATTCAATGCATATTCAAACCTCCTGAAAGAATTCTTTAAATTTTACATGCACATTGGCTGGCGACCCTTTTGTCCAACGACAAAGCAACGCCAAGCAGCTTGTTGGCTCAGCTGCAAGACTAATTACATGATCTGTTTGTCCAACTGACAAACAATCACCAATTTCGTGCTTAGCCACCAAACGAACTCTTCAGCATATACAAATGCAGACAAAGAATTCGGTTTTTCCCGTCGACCAAAGAACCGATATACAATTTTCATTGTGTATCCCAAATCCATTAGCACCTAATGAGTTGCAGCGTATTTGCTCAGCTGCACCCCTCATTACACACACAATGCCCTTGGTCGATTTTTCCTTTGTTTGAATTCATTTATACGTTTCAGATTTCGTTTCTCATGACCCTCGTTGCATGAGCAAACACTGATCCATTAGCACATCGCTAAGATCACCACACACATACCGATCTACGTCCCAGAGATCGCCTTCCATTGGTCACTGGACGAAGGGAAAATTCCATTTCCTTTTTTACCACACCATAGAGAGAAATCTTCTCTCTCTTCTCCCAATCCCACCTCGAACTGAGGGTCGAATTCAAGTCGGAATTCAACCCTCAGCGTGTCTTAATCCAACCACCGATCGAGTCGGTCGCATCACCATCCACCGTACCGTGCAGGGTACGGTGGGCACACCCTCGATTCGTGTTTTGTCATCGCTGAGTGCGCCTATAAAAGTGGAACAAAAATGTATTCTTGTTGTTTTTCAATTGCACATTAATTTTCGCTGCAGTGTTTTAACAGAGAATCTAACGTTTTTACCTACACCATATAATGTAATATTTAACCAAAATAAAACCGTTTGAATAATAAAAAAACAGTTATCACCAGCCACGTTCAGCGTTTTATTTTTTTCTCTTGGCGGATAGTTGCATTAAGCAATAGGACTACGGAATGCATCGCTCTATGTAAAGATAGTGGTTTGCCGCGAGTTAACACCCCACGCACATTGGACTTAGATAAAATCCAATCACTTCTCTTCCTAATCTAATTATGGAAAATTCCCAGATCATCTCTAACCTTATCGTCAACATCTGCACACAACACAACATACCAAGCCATGGAAAATTGATTATCTCCTACATCGTAAATCATCTACGATAAGAACTTACAAAAAATCATCGAGGAAAACTCCCAGACGGTGTTTTCTCCTACACCTGATAAGAACACACAACTTCATCTATAAGAGCAGCGACAACAGCATGAACGAGTCTTCTTAATCTCCACGCCAGGAAGTGCGCTGACGAATGTTCAGAAGAACAGAAGGCATTAGAATTAAGAATTGAAATAATGTTAGACTAGGTTTATAAATTAATAAATATATTTTTTTACTATAACCCTCAGGTCTATCATTAACTCGCGCACTGTACACATTCACATCAATCAATAAATAAAAACAATTCGAATTCGTTAATCAACTGTGTGCTCGTCGTAGAAACGCTATACAGGTATCCATGGTGCACTTTTATCCTGTCGTTGTGTCCGGTGAACTAGTTACAGCGATTCGTGATAGGGAGTGAAGTAAATCGCGCCGTACGCCGGCGCACAATTCTTCTTCCCCACAATTGTCCCAGAGAATGTGTTTACATTAGTCTAGGGACACAGACGTTTGTATAAAAGTGTTTGTAGCCGATCTTATGTAGATGAAAAGGGAAAGCCTCAAGTCTCATGTATTTTTGAGATCAAGAAGGAAATTCAACGGGCACATATTCCCCGAATGCATTCTTTAGATAGTCACAAAATAGTCTTATTCCACTTTACCATATATGATTTCTTATTTATTTGTGTATGTTTGCTGGACTTGATGGCATGTTGCAAGGTTAGGGGATGACTGGAGTGTAACTCGCGCGAGGTGTGTGGACCTTAAGCATTTATTGCAAATTTTATCCGGTTACATTTCGACCGCCATCCTGTGAAAGTTTTGTTTGTTTGCCATTGACTGAGTGCGCCGATTAAGTGAACAGTTTGTGGGGTCGTGGTAGAACCCAATGCCCATGCCGGCGCACCGACTACGCCCCCCACAACTTCACTTTTACTTCCTCTGCGAGGAAGACACACGCGGTTTATGTCAATCATACCTACCACCCAAGTGTCCGCTAATTGAGGCACATGATAAGATCATCAAAAGCCTAAGTGCAAAAACTATCAGATAATAAGAATAAAAATAATTTCTTCACAACCTATTTGTCTTAACTTCCAAGATATCGTAACTTCATCTTAAAGCTTATTTACATTGCATTCACACATTGTAAGCAATATTTCAATCCAATTCTTTTATACTATGTTATCTCAAATATGTAAACAATATTCTTAAGCCTAATTTCTTTATATCCTACGTTATTCCGAGTAAGTAAACAAGACCCGAATTCAATTCTCTTTATCAAGTGTTATCTCAAATATCTAAACACAGCGCAACTGGGTAACTCAGATCACTGCTTAGTATGGGTCGCAAAACCCCTTCCATTTCAGGCAAATAACCGACGTAGGTAGTTTCACCATATATGGAGCTATAGGGCTGCTAACTGGGACGATTGGCCAGATTGCTTCGCATCCTTTCCATGGTCGGAGGTGTGCTTTGGAGACTCCAATGTTAACGCATGTGCGGAGTCAGTCAAGGAGATTATTTTCCGCAGGATGGATATTTTCTACATTCCGCATTCCACCAAACGAAGTTCATCTGATAAGCCTTGCTTTGATAAAAAATGCGGCAAAAAATAATGCTTTTAAACTATGAACTATGGAGCTCCAATCCCACCGATGTTAATAGAACGAATTTTGTTAGAATCAGAAACGCGTGCAACCAGGCGATCGATATCGCGAAGAAGTCCTACAACGACAAAGTGACCAATAAACTCATTGAGTGCCTATCTGCCTCGCATTCCTTTTGGTCAATGACAAGGCTGTCAGCAATAACTTCGCTTCCTCCCCCTTGCCCCCGTTGGCGACGGCAGCGGACTTTTGTCACAAATTCAAAAGGTAAAGCTAATGTTTTTGCAAATTTATTTTCCATGAAGTCATGAATTTCGGTCTTTTGGAACTACCTGTGATTGGGCCGGTACGGTCTTCGACGCAGGATGTAAGATTCCGCCCGCGTACTATTCAATGCATTCTACTGTAGGAAGGCAACCGGCCCGTCGGAATACCAGCAATAGTCTTTAAGAATTGTGCTCCACAAATGTCGCCAGTTCTTGGCAGATATTTCCACTTATCTTATGCACGAAGAACATTTCCTACCTGCTGGAAAGTTGCTCGAGTTCAACCAATCCCAAAGAGGGGAAAAAGGTGTCTCCCACAAAATTACCGACCGATAGCATTACTGTCTATGTTATATAAGGTGATGGAAAGGGTCATCAATGCCGAGTTAATTAAGGATTTGCACTAGAACGGACTTCTAAATGATCGTCTATACGGGTTCCGTGGCAAGCGGTCCACGAGAGACCTTCATTTTTTAAACATTTTTTTATTTTCTTTCTATATTCTTAGTTTCTAAATTAAAGGCTAGACAAGAAATGCTTAAATTCTAGCTTAAATAGCTTATATAATAACTTACTGGTCCTTCGCAGACGCTCTAAGCTAAACATTACTTAATATTTGTATAATTTGCCTTTCGGCGACAGAACTTTGTGGCAATACTTATAATTATTTGAAAGACAAAGAAAAATTTGAAAAACGTTGTCAATTTTTTTTTTTTTTTTTTTTTTTTTTTTTTTTCCTTAAAATTTAACTTACTTAACTTCCACGAGAGACCTTTTGACCCTTATAATCAATATAAGGACATCTGCGATTGAGGGGCATGGTGACTCAAAGGCGGTGGTATTGGATACCTCCAAGGGTTTTGACCGCGTCTGCCACGGGGCATTGCTGAGAAAACTTTGTTCATATTGACTTTCCCAGCCGCTTGCGACTGAACGAAGAGCTTTATCGCAAATCGATCGATCGGAGTTGTTGTGGGCCGGCGAGTGTTCGGATCTATATCTTATTAATTCCGGAGTGCCTCTAGGTTCTGTTTTGGCTCCAACCTTGTTTTTGCTTTGCATAAATGATTTGTTGGACTCAACGGATAACAAAGTGTTCAGTTTTGCGGATGATATAGAGTAATCGGCCAATTATTGCATCAACATCGCAACATTGAGATGTAGCCAGACCGACTCTCTAAATCGGGATCTGGATAATGTCCTTCAGTCGGGAAAGGCCACTCTCGTCTGCTTCAATGCAACGAAGATGCAATATACAACATTCACAAAGAAAACTGGATCATCGGTTCCACAGCTGATGATGAATGGCCCTCGAATATGGGGAAAGTATGAAATTGCTCGGCGTCACGGTCTGTGGGAATGTATCGTGACATAAACACGTGTCGAACATCGCCAGGTCCGCCTTTGGAAAACTAAGTTATCTTTTTAGAGCCAAGATATATGTTACTCTGGCTCAAGTTTTTCTTCTGTATAAATCCCAATTTGGACCCGCGCTCGAATATTGCTCTCATGTTTGAAGCTCTGCTCCTAAACAAACCTTCCATCTACTTGATTGATTGATTGATTGAAGGCGAACCCCATTTTTATTTAGCTTAATGCAAGCATAAATTAACTTTACATAAAACCTTACAGACGATCTGAAAATCTAGAGTAGTGGTTAAGACCTTATTCAATTATTCAATCGAAAATAAAGGAGAAGAAAACCAGGAAGTTGAAGATTACTGGGGTATGGGACAGGTAGGAGGCCAGGGAAGAGCGAGTGTATGTGGGGGTGGTAAATGCGGCCTTTGTGTGACAGTGGGGGGCATGTGTACGGACTGATACAGGGGCGGGTATTGTTGGGGGGGGGGATTGTGGGAGGGGTTGGAAAGGTGTATGGGAAAACTAGTTTGAGGGAAGGCGAGGAGAGGGTTGCAGGGGAGAGGAGTTATTGAGGGGGGGGGGGGGGGGACGGATTTAGGACGGGTTTCTTCTGAGACGTCGTTTAAGGGCGAGAGTGGAGAAGTTGAAATCGAAGGAGGTGGGGAAAAAGTTGGCCTGTCGTAGCATACGAGAGATGGGTTCGTTAGCGCCGTAAGAAGTGTGGACACGTAAAACAGTCGAGGGTTACGTACGTTACGGGGGTTTGTATGTAATGTTAAAGTGGAGAGCAAGCTTGGGCAATTGATTGAGCCAGACAGAAGGCAATGGACAAGGATGATGTCGGCATGGATTCTGCGCTCTTCAAGTGTGTTTAGATTGATTAGAGGGAGCCGGCTTGTGTATGGTGGTAGAGTCAGCGGATTTTCCCAGTTTAGTCCGCGGATGGCAAAGCGCAAGAAACGACGTTGAATACCTTCAATCCTGCGAATGTGAGACACTTGATACGGGGACCAGACCTGACTAGCGTAACTACTTGTGAGCATAGAGACGAGCGATCCACCTGATCACGGACACGACGGTGATGTCAGGACTACAGTAACTATCACATCGAAGGCGCGTAGCTGAGCTCTGTCTGCTTTACAGATATTATCACGGGTACTTTTCTTTGAAGATTCGCGGTACTGTTCCGGGCAATTCGGTTTATACGTGCTCCATGTGAAAATCCGACGGATCGCACAACTTTCCGGTTCATCTTCCGACGGTGCAAACATCTCCGCATTAGAACTCGTTCAAATACAGAGCGAGGCAACTATGGAAATCCCTCCCGCGCGAGTTTTCGTGGAACGTTACAATCTGCAACTGTTCAAAAGAAACTACAAGGGTTATTTGGGGGCATCTCAGCTGGGCCGTGTAGGCTCGCCTCTCCTGAGATAAGTATATTTAAAAAAACACGTGTATACGAACACTGACTTTAATATTTCTTTCGTTGACGAGCGACGGGCGATTTGAACCCACACAAAAAATGATGAGAGCGCTACGCATTGTGGCATCACGGTTTGGTCGCATGCACATGAGCTTGTGGGAATAAAAATATTATCGAGCTCCGATGGATGAGCGACCTAATCAATGTGAGTGAAAATAAGCCAACCAAATCTAAAACGACATGGATGTCTTGAAGAGAATGGATATCTAACTCGTATAAGCGAGTTATGATAACCTTCACTGAGGAAAAACCTACTACCGCTGAGGGTATGACGTTGATTAGAAGGCAAATGCGTTGAGGCCCGCTAACCTTGGCGACATTGGCTAATATGTAGGACGAGTTGCAAAGGTTCCCTGGTTGTAGAGACAGAAAAGTAAAGGTGTTGGTATTTATTTGAGAAAGGTCGTCGTCAGATGTGTGATCTTCTTTGGGGTGGGAAACCAAATATCGTATCGTGAAACCAAGTCTAGTAGATAGTAATGGTTTTTTTCTAAGTTCAGTTTGATTTGAATATGTTACGTACGAAATTGATCGAAGAATCAAAATGATTTGCCGAATTTTTAACGTCTTCACCATGAAGTTACACAATCGTGTATCGTCTATTAACTTGTCTACTAACAGAAGTGATGGAGTACCATTTGCGTGTCAAATAAATTTTCAATTCCGTTTAATTAAATTTACTGTGAGAGCATGAAATATTTGTTTCTAATGAAATTTTCATACTTTGATTCGAATTATCTCAATACGAGAATACAAATAGACTGCTCGAGATGGGGGAGTCCATTAGAAGTAAAAACAAGTTCTGGGAATACTGGTGAATCGGTCAATGGACAAACCCTTTTTCGAATTGATTAGATAAAGAGCACTTTTCCATGATGCGCTGCTTGGTTGTTCTCTTTACTTTGACATATGTAGGTGTCGTTATTAAGACTGCTAGTGTAGGTGGTATGAGACTTGACTCTTTTTCGTTAATTACTCAATTACTAACTGTACGATGTCTCTAGGTGCGCTACTCCAGGGCGAGGATACAACAATTGGTAATGAAAAATTAAACTTTAAAAAAAGCTTATTTAATATTTAATAGTTAATATTTTGTATAATAAAAAAAACGTATTTAATATCCAACAGGCAATATTCTGTGTAACAGATATAAAATATTAAATCATCAATAACTTAATACTAACTGTAAATAATTTAAAATTTCGATATTTTATTTACATTTCTGCAGATGCGCCACCAGCGCCACCACCAAAAGATAAAAATATTGGTAAATTAACTATTTAATATAAAATAAAATCCATGAAATATTTATTGCCAATACAGTAATCATGAATGATATCCTTGGCGGACCTGACTCAAATATTTAATTTTTCGTTTTTCTTAGATAAACATTTAGCAACAACTAGTGAAACTCCAAAGACGGATATCTTAGTTACTATACTCAAAATTGTAGCAGAGATTGTATTAACAATTTTGACGAGTAGAGAGAACAGACGACACTGTTGTAAATAATACTACTGGTGTAAAATTGAATCTATTAAAAGTTTGTCACTGTAAATCATTATTGCTTTCTGTTTACCCCAAATCGTGAAGTTAATCAAAAATTGAATATTTTGCTCGTTCTTTCAACATATTGTGGTGAGCTGATAAAAAAATATTATATGAGTGAAATATGGCGGATAGAAAAGGCTTTAAAAGTTGAATGCCTATGATTTAAGGAATTCTGCTTTAAGTTGGAGAGAAAGGAGGCAGGTCTGTGGGGGTTCTTTTAAGCTTACCCGAAGAACCACCCATAATTGCAACCCAACTCCCATTGTTTTTCGCTAATGCAATTGCATTAGCACCTGAAAACATTTCCTTTTCCAAGGACATTTAATGCATACGACGCATTATCTAAAATTCCTAAAAAGAATTCTCCCAACATTCACGCATTTAATGCGCTATTCAAATTCCCTGAAAGAATTGTTTAATGTACATAGGCATCATAAATCTCAAACCTACTCGGCACCCTTTGTATGCCAAGCAATCCTGCTACGCAAGTGGGCACCACATGTCTTCGGTGTATTTTATGGTTCATTACTTTGACGGGTATTGTTCACTTTGGTGGATTTGATATGTTGTTCGAATGTCAAAACGTTCCTAACAGTGTTCCGCCGAACATTGTCCACACACAAAGAACAACCAACTCAGAGAAATAGTTTCTTACAATTTTACTTTTATTGGCACTTTTCCTTTTTTTGTTGCCTTACAGTCCCGACACAAGATTTGTTATTGATTTCACGTGCAGTTGCGTATATATATATTTCAAAATGTCATATGTATCTACAATAGTTATTATACGAAGACACGTAACGCTAACGATGCACACTCATCACGCGAATATCTCCCCGTTCCTCGGTTGACCTTTCTTCTGCGACCCTTCGATATGTCGTCTCCCCGATCAAACTGATCGATATAGAATCTTCTAAAAACTGGCTTCTTAATCCCGACTGTTAACGACTCGATAGACTTTCGATTGACTGTTCAATCTGGAACCTCAATGTAGACTAACTGTCTGCCCAAAAAGATATCCCGATTCAGATCTCCGATCTGTGTCTGCAAAGAAGGAAATTTCCCATTCAATCTGCTAACAGAATTTTCCACAGTATCTGTTAGCAGCATACCATCCTCCTTTTCATCGCACAAAATTTCCCAATGGATCTGGAAGGAGAATCTTGCTCATGATCATTACATCATTATCACCATCCGTGGTGGTGATTGAAATTCGGTTCGACGGCTGTCGATTGTGTGCCGCCCTTATTTGCACAGCACACCTGGCGCCCAGGCCGAAGGATATCGTGCAATTTGAATGGACGTACGGTCCATGGGTTTTGTTTAACTTCTTTCAGTTAAAACTAACAATCCATTAGGTCTTTCTAATGGGTGTGAAATACAAAAAGGAACCGTGGGACTGGAGTAGTTACTTTTGTTGGTTTTACTCATATAAATATTAACGAACCATCTCGTTGAGATATTTATGGTTGCCTAGAATTTGGCTGCGGATAAGCGATATGCATTATTGTATGTGATTGCCGCTGCCTTTGTTTGCGCGACGGATTTGGGTGGTCTTTATGGTAGACTACCCGGACGTGCATCCGTTGGTCGGCTAATTTAACGACGATAGTAATTCGTTGTAACATCGTGTCGATGTTCAGGATTGCCGATTGTGCAGTGCTGGAATGCGGCACATTTCAGTCTTTGGGATTGTTTTTGGGCATAGGATGAGTGAATGTTTTAACTTTGTTTCAGGTATGCTATATTCAAATTGTTGAGCTTGACATTGAAAGCTTTGGGACGTTCAGTTCCTTCCTTTTTGGTGTCGTGCTCAACATTGGCTAAATGTTTCTGGCCCCTAGCAGGATTTAGTGGCACGCGTCTGTGGGCGCGTGCAATGCTTTCCGGTAAGTATGTTACTTGAAGGGTAGGAACCTTACCTGTGGTGTTTTGTACGGTTCGTAGAACGCTACATGTCCACCACCAAGACCATCATGATTCCTTGCAAATACATAATGGTTCACATTTAATGTAACCTTGTAATCTCGTCGATTTTTTCTGCAGGCGCATTGCTTGGGGACTCATTTGTCTAACGACATAATGCAAAACCAAAGCAGATTGTAGTCACAGCTGCATACAATTAGCGCAAAGCCGCTACAACCGAATTCTTCAGCATGCATCATGTGGCAAACAAAAGAATTTGGTTCGTCCGCGGGCATTCGGGCGATACGATAAACAATTCAAATTGTTTGAAGTATCCCAAATGCATTCACACCTAAGGAGTGCAGCCTATTCATATAGCTGAAGCTCATTATATTCGACCCCTTTCCGACTCCTTTCGACACACACGCGATTCCATCCACTCCTCCAAAACCGGCACCGCCTGTCAGCATATTGGCGCACAATGCCCACCGCTCACACTCGACACACCCGACTCCCTTCGTCTATCGTCAACCCCCTCAATTCCGGCTCATCACTACACATTAGCTACTACGCGTAGCAAACAATCAGTAGGACGCCCGGCTTCATGATCTCCCAACCCATTCAACTCTATCACCCACACCTCCTGCATTCACAGCCCTCCTTAATTCTGGCGCAACGATGCCAACCACCCGCATCCGACTTTTTTTCACCCTTTTCGACTTCGCTCGGTTTTATTCAATTCCGACGCGTTTCCAAGTTTTGGCACACAGTGCCACTATCCGACTCTCTTCAACTTCCTTCCGCCTCTCCTTCTAACAAGGCCTGCCACACATCTTCGGGCGACCCCGCCCGCCATTCATCGACTCTCCTTAATTCTCGCAATGCCAGCTCCTCACTACACGACAGCTACTACGCGTAGCACGCCAGGCTCTACCCGCTTACTCTCACGTAAGGATCTTTCCTCCTAGGGACTCCCGATGTCCCTCAAGCCACCACGGCCCCATTCAAGCGGCAACCAAAAGGCAATACACGCCCCACTGCGCCGCCCCACTTACCAGGTGCATCAACGACCCTTCGGAGTGCGCTTCCATTACCCTAGGGCGCCCTGCAGTTGGACACATCAACCACCCACCAGGAGCCACCAATAAGTCCCACCTCCTGGCACTTCGTTGTACGATGTCAGCGAGCCCCTAATGGGATCTGACCTACTAGGAAGGTACAACCTGTTGGTAGATATTGCCAACAACAGGTTAGTACCCACAGCGCCTCTACCTGCCTCTTCCCGCACACGCCACTTGGTCACTGCGGACGTGAGCAGATTTCCGATAGGTTTCGACCTACTCGGACGATAAACCTGTTAGTCCAAGCGACCCACAACAGGCCAGTGGACCACGCCGCACCCCCCCTTGCTCCTGCCGGGCATCAACGCGGTAACAACCCTTCCACCCCGATTATCGACCCAGGCCATACCATCATCCAGGAACTCGTCAACGCGACAGTTCCCTAACCAAACCACAGCGACTACCGAAGCATGCAAGGCCACCTTGACTTCCAAGAGTACAGCCGTCTTTCCAGCACCACACCAGCTTCGCCACTATCCCCTACTTATACGTCACCGGGGGTGGGGGGGGGTAATGTGGGAGTTCTTTTCAGCTTACCCGAAGAACACCCCATAATTACAACAACCTCCCATTGTTTTTCGCTAATGCAATTGCATTGTAGCAGAGATTGTATTAACAATTTTGACGAGTAGAGAGAACAGACGACACTGTTGTAAATAATACTACTGGTGTAAAATTGAATCTATTAAAAGTTTGTCACTGTAAATCATTATCGCTTTCTGTTTACCCCAAATCGTGAAGATAATCAAAAATTGAATATTTTGCTCATTCTTTCAACATATTGTGGTGAGCTGATAAAAAAATATTATATGAGTGAAATATGGCGGATAGAAAAGGGTTTAAAAGTTGAATGCCTTTGATTTAAGGAATTCTGCTTTAAGTTGGAGAGAAAGGAGGCAGGTCTGCGGGGGTTCTTTTAAGCTTACCCGACGAACCACCCATAATTGCAACCCAACTCCCATTGTTTTTCGCTAATGCAAATGCATTAGCACCTGAAAACATTTCCTTTTCCAAGGACATTTAATGCAAACAATGCATTATCTAAAATTCCTAAAAAGAATTCTCCCAACATTCACGCATTTAATGCGCTATTCAAATATTTGAAAGAATTGTTTAATGTACATAGGCATCATAAATCCCAAACCATTCGGCACCCTTTGTAATCATTAAAATGCAATGTCGGACAGCTTGTTTATGCAGCTGCAAGAAACTGACCAGCGATTCGTTTCTTCAATCGAGAAACAATTGCCGCATCTTAGGCATTATCATCGAAACCGAATTCTCCAGCATTTCCTAGTGCAAACACGAACCCGGTATCTACTGCAGCCAGACATGCCATAAACATCCAATTTGCTTTTAGCACCATTTCCCGGATGACTAGCGGTTTATTTATTCAACTGCAATGCACATCTCATAATGCCTTTTGTCCATCTTCCCTTTTTTTGTCAGCTTCGTTTCTCATGATCCTCGTGCATGAGTAAAACAATGCAACTCGTTTATCCTTTGTTTCGCCGCATGGATAGGCAGCGTGATCTTCACGATCAACTACACGCACACCACCACAGGACCTCACCAGCGAAATCCTTCTCCCTCGTTTTCACCACGAGAGAAACACTTTCTCTCTCGAGGAAACTCACCCCATTAGCGAATGTATATCGCTGAGTCGTATTTCAACCACCGATCCGGTCGGTTCGTCTTCCGCCCCTCGTGGCGTCCGGGGACGCGTACATCCAGGAATCGGGATTAGATAAATTGAATACCAAATATTTCAGTTAATAGTAATAGTCGGGCTTATCGTGCGAAGTGTTTATATAGTTTGTGTATTGTGTACGTTTGAACGATGGCAATGAGAATGCTTAAATTACGATATTTGAAAGGTTCCAAGTGACTTTTAATTCATGTTTTTTTCATTTAGTTAACCAAAAAAGGTATCTATCGTTTTAATAAAGAAACCATGTAATGAATAAACAATATCCAGTGTGTTTTGATTAATTTCTCCTGTGTGTGATGTTTTCTCTTCGGCTATGGTGGTCGTTGTTGAAGCGGAATTCGACAGAACAACGGTGGGTGACGGTGAACAATTTGTGAGGACGAGGTAGAACCCTGCGCCCTTGCCGGCGCCACGACCTCGTACCCCCACACGTCCACTTTTGGTAACCATATATGTATGCCAGCACTCTAAAGTGAATAAACCGGTGAGTTGTTATACAATTTCGAGTATTAAGTGAGACGCGATCGTGTATCCATGGCTACTAATAAAGTCTATTTACGTCCCTCCAATGCGTGTATCTCTGAACTAAATAAGTACTAAATTAAAAGCTGAATAAAAATTCATTGACCCTAAGAGATATTGTGTAAATAGTAACTCTCTAATTTATGTACGGCTTGTTTGCATATTAAACGAAACCCACTCCGCCGACGACGTCAATACAAATACCCAACACAGAAGATGCATATCAAATTAGCATAAAATTGCACAAATCAAAACTGTATTCATATAATTAATCCAATTCATAAACAAGAACGAAGCCACGAAATAGAAAAACAGTGATGCGACGTGTTGTGACAATTAAAACAAAGTGCAACAACAACAAACAAACAAAACAAATGCTAAAAGAGAAAAGAAACGTGCTCACGAAATCACTTCAGTGAGGTGCAAAAACAACGTAAGACAATTAAATTATATTACCTCAGTCGTAAAAGCGATAAATAAAATACACAATATATTGCTAGTTAAGTAAAGAATTTTCAAAGCATCATTTGGCGCGAGTGCAAGATTACGGACTCTTAGCCGACGATACCCGAGTTCGAGTCGGCGTACGGAAGAAAACGACTTCGTGGTTCGTATTGTTCGCCTTTGTTTTTTTTAAATGAAAACAAACTGGAAAGAACCAGCATGAACACGGAGGAAGACAAAAACGTGACAAACAAACGAAAAGGTACACCGAAAATCTCCATTGTGACGAGAAGTAAAACCGCGAAATTAACAATGGAGAAAAAAGGTCAGCAAATGGAGGAGGACAGTGAGCGCCCCTCCCCCTACAATTTTAATATGTATGGGGCAAACAATTCGTTCGCTTCTCTTGCATCCTCAGAGTCTGAGGATGAAGAAGAGGAAATAACTGAATTGGAGGTGAAACTTGCGATGGCAAGAGCCCGTCTAGAAGAGAGACGCCGAAAGAAAAAAATAGCGGCACTCGAAAAAGAAAAAGACACCGAACAACAACAAAAGACGAAGTCAAAAGTCGGCCAACAGCAACAGCAACATCAACAGCAGCAATCAACACAAATCGACACAACAGCGGCAAAGCAAGAATAACAACCAAAAAATAAAGATGCCACCAATCAACACTATAGATATTGAGTGTAAGAAATTGGTAAGTCTTTGTAAGCTAGCTATAGGAAACAATTTTGTAGTTAAAAGACTGGCTGGTTATAGGCACGCCATTCAAACCTATGCGGTGGCAGACCACGATAAAATTAAAGAGGTCTTAAAAAGGGCCACCGCGGAATTCTACTCGTTCACGCCGAAGCAAACAAAGAGGGTAACGGTTCTATTAAAGGGTGTCGACCCTGAGGTGGAATCGGAGGCTCTGCTCGAGATGCTTCAAAAGTTGAGGCACTACGATCTCGAGTTTATCTCCGTAAAACCGTTCACCACAACCAAGGCAAGACGGGAAAACCGCAAGCTACCCTTCTTTTTGGTTCAACTAACGCCCAGCAGCAGAATTGGTGGTCTAAGAAAGATTACAGTCTTGGATCATCAAAGTGTCACATGGGACAAATTAAAAAAAGGCAGAGACATCCTGCAATGTGTCCGCTGCCAAAGGTTTGGTCACGCGGCGGCGAACTGCGAAATGCAGCACCGTTGCGTAAAATGCGGAAAAGACCATAAGGCAGAAGAATGCCCTCTGGGAAAAGAAAGGGTCGCAATCTTTATTAGAAAAGGGATCCGTCATAAAGTTATATATAGTGGAGAAGTGCGCAGGTTCCGGGTGCTGGAAGCCTGTATCGTACGCATACCCCTTCAGCAAGGAAGGGGTTTGTATGCGATTGCGGTCTACGCACCTGAGGAGCACCAACATAATCTATTTATAGCAGAGCTCGAGACTCTCTTCCGATGCTTACAATTGCGCCTGGGCAAAAATTACTTTATCCTAGGGGGAGATATGAACGCCAAGCATAGAAATTGGGGAAATCATATATCTAATGCCAGAGGAAATCAGTTGGCTGGCTGGTTAGATCAGTTTCATACTGAATATAGAACTGACCTGCTAGCTACGGAATATCCATCGTTCCCCAGAGGTAGATCGTTCTTAGATATCTTGCTAATCGACTCACGACTGAGATTACTTAACACCAATAGACGAAACACAAACTGTTTACGGACAATTGAATACGATAGTGACCACTGTGCATTCACGGCAGTAATGGAGCTTCCGAACGAGCTCGCAGATCTGGAGGAATTCGTGATCCCGCAACCCTATAACTACGGGGCAATGCGATGGCCGCGGTTCACCAGATCAATAACAAGAGAACTGCGTTCGAATGACTTTAATCTGCCAGTAAACAGAAACCTGACTAATGTCGAAATCGACAAATACATTCAACAAATGGACGAAACCGTAAAACGAACTATGGACAAAACAATTCCTAAAACAACAGTTACAGACCACACTAACATGTACAGAAACGCAACAATAAACGCACACCACAAGAAAAAAAAACAGACTGCTATCGAAACTAAAACAATTACACAGACAGTTTACAGACAGACAAGACCAGGAGATAATATCACTGAAATCCCGATTAAAAAACCTCCAACAATTACTTAAAGCTAATTATAGATTAGCAACAAATTTGTATTGGAACAACAGAATTCGAGCTATAAAAACTAATAACCCGAATATGTTCCCACAAATAAATAAAATATTCAGGAGAAATAATCAAAATGAGATTCAGTGTCTCCAAATCCAACGTACTGAGGTAAACAAGCAGCTGCTAACCAACATTGGCATAGATACAGAGAACGCTATCCTCAATAGTGAGCTCTTCGTGATCGAAGATCCTTTGGAAAAGGTGAACGCTGTGGGAGCTGTTTTTCAGGAAATGTACAAGGTAAATGAAAGCATTCACCGAAATCACGACCTGGAGGACAGAGTTCTACTCAATCACCTGCACCTCCGGAATGAAATTTCACTTTGGCAATCGGAGAATCCGGGTTTTACCGAATTCAGTGACGATAATCTGTCAATTGACATTAATGCCAATGGTGTAGTGGCTAATAGCCTTTTAAAAACAAGGGAAGGAATCCAGAGTATCTTCGACTTATTAAGAAGCAAAAAGTCAGTGGGAATAGATGGAGTACCTAACATCGTACTCAAGAACCTGCCCCCAATGGCAATAGATATATACACGGTCCTGTTTAACAACGCGTTGAATAATGCATATTATCCCGCGCGTTGGAAAACGGCTATCATTCACCCCATCGCAAAAAAGGGCAAAGACTGCACAAACCCAATGAACATGCGTTCGATAAGTTTACTCCCAAGCATCAGTAAAGTATTTGAAAAAACCATTAACAAAGCTCTGGTAAAATGGGTAGACGACAACAGCATTATTCCAAATAACCAGTTTGGCTTTAAGGCGGGCCATGAAACCACACATGCCGCAGCTAAATTGGTCTCCGACATACAATGGAATAAATGTAGGAACCAATGCACAGGGGCCTGTCTGATCGACTTGGAGAAAGCCTTTGATACCGTCTGGATCGAAGGGTTGTATTACAAACTGGTCAGACATGGCATTCATAAGCCTTTACTATATGTACTTTACGATATGTTAAAGGACAGGAGGTTCGTGGTCAAAAGTGGTAATGCGACCTCTAATAAAACGTATAATATCAAGAATGGCTTGCAACAGGACGCGGTACTCTCTCCGATTCTTTTTAACATTTATATTAGCGACTTATTAGATGCACTTCCGCAGGCTATTGCGTACGCAGACGATCTCATAATTTACAGAACAGCGCCGAAAGTTGCGATCATAAATAGTTTAATACAACGAGACTTCAACAACGTACAGCGCTATTGCGATGACTGGAAACTTAAGATCAACTTCCAGAAATGTGAAGCCATCCTATTTAGAACTCCATTATATAAAGCCACGTACGACACAAGGAAAAACTGGCGAAAGCTAGTTATCGTGGGACCGCATGGAGATAAACTGGAAACCAAGAGTTTAGTTAAATACCTGGGCATCTGGCTAGACCAATATCTGTATTTCAACAGACATGTAGAGGCTGCTTTGCTCAAAGCTAGGAAAACTTTTGCTATGACAAGGAGGCTATTTCACAGTAGCCAACTTGACAGCAAGGTAAAAGTCATATGCTACATGACGCTAATCAGGCCAATGCTCATATATGGTTGCCCAGTATGGTTCAACATAGGTCCAAATTTGATGGAAACGATTCGGGTGTTCGAAAGGAAGTGTCTCAGAAGTTGTCTCAGATTATATCGGACACCGGAATCGGACTATAAAAAGTATTATTCAAATGAGACTTTATATAATGAAGCGTACATAAATAGGGTGGATAATTTTATGATTAAATTAATCAGAGGACATATTTCGAGAGCAATAAGCGCATCCAATGACCTAATTTTCGGGGCCTATTATCCAAACACCTTGTACTATGAGAGCGTGCGTCGCAACGGCTTTGTTCCACCAGAGGCGTTCCTTGACTTGGATATGAAAGGGCTTATACAGGATAGATCCGGAATTCCGCTGATCTATCATGTAAGTAGATCATCTGTAGACGGGCGATTGTGCTACGACCGGGAAGTAACGCGTACCGAAGAAGAGCTCCTGCGCTTCAGTAGGGCTATCTCCCACAGAGACCGGGACGATAGTATTAGACAGCGTTAACAGTTCTGGTGGTTGAATGGCATATAAAGACCTGGATACCAAAGTCGGTATAGAATCATAGTATCATCAGCTAGCTTACATAGACTTAGCTTTTCTAGAATTAGGGTAGTATAGGATTTCAGTTAAGTTAGGTTAAGTGCTTTTACATAAAAAAAAAAAAAAAAGTAGGTAAGTTAAGTAAGTTAAATTTTAAGAAAAAAAAACAAAAAAAAATTGACAAAGTTTTTCAAATTTTTCTTTGTATTTCAACTAATTATAAGTACTGCCACAAAGTTCTGCCGCCGAAAGGCAAATTATACAAATGTTAAGTAATGTTTAGCTTAGAGCGTCTCCGAAGGACCAGTAAGTTATTATATAAGATAATTAAGCTAGAATTTAAGCATTTTTTGTTTAGCTTTTAATTTAGAAATTAAGAATTTAAAAAGAAAAATAAAAAAAAAATGTTTTAAAAAAATGTTATACAATTTTAATAATTGATGTTTTATTATTTAATAACTGACAATAAGGTTTCCCAAAAATAACAATGTGTTTTTTTAAATTAAAAACACAAAATATTGGAAATATAAAAACAAATATAAAGCAAACCTATTTTAACACTAGATTTATCCCACCAGTAAAAATGATTTTACAATTCTATTCTAATTTTAATTTATTCTTCTGCAAAGATGTTATGACTTTTGTAGCGATAATTAAATAAATATTTTAGGAAGTCAATTTAATTTTTTTATACAAAATCAAAATATTTTTAATTATCATGGTTACTTATACTAATACCAATCAATTACGTCTCAAGTAAAGTTGGTAAGAATCATAAAATGCGCGGCGGCAAATTTATGATTCTTACCAACTTTACCTGAGAGTTGGTTATCTATTTGCATGTTGAACATCTGGTTCGTATTTCACGTCTTGGATTTATGTTGAATTCAATATGGGCAAACTGAACGTTTAGTTCAATTTGTTTGATTTTGAATTGGATATGGGCCCGTTTAATGTATGGAGCAATGCTAGGGCTTGGGGAGTGCTTCATCCTTTTAGTGGATGATTTTGCGTGTACCGCAATTAATTGGTGGACACTGTCTCCAAAGAGGTATGTATTAATGGGTGGGTAGTTTTGGACGTAGCAGGACACCATTGCTTAGGCGCGTCACTATGATGACTGCTAACCCTTCAAGGTGGCCCGTCACAACAGGGAAACCTTTGGAATTTTAAAGGGTTAACAAAAAATTACCTGAAACTCTGTCTTTTTATAACAAATCTACATTTCGCGTACGTGAGTTAAGTGTATCAGTGACGACATAGATAAAGATGCTGTATATGAGCTCATTGATGCACTTAAACCGAAAAACGCCATCCGATTCTGAACCCGGATAACCGCGAGAGCGATAATGCAATTGATTGCACATTTAATCGCAATCGATAAACCACAAACAAACAATTAATTGCATATTCAATCGCAATCGATAAACCACGGATAAATAACTAATTGCACAAAAAATTAATTAGGTCAATTTGCAGTTGCGGATGTTGAACTGTGACGCAAACCGATGAAGGTATACCGGCTGACGTCACATTTCAACGCAATTGCAAATTGGAATTGAAAATTTGAAATTAGGTCATTGCAAATCGAAATTGCATTATCGTCATCGGGAAATGTTGACCCCGAGGTAACGAAAAGAGGTAGAAAGAAGATAGGAAGCGGTTTGGTGGTGAGTGATTGATAGAGCGAACGGACCGAGGGAATCCGGATATAGATTGGTTCAGCTTACGGTTATGGAAGGGTGAAAAGTGGAGTTTACGGAATCAGTGCAGTCAAACGATGAAAGATAGGCTAAAGTTATGTAAATTATGTAATGTTGGAACTCAGTAAAAGAAAACAGAAGTGAATTGTAACTAAAGTGAAAACTAAAGAAAGTATGAAAGATAGCCTAAAGTTATGTAAATTAAGTTATGTTGGAACTCAGTAAAAGAAATCAGAGGCGAATTGTAACTAAAGTGCAAACTGAAAAAAAGAACGAAATTAAAAAATAAAGAAGAAAACTGTCAATTGTTCCGTGTCTCAAATAGGTAAGTGTCTATAACGTAAATAAGAAGAATGTGAACTCAGTAGGATAGTTAAGGTAGATAGTAACAATTGTTAACCAAAATATTCCTTTGATGACAATAAAGTGAAATAGTGGATAAAAAATAAAATAAAGAAAAAGATTCCGTGTTTAAAAAATTCTCAGTGATTGATATGAAAGAGGTTTTGGTCGTCGTTTCCTCGGTGTTATGAACTCTGGTGTTTGACGGTTACCTAAAAACCATAACTCGCGTGACTGACCACATGGCATGAGAATTAAGTATCAAATCAGGCTCAAGAAGATGGCCACTACAAATTTTTTTCACAGCGTTTTACATTTAGTTGAAATAAATGCCTGGATATTGTACAAAAAAAGGTTAAAATATATCAAGAAAGAACTCCTTGTTTCGACTATCTGAATAACTTATTTGGGAATATTGTTTTAAGGAGGGAATCACCTGAACCAGTACGAAATTGACCACCGACCGGTAAAGACGAATCGTTCATTGAAACAGAAAATAAAGTGAAGTGAGTGCAAATATTAAACAACACAATTAGTGCCGATACGCGACGTACGATGTGTTCCTGTTTGTGTATGAGCACAACATAATAAACAAACTCCTGATTATCTATCTGTCACTCGCGCAATAAAAAAAAAAGTGAGAACACGTGGTCCATAATATGGATGTAAATCCAATGGATGCCAAAATAGTGCTTCGGAAGAGGCAAAATACAGACGTAAATCTAAAGGCAAAACGCCTTAGAACAAATGAAAACAAGGATACAGACACGTTGATTGTCAACAGCGACGACGAAGACAACACCCATGATGCTCGGTACTCAGGGGCTGGAAACCAATTCCAGTAACTAGCTGTCAGCGAAACAATTGCAGACGCTAGAAATCAGATCGAGGTGCTCAACAGACTCATCTATGAGATTAGTCGTAAAAAACAGGAATTGGATAGACAAATGGAGAAAGTTGTTAAACTAAAAAACTACCTGAGCCACAACGAGCGAAAAGCGAAAATGGTAGAACAACAACAGCAAGAACAAAGACAACAGCAACCCACGAAGGAAAAGAAAACACGACAAGATAAGGAAACTCAACAGCAGGAATCACATCAACACCAACAACAGGAAACATATCAGCAGGAAACACCTCAGCAGGAAACATCTCAGCAGGAAACATCTCAGCAGGAAACATCTCAGCAGGAAACATCTCAGCAGGTGCCAGTCAAAAAAAAAGGGAGAAAGTATCTCCTATCTACATCAGCTACATGGTGACAAAGGATCTCATAAAATTGGGTGAGTTTACATGCAAAACTTTTAAAACAAAACGGATAAATAATTCTAAGATGAGTTTAACATACGATGATTTAGAAGGCTATAGCAAAATTAAATCGGCATTGGGGCAATCGAAAAGCGAGTAGTACACGTACACCCCTAAATCGGAGAAAACTGTCTCCATGCTCCTCAAAGGAGTTGTTCTTTACTCCCGAAGAGGTGCTGGAAGAACTAAAAAGCTTCGAACACGATACCTTGAAATTTACAGGTGTGAAACCATTTTCTACAGCAAATTCTAGAAATCGCAACCGTAAGGTGCCTTTCTTCATTGTGTCGCTAAGCCCAAATAGTAAAATTAATGGTCTTAGATATATTAAATACATTAATCACCAAACAATAAGTTGGGAGAGAATAAAGAAGTCCGACCGCGTATTGCAGTGTACGTGCTGTCAAGGCTTCGGCCATGTGGCAGCGAATTGCAATATGCATTTCAGATGCGTCAAATGCCTCAATAAGCGTATCATTGGAGAATGTCCATTGGGCAAAGAACAGCTCCCGGATAGAAATAAACTATCCTGTGTTCTCTGTAACACCTCAGGTCATCCTGCTAACTTTAGAGGTTGCCCTAAGTAGCAACAACTAAAATCAAAGTTGGAAGCCAGAAAGAAGCAAGTTGAACAAGAGAAACAGATGAAAACTCGCTCTTACAACAAGTTCGTGGCACAAAGTGTGTCATGGCAGGTGGAGGAAACAATGCACCAATTTTACAACAATGTAGTGCTCCAGAAAGCCCTACCATTAATATACCCCCCCCCCTACATACATATCCCATCATCCTAATTTTATTCGTTTAAATCCCCGAATCCTAAACAATTCCATAACCAATATCGAGCAACCATAGCAGCTGCTCGATATAACATACAAATAATCCAAAAGTTTCCTTAACCAATATCGAGCAACCATAGCAGCTGTTCGAAATAACAAACACCCAAATAATCAAAACGATTTCCGAATCGTTATCGAGCAACCAGCAGCTGCTCAAAATAACAAACTCCTATTCATCCCAATCCGAAAACCCTAGCAGCAGATTGATACAATCAGCAAAATCCATATCGAGCAACAGTGGCATCTGCTCGAATATGATTGGCCAAACCAACTTTCATGTGTTTCAAGGTTCAGGTATAAAAAGGAAAACTAATATGTTTTCAGGTAACTTTAGGTTCATCAGTCAGTGTTGCTTGAAACGTTGTTACGTACACAAGTAAATGTACAGTGGTGAAAAAAATAAATAAATAAATAAAAGGAAAATATTTCAACATACACAATACGGGGAAACCAAACCGTGTGCACATCAGTGTTTTTTCTTCTTAAGAGATTTCTAAAGGAAACATCACCATCAGGCATCACTAGCAATCATCAAAAAAAAAAAAAAAAAACAATCAGGATAAAACCCAAGGAGGCAGGGAGTATTTGTTATAATTTAAATTATATTCTACTTTTCCTTGATTTACATTTAAATTTCATCTTAATTTCAATTTCATTACATTTCATGTTCTTTTCTTTTCGTTTAAATTTCATTTTCTTTTCTTCTCACTGAAATCCCATTTTTCTTATTTATATTGTCAAAAAATCTTTCTTTCTCTAACATAACTTTTATAATTTATATAGGAACTTTTTATATTTCGGACCTGTGTTGAATTTAGGTTCCGTCGGACTGTTTTCTTTTTCCTAACTTCTTTCCGTTGTTTTTCTGCATTCCTACTTGTTTTATGCATCTAGTCTTATCGGGCTGTTTCTCGCGCTTTGTGATTTCCCGTGTCCATCACTTTTCTTTCATTTATCCTTCGCAAAATGGACCTCTGTTCTCCTCAGAGCTTGGGGCATCAACCCAATCAGGATTTGATGACTCTTCTTGAGAGATTGAGAAGCGAACTCGCGACCGCGGTAGCCAGGATCGCTGCTCTCGAGAGGGAGAACGCAGCATTGAAAGCTACACCACCCCCGACCCCCTCCAACAAAAACCTGGAAACCCGTCATTCACAGATCGAACCTGAAATGATAAGCCTCGACAGCGACTTTAATGTTTCTGCCGACGAGAATGGTCTCCATGTCCCTACTCCCAATACTTGCCGCTCCACGCCCACCTCTCTCCGCGCGGAAAAACGGAAAACACCTCGACCCAAGCTGAACTGCGAGGGAGGTCCCTCCAGTAAACGTGTTGCCACCGGCTGTACGCCAATAATATCCCCAGCTTCGACTAATGAAGTCGTGGCAAACCTCTCGGTACACCCCACTGCACAAAAAGTCATTCCGTTGGAAAAATCGTGCACATCGAAAGTACCATCCTCCACAACCCCGAAACCAAAGACCACTTCAACTCAAAAACCTGCTCTAAAAAAGAAGCAGCAACCTGGGGTCTTTGCAGGAGACCTCAACCTAAAGGAGTTCGTCAGCGATATGAACCCACAAGAAATATCCAAATTTAAGGCAAAGACCTTGAGTCCAAGTCTCAATAAAATCGTAACCTACGATCGACAAACGTTCTCTAATGTTAACGATACCCTGAAGGCCAAGGAGGTGAATTATTACACATTCACCCCTCCCGACGAAAAGAAGAGGATCATCCTCTTAAAACGAGTCGCTGCCTGGTGGGAAAAGGACGACATCGTAACTGCCCTTGAGTCAAATTCACTGACGTTAAGAAATTCTCTCCCCCACAACGGTTTGTGAACATGAGACCGCAAAAACACAGCAAAGTCAACATATGGCAGCTTCACCTTGCCCCAGGAACCGACATAGACTCCATAATACGGACAAAGTCGCTTCCAACTCTTCATCAACAAGTTGTCTTCGAGGTATTTCATAACAATGAGACGTTGCCAACGTTTCGGGCATGTCTTCCGGAACTGCAACATGGATCGCCGTTGCGTCCGTTGTGGAAAAGCCGACGACATTGGCAAGTGCGAACTCCCGCCAGCCAAATACGATCCCACAACAAATGTGCAGGATGAAATACCGTTGCCAACTTGCTGCAACTGCAGTAAGAAAGGACATCCGGCCAGCTACAGGAACTGTCCCAAATATAAAGAGATAGTCCACAGAACCAAGGAAACTCGAGCTAAACAAGTAGCCAACTCAAACTTCGGAAAACAGGCCACACAAAATTTCATCCGAAATGGATTTACATTCGCTGATAAGGTTAAAGGGAACCAAACAAAGAATATGAAAATGGCACCACCTCTCCCCCAAAAAACATATTCAAATTCCTAAGCGATCCGCTATACAGGCCAACACAATGCCACAAATCCAAGCGGCGGCACAAAAGCCTCCAAAGGGGCAACCCTCAATGGTGGAGAAACTACTTAGTCTCTCTCGCGTGATTGAGGATATTCGACCTCGATATGAAAAACTAACAACTGAGGCTGAGAGGGATGCACTCCTTTTCACGGCATATGTAAGACATACGCTTCAAAATGGATCCCAAAATTAAAGTTATCCTTATAAATGTCAACTCCTTTGTTCCGCTATCAAAGCGTGCGATAGTCTCTGACTTCATAAAGGATAACCGGGCGAACGTGGTTCTTGTAACCGAAACTAGGTTGTATTCATGTCACCGTCCCACTTTCCCAAACTTTTCAATGATTCGAAGAGATCGAACCCTCACTGGCGGCCCCACCATCAACGGAGGTGGCACCTGTATTAAAGTTAATAGCGAACTTCGCCATGAAGCTATTGACCTCCCACATTTCGAGTCCATAGAGGTCTCCGGGGTTGAACTGCATCTAGCTAATAATGGTAGAGTGAACATATACTCCATATACCACTCTCATAAAACCAATAATGGCCCCATTAATCCCGAAGATATCGGCCAATTAATAACGTCCTCGGGGCATACACCCTTCATCATTGGCGGCGATTTCAACTCCAGGCATCCCCACTGGAACAACTCCGTCTCTTACCCAAACGGCACAAAGTTGTTCCAATGGTACACCGAAAACTGTCATGCCCTCAACTTCGAAATAGTCGCATCCTGGACATCTTTATTGTGTCCAAAGACTTACTTCCCCAAATCACTCCTCCCCAAGTATCGGCCGGTGTATCTGACCACAACGCTGTGACCATGTTCATCCTCGGCTATCGAGCATCCCGGGCTCATGTCAGATACATACCCGATTATGGGCGCACAAACTGGGACAACTTCAATATTACATTGAACGAAAAACTCCAAAATTCTCTCTCCCCACTGACAGGAACCTAATGACTGTTGAGATAAATAACGCTGCAACTCGACTTCACGAGATTCTAGTTGAAACTTCTGAGACTCATGTCCCGAAGTACAAACTTGAAAAGACTTATCAGATTCCCCTTGACGACATCACTCTTCGTCTCATCCGGGAGCGTAAAGAGCTCTGCAGAATCAGATATTGTCACCGTTTCACGCAAAGGGAGTCATTATTACGATCCATTATTCACAAAATTGGTACACTGATAAAACAGAGTATCCAAAACAATCGCACCCGATAATTGGAAGACAAACTGAGGGGTATTCAGATGGACCAGATAATTTATAAAAATGTTAAAAAGATATGTGGCATCTCTCGTATCACTGGACCAATCATGCACAACGGTCTTGTTGTCAATAATGACACCAATAAAGCAAACATCATCGGAGAGACCTTTGAAAATAATCACAAGCTCACTCTCGAGGATGGCGACCCGGAAACGAATGCAATAATTACTTCAGAGGTTCACAATAAATTAGGCAACTTTAACGAGCCAATAGTTGTCTTTAACTCAGCTAACAGTGCATACTTCGACGACACACGTGATAATAGTCACGGCTTCATCACACCAAATACCCTACAGAACCTAGTTAAATCTCGAAACCCCAAGAAGTCACCCGGTATCGACAATATGTCCTACCACTCGTTGCGAAGCCTTCTGCTTTATTCTTTATAAAGCTCTCCATTCTGCTCAACCATGCCTACAACATGGGGTATTTTCCCCAAGCTTGGAAGCATGCTGTTGTCTGCGCAATAGCAAAAGTTGGGAAACCAAATTATCACCCCTCAAGCTTTCGTCCTATTTCGCTTCTCACCTGCATCAGCAAAATATATGAACAGTTCATATACGAGAAGCTAAATAAATTTATCAGTGCCAGGAACCTAATACCTGATTTCCAATTTGGATTTAGAAGAGCGCACAGCACCACTATGGCTCTCAATATATTTCAAAACCACGTTTGCGTGCGGCTCTTTAATAAGGAACCCACCATTGCGGTGAGCTTGGACATTGAAAAGGCTTTTGACACCACCTGGATCGAAGATCTCGTTTTTAAATTACTGAATACTGGCCTCAGTAAAACGCTGTGTAGTATCATCTACCAGTTCGTTTTAAACAGAACCTTCCAAGTTCGAGTGAATGGAAAGCTTTCCCGAACTTTCAACGCCGCAGCAGGCGTACCACAGGGCTCCATTCTAGGGCCCATCTTATTTAATATCTACACCTCAGATATTCCTCGCCCTGTGGACGGGAGAGTAAACCAGATTTGCTATGCGGATGACGTCCTAGTGTACACGTCATCTAAAAGCCCAAAACTCACAACAAACCGACTCAATCGTCATCTGGACGAGCTGTATCAGTATTACAGTCGATGGAAAATTCGACTTAACCCATCTAAAGCAGTAGCTATAATTCTGAGTAGTAAACACTGTCAACCTGCTTCTCGATATTCTCAGAATATCCGAATACAAATGGGAGGTACTACGATTAGACCACAGGACAGGATGAAATATCTTGGGGTCATCTATACCCAAAAAATGAATTTCATCAAACATGTGACCCACATTCTTCAAAGGGGCCTCGGCCGGTCTAAGCAACTGCACAACATCTTGAAGTGGAGCAACAAAGTTGACACCAAAGTTAAGCTTCTCTGCTATAAGCAGCTAATCCGATCTGGAATATCGTACGCCTTTCCCATATGGTCTTGCATATATTCAGCCCAAATGGAAAGACTGAGAGTTTTCGAAAGAAAACTCCTCAGAAGATGCACCAACTACTACAAAAGGCCTGACGGCCGCCACTACCCAAACTCTCACCTATACGAAGGTGCCTCCATTATCCTTATCGACGAGTACTTGCTAGAATTAGCATATAAGCACCTCGAAAGCATTCAGAACAGCGACAACCCACTTGTACGGCAATCTTGCGTTCTTGACCCTTCTTTCTCTCAATCTCTTCGGATCAGACCACCACAATTTCTTCTTCAGTACAAAACTGAAGAAAGCACCCTTCCCAACAACATTCTCCTCTATAATAGAGGATTCCTGGACCGATCCCATAGGGTCTACTGCTGACACACTACAAACACGCACGCACAGTACAAGACAGCACAAGCACACACACACACGCACACCGACCAAAGCGCAGATTATCAGACGCCAAAGACGTGATCTGCGTTTACTACCGCACTCAAGATCTACCGGTCTTGTACGATTTCTCTCCCACCATCCCTCCATCCAAGTAGTTAGAGAACATCCGAACTAACCCTGTCCACACTATCCTTAGATACCTCTCCCGCCTTTTCCGTTTTCAGATATCTCGAGACCGAGCCCAACATCCTCACGGATGTGGGTGATTCTGGTTATCGCAAGATGACCAGAAGCCAGAGACAAGATGAAGGACACATCTGTCCTTGTCTCGCCAAAGTCGGCCCTCTCGCCACCCTTTTTTTCAGGTAGCATTCAATTTTGCCAGTCGACCATGATGATTCGATCATTGTCATTTCACATTGTACGACGCACACCTTAAGCAGGCAACTTAAACTTTAATAGTATTATAAATGAATAAAGAATTTGATTAGTGTAAAAGTATTTAATTTCACTCATCCTAAACTTAAATAGTAGTTTTGATCTTACTACGCATGCTACGCTCTTCCCTCGCTTATAGAGGAAGCACGGCGGCAGCATTACAACAATCACACAATATCATTAAAACCCCTGCTCCGGACGCACAAACTGATATAACAGCAATATTACTGTCCATACAAGGACAGTTTGCTGCGTTTGATAAAAAATTCGAAATGTTCGAAAAAAAATTGACGGAACAAGTGGCTCGAACTGACATTATCTATCCGGCCCTGTTTCCAGAAGAACCCACACTCTAACCATAACGCTCACTGCGACTGAATTAACTCTAAAAATTATTGCTGTGAATGTTAATTCACTAATCCGCAAGGAAAGAAGGGATAATCTCAGCAATCTGTGGGAAGCTGAACGCCCAGACGTGCTCTTGGCTAGCGAAACTAAGCTAAACCAAAGGCACAAATTGGGCTACCCAAATTATAAAGTAATTAGACGAGATCGTCCAAATTCCACTCAAGAGGGCGGGGTCGCTGTCTTATTTAAAAATGGTCTACAACACAAAGTCATTTTAGTAGAGATGTATACAAGTTCCAGGTACTAGAAGCCTGCGTTATAGATATTCCTTTGAAAAGTCAAAGGCATCTATATGCGGTATCTGCTCATGCTCCCGAAGCTCCACAGTGTACAGTTTATCAATGAACTTGATACCCTTTTCCAAAGTCTCAAGCTAGACTCGGAAAATAATTATTTCTTTAGGGGGGGATATCTCAATTCCAAGCACGGTGCTTGGGGTAACCTTATCACAAACACAAGAGGCAATGTGTTGTTCGTTTGGTGGCAAACAAACGCTATCGAACATAAACTAGAATTGTACGCTACTGTAGCGATCCTAAATCGCTACTCCCATCCAAATCCCCAATATTATCAAAATCATAATCCAAATCCGCAGTTTCCTATTACCTTACATTTAAATTCCATATTGAGTCACATGAACAACGAATTTAACCAAAAGTTAATTCGTCGTACATTGACTCAATTCCCAAAACCTTGACATCATGAACTGCTTAATTCAAAACGCATTTGATGATTCCCCTTCCCAGAACTAATCCAACCAAACCTCTAACAAACACAACTCAAATTGAAACGCACAAAGTCTTATGTGTGCTTCTGGGAATTTTGACAATAAAATAGTTGACAATTCTCAACTAAGAAAATTATAAAAGGGCAGTAGTTTTCAATTTCATCATTAGTAAATCATTAGAGGCCGAACCGCTGGCCGACTTAAATTAATAATCAAAATAAGTAAAACCCAAACATGCGTCGGGCGCCAATTGACCCTTGCACTTTATCAAGGTGAAATTCCTATACGTATTATAAATGTAATTAGCGAATATGTTTATTGAATGTAAAAGGCCAATCCACGAATAATAAATATGGTGATTGTTAATTAAAATACTCATGACCGGTTTATCATTTAGTGTTCATACAAATAACATTTTTCGTATCGGACAAAATATTGCAGTGCTGGGTGAATGACAGTTTACGCACAGGCAGTGAATATGCGAACTGGTTGATATGTGAAGAAGATTATTTTAGTATGAGAACGTCTCAACGAAAGTGAACTTTTCCATTGCCAAGGACAATCCGAGGACCAGAAGACGTCTGTGGGGGTACGATATTGTGGCACCGGCATGGGTGCGAGTTCTACTTCGTCCCACTACTTCACTGAATGTTCCGCCGGTTAATAAGTTGCAAATTGTCAAAGGGACAACGCAAGAGTCACTGAAGTGATTGTATGATTTTTTTTTTTCAATTAAAAGGAAAACATGTATTTTAATTCTAGTTTTATTTATGAACGGAGAACTTGACAGAAAATACTTTAGTGCACAAGTAATAAGCCTTATACCTTGTAAATTATTTAATATAGGTAAATTTTAACCGACTTCAACTTTTAAATCATTTTAAATTCCTCATGCTTAATCCGCACTGTTAATTCAATTTATTAGGACACGACACTCGCAACGACTCGGGGGATATTTTATTACGCTTCTCCGCTGCCGGCGGAGAGCGGGAGTGCTGCGCATGCGACCAGCATGGTCGACGGATGGAATAAGACTCCCCGATATCCTCTCCAATAAGGATATCGTTTTTACCTACCACCAGGGAAACGTAAAGTCTCTCTTGGTGGTATAGGAAACCAGATCTTGTAATAAAGGTCATGGTGGTATGTGTGGGATCGTTCAGATCGATGCTATTCACACGTGCAGTGGAACAACGAAACCGGCAGGCGGCAAAGACAATAGGGAAAAATGACCAAATGCGACGTTGGTAATGCGAGTCATTGTTTACACGATGCCTCGTCGCTATTTTCGACGTTGGGAGAAAAAGGTGCTATAAGCGAATTGGATGTTTGTGGCTTCTCTGGCTGCAGTAGAAACCGGGTTCATATTTGCATTAGGAAATGCTGGAGAATTTGGTTTCGGCGTCTATTGCGCTAATTATATGCAGCTGCTTGGGTTGTTTATTGATAAGACAAACAAAAAGGTTGCCAAGCAATGTGTACGAGGGTAGCCTTTTATATTTCGGGATTAGAGAACAAAAACAAATATTGATCATCGAAAATCACTTTATTGTTTTTCAAAATATTCCCCATGAAGATCTATACACTTTTGCATGCGTTTGAACCAATTGTCGAAGCACTTTTGCCACTCTGATTGCGGTATCTCCAGCACATGCATTCTGAATGCAGCAACCGCTTCTTCAGGTGTCGAAAAACGTTGACCTCTCAGTTTGTTTTTTACGTACGGGAATAAAAAGAAGTCATTCGGTGCCAAGTCAGGACTATACGGCGGGTGACCCATCAAATCGATGTTTTGGGTGCTCAAAAATGCAGTTGTCGCAGCCGATGTGTGAGAGCTCGCATTGTCGTGGTGAAGAGTGATCCGTCTTCGGCGGTTGGTTTTCCTGATTTCTTGGAAGACAACTGGCAAACAAATGGTTGTGTACCTCTCAGAGTTGACTGTTCTGCGTTGTTCTAGTGGTACGGTTGCGACATGTCCAGTTTTTCCGAAAAAACAGGCGACCATTTGCTTGGAAGTGCTTCGTGCGCGAACAACTTTTGTTGGATTTGGCTCATCTTGAAACACCCAGACAGTCGACTGCTGTTTACTTTCGGGCTCATACGCGTAAATCCACGATTCATCACCTGTCACGATGTCATAGGCGTGTTTCGAAGCACCGCGACCGTATTTTTTGAGCATTTCTTTCGACCAATTGACACGAGTCTTTTTTTGGGCGATTGACAAATTGTGTGGGATCCAACGCGAACAAATTTTTTTGACAGAAATGTTTATGCAATATTGAATGTATGCTGGTCCCACTAACGCCTAAGGTTGTCTCAATCTCACGATAGGTCACATGACGATCTTCCAATATCAGTTCGCGCACAGCATCAATGGTTTTCGGAACAACAACTGATTTTGGACGACCTTCACGAAATTCATCTTGGAGTGAACTACGACCACGATTGAATTCACCATACCATCGATAAACACTGGTCCTTGATGGAGCTTCATCGCCAAAAATTGAATTAAGTTCGTCCATGCACTGTTGCTCAGTTAATCCACGCCGAAAGTTGTAAAAAATAATCGCACGAAAATGTTGACGATTTAATTCCATTTTTGGGCCGAGATGAATTTTTTAAGTTACTGTAAACAACACAAATAGCGCTCGTATGTCAAAACGTTCTGAGTGCGTACAAGCTCAAAAATGTCCAACTTTACGACAGAGTTGTCAATTGCCGGGTTGCAACACTAGGGTTGCCAAATCCCGAAACATAAGAGGCAACCCTCGTAGTAGGCTTGTTTCCTCCTTTTCGAGTGTTCGGTCGATTGGTGCATCTGCGTCGCATCAGCTGAAATGTAGACAGATTGACTCTCTGAATCAGGATCTAGATAGGGCCCTGCAGTGGGGAAGGGCCAATCTCGTCGACTTCAATGCAGCGAAGACACAATATATAACATTCACAAAGAAAAGTGGATCATCGGTTCCACAGCTGATGATGAATGGCCGGGCCCTCGAGACTGGGAAACGTTTAAGATTGGTCGGCATCGGTCTGTGGGAATGTATCATGGCATAAACACGTGCCGAGTATCGCCAGGTAAGCCTCAGGAAAACTGAGCTATTTGTTGAGAGCCAAGAAATTTTTTACTCCGGCCCAACTTCTTCTCCTGTATAAATCCGAAATTAGACCCACGCTCGAATATTGCTCTCATGTTTGGAGCTCGACTCCTAAACATACCCTCGACCTACTTGAGAGCATACAGAGGCGAGCGATCCCCCTGATCGAGGACTCGGTGCTGCCGTCGGGGCTACAGTCGCTGTCACATCGAAGGCGCTTAGCCGACGTCTGTCTGTTTTACAGATATTATCACGTGTACTGTTCTTCGGAGATTCGTGATATTGTTCCACGCAATTCGGTCAATATGCGCTCCACAAGACAATCCGACGGATCGCAGCAGTTTGCGATTCATCTCCCGACGGCGCGAGCATCCCTGCATCAGAACTCGTTCCATTACAGTGCGGGGAAGCTGTGGACCTCCCTTCCCATGCGAGTGTTCCCGGAGCGTTACAACCTGCAACAGTTCAAAAAGAACGGTTATTTGATGGCATCTCGGGGCGCCCATTGAAATTACTGGGCAAGACACCCTTACCCTTCGTTTGGTTTTGGAGGTACGATATGATAATTAGTCTACGAAAAGTAAAATCGTCAATTAAAATCAACAAAAAATAATAGATCAAACAAAGGACAGTAGCAGGCCAACAAACGCAGCTGATCAACTACGAACGGAAGCAGTCCCAACAACAGCAGCACATAACACTCACAGATAAGTAACCATTTATTTGTTTCCCTTTTATTAACATGTTTATTAAAACAACAAAGGAATTAGTCTTTGCGTTCCGCAAGCATTGAACGCAACTTCCACCAACAATTGGATCTTTTGGTGGGCCGTGGGGATGACGTCAGGAACAATGGTGTCTCCTGGCGTGCACCAAATCTTTGCGTTCCACAAGAGTCGAACGCAACTTCCACCAACAATTGGATATGTAGGTATGGAAGTATTGTGCCAACACGGACACTCGGTTCACTTCCATCCCCATCGTCGATCGTATTGTTCAGTCGCGGGAAGGTAAACCAGAAAAACACAAACCGATAGTGAACCCGCAACGTCTACAACCGGAAGAGAAAAAATTGTCCGAAACACACGGTTCTTATATTTCACTTAACTTGTTATACTATTGCTTTATCTTTACAAATTTTAATTTGGTACACACACACGACTCAGGGAAATATTGCGTCCGCAGCGCTAGGGACTGCGCGACCGGCGTGGTCGGTGGATGGAATTTGACTCAGCGATATTAATTCGCTGACAAGAGAATTCGGTCAGTGAAACTGGCTCTCTTAATTAAGGGGTGTGTTTTCCTATTCCAAGAGAGACGTAAAGTCTCTCTTTGGAGTAACCAAACCGATCTCATAGAGGAGATCTTCACGATACACAAGTGTGTGTGTACGTCGGTTCTTTTCATAGATCAAAGTCATGATGAAGAACCTGAAACACAAAGAAAGGGAAAACGATCGTAGAGATCTTTGTTTATGTGAGAAGGTTACTGGGAAACGGATCCAGAACTATGTGGGATAAAAAAGATTTATGACCTGTGAGTTCAACTGAGTAATCAAGTTGCAACTTATTAAATGGTAGATGTATTTGAGATACGTTTTGGTGATTGGATTGTTTGTGTATCGCCAGAATGCCTGCTGGTAAACAGCATTCTTTAGTTTGCACTTAGTGCATTGGTAAGACATTAGTCTCAACGCAGATGGTGCTAATTACATGCATCTGCGTTGGACCGTTTATCGCTGGCTAAAAGGGGTCGCCAGCCGATATGTGTGTAGATAGTTTTTTGTACACACATCGAGGCTGGGAAAATAGAGGGCGCAATATTTATGATCCCTGCCATGAGGGTTACATTGTATGTAAACCGAATCATTTGTTTACAGGAATTCGTCTAGGGGAATTTGTCTGGCAATGTAGATGCCGAAATTGGTTTAGAATTCCTGATAAGCTAATAAAGAAATCTTATAGAGACATGGTATGCGTAGAGAATGCATGAAAGGTAAGATTTGATCGCTTTAATGCGTGAAGCATTTTGGGTGCCTAATGCGATTGCATTGGCGAAAACTTATGCGTGTTGGGATGAGGTAGTGGGGGTTTTTAGGTAAGTTTACCGTGGGGTTTGGCGGCACCCCCACAGATCTTTTGGTGGGCCGTGGGAATGATGTCAGGAACAATGGTGTCTCCTGGCGTGCAGTGACGTTGGCTTGCTTTGGCTGCAACAACGACTACAATGTACTTAAAAGGAAAGATTACCTTGTTTTGTAACACCAACTGTTGTTCTCCAACAAATGAAACTCCGTTGAATCTTCCCTTATATCCGAACTAGTTATTTTATTTCTACTGATTGATTAATTAGATTTTTCTGGATTACGATTGCTAACCCTATGTCGCCAAAAGCTTACGAAGAAAGAGAGAGTTGTCAACATGACAGCTCGAAATTAAATATTCATGTCAGCTGTTCGCTGACATTTATTATTGTGTGAATGGCTGCATTCCATTGCGAATTCGCTGGTTGCATCCAGTGAATCCGCAATAATTAGGTATATTTCAAATCTTATTTTTAAACATATTATTGTATATTCACATTTACCTTTTAACTAATCTAACGGAAAAATAATAAAATAAAAATAAATAAATAAAAATATTAACAATAAAATCGGATATTTAATGTGGTACAACCCAATAGTACAAAACACGTCAGGATATTACAAAATTAATAACATTCTGATTATTGTTTCGCCATACATGCGTAGACTGAAAAGTTTCCGACCTCCACGTGAAGATAGCGGTACTCGTCAATAAAAGCTAGTGAATAAGGAGTTTTATATTCGTCTATGTATGTTTATTTAGGAACTATTCCCGAGTTTATCTGTCCGTCTGGTATTGACTTTTAGTTGAAATAGATGTGCATTTATTATGGGTGTGAACGTTACCAGGGTGCCCTGAAAAGTTTCCGACCTCAACGTGAAGATAGCGGTACTCGTTAATAAAAGCTAGTGAATGTGGTTGTGCATCTTTTGACAGTTACTCACCAACATTTCAGCGTAGTTTTTATTTGACAGTCGTTTGAGTGAGTCGATGTGAATGTTTTTGTGAAATTGCGTATCGAGCTGTCATTACATTTTTGTTTTTGAAAGGCAAATCAGAGATGAGTTGGACTCAGTATATGGGGACTCTGCGCCATCATTTACCACAGTGAAATGTTGGGCAGCTGAATTTAAACGTGGCCGTGGGAGCTTGGGAGACGATGAACGTTCGGGACGTCCAAAAACTGCAACAACTGCCGATAACATCGCTAAAACTCACCAAATGGTGCTAGACGACCGCCGAATTAGAGTGAGAAGGATAGCAGAGGGTACGAAAATGTCCAAAGAACGTGTTTGTCACATATTAAATCAAGATTTAGGGATAAGAAAGCTGTCCGCGCGTTGGGTGCCGCGTTTGCTCACGTTAGACCAAAAACGTGTTCGAGGGAACATTTCCAACGCGCTCTGTTGGCGCAGTTTAGGCGCAATAAATCCGAGTTTCGGTGCCGATTAATTACTATCGATGAAACGCAGATACACTATTATACGCCCGAAACAAAAATACTGTTAAAACAGTGGACCGCAAAGGGGAATCGGGTCCAACAAAAGCAAAAAACATCGACTCACTCAATCGACTGTCAAATAAAAGCTACCCGTCCAAAACGGCTGAAATGTTGGTGAGTAACTGTCAAAAAATGCACAACTATATTAAGTAACTTTTATTGACGAGTGCCGCTATCTTCACGTTGGGGTCGGAAACTTTTCAGGTCGCCCTCGTAACGTTCACACCCGTAATAAATGCACATCTGCTTAAAGTAAAAGTAAATTCCAGACGGACTGATAAACTCGGGAATAGTTCGTAAATAAACATACATAGACGAATATAGAACTCCTTACCAGAGGTTATGTATTTTTTTCATCCAAACCCTCTTTCCCATCCACACTGGGTATCTAAAATATCAAAAATCCCTTTTACGGGCATATTATGAAAAGTAATCAAGACCTCTAAAATTCTCTTTAATTTATGTCACTAATCTGAAAGTAATATTAGGAAACTGAAAGTGGATCGACTTTTAAATAAATATAAGCCTCCCTTCACTTGCAGCCCACATTCTTTTCAATTACGAAGTAACTTTATTAGCGAACTCCACAATTAACTTAGGCAAACACTTTAGGAAAACTCTACTCCCAGTTCTGCGGGAGGATGGCGTCATTACTAAATCGTACACTTTCTAAGAAACGGGTATTTTCTGTAATATAAAGAACTCAAGTCAAATTATAAGTAGTTGCATCGGGGAGTAAGTAAATCAATTGAATACACCTCGCAAATGATTCTTTAAGGTGTCTTTAATGAGGTTGTGACAAGACACGCTGATTACAACTGACTCAGTCAACACCGCAATATGCCGTATCATGTTTACCCAGATTCATGAAATGTAAATTTTATAAAAACTATCGACAAAGTCAGTACACTTATTTACGGAAATATCAGGAGCGTTACTACAATCAGTCAAGATCGCTCATCCGTACTGGTTGGATCGGTTCGGAGTTTTACATCAATTAACGTGCGGGTATTGTTTTTCTGTGATTCCAGTTTCAAAACTCATCTGACGCGATACCATTTAACCCCATAGATGCAGCTGGATAATTGATTTAAATTGATAATAAATGAAATGGAAATGTCTGGAGCTTCAACCACCATTGGAGTAAGTAGGCATTTCGCTACTCTAATTACTAATTTTTCAAATCTTAAATTTAAAATGTTTATTCTAAAGTGAAAAATGATGCGGTACAGTAACAACGTGCTTATTCAGTTTTTATAACTTGCTTATTGTCCGCTATATAAAATCTTACTTAAATTGCTTTACACTAAGGACTGTAATATATAGCCGCGATATAGTTGTTTGCTGATTTTATTGGCATTAACTTTTAGTTCTTGAATTGTTGTCATTATTTTTATTTATTCTTTTTTTTCGAAACGTTTGTTCCACAGGTGTTTGTTTTTTTTTATTTATGCTCATGTACCTATATCAATCTGGCGCAAGGCTAATAACCTTGCCCGTAAAAATAAATTATTATGGAAGTTGAACAAGTTTCGAGACTTGCTAAATAAGGCCAAGACCGGATCCCAGATTTAGTGCCCATGATGATCATGATGACCTATATCAATCACTTTCTCCATAATTAACAAATATTTAAAATATATATGTATAATAAACACATATAAGGCACATAATGAAACAGTTACTGGAGACGGTCCTTCTTAGCCGCGGCTTTGGCTGAAGGTTTCGGGAATGAGATGTTTTCCATTGTGCCATCTGTGTTGGTTGCCTCTATTTAAGATTGGATACCGGAATGTTTGCCAACGATTATTGATATGACTATCAAGTAAAGTATTGCTAATACCGTTTTTACTATGGGCCATCTTTGCGAGTCTGATTACCATAGCTCTGGTGACATATTTTCACCCTAAACGATGGTAATCGCAACTCTTGTATCATTGCACGCCACTCTTGTATCATTGCAACAAACCGACACAAACATCGCCTTGGAATAAGACGGAAATTGAGATCAGCAATGGATGAATAAATACATATTATACTGGGCTTAGGGTTCGCTGGATTCATTATTTTTAATCAATAAGAGCCGTTAAATCGTTTTGAATTAATATAACTGTTGGTTTACAGTGGGTAGGGAACACCAGAGAACTCGCCAATTGTAGAAAAGAATTGTTTATTCATAAACGTTGAACAAAAACATAGAGTGAAAAATTGAACAAAAAAAAAAACGTGGTGCCAAGAATACCTCTCCGTTACTAACTCTTTTCTGATGTACGCCAACCAGTTCCTGATAACGCTTCCAGTCCACTTTTCATCTTTTACAATAATGTCCTAGATTACAATTTGGTGCACACCTGTCACTTTTTTCTTTTCTTTTTGGTATAAGACTTTAATGTTATGTTTACATTCTGAAATTTGATTCAAACTCAACAGTAACACTTTATTAGTCCGTTAATAACAACGGTTTTTGCCGTACACTTAACGATTTCTTGACTTATCACTTTTTTTTTTTTTTTATTAGACTTCTCTCGGGAGAGGCGAACCTATAGATGAACCACAAACGGGTGCGATCCGTCGGATTGTCTTGTGGAGCGCATATAAACCGAATTGCGTGGAACAATATCACGAATCTCCGAAGAACAGCACCCGTGATAATATCTGTAAAACAGACAGAGGTCGGCTACGCGCCTTCGATGTGATAGCGACTGTAGTCCCGACCTCAGCGCCGAGTCCCCGATCAGGCGGAGCGCTCGTCTCTGTATGCTCTCAAGTAGATCGAGGGTATGTTTAGGAGTCGAGCTCCAAACATGAGAGCAATATTCGAGCGTGGGTCTAATTTGAGATTTATATAGGAGAAGAAGTTGGGCCGGAGTAAAATATTTGTTGGCTCTAACAAGTTCGCTCAGCTTTCCTGAGGGTGACCTGGCGATACTCGACACGTGTGTATGCCATGATACATTCCCACAGACCGTGACGCCGAGCAATTTCAAGCATTCCCCAGATTCGAGGGCCCGGCCATTCATCATCAGCTGGGGAACCAATGATCCACTTTTCTTTGTGAATGTTGTATATTGTGTCTTCGCTGCATTGAAGTCGACGAGATTGGCGCCTCCCCACTGCAGGACCCTATCTAGATCCAGATTTAGAGAGTCAATCTGTCTACACCAATGCACCAATCGGGCAAACACTCGAAAAGGAGGAAACAAACGTACTATCATCCGCAAAACTGAACACTTTGTTATCCGTTGTCTCCAACAAATCATTTATGTGAAGCAAAAACAAGGTTCGAGCCAAAATAGAACCTTGGGGAACCCCCGAATTAACAGGATACAGATCCGAACACTCGCCGTCCACAACAACCCGGATCGATTGTTTCTCAAGGAAGCTCTTCGTCCAGTCGCAAAGCTGTGGGGAAAGTGCATATGAACCATATTTGCTCAGCAATGCCCCGTACCAGACGCGGTCAAAAGCCTTGGAGATATCCAATGCGACCGCCCTTGACTCACCATGCCGTTCAATCGCATATGTCCATATATCGGTTATAAGTGTCAAAAGGTCTCCTGTGAACCGCCTGCAACGGAATCCGTACTGACGATCATTCAGAAGACCATTGCACTCCAAATACTTAACCAACTCTGTATTGATGACTTTTTCCAGTAACTTAGATAAAATAGATAGTAATGCTATCGGACGGTAATTTTGTGGGAGACACTTTTTTCCTGTCTTTGGGATTGGCTGAACTCGAGCGATTTTCCAGGAGGCAGGAAAGGTCCTCCGTGCATAAGATAAGCGGAAGAGTCTGCCAAGAACCGGCGATAGTTCTGGAGCACGGTTCTTAAGGACTATTGCTGGTACTCCGTCCGGGCCGGTTGCCTTCCTACAATCCAGTTCACGTAGAATGCGTTGAATAGTGCGCGGACGAAATCTCACATCCCGCATGGAAGACCGTACCGGCGAGATCACAGGTGGCTCCAAAAGGCCGGGATCGAGGTTACAATTCGGCGAAAATAAATTCGCGAACACATTAGCTTTATCCTTTGGATTCGTGACTAACGTCCCGCTGTCTGTCGCCTACGGAGGGAAAGGGGAGGGTGCCAAGTTACCGCTGACAGCCTTTGCCATTGACCAGAAGGAGCGCGAACCAGTCGGGCACCGAAGTAGATTATTGATCACCCTGTCGTTGTGAGCCTTCTTCGCGGTATCAATCGCCTGGTTGCACGCGTTTCTGATTCTAACAAAACTCGTTCTGTTAACATCGGTGGGATTGGAGCGCCATTGCTTAAAAGTTCTATTTTTTGCCGCTGTAATCAGCTCGCATTTTTTGTCAAGCCAAGGCTTATCACACGAACTTCGTTTGATGGAATGTGGAATATACATCTCCATCCCCGGAAGAATAATCTCTGATACCGACTCCGCGCAAGCGTTAACATCGGAATTTCCGAAGCACACCTCCGACCATGGAAAGGATGCGAAGAAATCTCGCAAATCGTCCCAGTTAGCAGCCCCATACTTCCATACATGGCGAAGCTGCCTAGGCCGGTTATTCGCTTGATATGCAAGTGCTTGCGCGACAGATACCAAGCAGTGATCTGAGTTTCCCGATGGCGCAGAAACCTCTACGGTATAAATATTCGGTTCGGATGTCAAAAACAGATCCAGGGTGTTCGCATAATCGCCTCGGGCATCCGGCACTCGCGTTGGCTCCCCCACGAGTTGAGTCAAGCTGTGGCTTACAGCAAACATCTCCGCCAGCCTCCCATCCTCGTCGGTTCTGTTAGAATGTAACAACCAGCCGGAATTGAGCAAATTGAAATCAGCAAGAACAACAATTTCAGAAGCTGGGTGGTTGATCTGTATCCAGTCGATGGTATGTGACAGATGTTAGAAAAATGTTGCCGGTCGATCGTCATTCGGGGAGCGGTAAAGACAACAAAGAAATTTAACGGAATTCCTCAGCACGACCCTCAACCATATGATGTCCATATTATTGGGTTCCAACTCCTCCATCCTCTGGCAAGCCAGATTGGACCGCGTGAAGACGCAGACTCCGCCCTTAAAACGGAATCTCGAATGTTAGTGGTATCCTGAGCAACGAAGATATGTCGAATCAGTTGACGAATCGACCTGGGTCTCAGTTAGGGCAAGGATATCAGCGTTCGGTGTTTGCAAATATTGGTGGGCGGCGTTTACATTGGTATTGGTGAATGCCCCTGATGTTACAAAATGCCGTCACCAGTCGAGCGTGGGCCGAGCCTCAAGAGCGAGACCGGTTATGCGATGACAAACATCTTAAAGTTCCATTATTTATCATGATATCTGCAAGATGTTCCCCCTGACATTGTTCCCCCGAGATCCGAATGGGAAACTAGTTTACCTCCGGAATTCTTTATATCAGAAGACACCACCATGACTTATCCCCGTGTTTATATGAGTGTGATATATGGAGTTTATATTCACTCTACCATTATTAGCCAGATGCAGTTCAACCCCGGAGATCTCTATGGACCCAAACTATTGGAAGTCAATTGCTTTATGGGGAGTCCGCTATTAACTAGTGTACAGCTGCCACCTTAATTGATGATGGTGTGGGTTGTTTTTACGTTGGCATCAGCAAGAATGCGAGTTCGGTAAAAACACCACCGATGTCTACACGCTGCGAAAAAGAAAATGAATAACCAAAGAAAACACAGGAACTCTTCGGTCCACACTCGGGTTCTCAAGAAAACTGAGCACACGGAAGGATGCAAAACGGATAGAAATGAAACACTGATTTATTGTACAGATGTATTAATGTTACTTTATTATTACTGGATATTGTTAATAGTGCACTTCCAATATTGGTTCCTCTTATCAGTCCGTTTAAAAATGCCTAGCAGTTTATTAATTGTCACCCACTTCATACAATCACTTAATGTCTATCCGTTCATCAATTTGCTCACAGATATAGTTTATTGAATTAACGAGTCACGGATCTTAATTTATCTTCGGTTGAATGATGATGAGATTTATCCCCGTGCCAGTCCGGGTCATCAGCCACATATCCGAAACACCGTCGAAGATTTCTCTCAACGATATCGCGGAATGTACAGCGTGACGGGGTGGTATCTCACCTTGGGACCGACTACCACCTAACCAACCTTTTCTCGAACCGGTCCATCAGCCAAGCTTCGAAAGCTTGATGGGGTGGTATTTCACCGGGCGCACAGGGCGTTGGGACCCCGGCTACCACTCGGCCTTTAGTCGCCTCGTACGACAAGCTGGCCTAGCTGTGAGTACATTAAAACGCCCTACTACCCTCCTATCGCGTCTTTGACTCCTTACTTCTTACTTCTTTCCTCTTGATCTGCGGGTGACGTATTTATACCCTTTCCTCATTCTGATTCGGTGTTTCGTTTCCGTCCGTTCCATAGCCTCGAATTTTCTACCTCTCCTAGTCTCCAGTTTTCCAGTACTTTCTAGAATATTTTAGTTTTTTGTTTTGGACTTTCTAGAATATTCTAGTACTGATTGTCACATGCGTCACAATATTTTTGTTTTACACTAACGCGCGCACAAAGGGGGATTTAGAAGTACACTTAAATGTCAGAGCACAGTGCGGGCGGATGGAGAGGAAGTGGATAAGGAGAGGAGGTTGTGGGGAGGAAGTATTGTGCCAATACACGGGCACTCCGTTCAATTCCTCCTCCATCCTAAATTGTTGACGGGCGAAGGTTCATCCGTTGTTCCGCCGACACAAAAGGAAAAACCGACATCGATCAATTGTCACTGAACATGCCATCACCAAGTGAATATATAAACACCAACACAGGACAAGTAAAAATAGATAACACACTATTTCTTTGTTTAGTTTTATTTTTACTTTAAAAGGAAAAAACACTATTATTGTGATAACTAGTTTGAATCCATGGATACTAACATTTTACGGTGGTACTGTTTGAAATACAAGAACTAATTCGAAAACTGATTGTAAGGACTTGGGGTGCAACACGAACACGACTCCGAAATATATATATGCGCGTATCCGCAGTGACGGAGTGCGGGAATGACGCGTGACCATGGCGGTCAGTGGATGGAAAACGACTCAACGATATTCAACCGTTTTAGGAGAGTTTTTGGGGGTGTGGTGAAAAGGAAATGAAATTTCCTTTGACCAGTGACCAATGGAAGGCGATCTCTTCGACGCGGTGGTGTATGTGTGTGTTTCTACACATCACCGTGTTTATCGATGCGTTTAGCCAAGGATAAACTAAACCTGAAACGAGAAAAAAAAAAGAAAAAAAGGGAGAAGCGACCTAAGGCATCGAAGAGATGTGCTGTGGAGATTGCGGTGCAGCCGTGGGAAATTGAAATTTGCCTGGGAACCATAGGTACCGGATAGGTTTTGGGATTCCTGAAAAGGTAGAAAAGAAATCTTACAGGAAATTATATGCGAAGAAATGCATGAAGGTAAGTTTTCTTTCACAGGGACTTTTTAGATTATACCTTAGATAACCCTAGATGCTTAAAGCATTTAAGGTGCTTATGCGATTGCATCAGCGAAATTATATGGTTGGATAGAGTTGTGGGTGCTTTTTAGGAAGGCGAACCGTGGGGTTTGGCGGAACCGCCATAAGGTATCGATGTATATTGGTTTTGAATGTCTGGACATCACAACAACCAGGAAACACAATATCAGACAGAACATTCCACATTCGTGTGGTTCGGGTAAAGAATGACTTTCTATGTTTATTTGTGCACCTGAAGTCCAATTTCAACGTGAAATGATGCGCATTCACAGATTGACGAGTATCGCGGGAAAATGTCTGAAGGGGCGGAACACATTCAGCAAGTTCAGTTGAGCTACGACCGTGGTAATACCTATAGAAAAGAGATAGGCATGATACGTTGCGCCTGTGTTCTAACGACGGAATTCGTCGACTTACGTCTGGGTCGCCAATAAGTTTCAGTTTCAGTGCCCTATCAAGCACGTGTATCGCAGCTTTGGATGCGCCTGGCCAAATATGGGAGTTGAACTTCATCGCATCAGAAAAACAACGGTTAGGTCGATTATTCGTTTGAAATGCATGTAGTTCCGCAACCGATACCAAGCAGTGATCTGAGTTTCCATCCGGCACTCGAGTAGGTTCCTCCACGAGTTGAGTCAAATTGCGGCTAACAGCGAACATCTCCGCCAGTCTGCCAGCCTCGTCAGTTCTGCTAGAATCTACCACCAGCCTGAGTTGTATACATCCAAATCGCCACGGACGACAATATCAGAAGTCGTGTGGTTAATCTGTATTCAGTCGACGGTACGCGAAAGATGTTCGAAGAGTGTCACCGGTCGATGTTCATTTTGGGAACGGTAAATACAACGAAAAAATGTAATAGAACTCCTCAGCATGGCCTTCAACCACATGCCGTCCAAGTAATTGGGTTCCAACGCCTTCATCCTTTGGCAAGTCAGATCGGACCGCGTGTATACGCAGACTCTGCCCTTAAAACCGAATCTCGAATGCAAGTCGTATCCTGAGCAACGAAGATATGTTGAATCAGTTGACGAATCGATCGCTGTCTCAGTTAGGGCAAGGATATCATGTTTCGCTATTTGCAAATATTGGTTTACATTCTTGTTGGGGAAACCGAAAGCCCGGTTGTTACATAATTCCGTTATCCGGTGAACGTCGATAATTCGAGAACATACCCGATTACACGATGACGCATTTCTTAAAGTTCGGTTATTTATTAAAATATTGGCATGCTGTTCCCCCTTTCATAGCCCCCCACGAAGATCCGAATAAGGAACTAGTTTACCTCCGGAATCCTTTATCTCAGAAGACACCATCATGAGTTATCTTCGTAGCGGTCCGGGCAGTCAGCCATACATCCAAAATATAGTCGAAAATTTCTCCCAATGATATCGCGAAATGTACAGCGCGATGGGGTAGTATTGTGGGGGATAGGTATGTGTGTCGGCAAGGACACGCGTTCATCGATATTCCCACCTACTTGTTCCACCGAGAGCGAAAGGCACCAAGTTCATCGGCAGGCTTTAGAAAAGTATTAAAAGTCAAGCACTGGAATGTTGTTTGAATTAACGTTCATTTATTTATCATGTATTGACTTTACAAAATCCGTTTGTGTAAATTCCTCGCACTCGGAACAAATTCTAATCCAATTAGGTTCGTGAGTTTTAAGTACTCGGTAATTCAAAATTGCATTGTCACAATCTCACATATGAATTCCTAGCACTTGGGACAGATTTTAATTCAGTTAAGTTCGTAAATTTTAAGGTATCATTATTCCAAAACTAAAATGTCACAATCTCACGTAATCGTTAGCGTAGTTAATCAAACACCTAGCCGTTTAAATATTGCGTACACACGTCGCGCGTAGGGATTCTAAGCCAGGTGACATGGGAACAGCACAGCCGTTTGAATTAATAACGCCGGTAAGTAGTGTAAAGACTGCACGCTATCTTAACTACACGCCCATTAATTTGCGATGACGATTCGTTGAGCTTAATGACCCGACTATTGGATGCGCGCTGGAGGGTAGGAAGGGCCGTCTGTCCTCTGTGGTGGTTATTACTCGACTGACTAATTATTGAAAGAAAAAGGTTTATCGTGTCGTGGCAGTGGAGTCATAGCTAAAAAAAAACTCACTGCCACCTACGAGGAATTTCGCGAAAAGTTGTTATGCTACCATACGAATTCAGTTCCAGCGAATCCTCGCCGTATAAGCTGAGTTGGATTCGTTGGTTGTGTATACTGGGAAATTGGCATAGCCAAGTATGATCAAGGGTCTTGATCGTTGTGATTGATTCGTGGAAATTAGCTGACGCTTGGTTGCAGACGAGAAGTATGATTTAAGGAGGAAATGAACCGAAGTGGTTTTCGGGGGAAATTGGAATTGCTTGGGCGCAAGCAAGGAATATCGTTTAGATAGGATATTAACCGAAATAATTTCGGGGAAATGTATGCGGCTTGGTATAGTTGGTGGTGATGGTTGATGTTCCGTTGTAGGTTTGAATATGCGTTTTATTACAACGTACGAATTTCGGGGAAATTAAGATTGCTTGGTCGCAAGGAGGGAATATGAATTAAGTAAAGAATTGACAGAAGCAATTTCGGGAAAAATTATATGTGGGGTGATGCGCTGTTAGCGGTCAAGATTGGTTGGTATTTTGGGTTGGTTCTGCATGTGGTATAGAGAACCCCCACAGTATCTCACCTTGGGACCGACTTACCAAATAAACCAACCTTTTCTCGAATCGGTCCATCAGCCAAGCTACGAAAGATGACCAGACATTTCTTCCGAACATTACACGGAGCCTATAGATTGATGGAATGGTATTTGACTGGGCGACAGGGCGTTGGGACCCCACCTAGCACTCGGCTTTTAGTCGTCTCTTACGACAAGCTGGCCTAGCTGAGAGTATATTCTGACGCTCTACTCAACGGCTTGTGCAGTCATTTACATCTCAAATGACTAACCATCCTAAGGAGCCTCGACAAGTATCAAAATACGGGGCAAGTAGGACCATTTGCGAAATTTGTTCGCATCGTTTCCAAGGTGGCTTTACAAATGTTGATCTTAACGTCTGTGCAAAGTCCCTCACCTGAATTATTCTTCTGGGTATGGAAGTTCACATTCCACATTCCGTCAAACGAAATTCAACCGACAAATCTTGAATTCATAAAAAATGCAAACGGATTGCAAAATCAAAAATATGACGCTCTAACTCCACGGGGTTCCATAGAGTGAACATTCTCAGAATCAGAAATGTATGCAACCAATCGATTAAGAACGCGAATAAAGTTCACAGTGACAAAGTAACTGACATACTATATGACTGCCCAACTGATCAGAAAGGACGTTCTGAGCAATGCCAAAAGCTATTAACAATAACTTTAGTTTATCCTTTAAGATGGAGGTATCACAACAACAACGAAAACCGGTACGATATAGGAAAATTAAGGAATAAGGTGGAAAACTGGAAAAATATACATAGTCCGTGACCCTAGCATTCACTAGAAAACAAATTTGGGTGACAGTTAAGTACTCAATCAGATGATTTTAACTGACAAAATGGACAACCTAGTGGCATCACAGCTCATTACAAACCAAAACCTTTCCAAAATAATTTGAGGCTATCTAATTAGCCACGAGTCGACGTAAATCGATAGTAAATTTGTTACATAATATCCCGCACTCGTCAGTTGAACCTACGTACGTCCACTTACATTTCACCACAACTTCATAGTTTTGGCCACTAAACTGAAATGATAAATTAATGTAAATAATCCAAAAGTTCCCGTTTTTAAATTGTCTAAATAAATATTGTGTTGCGCATTCTTTCTATTCACAAGAAACAGTCAATAGACACAGAAGTTGTAGTCAGGTTTGCATATACCAGAAGTCTTGGCACAAAAGCATTAAGTGTAATGCCTAAAACGCTAAAACGTATTATTCCCCAACAGAAAAAAATGTTTTATTCATCGACAGTAAGTGAATGCAAATATATTTTTGTAGTCCATTAATTGTTATATAATGTGAATTGTTATCATAAAATTCAAGATGGTAATCAAGTATAAATACTCAGGCGGGCGTGTTGTAATACAGCCAATTATTTGTTTTTGTACGGCGATTATTTTTTTATTATTTGCTTATTAAATGAATAACGCCCATCTCCTTCTCATCATTGTATGTCTGCCAATATGCAATGATCAGACGAATAGTAATTTAATATAGATGAGATGACTAACGTAAAAAGAATGAGGATTACGTACATTTATTATAAGCAATGCACCTGGCCACAACAGGTTATTCGTCTAGGTCTTAATTGGCTTGTTGTGTTTAAACTTTTCCGAAGAAAGAGATTGTTACACTGCAGTAATAACAATACTAAACCAGACACCACAACTAACTAAACACCGCTTTGTGTAGTACCAAAATGGTTTTCTAAAAGCTATAGTCGCGAGGGTTATGCTCTCTAGTCGTAATTACCTACATTCCTAGATTCCGTGTTGGTCGGGTAATGTCCCAACATTGTATTAGTAAGCTTAGGTTCTATAAAATCCCAGACAAAAAAGAAAAGTGATTTCGATCAACAACTGCTTTCAACTGTTATAGCGAAGTTCACGAACGAGCAACATTTGGAAATTATCAAAAATTACTACCGAGATTCGGAGTTGATCTGTCAATGTCAAAACGTGAGACAAGGTGTACATTTTTATTATGGTGAAGTGCACGAGCGAGCAAGGTTTGATAATTATTAAAAATTACTACCTAAATTCTGAGTCGACGGTCGCAACTTTAAGAGCGTTTACTCCTTATTTCGGTCATAACCATCGCCCCACTAGACAGGCTATGGGTACTCTGGTGGGTATATTAGAGTTGAAATATTCGCTATGGATATTGCTGTGCCGGTAAGACAACGCATTGGAAGAACTACCGAAATGATGGTACGAGTTATTTGTGATATGTGTCTCCAACAAGAGGAAACCACATGTCGCAGATCTCGTCACACAATTGATGTACTGAAAGGGAAGTTTGGTAATCGTGTATTCTCGAAAAATGGTCCGGTTGAATGGCCAACCTCACTCATGCCAGTTAACGCTATTGGATTTTTTTAAGAGTTTACATTAAATCATTGGCTTATGCCAACAACTCAACAACTTAAGCGGAGCTCAGGAACAATATCGAACACAAAATTGACAAAATTCCAGACGAAAAGCGTGGGTGACGTGCAAAATTTATTACAAGATAAGATCGCTACAACGAGATTGGATCCCGTACCTAAATGAAGTATGTGTATCTCATTTGAAATATATTTCAATCCGACATCTCAAATAATGTCTCGTCACCAGGAACATCGTCGCTTTAGGATTCCACAGCAACAACTATTCAGATTACTTTAACTACCAAACAGACCAAACCCAAACACAACGACTTTCTCCCGTCGTCTACATTAAATCAGAGTTCATCTAATTTGGGTGTTTTGTTTGGAATTAATATTATCCATATCAACATCGTCAGCTTCCTCAAGAGAAGCTACACCGCAATTACGAAGATCCGTACATTAACCTTTCAACAGTCAACAGATAAAAATAATACATCTTTATCAAAATTCTCCGTGCATTCTCCGACATCATCGTTCACTACAACACATTGTACAACAGCAACAGGAAGTTCGACATGAAACATATTCTCCATTCTTGTCGCAAGTACAGATAATTTCGGCTCAATCTCTGAATCGTTGAAATCGTAAAATGTATCAGATTCCACTTCATCTCCAACCTCAACACTACATAAAACTCCCGTTCTCCGGCACCACACAACACAATAATTTCCACGAAGGATGGTTTTTGTTTTTGTTTTATCTCCACATTTATTTAACAATTAAATTACAGATTTAATTAAGAGTAAATAATAACTTCTATTTCACAAATATCATTTTTACATTGATTTACTGGCTCTTCGCAAGCACTCTAAATTATACATTATCATTTTTCTTATGCCCTTCGGTGTACAATAACTTATGTCTTTATAACATGTCACAATAATTGATGTTTTCTTTTTCTTTTTAAAATTTATTCTATTCTTTCTACATCATGTATTATTTATTATTATAATAATAATAATGATTATTATTATTTTTTTAATGTGGTGTTGACAGGTGAAATAAAAATAAAAACGTACGTACAAACAAAAACAAGGAATGCAAATAAAAATAAAAAATTAAAATAAAAATTAAAATAAATAAATGCAAATTGGGGATGGGGGGAAGGAAAGCGGTGCGCCTGAGAGGCGTACTATGTTTGGGGACGTATAGTCCTTTCTTCATCATTGATCCACCACCATTTGGGATGGGATCGACCTTTTACTGATTTATCTCTTTCACCGATCACCATACTGAAACGCAGGCGATCTGGAATATTAGAGATACCGTTATCATGGAGAATTCGTTTATCCCTGGCACCACGAAAAGCGTGGTAAGTAAAAGGAACTCCATGTTTGTCTTGGATAAGTCCTTTGTTATCCAAGAAAGGGAACGCTTCTGGGGGAATGAACCCATTCTGGAGAGTACTCTCCATACACATATCATTGGGATATAATGCTCCCGATATGAGATCATTTTCACTGCACATTGCCCGTATTGTGTGATCGCGGTTAATCTTGATAATGAAGTTATCTATTCAGCTTAGTCCTGATTTGTCGTACAAGACTTTATTGGAATAGTATTTCTTGTATTGCGACTCTGGGGTTCTGTACATTCCGAGGCAGGAACGCAAACACTGCCTGTCGATCACCCGAAACTTCTCCATGTAAAATGGGGATAAGTTGTACCATACCGGGCAGTCGTACACTAATATTGGTCGGATGAATGTTGAGTATGAAATAATTTTCACTTTGGGGTCCAGAAGACTACTACGGAAGAGACTCCGTGTCAGTGCATATGCGTTTTTAGCTGCTGTAAGAGCTGTATGCTTATCAAAGTAAAGATACTGATAAAGCCAGATTCCAAGGTATCTGATTACAGTTTTTACTTGTAGAGGAAGATTATTACTTCCTGCAATAGAAAATTTTTTCCAATTCCGTTCTGTACTGGACAGGGGCGTTTTAAAAAGGATAGTCTCTGTTTTTTGGAAATCTATTTTTAATTTCCAGTCGTCGCAAAAACGTTTGATTTTGTTGAAGTCATTTTGCAGATGTCTGTTGATGACATCAATCTTTTCTCCATATCTATACCCCACAATGTCGTCGGCAGATGCAATTGCATGGTCGAGAGAACCCACTAGATTACTAGTGTAAATTTTAAATAAAATGGGAGAATTCACTGCTCGCTCTTGTAGGCCGTTTTTGGCGTGGAAGGTCTTGTTAGAGATTATGTCTCCACATTTCACTACAAATTGTTTACCCATTATCATATCGTAGATAATGTATAATAAATATTCGGGCATACCTAGATTTGATAACTTATATACAAGCTCTTCTAACTATACGGTGTCGAAAGCCTTTTCAAAGTCAACCAAACAGACCCCTGTGCATTGTCTCTTCGCCTTGTTCCACTGTATGTCGGAAACAAGTTTTGTCGCAGCATGAACTGTGTCATGTTGTGATCGAAAACCAAACTGGTTGTTCGGGATAATACCATTTTCCTCACACCAGTTAGTCAATGCTTTATTTATAATATTCTCGAATACCTTGCTGATGCTCGGAAGCAAACTAATCGAACGAAGATTGACTGGATTGATCCTGTCCTTGCCTTTTTTTTTTTTTTTTTTTTTTTTTTTTTTTTTTTTTTTTATTAATATCATTTTTTATTTCTTCCTATTATTATAATTTACTTACTCGCTAGACAAAAATGATTAAACTCTAGCCTATGTTATCTTATTTCTTAACTTACTGGTCCCTTGCGGACTCTCTAAGTTACATGCATACGCTTAAAGCATGAAAATTTGTCTCTCGACATTATGATTATTTTGTTTACATGCATTTTTATGGAACTTAATTAGATACAAAGAAAATGAAGAACAGAAAAAACTTTGTATGTCCTTGCCTTTTTTGGGGATGGGATGGACTACTGCAGATTTTCATTGGATTGGATAATATGCATTTTTTAGAGCGTTATTGAACAAAATAGTGTAAACCTTCACTACTTCAAGAGGTAAATGCTTTAGAACAATGTTTGAAATACTATCTATTCCAGACGATTTTTTGTTCTTAATCGATCTAAGAATGCCCGTCAGTTCATCCTTGTGTACAAATATGCTGGTATTTAGATTTCTAAGTGGGGAATCTGTGCCGGTTCCGCCAAACGCCATTGGCTACTTACCTAAAGAACCCCCATCCCTACAACCCAGTCTGTATCAACTTTCTGCTAATGCAATCGTATTAAGCACCTGTAAATGCTTCACGCAACAAAATTCACCAAATGTATCTACCTAATTCACCAAATTCTTACCTGCATTCATTTATTTGAATTCAAAATTCATCTTAAGAATTCTGTTCCAAACAGCATATCCCTGAAAAGAAAACTTATCTGTTCACATATCATGTAACCATCCCAACCAGGGATAATGATCATTGCGTCGCCTATTCCCAGCTTCATCCATGTGTACAACAAATCCCTTTTTATACACGTTGGCTAGCGACCTACACCCAAGGGATCAAAACAAATATACGCATCTCACGTCTCTTGGCACCAATTAAATCCTACAGCATAGGCAAATTCAAATAGGTATGGTATACTTACCCTTGACAGCGATGCAATAAACACCAATTCCCTGTAAATAAGCTAGAATCAACTAGCACCATGTGCATGGGCATTGCGGCTATCGTTACAGCTGCAATGCATAGATTAGACAATGATCTACCCGATCCCTTTGTCTTCTTATATTTCGGGATCTGCTTCTCATCAGCAGCGGTATAAGCAAACACAGATCTAATTAGCATCCGACGAGTTTCGGTTTTGTTTGCTTTATCGAAGTCGCATCCCATGACTGCACGTATGCCCTTTCTTTGTTTTCAGATTCGTTTCCATTGCCTTGTGTATAAATAAACCAATGTGATCTTCATTCACACATACATGTGTACCATTATAGATCTTCGCTAGGAGATCAGGTTACTTTCCCCCAAAGAGAGTCCTTACGTTTCTCTGGGAATAGAAAATACACCCTTAAAGTAGGAGAGCCAGTTTCACTGGCAGAATTTCCTTAGCCTGCGAACTGAATCATTGAATCCTTTTACATCCGCCGACCGAGCAGGTCGTGGTTGTCACCCCCGCTCTCCGGTGCGCACGGAGACACGATATATCCAGGAGTCGCGGTTAGTGCCGAAGTCAAATTTAACAGTGCCATCTTCCTTTTTTTTTTTTGGGACGTTCCCAACAGTTTTTTTTTGCCTTAAATATATATATCAATATCCTGACACCTAATAAAAAAACAACAAAACCCTTTTCCAAATTACAACAAGTGAACAATAAAAATAATTCACAAACTATGTGCAGTATGATTCGTTTCATTAGTGTTCTACTTTCCTCCTGGTGGGCGGTGCGTTGCTGAGGTTCGTGTTTGTGCGTTGCATTCTGTTTGTATTCGGTGGAACATTTAGTGAATGATGGAGATGTGAAGTGAATCAGCGCCGTACGCCGGTGCAGCCTACCTCCTCCCCACAAATCCGCTCTATTATTTTCATTAAAGATAGTGAAACTTCGACTAAAGAGACGCCAATTGTTAAGTTGATTGCGTACCGAAATATGTTTTTGGGAAGCCCTATTTTCCAGGTCAAGGTTAGAATGACCCGATTCGTTCAATCTATAGACTGCTTCGAGACAAGCACCAATTGAGTTCCCTTTTTTTGTGGATCCTCGGCTATTATGAACTCTTCGTTGGAGTTGACATATTCCAAGGTAAGTCCTGCGTTCAGCAGAGTATGACAATTCTCAGGAGTCCGCGGAACTCGCAGACATGGGATGTCATTATAATCTTTCTTTCGAAAGACTTTATTTATTTGTGGGAACATATTCCGTCCACTAGCTTTGATGGCTTGAATTCTGTTGTTCCAGTCTTCATTAATTACTGATCTATAATTGTCACGGATACTGTCCTTGTATGGACAGTAATATAGCTGTTATATCAGTTTGTGCCTCTGGAGCAGGCGTTTTAATGATATTGCGTGATTGTTCTAAGATTGATGCATTTATTACTCCACCTGCCATTTGGGCGTATGAGACACTTGGTGCCACGAAGTTGTTTGAAAAGCGAGTTTTCATCCTTTTCTCTTCTCCAACTTTGTTCTTTCTGGCTTCCAACTTTTATTTTAGTTGTTGGTACTTAGGGCAACCCTTAAAGTTAGCAGGATGGCCTACGTTGTTATAGAGGACACAGAATAGTTTATTTCTATCCGGAGCTGTTCTTTGCCCAATGGACATTCTCCAATGATATGCTTATTTAGGCATTTGACGCATCTAAAATGCATATTGCAATTCGCTGCCACATGGCCGAAGCGTTGACAGCGCATACATTCTCTCCCAAGTTATTGTTTGGTGATTAATGTATTTAATATATCTAAGTCCATCATTTTTACTATTGGGGCTTAGCGACACAATGAAGAAAGGCAACTTACGATTTCTAGAATTTGCTGTAGAAAATGGTTTCACACCTGTAAATTCCAAGGTAAGTTCTAGTTCTTCGAGCAAAAAACAAAGCCTCAAGAGAAGCTTGTGAAAATCGGTTGTCCCAGTTTTTAACCAATAGATATGTTTCCAATAGATGATTTCTATGAGAAAGGCATAATGAAATTACCTTCGAAATGTCAACAAAGTAATCGAACAAAACGGTACATATTTGACTTAAATCGAGTCATTCTAACTATGCTAAATAAAGCCTTCAATTTCATGCAAAAATAATGGATTTATTTTTACTATACCTATTATTTCGCTGATGCAAGTGGAGAACGAAATGATTTGATTACCCAACATTGGCTATTGGACAAACAATAGCATGCTTCCAAGCTTGGGGAAAGTACCCCATGTTCTAGATATGCTTGAACAAAACGGAGAGCCTTACAAAGAATAATGCAGAAAGCACTCGCAACGAGTGGAAGGACACGTTGTCGATACCGGGGGACTTTTTAGGGTCTCGAGATTTAACTAGGTTCTGTGGGGTATTTGGTGTGACGAAACCGTGCCCATTATCGCGTGCGTCGTCGAAGTATGCAGTGCTAGCTAGGATGAAGACAAAAATTGGCTCGTTAAAGTTATCTAATTTGATGTGGACCTCTGAACTAATGATTGCATTAGTATCCGGGTCGCCAGCGTCGAGAGTGAGCTTGTGATTATTTTCAAAGGTTTCTCCAAGGATGTTTTTTTTGTGTCATTTTTGACAACAACACCAGTGTGGTTGATTGGGCCAATGATACGAGAATTCCCACATATCTTTTTAACATTTTTATAAACATTCTGGTCCATCTAAATACTCTTCCAATTGTCGGGTAAGACTGTTTTACATTCTCTGTTTTATCTGTGTACGAATATTCTGAATGAAATTGGATCGCAATAATGGTTCCCGTAACGTAAAGCGGTGACGATATTTCATTCTGTAGAGCTTTCTACACTCCCGGATGAGACGAAGAGTGAAGTTGTCCTGGGGAATCTGATGTCTTTTCAAGTTTGTACTTCAGTACATGAGTCTCCGTAGTTTCAACTATAAACTCGTGCAGACGAGTTGCAGCATTATTTATCTCACCCGTCGTTAAGTTTCTGTTAGTGGGAAGAGAGAATTGATGGAATTTTTGGTTCAATGTGCCATTGAAGTTGTCCCAATTAGTGCGCCCATAATCGAGTATGAATCTAATATAAGCCCAGGATGCACGATAGCTGCGAATGAATGTGGTCACAGTGTTGTGGTCAGATACACCTACCGATACTTGGGGATGAGTGATTAGGGGAAGTAAGTCTTTGGACACAAAAAAGATGTCCAGAATTGAGTCACCTCCAGTACCAACCGTAGGTACGACTAATTCAAAGTTGAGTGTATGGGAGTTTTCCGTGTAGCATTGGTACAATTTTGTGCAGAGTTGTTCCAGTAGGGATGTCTGGAGTTAAAATCGGCACCTATGATGAAGGGTCTATTCCCTGAAGACCCTATTAATTTGCCGATATCTTCGGGATTAATTGATCTATTATTTTTTTTTTTTTTTTTTATTAGACTTCTCTCGGGAAAGGCGAACCTATAGCGTCGAGTGGGCGCCCCGAGATGCCATCAAATAACTGTTGCAGTTATTTTTGAACAGTTGCAGGTTGTAACGCTCCGGGAACACTCGCGTGGGAAGGGAGTTCCACAGCTTCCCCGCTCTGTAACGGAACGAGTTCTGATACAGGGATGTTCGCGCCGTCGGGAGATGAACCACAAACGGGTGCGATCCGTCGGATTGTCTTGTGGAGCGCATATAAACCGAATTGCGTGGAACAATGCCAAGAATCCCCGAACAACAGCGCCCGTGATAATATCTGTAAAACAGACCGAGGTCGGCTACGCGCCTTCGATGTGATAGCGACTGTAGTCCCGACCTCAGCGCCGAGTCCCCGATCAGGCGGAGCGCTCGTCTCTGTATGCTCTGAAGTAGATCGAGGGTATGTTTAGGAGCCGAGCTCCAAACATGAGAGCAATATTCGAGCGCGGGTCTAATTTGAGATTTATATAGGACAAGAAGTTGGGCCGGAGTAAAGTATATCTTGGCTCTAAAAAGATAACTCAGTTTTCCTGAGGCTGATCTGGCGATACCCGATACGTGTTTATGCCATGATACATTCCCACAGACCGTGACGCCGAGCAATTTCAAACTTTCCCCAGCCTCGAGGGCCCGGCCACTCATCATCAGCTGTGGAACCAATGATCCAGTTTTCTTTGTGAATGTTGTATACTGGGTCTTCGTTGCGTTGAAGTCGACAAGATTGGCCTTTCCCCACTGCAGGACTTTATCTAGATCCTGATGCAGAGAGTCAATCTGTCTACATATCAGCTGGTGCGACGTAGATGCACCAATCGGCCGATCACTCGAAAAGGAGGAAACAAGCGTACTATCATCCGCAAAACTGAACACTTTGTTATCCGTTGTCTCCAACAAATCATTTATGTGAAGCAAGAACAAGGTTCGAGCCAAAATAGAACCCTGGGGCACCCCCGAATTAACAGGATACAGATCCGAACACTCGCCGTCCACAACAACCCGGATCGATCGATTCTCGAGGAAGCTCCTCGTCCAGTCGCAAAGCTGTTGGAAAAGTCCATATGAACGAAGTTTGCTCAGCAATGCCCCGTGCCAGACGCGGTCAAAAGCCTTGGAAATATGTAATGCGACCGCCCTTGACTCACCATGCCGTTCAATCGCATATGTCCATATATCGGTTATAAGTGTCAAAAGGTCTCCTGTGGACCGCCTGCCACGGAATCCGTATTGACGATCATTCAGAAGACCGTTGCACTCCAAATACTTAACCAACTCTGTATTGATGACTTTTTCCATTACCTTAGATAAAATAGGCAGTAATGCAATCGGACGGTAATTTTGTGGGAGACACTTTTTTCCCGTCTTTGGGATTGGCTGAACTCGAGCGATTTTCCAGCAGGCAGGAAATGTCCTCCGTGCATAAGATAAGCGGAAGAGTCTGCCAAGAACCGGCGATAGTTCTGGAGCACAGTTCTTAAGTACTATTGCTGGTATTCCGTCCGGGCCGGTTGCCTTCCTACAATCCAGTTCACGTAGAATGCGTTGGATAGTGCGCGGACGAAATCTCACATCCCGCATGGAAGACTGTACCGGCGAGATCACAGGTGGCTTCAAAAGGCCGGGATCGAGGTTTGAGTTCGCGGAAAATAAATTCGCGAACACATTAGCTTTATCCTTTGAATTCGTGACTAACGTCCCGCTGTCTGCCACCAACGGAGGGAAAGAGGAGGATGCGAAGTTACCGCTGACAGCTTTTGCCATTGACCAGAAGGAGCGCGAACCAGTTGGGCACCGAAGGAGCTTATTGATCATCCTCTCGTTGTGAGCCTTCTTCGCGGTATCAATCGCCTGGTTGCACGCGTTTCTGGTTCTAACAAAATTCGTTCTGTTAACATCGGTGGGATTGGAGCGCCATTGCTTAAAAGCTCTATTTTTGCCGCTGTAATCAGCTCGCATTTTTTATCAAACCAAGGTTTATCAGACGAACATCGATATACATCTCCATCCCCAGGAGAATAATGTCTGATACCGACTCCGCGCAAGCGTTAACATCGGAATTTCCGAAGCACACCTCCGACCATGGAAAGGATGCGAAGAAATCTCGCATATCGTCCCAGTTAGCAGCCCCATACTTCCATACATGGCGAAGCTGCCTAGGCCGGTTATTCGCTTGGTATGCAAGAGCTTGCGCGACAGATACCAAGCAGTGATCTGAGTTTCCCAGTGGCGCAGAAACCTCTACGGTATAAATACTCGGTTCGGATATCAAAAACAGATCCAGGGTGTTCGCATAATCACCTCGGGCATCCGGTACTCGCGTTGGCTCCCCCACGAGTTGAGTCAAGTTGTGGCTTACAGCAAACATCTCCGCCAGCCTCCCAGCCTCGTCGGTTCTGTTAGAATGTAACAACCAGTCGGAATTGTGCACATTAAAATCGCCAAGGACAATAATTTCAGAAGCTGGGTGGTGATCTGTATCCAGTCGACGGTATATGAAAGATGTTCGAAAAATGTCGCCGGTCGATCGTCATTCGGGGAGCGGTAAAGACAACAAAGAAATTTAACAGAATTCCTCAGCACGACCCTCAACCATATGATGTCCATATTATTGGGTTCCAACGCCTCCATCCTCTGGCAAGCCAGATCAGACCGTGCGAAGACGCAGACTCCGCCCTTAAAACGGAATCTCGAATGTAAGTCGTATCCTGAGCAACGAAGATATGTCGAATCAGTTGACGAATCGACCTGGGTCTTAGTTAGGACAAGGATATCAGGTTTCGTTGTTTGCAAATATTGATGGACGGCGTTTACCTTAGTATTGGTGAAATCGATGCCCCTGATGTTACAAAATGCCGTCACCAATCGAGCGTGGGCCGAGCCTCGAGAGCTAGCCCGGTTATGCGATGACGAACCTCTCAAAGTTCCATTATTTATCATGATATCTGCATGATGTTCCCCCTGACATAGTCCCCCCCGGAGATCCGAATGGGAGACTAGTTTACCTCCGGAATTCTTTATATCAGAAGACACCACCATGACTTATCCCCGTGTTTATATGAGTGTGATATATGGAGTTTATATTCACTCTACCATTATTAGCCAGATGCAGTTCAACCCCGGAGATCTCTATGGACCCAAACTATTGGAAGTCAATTGCTTCATGGGGAGTCCGCCATTAACTAGTGTACAGCTGCCACCTTAATTGATGATGGTGTGGGTTGTTTTTACGTTGGCATCAGCAAGGATGCGAGTTCGGTAAAAACACCACCGATGTCTACACGCTGCGAAAAAGAAAATGAATAACCAAAGAAAACACAGGAACTCTTCGGTCCACACTCGGGTTCTCAAGAAAACTGAGCCCACGGAAGGATGCAAAACGGATAGAAATGAAACACTGATTTATTGTACAGATGTATTAATGTTACTTTATTATTACTGGATATTGTTAATAGTGCACTTCCAATATTGGTTCCTCTTATCAGTCCGTTTAAGAATGTCTAGCAGTTTATTAATTATCACCCACTTCATACAATCACTTAATGTCTATCCGTTCATCAATTTGCTCACAGATATAGTGAATTAACAAGTCACGGATCTTAATTTATCTTCGGTTGAGGATATTTAGCTCGCGATTACAGATGCTGAGGTTACTGTTTATATGCTATGGTGAAATACTTATATTCGCTTTAGCTATAGCACATTAACTAATTAAACAATCACGTACTCGAATCAAGGTAGACAGGGTAAGACAAACTGCACACGTTTTGAACGTCGACTTTGATTAACATCCACGCGCTTGGCTCCACGTTAGGAACTCCAGGACGCCTCGGTGTTTGGACTTTTACTCCCGACACGTGGTGCGTGTGCGCACTTCGGAAAAAGAAATCTGACTCTCCGATGCAATCCATATCCGTCAGATTCAACGGTGGTGGATTACATCGGTGTAGGGGGATTCTATATGTGTCCGTATAGGACAAGTACGTTGCCCTTCGATGAAAACGATGATCGGTGGACACCTGGCTACACAAACGCACGATCATCGGGGGCTGCGGCGATGTACCCATACATCATTGATGATGTATGCCAGGGATCGAAATAGATTTTTGTTTCAAAGTAAACAAAAACGCTATTTCATAGATCAAATGGTGGCACATATGATGTACATAATGTGCCTATGATACAAAGGGGTCGTCATGGTATTTGCCTAAGATTCCTTGGAAACACCGATGTAGGCAATATCCAATCTAGCCGTATGGCTCCGATGCACAAGGAGGAAAATCATTTTATTGACATGTCAGCAGAATCCTCGTCGACGGCGACAAAGGGTCAGGCTGGGTGGCTATTTGTTTGGGTTAATGTGCGGGTAAATAAACGAACACAGTGAGATACTGTATGTTTAATTTAGTTTTCAGGCGGGTCATGATAGTCATGGCATGGGTAAGATTGCCTAAACAATGATTTTATCCATGCCCAAATTCGATGATCGGTTGATAGCCGATAACGGGGAATTGTCGCAACTGTCGCGGACCTAAGAGTATAGGCGCGATATACAATTGTGAACTATGGAAAGAATATCGACTCCAGCTGTGTCAACAATACGCGGCGGGAATTGAAGACAAGCTGAACCGATAGAAGATGAACTGGTTCATGGAGTATGAACCAGGAAAGTTCAAAATGTATGGGTGCCGTCGGGTAGGTTTTCCTTTCAGGTATGATGCTGCAGGGGAGCTTACGCTGCCCCTAAATGCAGGTAAGTACCATGGCTTTGTACGGCAAGAGGAAGTGGTTAATTTAAAGAGGGTGGGTGGTTCCTTGGCAACGTATTAAAGAACCGTCACAATGGAACCGCCAGTTAGGGTTCGATCTCATCATAGAGAAGTTTGAGAATACGGAACGGTGACATGGATGCAACCCAGTTTACAAGAACCACGTCCGCGCGGTTGTCCTTTATGAAGTCAGAGACGATCATACGCTTTGATAGCGAAACAAGGGAGTTGGCATTTATAAGGATAACTTTTATTTTGGGATCCATTTTAGAGGGTATGTCTTACATTTGCCGTGCAAAAGAATGCATCCCTCTTAGCTTCAGTTGTTAGCTTTGCATATCGGGGTCGAATTTCTTTTATCAGGTGAGAGAGACTAAATAATTTTTCGAGCATTGAGAATTGGTCCCTTGGAGGCATTTGTACTGCCGGTTGGATTTGTTGCGTTGTGTTGGCCTGTACGGTGGATCGCTTTGGGACTTGAATACGTTTTTGGGAAAGAATTTTCGTATTCTTTGTGGTGGCGAGCGGACGGCCACCAATAACGCAAGGGAAACGAGGCGGCCGGGGAGATGACGTCCAATATTATGCGGCAGAACTCCCTTCGGCACAATCCTTGCATCTCGATGATGAAATCGCGAACACGTAAGCAAACTAGGTCTCTTTATTGGTTTAACTAGGCAAGGTAGGTTAATCGATATTATGTTGGTGAGCTCGGTGCACACTGTCTGAAGAGTTGGCAGAGATTGACCAAAAACCGTTGGTCACATTTGAATTTGGGTGACAGTTTGATGGCGTCCCTAGGCGATGTCGCATTGTCAGCTGGCGGTTGACAGGCCTGGTGAGTATGCTGTTGGTGAGCGTACTAGACGGTGAACGTTCTAGATTCTCCCCGCTGTATTTAGTTGCGAATTCGCAACACTTTGTTTGTTGTATCCATTTTGTACGATTTTGTGTAACCAGAATCTGACTTGGCTGTTTAGTTCGAGTCTCCTTGGATCTATGAGCTATCTCTTTAGGACAGCTCCTGTTAATGGCCCGATGTCCTTTGTTGACAACGAAGTAATTTCATCCTGCACATTTGTTGTGGGAACGTATTTTGCTGGCGGGTTCGCAGCAGCCGATATCCTGGGGTTTGCTACAATCGATGTAACCGCGGTTCATGTTGCAGTGTTCGGGAGACATGCCCGCAACGTTGACAACGTCTTCATTGAGGTATTTCACTGTTTATATATTTAGCTTGGACTCCTCGATAGTATAGTGGTTAGTATACCCGCCTGTCATGTGGGAGACCGGGGTTCGATTCCCCGTCGGTGAGCTTCTGGCGCAAGACTAATGACCTTGTCCGGAAAAAACCAATCATTATGGAAAATTTAACAAGCCTCAGGACTTGCTAAATAAGGCCAAGAACGGTTCGCGGTTGTAGTGCCGATGATGATGATGATGATACTTAGCTTAATAAAATGGACAAGCGATTTAAATAAACTTACGAACCAACTTAAAATCTAAGATATAAAAATAAAGAAAAAAAAGTTGTTGAAAGGCGGAATGGGAGTCCGGGCGGAGGGGAGAGTCCGTAAGTGCTTATCTGTTTGTATAGCGCCGCGAGTGGGGGGGGGGGGGGTAATAACAGGAGCTAGTATAGGGATATAACAAAGGTGGATAGACGGTGGTGTAAGTAGCAGGACATGGAGGAGCGGGGGGCCGGAAGCTAGGGTATGAGTTTAAGGATAAGTGCGGGTTGTGGGAGTATAGGCGGTAAGCGGGGCAGGGTCAGAAGGAGTTATGGGATAGAAGGTATATTTGTGCAGGCGTACTGCACCGGTTCTATCTCCATCCCATATGCTTCAGCGTGTGTTGTTGAGTAATCCATAGAATTTGTACTGATCTCCATTTAATTAGATTTATTTTTACACTCGAAATGAATACAAAGATTTCTTCTCCTTTTGATATTTTATTAAATTGACGTTCGTATGTGCGGAGTTTGCTTTTAATTTCATAAATTCGGAAACTGGGCCGCGCACCAAAATAATACAACTTTTTCAATTATTTAATTTGATATTGATATTTGTACAACTCGAACGATGCTCTTATACAAAATAAACTGTTTCATGCAATGAAATGAATATTTCTTGTTCAAGGGTTAACACACACAATCTATATGAAACGCAAATTGATATTTAACGAAAAGGACTCGCTATTTCTAAACACGATTATGGGCTGTTTATCTACTTCCTTTCTCCTTGTCACTTGGCACTTGATTTCGATCTTCTTATATTTAGTTTAACGTGGAGGCCCGACATGCTTCCACGGAATCTAGAACGCGATTAAAGATCGCCATCGAAGCAACAGAATTATGAAATATTCATTTATTGCCTCGATGACCATATATGGTAATATATCCCTTTTGCGTTTTTGTTCAACACAAAAGGGTTGAAATACACACACGATGATTGCATTTGCTGCTCATCGTGTGTATCCGCAAATATGCAGACTCAGAAAAGATCCCTCCACAAATTCGCAACAGGTGCGAGCATCTCAACGCAAAAAAGGGTTGAAATGTTTACACGATCAGTGACTACGAGTAGCATGATGCTGATCGTGTGCGTGTTGTTGTTGGCGTCAACCGGGTCGAACCGTCGTGTGTGTATTTACACTGACGAGTTCTCGATGCCTTTTTGCGGCCAGGTGTGAGTTACCATTTCGTGTGGCTCGATTTAGCGACCGATGTGATTGCAGCATTGAAGCCAAGCGAAAGTATCTCTTGCGTGTGTGCTGCAATTTCAATGGGTGCTATTTGCACCGTGGTAGTCGTGTCAGTTGCTTCGTGTTGCAACTGAATTGGCCTTATGTAAATCGGGCGCCCGGGAACCGTGCCTTTAGGAAAAATATCCGTTTGGTGCTGATGGATTTTACCTCAGCGAAAATGATACATTGGATATTTTAGGCGAAGGTTTTCGCAAATAAAGGACAGGTAAGTACATGCTTTTATGAAATAGGACGCTTGTGAAGATGGTTACCTGGTGGTAGATGAGCAGGTAAGTAGTGGCGTTCGAAAGAACCGCCACAGAGTAAGTGAGGAGACAAAGTTTAAGAGCGTGAGAAATTGAAGTCAGAGGGGGTAGAGTAAGAGTTTACCCATCGTTACATTCGCAAAATGAGTCCATTAGACCCGTGAGAAGTGTGATGACCTGTGCGACGGTTTTGGTTAGGGGTGGGCTTAAGGTCTTTGCCTTGAAATTCGAAATCCCTAATCGATTCACGTCACCGACGAAATCCTTCAATTTAAGGTCTCGTGCAAGGACCCCGGGTTGCTGTTTCATTTTAGAAACAGGTACACGGACCTTGACCGCTGGCTGCGCAGTCTTGGAAACAAAAGCGGCTTCTAGCTTTGGGTCATTTATCAGGGTGGACAAGACTTCGGCGGGGGCACGACTTTTTGCGTATTTGGAGATGTCAGGGCAATAGATATTGTTTTCGGCTCAGATGATGGGGGAGGCGTTGGCGTGGAGCCAGTGGCGATACGTATATTTGGGGGGCCTCCTTCGCAGCCTAATGTTGATAGCGGTGTTTTGCGCTTTGGAGCCCTAAATGAGTTTGGGGTGGGGGTACAAGAGTCCTAACTACCAAAACTGAAATGTATCTCGTCGGGATTTGTACTTTAAAAATGTAATATTACATTACATATACTATATAAGTAGCCGTCTATTTTACGTTTACATCTAGTCGCTCATTTTATATTTATAACATCAAAGTAAACACTCCTATTATCGACATATTAAACTAATTTCAAAAATAATTTGCAATCTATATTTCGTTTGATTCTCTTGTTTCAGATTGATATTCATCGCAACGACCCTGGATCACATAAACCCGCAACTTCATCTTCAAAGTTACTTTACGATGTGAATTCCAATCCGCCATGGTATCTGAGTATATTATTAGCCCTACAACATTATCTGACGATGATCGGAGCAATTGTTTCCATTCCCTTCATTTTAACACCTGCCCTATGTATGAACGACGAGGATCCTAACAGAGGAGTGATCATATCAACAATGATATTTGTCACCGGCATTGTTACTTACTTTCAAAGCACATGGGGTGTACGTCTTCCAATAGTTCAGGGAGGAACTATCTCATTCCTAGTACCAACCTTAGCAATCCTGTCACTGCCTCAATGGCAGTGCCCACCGGTAGAGGAAATCAATGCTATGGATGAAATTGAGCAGCGTCATCTATGGGAAGTTCGCATGCAAGAATTATCTGGAGCAATTGCAGTATCTGCACTGCTACAAGTCGTTATTGGATATACTGGTCTTGTTGGAAAAATACTTAAGTTTGTAACACCGCTTACCATTGTCCCAACTGTGGCGCTGGTTGGTTTGACGTTATTTGACCATGCAGCTTCAACAGCATCAAAACATTGGGGCATCGCTGTTGGGTATCAGTCGAAATGAGTAGCCGGAAATTATCTATCGAATGACATTTTTATTTACAGGACTACATGTATGCTGACTCTGTTTTCCCAAGTCTTGGTTAACATAAGTGTTCCTGTTATTGCCTACAGAAAAGGACATGGCTTGGAAGTCCGCAAAATATACTTGTTCAAATTGTTCCCGGTAAGTGTACACCAGTGTTTGACCTAAGTACGTGATTTGATTATCCAGTGAAGGTTTTACTGACGATAGCCATAATGTGGGGATTGTGTGGTATATTAACTGCCTCGGGAGTTTTCGAAGAAGGGCATCCTGCCAGAACTGATGTCCGAATGAAAGTATTGACAGATACTGCTTGGTTTTATATTCCGTATCCGGGACAATTTGGATTACCCTCCGTGACTTTATCAGGTAATACAAGTTTTACCTTTAGCTTATTTATTGTAGAACTGTTGAGACGTAGACAGTGGTGAGTGGATTAATTTAACGTTTGCTTCAATGACAGGACTTTTACTATTTATTTCAAAACGTGGGTCGGAAGGCTATACATTTTTTAATGACTGTAATTAATGCCTTTTTTTCTATTTACAGGTGTATTAGGAATGATGGCCGGTGTTCTTGGGTGTACGATTGAATCAATCAGCTATTATCCAACTGTTTCTCAAATGATTGGTAAACTGTTCATTTCTTTAAACAAGCATTAGGTTAAAATCAGAATTAACTTTCTTGTTCGAAGGTCCGATTGCAGACAGATAAGCCAGTGTTTCTCTGTTATATTATATATGCCGCACTCATTTCTGATGGCCTTTTAGCGTTTTGCGACAATGGCGAAGAGATGGACTCGAATCAAAGCTTTTTTTTACTTCTTCCAGGAAAGACGAACCTATAGCGCTGAGTCAGCGCCCTGAGATGCCTTTTTTTCTCGGCCGGGTCCATCAGCCAAGCTCAGCCAAGGGGTGGTATTTCACCGGCCGCTGGTCTCTGGGACCCTACCTTCCACTCAGTAGTTGTGCCAAACTGGACAATAGCAACAGTCGTCAGTTGAACCTAGGTTTGCACAATCAAACGCAAGACCCAACCTCCTTACCAGCTCAGCCATTGAGGTAATTCTGACCATCTATGATGGTTAATATTACCAAAAGATAGAACTAAGACAGCAGTCGACTGCCGTGTGTAGAAGATGGATTGTTATTCTCAACTAACCTTACTGGAGTGGGAATGCTTTGTTAATTGCTATAATATGATAGTTTATTTTGTGATTTTCTTTCGGTACTGTTCTTCACTATTAGGTTTATGCCTCATGTGTATCTAATGAAAACGCCTCAGCATCCTTTTCATTCTCCGCCGTTTCATTTTAAATATATTCACCGTTATTTCTGCACCATATTTTATCAGAGATGCCACATCTGAAGGGAAATACATTTGTGAGGGTGAAGTAGGGGTGCCTAACACGGCCACAGATTCACTTCACCCGCCAACACTTACGTCGTCGAAAATTGTCACCAACTACGTCGCCACACGCATCAGGTGCACCAATCTATCGCTTCTGGGCGCGCGCCATGGTCCTAGGGCGCCCTGCGGCTGGACACAACCAACCACCCAACAGCAGCCCCCCTAAACTAAGTCACCTACCATCACCCAAGTGCGACCCGCCGGTATCCCCTCACTAGATTGCCTACCACCATCCAAGCGCCACCGACAACACTCTCAGACTAGTCACCTACCTCCAACCAAGCGCGACCAACCGGCACCGCTTTATAAGTAGCCGCTCGGCCGAGGACACAGCGACCGTATATCGAGGTCCGTCGTCGACACCGGCGCCGATATAACGGTCCTCCCTCGGGCGGCAAGCCGCGCAACTGCGTGCCCGGCCTCTCACAAGTCCCAGCGGCAAGCAATTCTTCACACTAACGTATGGACGAAAAACGCCGACGCTGGACTCGGGTCTCCTCCACCCCGCACACGGCACTCCGTCAGTGCGGATGAGATCAACCCTGGCTCGAACCTCCTCTATCCCGCACACGCCACTTCGTCTCTGCGGATGCGAGCGAACTCCGGATAGGCCCTAACCTACTCGGTCGACAAACCTGTTGGTCCAAGCGACCCACAACAAGCTAGTGGACCACACCGTACGCCCCTTGCGCCTGCCGACATCAACGCGGTAACAACCGAGTCCACTCCAATTATCGACCCAGGCCTACCATGACCCAGGAACTCGTCACTCAGAATAGTTCCAATACCCCACCACCGCGCCTCCCGAAGCGAGAAGGGCCACCTTGACCTCCAAGCGCCTAGCCCCCCTTCCAGCACCATACCAAACTCCTTCCTCCCTACCAATTATTTTGTGACTACGTCACTGGCGGGGAGTACTGTGGGGGTTCTCTATACCCCATGGAGAACCAAACCATAATTTCATACCTTATATCGACCGCTTTCAGCGCTTCATTTCGACCCTTATTCCCCTTATAAGCTATTCCACCTGTAAACCAGGTTAAACGGACGGATAGCTAAACTCATTATCCTATGCAGATAATGCATAATTGAGTTTAGCTATCTAGCCCATGAGATTTCCACCGGAAATTGCATCATGTCGGTTAACAACGGCATAGTCTGATCAAACGGCGCGGTTGCATAATCATGCAACCGCTGGGGAAATTATCAAAGCATTTAATTTAGTTCCGATGCTCAGATTTCCCTAGCCAATTCGGCGTCCTATTCACTTTCTCCAGACACTCCATTCGCTGGGGATCAATGATCTCTTTTCGCAGGTGAATAGCACCAGCTACATTTTCCTCTCCTCCACAATTCTGTCTCCCTATAGGTCAATGCACGCTGAGGTTACCACATTCACCGAATTGGGTCAGTGGGCTACACTCAAAGTTGCATTGATTCATGCACACACAACCAAACCCACCCCAAGATCATAGTTCATTGTGTTTCTGTTCTCTCATTCTCCTATGTTCGTCGACTATCGAATTAACCGAAGTGTTCACCACATCTCGACGGGCGTGGCACATGTAATACTCCGCGGCGTGCTTTAACGGTAAACCCGAGAGAGAGCGCGAAGTGTTGTGTGTGAAATGAAAGAGCGGAACGGTTTGGTTAATGTAAAGATACGCTAGTTTTATTGGGATTTGGATCAGAGGTTTAGATATGGTAAACGTGGACACTTTGGTGCATCTGGCCAGCGGTTCGGCTTCCGAAATTATACTGATAACGAAATTGAAAACTACTGCCCTTTATAGTTTTTGTAGTTGACTTTTGTCAACTATTTTATTGTCGAAATTCCCAGAAGCACACATAATGACTTAGTGCTTTTCAATTTGAGTTGTGCTCTGGAAATTTGTCAGAGGTTTTAGTTGAATGGGTTCTGGGAAGGGAAATCATGAAATGCGTTTTGAATTAAGCATTTCATGATGTCAAGGTTTTGAGAATTGAGTCAATGTACGATAAATTAACTTTTGGTTAAATCGTTGTACATGTGACTCAATATGGGATTTGGGTGTATTATGTGGAATTGAATCAATGTGCGACATTGGTTTAATTTATCTGTCATTGATTCAATATGAAATTGGAATTTGCGTTATGGGATTATTTGATGATATTGGGGATTTGTATAGGGGTAGCGATTTAGGATCGCTACACACATGAGAGAACAGAAGCGTTAAGATGATCTCTATTAGTTGTCCGGTGTGCAAAAATTAAATTTCCCATCTTCATCCCTTTTCAAGTCAGTCGTTATTCAACTACCGTAGCGCGTGCACGCTGGTGCCCACGCTGGAGTCAGAACCTAAGAGAAGTGTTGTCAGACGAACGTAGTGTCCGGTTAGTCAATTGAGAAAGAGAAACGCGTTGCCTTTCAAAATAGACAGTTTGCAAATACATATTTGCCACTAAAAGTCGATTTAATTATCTTCAAGAAAGCAGTTAAATTTCATTAATTTATTTGTGCATATGGAATCATTGAATGAACAATAAAGAACGATAAAAACTAATTAAACTACACCAGTGCATTTCATTTCTTTCCTTTTGGTGCTGGAATTTTTGGGACCACCAACTTCACACCCCCACACATTTGCCCGTTTAAAAACATTTTAATCCTCGTGACTAAATTTCTCGTGAGTAAAATTTCACGTTCGCAAGCATATCATACACTACTGCTTTCTTTTCAGAAGCTCAAACTTGGATAGAAACGCATCCTTTAACGAATTTGATGCTCTGTCTGATTCTATCAATAGTATCTTGACTCTATATCCGCACACTGAAACCGTTAGTACGTGTGATGTCAATATAAACTTTCAGTAGCTTCGCCAGTCCGGACGTACAACAGCTGAAGGTCAATATTTCCACATCTTTGCTGATTCAAATCGTTTAACTCAACTAGTCAATGAGTCAACACGTTGGTCATTCTGCCAACACGCTGGACATGTTTCTCACCACCCACCCAAACAAATACACAAATGAAGTTTCTCCGCCCTTGGGCACTTCAGAACACGGTGTCGTGTCAGCTAAATTTGCTCTAACTAACAGCAAAGTTAACGAGAAAACTGCCAAAAGAGCAGTATGGATCTACGAGAAAGCCAACTGGGAAAGGCAGAACGCCTTTTTTGGGATGTTAAATGGTCCTTATTTTTCCTCAATAATGATTTTGAGCTATTGCGGACACAATGACAGACACGATTCCGCTTGGCATGCAAACCTTTATTCCACACAGGGTAAAGAGTATCAAACTCAAGAAAAATATGTGGTTCGGAACTCTACGCTGCCTGATACCACATTAGTTCGGCTTTAACTTCAGCATAAACAACTCACCACGAGAAAGATTCGCTTTCTAACGCGTACTGTTGCCCCCGAACTCAAGGAGCCAAACGCAAACAAAATCCGTTGTCTGGATAGCATTCCGCCAATCCTCTTAAAGAGACTTTCTTGTTCATTCACTAAACCACTGCGGAAACTCTTCCATCTGGCTTATTTTACTGTCCGCATCCCAAATAGATGGAAGTTAACGGGCACTCAGTCAATTCGCAAAAAGGGCAACAAATCTCTCTTCCTCTTATCGAAATATATCATCATCATCATCATCTTCATCGGCACTAGAATCGGGATCCGGCCTTGCCCCTATTTAGCAAGTCTCTCCATCGGTCCCGATTTCTAGCCGATGTCATCCAGTTTGGCATTCCCAGGCTTTTGGCATCCTGGTCTACGCCATCCCTCCATCGCAGAATAGGTCTGCCGCGCTGTCGCTTTCCATACATCTTGTCACAAAGGACTTTACGTGCAGGGTCCTCTTCGCCCATTCGAGCTAGGTGTCCGGCCCACCGGAGTCTACCAAGCTTGATTTTTCTTACAACATTAGCTTCAAGGTAGATCGCGCACAATTCATGGTTGTAGCGTCTCCGGAATAAACCCCTTCACACACGGAGCCAACAATTCTCCTTAAAACCTTCCTCTCGAACGCGGCTAAGAGTTCAGAGTGCATTTTATTGAGCGCCCAAGTCTCGGATACATACATGAGTACTGGTAAAACCAGGTCTTGTACAGTAGTATCTTGGAAGTTCTGGATAAATGTCTGGAATTAAAGAGCCTTGATAGACCATATTAGGCTTTTTGGATTCGATCAGCCGTCCCCGTATTTCTTCTTCCATATTGTTATCGGCTGATACTATTGACCCAAGGTAGTTAAAGGATTGCACTACTTCAAATTTGTGCTCCACTACCCTGATAGTTTGACCAACGTTAGGTCTTGTCTTCGCAGAAATTGCCACCATGTACCTAGTTTTCCCCTAATTAATGTACACTCCCAGTTTTTGTGCCGCCTTCTCGATCTGGGTGAAGGAATCCTGTACAGCCTGATCGGATCTACTGATAATGTCGATGTCATCTGCCTAAGCAAATATCTGGCTGGACTTGGTGACAATAGTCCCTCTAGTTGAAACGCCAGAGTCACGGATTGCTTTCTCCAACGCCAGGTTGAAGAGGGGGCAGGCTAGACCGTCCCCTTGTCGGAGTCCATTAAAGATGTTTATTTCTTTGGATAGCAATCCCGCTATTTTTACTTGACTAGTTACGTTGGTCATGGTCAGCCTAAAAAGTCGTATCAATTTGTTTGAAATGCCGAACTCTCTCATGGCATTATATAGTTCTACCCTGGTTATGCTGTCGTAGGCGGCCTTAAAGTCTATAAATAAATGGTATAATGGAATCTTAAATTCCAGACATTTTTCCTTTTGCTTTTTGCTACACACTTAACATATACACAAGGAATGAAAACACACGTAATTAAACAAGGAAAACTAGTCTTAATTTAACTGACACTTTATTTAAAAATGAATTTTATTTTAAAGCCTTTAAATTGGGTACATCGACACGACACACAACTACGACGATGGTTTGATTTAGACTCGTTCCTTTTCGACTTTTTATTTTTTTCGTACCGCACAACTCACGAGTTCAACCGTGTTGAGTGACGGTTTTAAACGACTTCGTTTAATTTTTCTACCAAATTTTCACGCCCGGCGGCTTTATCACTGTGCCCGTCCAGGACAACGATTGGTATCAGACTTTTTTAAACTAAATTAATTTAAAGCGCGACTGGTTTTATTAAGTTACGTCCGTCCAGGACAACGATGGGTATTAGAATTTTATATTTTTATGTCCGTTGTGGACGATGGTTTCTTTCAGACTCTTTTAATTTATCAATGTCCAACATTGCCAGACGAACTCTCGAACAGTAAGGACGCAAATTTTAACCGTATTGTGCAGTGAAAGAATTGTGAACACAAAACCGCGTGTGAATATTTTATTACGGTACTGTGCGTGTTGTAAGTGTATTGCTTTTGTTAGTGTAGTTTAAATTAATCGGTTCCAAAGTAAAGCAAAAGTAAAAGAAAAATAAATAAAAAATGGCCTTAGGGCCAAAGCAGCACACCGGCAACAGATTCGGTATGTTGCAGGAAACGTCCTTGGGTGACGTCCTCGTCAATAAAAAAGAAAACGGCAGGCATTTAGTCCTATTGAATCGAACTTCCCGGAATTACCAACTAAGACAAGTGAAAAAAACCCGAAATATATACAAATTGTTCCTAATGACGCGACAAAACCTCTGACCGGAGTGGATGTATTCGTGATAAAAAGAGCTATAGACACAATTAGTACACAATATGAAAACGTGTCCATGCTAAGAGCCGGTTCAATTCTCTTACTAGTGAAAGATGAACAAACAGCTCTACGTTTTATAAATACCAAACGGTTCGATCAACTATGTCCGGTAACAATAAAGTTGCATCCGAAATTAAACCTCTCGAAAGGTATTGTTTACGCACCATACCTAATTAATGTTCCGGAAGAAGACATCGTCCAAGAAATGAAACCTCAAGGAGTGGTAAGTGTCCATAAATTTAAAAAACCGCAAAATAGCGAAATCAGGGCATCCGGACTAATGTTGTTTTCATTTGACCGCTTCAATCCACCGAGTAACATAGAAATCGGCACAAAGCCAAAGTAAATGAGTATATCCCAAGACCAATGCGCTGCCGCCAATGCCAACTACTCGGACATACAGCCAAATGGTGCAGACGAAACCGTGCAACAACTGCAACCTTCCTCCACACCCCGACTTAGAATGCGCCCGAACGCACTGTGCCAACTGTCAAGGCCCTCACCCTGCTTCATCACCACCATGCCCCCAATATATAGAAAACCAGGCGATTCTTGAAATACAGACAAGAAATAAAATTTCTCTATCCGAAGCGGAACGGATATATAGGCAACGAAATCCCACGACATCAAACAAACCAAAGGAATCCTATGCCGCACTCCTCAAAACAACAGCCACACATATAACATCACCAATAAAAGAAACTACAAAACAAAACCCAACAAAAACTACACTCCAACCAACATCGACAACCACTTCATTCATTTCAAACTGCCCTTCTACATCTGCAGAATACCGTAAAGCCATACAAAACCAATCATCTCTAATCATAAAACCCACAACAACTAACCGTAACAACGAACCTATACCTATTAAAAAAAAACACTAAAATAAAAATAAATGAACCCACCATTCAAGAATTATTAAACTCCCCACTCCCTCACAATAACCACATATAACCCTAACACTCCCAACGAAAGCACAGTCTCTGTGTATCGAGAAAATCCCAACTCGGGCCGAAGCAGACAGGGCTTCGGCTTGAATAGATCAACACTCGAGACACGGAGACTGAACCCTTACAACAACAAAATCCCCAACAGCAGCAGGTTTAATATACACAATAGCATTCATGTCCATAAACTCACAATACTACAGTGGAATCTGAACGGACTCAAAAACAATATGCATGAGCTCCAAATACTCATCAAAGATCTGAAACCATCCATCATAACTCTACAAGAACCGCACATCCGCCACGACTCTCGGGCCACAGGACCCAAAGAATACGCGGCATTCTTTTACAACCGTACGGAAAATGTTGCTTCTAAACATGGTACAGGTATACTTATACATAGATCAATCCCACATAAACTTATAGTAGTACACTCTGCAATCTCGGTCGTAGCAGTAGAAATAAATATCGGCAGAAACCTCACGATAATATCGGCATACACCCCCACATCCCAACCAATAACGATACACGAAATTACCACAATCACAGATAACATCCAAACACCGATACTTCTCCTCGGAGATTTTAATGCGTGGAGCCCCATCTGGGGATCTTCGTCCACTAATAAAAGGGGAAAAACCGTAGAGAAATACATACTAACCGCAAATCTAGCACTACTCAATAACGGTAGCCACACACATTTTTCCACTCACAAATCCTTCACACATGTAGACTTATCACTAGCCTCACCTCAATTGGCCCCAATGTGCACTTGGAATACTTTACCCAACCTGCACGGGAGCGACCACTTTCCAATAATAATAAACATTAACACTAGCATGTGTCCCAAACCATCCAAACTTCTTCCTAAATTCCAAACCGAACTTGCTAATTGGAGTAAATTTCAAAATATAACTACCCAGGCACTAAGTCAACATGTAGAGAGTCAAAATATTAATCAAGAAACAGCCATAATCACTAAAGCAATCCGAATAGGAGCAAATGCCTCGATACCACAAACAATTCGAAAACTCCATAAGGCAGTAGTTCCCTGGTGGAATCCAGTATTGGACAACCTAAGGAAGAAAACACAAGAAGCCTGGAGAATTTTCAAAAGATTCCCCTCTGATTTTAACCTAATCAATTATAAAAAGTTAAATGCTCTTTTTCGCAAAAATGCCAAGGAAGAAAAAAGAAAAGCCTTCCAAACATTTACCGAAAAGTTAAATCCGAACTCTACTCCCAGAAAAATCTGGGCGGATATAAAAACGCTAACTGGACAGTATCGCCCCCTCTCAATAAAATGCATGAACACCGACTCAGGCACTCTCACATCTCCCCTTCAAATTGCAGACCATCTCGGCAAAACATGGTCAAACTACGCAGAAGACGTAAACTTCCATCCGTCATTTCTCTCTGCCAAAAGAGACACAATTAGCCCGTCCCCTCATACAAGCCCATCCTCTAAATTAATAGATCTCCCAATCAATAAAATCGAATTAGAGTCAAGCCTACACGGTGCTACAGGTAAAACACCAGGATATGATCGAGTCGATTACATAATGTTAAAAAACAGTCCACCACTCCTGAGACACCGAATACTCCATCTCTTCAATAACATACTCCAAACAGGTGTAATTCCACAAGTGTGGAAAATAGCCACAATTGTACCCATACCAAAACCCACGGGCGAACAAACCTCGGCAAAAGGATATCGGCCAATATCGTTACTCCCATGTCTAGGAAAAACATTTGAAAAAATTGTAGCTAGACGACTCAACTGGTTCATGGAGAAAAACAATCTAATAAGCTTTGAACAGGTTGGTTTCAAGCAAGGACGTGGAACGATTGATGCGCTACTCCATATCGACAACTTCATCACATCTTCTTTGTCAACCAAAAAGCATACAACAATTGTCTCCATAGATTTTGAAAAAGCGTTCGACCGGATCGGTCCTCATGTGATTTTGAATAAATTAGCGTAATGGAAAGTTGGTAACAATATGTTCTACATAATCAAGTCCTTTCTTTCCAACAGGAAGTTTAGAGTCAAAACAGGTGGTGCATTCTCACAAATATACAACATAAAAAACGGTATTCCACAGGGTTCTCCACTATCAGTCCTATTATTCGCTATAGCCTTTGACGGAATAAACGACATTCTCGTAAAATATAAAAACATAAAACACTGCCTCTACGCTGACGACCTAGTTATTCTAACAAACGTAAACGATCTCAACGAAGTACAATCTACCTATTCAGAAATACTACACGACATCACTAATTGGTGTAAAACCTCAGGCGCAAAGATCTCCCTCGAAAAAAACTAAAATGTTACACATTTGTAGAAAAACCAGCTGCAGCAAAAACATCACACTTCCCTTTCAGAATCACACAATCCCTACAATCCAATCCATGAAAATCCTCGATATCCTCTTTGACAGTAAATACAATTTTAAAGAACATTGTTTAGCACTTAAGAAAAGCCTTGCTGCAAGATTAAATATTGTAAAATACTTAGCATATAAGAATGGATCTGCACATACTAACACCCTTATTAACATAACTAAAGCCATCATCCTATCTAAAATCGACTACGGACTAATGATATACGGAAAATGTAGCAAAACGACCCTGCAAACAATAAAATCTCCCTATCACGCCGCAGCTCGAGCAAGTACCAGAGCATTCCGGTCTCCCATCTATAGAAAACAGACTAAAATATATATCAGCTACACTTGCTTACAAATTTACAATGTCTATAGCAACCCCCATAGTGCAGGACATCCGAAAAATTTATTAAAAAAAACGAAGGTCGAGATACCGCTCAGGACTGGAAAGGGCCATCGATATAGCCAAGGACTTACATATCCCTATAAATATTTCAAAACCCCACCGCACACAACACCCTCCATGGTTAATTCCGAGATATACAATCTTAGATGATCTGTCCCATTATCCAAAACATTCAACAAATCAGATAATCTATCAAAAACTTTTCAAGGATACCATCGACAAACATCAAAACTGGAACCTGTTTTTCACAGATGGTTCCAAAAACGAATCAAATGTGTCATTTGCTATAGTCAACAATCGCAAAGAAATAATCAGAATGGGATCACTTCCCACCTTTTGTTCCATCCTATCGGCGGAAGCAACGGCAATTTTGGAAGCAACAAAACTGATCCAGAAAATCCCAACGATTATCTGTACTGATAGCCTTTCAACTCTAAAAGCAATAACCAACGTAAACTCCACAAATGCTGTCATTCGTCAAATCCAAGATAACATTATTAAGAAAGCTAATAAAATAAAGCTACTTTGGACCCCCGGGCACTGTAACATTAGTGGAAATGAAGCAGCCGACGCGGCCGCAAAACTAGGGACAAAGTCGCCTCTCGTCTCCTTCTACGAGGGTTGCCTCTTATGTTTCGGGATTTGGCAACCCTAGTGTTGCAATCCGGCAATTGACAGCTCTGTCGTAAAGTTGGACATTTTTGAGGTTATACGCACTCAGAACGTTTTGACATACGAGCGCTATTTGTGTTGTTTACAGTAACTTAAAAGATTCATCTCGGCCCAAAAATGGAATTAAATCGTCAACATTTTCGTGCGATTATTTTTTACAACTTTCGGCGTGGATTAACTCAGCAACAGTGCATGGATGAACTTAATTCAATTTGTGGCGATGAAGCTCCATCAAGGACCAGTGTTTATCGATGGTATTGTGAATTCAATCGTGGTCGTAGTTCACTCCAAGATGAATTTCGTGAAGGTCGTCCAAAATCAGTTGTTGTTCCGAAAGCCATTGATGCTGTGCGCGAACTGATATTGGAAGATCGTCATGTGACCTATCGTGAGATTGAGACAACCTTAGGCGTTAGTGGGACCAGCATACATTCAATATTGCATAAACATTTGACTGTCAAAAAAATTTGTCCGCGTTGGGTCCCACACAATTTGTCAATCGCCCAAAAAAAGGCTCGTGTCAATTGGTCGAAAGAAATGCTCAAAAAATACGGTCGCGGTGCTTCGAAACACGTTTATGACATCGTGACAGGTGATGAATCGTGGATTTACGCGTATGAGCCAGAAAGTAAACAGCAGTCGACTGTCTGGGTGTTTCAAGATGAGCCAAATCCAACAAAAGTTGTTCGCGCACGAAGCACTTCCAAGCAAATGGTCGCCTGTTTTTTCGGAAAAACTGGACATGTCGCAACCGTACCACTAGAACAACGCAGAACAGTCAATTCTGAGTGGTACACAACCATTTGTTTGCCAGTTGTCTTCCAAGAAATCAGGAAAACCAACCGCCGAAGACGGATCACTCTTCACCACGACAATGCGAGCTCTCACACATCGGTTGCGACAACTGAATTTTTGAGCACCCAAAACATCGATTTGATGGGTCATCCGCCGTATAGTCCTGACTTAGCACCGAATGACTTCTTTTTATTCCCGTACGTAAAAAACAAACTGAGAGGTCAACGTTTTTCGACACCTGAAGAAGCGGTTGCTGCATTCAGAATGCATGTGTTGGAGATACCTCAATCAGAGTGGCAAAAGTGCTTCGACAATTGGTTCAAAGGCATGCAAAAGTGTATAGATCTTCATGGGGAATATTTTGAAAAATAATAAAGTGATTTTCGATGATCAATATTTGTTTTTGTTCTCTAATCCCGAAATATAAAAGGCAACCCTCGTATTATCCTAACAAAACGGACATAAGAAGACAGGTAAAAAATGCCCTTAAGAACGTGGAGGAAGAAGAATGGCACCACTACACCCACCTGTACAGCACTATTAAACAGGACACCAAACCCGTTACTTACCCAACAACAGTCTCAAACAGAAAAATAAAATGCTTCATACGACTCCGGCTAGGACACACCAAAATCACACACCAACACATCCTTACAAATGCCAGGCCCCCACAATTCAGTAACTGCAACAACCAAGCCCCACTTACTCCACATCACATCATATTCGACTGCCCAAAAGTCCAAACCATCGCAAACCAACTATTTGGAAACGACCCCTTCAGCAACATTCTGGCAAAACCATCAGAACAGAATATCAACTACACATACGAATTACTAACACTTACTAACCTTCATAACAAAATTTAAAGTAACTCGATATTAGCCGAAAACCCTAGCAGCTAACGCTATTTAGAATTAAGTTATTCTGTAATTAATTACATCGTAATAAATAACAATAATAATAATAATAAATATCAATGTCCAAACCGGACAACGTTCAGACATCGACATCCTTATCTCTCTTTCGGTCGTGTAGACCGAAATATACATCCATCCATTGTTTACTCACAATAGATCCTTTTTGATACCCATGAGGTATGCTTTCTTGAAAATGTTTATGATCTGCGAGATCTGATTGTGTGGATGCGTGTATACAATTTAGAATCTTGTATTTACACAAGTGTTCATTTATGGTCAACGATGGCAAAGATATTTTGTATACTTTATTGCTTCGTTACCATAGAATTATTCTCTGTTTTGAGCAGCACATTATTGATATAGATGTGGTATCTGGATTCCATGATTTGCCCGTATATGCATTTTGTAGCTAATGCACTTTTACAGGTACTCATTGGGTTGGATATGTTGATTTGGATTACTCAACATATGGGGCTTCACATGAAGGTGAATCCTGTTAATGGTGGGGGTGGCCACCAAAAAGTGTGAGTATTAGGGGAGGGTAGGCGTTGCGTGTAACAGCCGGCCTATGGGTGAATATCTGATCAATCGCTGATTTGCCTGAGATGAAGTCACACTGATATTGACCAAGGATGACTTTAGCGTATGAGGCTATCCGATCTTGTAGAATAGTGGAAAGTATCTTATATGCGGTATTCAGCAATGTTATACGAGGGTTGCCTCTTATGTTTCGAGATTTGGCAACCCTAGTGTTGCAATCCGGCAATTTACAGCTCTGTCGTAAAGTTGGACATTTTTGAGGTTATACGCACTCAGAACGTTTTGACATACGAGCGCTATTTGTGTTGTTTACAGTAACTTAAAAGATTCATCTCAGCCCAAAAATTGAATTAAATCGTCAACATTTTCGTGCGATTATTTTTTACAACTTTCGGCGTGGATTAACTCAGCAACAGTCCATGGATGAACTTAATTCAACTTTTGGCGATGAAGCTCCATCAAGGACCAGTGTTTATCGATGGTATGGTGAATTCAATCGTGGTCGTAGTTCACTCCAAGATGAATTTCGTGAAGGTCGTCCAAAATCAGTTGTTGTTCCGAAAACCATTGATGCTGTGCGCGAACTGATATTGGAAGATCGTCATGTGACCTATCGTGAGATTGAGACAACCTTAGGCGTTAGTGGGACCAGCATACATTCAACATTGCATAAATATTTGACTGTCAAAAAAATTTGTTCGCGTTGGACCCCACACAATTTGTCAATCGCCCAAAAAAAGGCTCGTGTCAATTGGTCGAAAGAAATGCTCAAAAAATACGATCGCGGTGCTTTCAAACACGTCTATGACATCGTGACAGGTGATGAATCGTGGATTTACACGTATGAGCCCGAAAGTAAACAGCAGTCGACTGTCTAGGTGTTTCAAGATGAGCCAAATCCAACAAAAGTTGTTCGCGCACGAAGCACTTCCAAGCAAATGGTCATCCGCCGTATAGCCCTGACTTGGCACCGAATGACTTCTATTTATTCCCGTACGTAAAAAACAAACTGAGAGGTCAACGTTTTTCGACACCTGAAGAAGCGGTTGCTGCATTCAGAATGCATGTGTTGGAGATACCTCAATCAGAGTGGCAAAAGTGCTTCGACAATTGGTTCAAATGCATGCAAAAGTGTATAGATCTTTATGGGGAATATTTTGAAAACAATAAAGTGATTTTCGATGATCAATATTTGTTTTTGTTCTCTAATCCCGAAATATAAAAGGCAACCCTCGTATATATTGATTATGGATTAAGATTGTAGTGGGTAGAGCTTCCTGGAAAAGGTCAGAAAACCAGGATATAGTTATTTACTTAACCTATGCTAATTTGCTTAATTTAACTTAACTTATCTTAATTTAGTCTAGTTACCTAATTATTATTGAAATAAGTTAGTGTGGTGTGGAAGGGGGAAGCATAATGATCAATAGGTAGGTTATCGGTTAGTGAGGATATTGTCAGTCAGGGATGTGGGTTGGGGAACTACTTTCCGTTTTTTCGTTGAATCGCAAAATATTGGAGAAGGGTTGAATATTACTATATTTAAATTGGTGAGGTGAAAGCTCTGTATTGTGGTATACAATTTCATTAGAGTTATTAACCAACCTGCCAGAGGTGAAGAACGTTCTGATGTGGAGACAGTTCGGGTAGGCAGTTCGGTTATCTGACGGAGTCGATGTGCGCGCATTTATTATCTGGTTGGGATCTATACGTTCAATATTAGCGGCATAGTAGAGCGAACTACTGTTGTAATATTTGTGGGAGTTGGGATGTCGGTTGAGGGCAGTGATAAGTCTGAAGCATTTCCTTTCGAAAATGCGCAGCTTCTCCATTTGGGCGGTTGTGATATGGTACCATACCGGGCATGCATACGTGAGAGTGGGTCTAATTATCTGTTTGTAGATAGGTGATTTAACTTTGGGAGAGAGACCATTCGGCTTGTATATCACTTTTCTGCAGAGATTAAGTTGAATTGCAGCTTTGCGAATCGAGTTTTTGGTGTGGGCGGAGAAGGACAGATTGTTGGTGAAGGTTATTCCCAGGTACTTTAAGGTTTTGGAGGGTTTAATTATATTGTTATTTAACTTGATTCTGATTTTGTTATGGCATCGTATGGTGCTGTTAGTACAATTCGCATCTCTGCCTTTAAACACTATGAGTTGAGTTTTGGCTTGGTTGAGTCGGATTTTCCACTTAGTAAAATATGCTGAGAGATTCGGGAGATAGCTGTTAATACAGTTTCTTGCCTCCTTGACAAACTTGTTGCTTGAATAAATTAAAGTGTCATCGGCATAGTTCAGCATTACTGTATTAAGTGACAGTGGCTGCGGGCTGTCTGAAGTATAAAGGAGGTATAATAATGGTCCGAGAATAAAACCTTGAGGAACACCCGCGGTTATACTGTATGGTGTCGAAAGAGTTGAATTTATTTTCACCATGAACTTTCTATAAAAATAACTAACTTAAAACTGAGGTATAATAAACTTGGCTCCTCGATAGTATAGTGGTTAGTATACCCGCCTGTCACCCGGGAGACCGGGGTTCGATTCCCCGTCGGGGAGCCTCTGGCGCAAGACTAATGACCTTGCCCAGAAAAAATAAATCATTATGGAAAATTTAACAAGCCTTAGGACTTGCTAAATAAGGCCAAGACCGGTCCCCGGTTGTAGTGCCGATGATGATGATGATGATGAACTTTCTATCAGAAAGGTAGGAAGCGAGAAGTTTTATGGTGTGGGTGTTTAATCCGAACATTGAATGTAGCTTGTATAGCAGTCCTGCAATCCAAACGCAATCGAATGCTTTTGCTATGTTGAGAGAGACGCATATTGTTGGGGATTGGTTTTGGAGATTCATTGTAACATCATGTGTCAGTTTTAGCAGAGCATGACAAGTTGAGTGTTGTGGACGAAAGCCAAATTGAGAATTCGGGATAAGGGAGTTGTCCCTAGCAAATGAGAGAAGATTTTTGTATATCTTACATTCCAAAACCTTACTAAGCGAATTTAGCTGTGATATGGGACGGAAGTTAGCCGGCTTGTTGGAAGAACCGGATTTACTAATAGGGACTGTCACCGCTGTTTTCCAACATTTTGGGAAATGTGAAGCGTTTATTATGTGGTTGAGAAGAACGAGAATGGGGAGTAAGTTCTCCGGGTGAAGTCTTTTAAATAGAAGGTTAGGGATTCTATCCAAGTCTGTAGATTTTTTATTGTTACGCGAAGTAATCAATTCAGATAATTCTGTAAAGCTTAGGAATGTGTCGGTTCCCATGGGATGTGACGCTTTATTGGTTTCGTTGAATTCAGTAATGAATGGTGGGAAGTATGGGTCCAGTGTGCGTGAGATGAATTCATTCACGGTGTCGTGGAAATTAGTGACTGGGAGGGAATCGTTTTGTTTATGAGTTTTACAGAAGTGTTCAGCGAGACAGTTTGCAATATCAGTGTCCGATTGGGCGATGTTACTGTTAGTTGGTTGGATGAGATAGTCTATTCGCGGCTTGAATTTACGACCAGTAAGTCGATTTATATTTTTAAATAGGTCACGGTTTGGTTTGATACTGTTTAGAGTAGACGTGTAGGTCTGATCGGTGAAATTTTTAAGTTGTCCATTTATCAGGGTGGTCAAAAGCTGTATCTGTTGTTTAATAAGGGGTGATTAGCAAATATGCTATTTACCTCGGAATTGTTTTTTATGCGCAATAATTTTGTGAGGAGGTTGGGTAATGGTTTTCCTAAGTGGTTATGAGGGACGGTCATAGGGGTATGGCTGAAAAGAGCATTTCCCAGTATTTGCTCTATTTTTACAGCTGCCTGGTCAATTTCAGTAGGGAATAGGTTTGAAGATTCCGGTAAAGAATAATTTGAAAAACTGGCAGCAATATCGTTATTGACTTTTTTCCAGTTTGTTTTGGAAAAATTTGGGATAGGATTCACTGTGTAGAGTGGTTCGAGCGAAGGGATTTGAACCGTGGAGTGGACGGACCCATGATCGGATGGGAATGTAAAGCACACTGTAGGGGGATTAGATGAATAGAAATCTGTGGATTTTAGGAAGAAATCGATTGTTGATTTGGTTGTACTACAAATTCGAGTAGGTTGCAATGGACAGTCTGCGTAAACATATGGATGAAGTGGGAGGAGATCTAGGAGTTGGTAGCCATATTTGTTGCACTTGATGTCATTAAATGATGTATGTCGAGCATTCCAGTCTAACCCTATGATGAAAGGTGCCGGCAGAGACTGCTGGATTATTTGAGAAATGTCTGCACTAGGGAAGTTAGGTTCACGAGAGAAGGGTGAATATATATAGACCAGTACTTTATCACTTCTGCAGAAGAGTTTAACTGCCGTGTATTCGACATTAGTTATGTTAGTGAACCTAATTTCAGTAAATCGGAATTTCTTGTGTATTAGAATTCCAGTACCACCATGAGGGCCAGTGGTTCGCGGGTTGGACACAAATGTGTAATTAGGAATGTAAACTCGAGAGTTTGATTTAAGCCAGGTTTCTGAGAGAAGAAGAACATCTGGGGAGAACTTTTCAACAAACAAACGGAGGTGTTGTCTACGAGTGTGGGAATATATGGATTCTGTGTTGAGGGAGGCATATAAGCCGAAATGCGAGGAACAATACCAAGAATCTCCGAAGAACAGCACCCGTGATAATATCTGTAAAACAGACAAAGGTCGGCTACGCGCCTTCGATGTGATAGCGACTGTAGCCCCGACGTCAACGCCGAGTACCCGATTAGGCGGATCGCTCGTCTCTGTATGCTCGCAAGTAGGTCGAGGGTATGTTTAGGAGCCGAGCTCCAAACATGAGAGCAATATTCGAGTGTGGGTCTAATTTGGGATTTATATAGGAGAAGAAGTTGGGCCGGAGTAAAATATTTCTTGGCTCTAAAAAGATGGTTCAGTTTTCCTGGGGCTGACCTGGCGATGCTCGACACGTGTTTATGCCATGACATATTCCCACAGACCGTGACGGCGAGCAATTTCAAACTTTCCCCAGCCCCGAGGGCTCGGCCATTCATCATCAGCTGTGGAACCGATGATCCAATTTTCTTTATGAATGTGTCTTCGCTGCATTGAAGTCTACCAGATTAGCCCTTCCCCACTGCAGGACCTTATCTAGATCCTGATTCAGAGAGTCAATCTGTCGACATCTTAACTGATGCGACGCAGATGCACCAATCGGCCAAACACTCGAAAAGGAGGAAACAAGCGTACTATCATCCTCAAAATTGAACACCTTGTTATCCGTTGTCTCCAACAAATCATTTATGTGGAGCAAGAACAAGGTTGGAGCCAAAATAGAACCTTGGGGCACCCGCGAATTAACAGGATACAGGTACGAACACTCGCCGTCCACAACAACCCAGATCGATTGATTTTCGAGGAAGCTCTTCGTCCAGTCGCAAAGCTGTTGGGAAAGTCCATATGAACGAAATTTTCTCAGCAATGTCCTTGTTTGATCAGCTTAGCTGGTGTGCCATCAGCTCCGGGGGCTTTATTTGATTTGAGCTGTCATATGGCTTGTGCTGTTTCCTCAATGCTTTGTAGTGGCAGCATTTAGTCTTGATCTTGTATTGGTGGAGCCTCCACTTCTTCTGTGAGCTGACCATTTAGCAATTCATTGAAGTGCATTTCCCATCGCTCCAGAATACCTTCAGGATCGGTGATCAGATCGCCCTCTTTACCCTTGCAGTAAATGCAGCGTGGTGTGTACCACGTCATACTGCGGATTATTTGGTAGAACTTCCGCCCCTAGTGCGGACCTCGCTCCCTATTTTTCTCTATTTCACAGACAAGGTTTTTTTTCCCAGGCACTTTCCTTTTGTCTTCTGAGCTCTTTGTATTTCTCCTCGCGTACCCGCGTCCTATGTGACTGCTGCATAGTCCGGCCTGCTCCATCAGTTGATACCTAGGTAACTTTGTGGATATCTTTACTCGGAAACCTGGTACTCGCAACGACCAAGTTTTTCGATGCTGCCAGTTCGATGACTCGTAGTCCATTTTCATCAGTGTTCTCATGCAAACTATGAGAACCTGCGTAGTGCCTGAAAACCGGCTCTCGACGTACTTTCGCATTCAAATCACTAAGAACGATTTTCACATTGGGCAGACATTGGGGACCCTCCGACGTTTTCTTAGAATTCTTCTTTGTCGCCGTCAGGGGACTCTTCGGTAGGTCCGTGAACGTTTATGAGGCTTATGTTCTTAAAGTTGCCTCGCACGGGAATGTCCATAGCCTTTCGTTTATTGCATTAAAGCCGATAAGGGCAGGCTTCAGTTTTTGTCTAAGTAGAAAACCTACCCCGATCTCATGGTCTTTTGCATGACAGTTGTAATAAATGTCATACTCGTTTATTTGAATAACACCACTCCCCGTCCATCTTATTTTTTGTAATGCTGTTATGTCAGCCTTATAGTCGGACAGGGCATCGGCTAACTGTTGTACAGCTCGAGCTCTGTATAGTGAGCGGACGTTCTATGAGAAAATTCTTAAATCGTTTAGCCATTTTCGTTGCAGTGGTCGTCGTCGTGTATCCGGTCCATATCCAAGGCTTGTTAGTTTGTCCATACTAATTTCTTTTTCCGGGCATGGTTATTAGCCTTGTGCCAACCTTCGTTAGGATGTCGCTGCAGGCATGGGTTCATTACTTGGCGGGTGACAACGTAGCTATCCAGGGATCCCACCAATTTTTAGTTGATCACCCGAAGGAACGTACGTTTCCATACGAAAACTCGTTCCCTTACAAAACGAAAAGCCTACAGAGCTCCCTTCCTGCGCGAGTGCTTACAAGCTGCAGCTATACAAGAGAAACTCCAAAAGGTATCTAATGTCATCTCAGGGCATTAACTCAGCGTCATTCTTCGTTTATATTTGTAGTATTTCGTTAGTTATTATTATAGATAATTAATTATTTATTTATCTATTTATTAAATTATTGCACGTTAAATACTTTTTACTAATTCGTTTAGTTTAAAAGCGTTTAGTCTTCTGTGGAAACGAACTTTAATTAATTCATTACTCTGTTATAATATCAGCTGTTTAATAATACTTATTTGATTTCAGGAGCAGAACCACCGCCGCTTCACGCAATCAATAGAGGAATCGGAACCGAAGGTCTTGGAACAATGCTCGCGGGCTTATGGGGGGCTGGAAATGGTACAAACACTTTCGGAGAGAACGTTGGGGCAATTGGTGTTACAAAAGTATGAAATTTTATATTGATCAGTCTTTCTTATATAGATCACAACATCAATAACAAGATAGATACCATGTTAGCTAGAATTTTAAAAAGAATTTCTACGATTGATTTTCTTTCCGCAGTACGAGGAAAGAAAAAGTACATTCAACGCCCTGTGAGCAGTGCGTTAGAGTATACTCAGAGCTAGGCCGGCTTATCGTAAAAGACGACTAAAGGCCGAGTGGTAGGTGGGGTCTCACCGTCCGCCATGCGGTGAAATACCACGCCATCAAGCTATAGGCTCTGTGAACTGGTCGAGAGAAATCCGCCGCCATCTTTCGGGGCTTGACTGATGCACCGGTTCGAGAAAAGATTGGTTTAGGTGGTTGTCGGTCCCAAGGTGAGATACCACCCCGTCACGCTGTACATTCCGTAACATCGTCGGGAGAAATATTCGACTGTGTTTCGGATGTATGGCTGATAGCCCATACTGACACGGAGATAAGGCATGATGGCACCTTCTGAGATAAAGAATTCCGGAGGTAAACTAGTTTCCCATTTGGATCTCCGGAGGGACGAGGGGGGGGGGGGGGCATCATGCAGATATTATGATAAATAACCGAACTTTAAGAAATGCGTCGTCGCATAATCGGGCTCGTTCTCGAGGCTCTGCCGACGTTCGACTGATAAAGGCATTTAGTAACATCAGGTCCATCGGTTTCACCAATACGTAAACGCCGTCCACCAATATTTGCAAACAGCGAACGCTGATATCCTTGCTCTAACCGAGACCCGTCGATTCGTCAACTGATTCGACATATCTTCGTTGCTCAGGATACGACTTATATTCGAGATTCCGTTTTAAGGGTGGAGTCTACGTCTTCGCGCGGTCCGATCTGGCTTGCCAGAAGATGGAGGCGTTGGAACCCAATAATATGGACATCCTATGGTTCAGGGTCATGCTGAGGAATTCTGTTAAATTTCTTTGTTGTCTTTACCGCTCCCCGAATGACGATCGACCGGCGATATATTTCGAACATCTTTCACATACCGTCGACTGGATACAGATCAACCACCCAGCTTCTGAAATTGTTGTTCTTGGTGATTTCAATTTGCACAATTTCGGCTGATTGTTACATTCTAACAGAACCGACGAGGATGGGAGGCTGTCGGAGGTGTTTGCTGTAAGCCACAGCTTGACTCAACTCGTGGGGGAGCCAACGCGAGTGCCGGATGCCCGAGACGATTATGCGAACACCCTGGATCGGTTTTTGACATCCGAACCGAGTTTTTATACCGTAGCAGTTTCTGTGCCACTGGGAAATTCAGATCACTGCTTGGTATCGTCGCGCAACCACTTGCGTATCAAGCGAATAACCGGCCTAGGCAGCTTCGCCGTGTATGGAAGTATGGAGCTGCTAACTGGGACGATTTGCGAGATTTCTTCGCATCCTTTCCAGGGTCCGATGTGTGCTTCGGAAACTCCGATGTTAACGCTTGCGCGGAGTTGGTATCAGACATTATTCTTCTTGGGATGGAGATGTATATTCCACATTCCATCAAACAAAGTTCGTCTGATAAACCTTGGTTTGATAAAAAATGCGAGCAGATTACAGCGGCAAAACATAGAGCTTTTAAGCGATGGCGCTCTAATCCCGCCGATGTTGACAGAACAAATTTTGTTAGAATCAGAAATGCGTGCAACCAGGCGATTAATACCGCAAAGAAAGCTCACCACGACAGGGTGATCAATAAACTCCTTCAGTGCCCAACTGGTTCGCACTCCTTCTGGTCAATGGCAAACGTTTTCGGCGGTAACTTCGCATCCTCCTCTTTCTCTCCGCTGGTGATAGACAGTGGGACGCTAGTCACGGTTTCAAAGGATAAAGCTAATGAGTTCGCGAATTTATTTTCCGCGAATTCAAACCTGGATCCACGCCCATTGAAGCCACCGGTGATCTCGCCGGTACGGTCTTCCATGCGGGATGTGAGATTTCGTCCGCGCACTATTCAACGCATTCTACGTGAACTGGATTGTAGGAAGGCAGCCGGCCCGGACGGAATACCAGCAATAGTCCTTAAGAACTGTGCTCCAGAACTATCACCGGTTCTTGGCAGACTCTTCCGCTTATCTTATGCACGGAGGACCTTTCCTGCCTGCTGGAAAACCGCTAGAGTTCAGCCAATCCCAAAGACGGGAAAAAAGTGTCTCCCACAAAATTACCGGCCGTTAGCACTACTGTCTATTTTATCTAAGGTAATGGGAAAAGTTATCAATATCGAGTTAAGTAAGTATTTGGAGTGCAATGAACTTCTGAATGATCGTCATTACGAATTCCGTGGCAGGCGGTCCACGGGAGACCTTTTGACACTTATAATCGATATATGGACAGCTGCGATTGAGCGGCATGGTGAGTCAAGGGCAGTCGCATTGGATATCTCCAAGGGGCATTGCTGAGCAAATATCATTCATATGGACTTTCCCCACAGCTTTGCGACTGGACGAGGAGCTTCCTTGAGAAACGATCGATCCGGGTTGTTGTGGACGGCGAGTGGTCGGATCTGTATCCTGTTAATTCGGGGGTTCCCCAAGGTTCTATTTTGGCTCGAAGCTTGTTCTTGCTCCACATAAATGATTTGTTGGAGACAACGGATAACAAAGTGTTCAGTTTTGCGGATGATAGTATGCTTGTTTCCTCCTTTTCGAGTGTTCGGCCGCATCTGCGTCGCATCAGCTGAGATGTAGACAGATTAACTATCTGAATCATGATCTAGATAGGGTCCTGCAGTGGGGAGGGGCTAATCTCGTCGACTTCAATGCAGCGAAGACACAATATACAACATTCACAAAGAAAAGTGGATCATTGGTTCCACAGCTGATGATGAATGGGCGGGCCTTCGAATCTGGGGAATGCTTGAAATTGCTCGGCGTCACGGTCTCTGGGAATGTATCATGGCATAAACACATGTCGAGTATCGCGAGGTCAGCCTCAGGAAAACTGAACCATCTTTTTAGAGCCAAGAAATATTTTACTCCTTGTCCTATATAAATCCCAAATTAGACCCCCGCTCGAATATTGCTCTCATGTTTGGAGCTCGGCTCCTAAACATACCCTCGACATACTTGAGAGCATACAGAGACGAGCGATCCGCCTGATCGGGGACTCGGCGCTGACGTCGGGACTACAGTTGCTATCACATCGAAGGCGCGTAGCCGACCTCTGTCTGTTTTACAGATATTATCACGGGTACTGTTCTTCGGAGATTCTTGGTATTGTTCCCCGCAATTCGGCTTATGTGCGACCCACAAGACAATCCGACGGATCGGACCCGTTTGTGGTTCATCTCCCGACGGAGCGAATATCCCTGCATCAGAACTCGTTCCGTTACAGAGCGGGGAAGCTGAGTAACTCCTTTCCCACGCGAGTGTCCCGGAGCGTTACAACCTGCAACTGTTCAAAAAGAACTGCAACAGTTATTTGATGGCATGTCGGGGCGCCCACTCGGCGCTATAGGTTCGCCTCTCCCGAGAGAAGTCTAATAAAAATAAACAAATTAAAAAAAAACAAAAGATTGAGAATAAGGAGAGGTTGAGAATAAAGAGAGGTTTAGAATACAGAGTGGTGAAGAATTAGGACAGGTTGAGAATAAGGATAATTTGAGTCAAAGGAGAGGTTGAGAATAAAGAGCGGTTAAGGAAAAGTTGTATTGATGAAACCCAACATGCATCATCAACAAAAAAGTTAAATGGATTGTGAGATAAAGTTGAGAATAAGAAGAGTTTGAGAATAAAGAGAAGTTTAGAATAAGGAGAAGTTGAGAATAAAAGAAGTTGAGAATAAGGAGAGTTTGAGAATAAGGAGAAGTTGAAAATAAGGAGAGGTTGAGTAAAAGGAGAAAGGTTAAGAAAGGTTGTATTGATGAAACTCAACGTGCATCACCAAGAGAAAAGTGAAATGGAAAGTGAGAAACGAACAGAAAGTCATTTATAAAAATGAGGAATAGAATCGGTGAAAGTGCACAATCTTGATCAACGCCAGCATTATATATAACAAATAATATCAACTTTGTGCCCATACTATCAATTACCTTAGTCTTCTGCAAATTGTTTATATTTTCACTTTTAATTTCAGGTTGGTAGTCGACGCGTTATTCAATGGGCCGCCTTAATAATGGTCCTTCAAGGGATTATCGGAAAATTTGGGGCGATTTTTATCTTAATCCCGGACCCAGTTGTTGGAGGAATATTCTGTGTCATGTTCGGAATGATCACAGCTTTTGGTCTATCAAACTTACAATACGTGGATCTAAGATCAGCTAGAAATCTGTACATTTTAGGTCTTTCAATTTTTTTCCCGATGGTACTTTGTAAATGGTTACAACAACATCCAGGAGTTATAAAAACAGGCAATGAAATAGCTGATTCAACCCTCAGTGTTCTATTAGGAACAACAATTTTGGTTGGCGGAGTCCTAGGATGTCTGCTAGACAACATCATTCCAGGTAAATTTACAAATAGAACTTATCAAATACAACTAAACTGTGAGTAAATCTTTTCAAAGGAACTCCCGAAGAGCGAGGCCTTCTAGCGTGGGCTAAGGAGATGCCAATAGGCAAAGATGCAGAAATCGTAGAATGCTCAAAGAACTATGACTTTCCCTATGGAATGGAAACTCTTAAACAGTAACGCTTTGATCTAACACAATTAGAATAGGACAGTTTTAATAATATGAATTTATTTTTACTTAAGGTGGAAGTGGACCTATTATGTACCGTTCCTACCAACGTACGGGTTAAAGAAATCTAACTAGATGGTTTAACATCGAAGAATCGATTTCAGACACTGATTTACAATCACTATAACCCATACTTATGGTAAATGAAGAACAGGGTAACTTTAAGTAGAATGATGAGAGAATCTGTTCGACTAACAACGCTTAAAAATGATTGTTTTAAAAGTTAAATAAACTTATGTTTCCTACAGTTAAGAACAGTCTTTTCTAATAACGGAATGATGCCACTTACCTGAGGTCTACTAGTAGTCTACTCCAGCCCGTTGTGTATAATGAAACAACTTCTTTGAGATCTTACATAAAACTGGTTTATTGCTATTAACTTTACATTTGAGATGGCTTATCGATAACAGTAAATGTATCATCATCATCCACATCATCATCGGCACTACAACCGGGAACCGGTCTTGGACTTATTTAGCAAGTCCTGCTTGTTAAATTTTCCATAATGATTTGTTTTTTCCGGGCAAGTTCATTAGTCTTGCGCCAGAGGCTCCGCGACGGGGAATCGAACCCCGGTCTCTCGCGTGACAGACGGGTATACTAACCACAATACTATCGAGAAGCCTCAGTAAATGTATACCTAATTAGAAAGAGAGTATTCTAATATTATTACATAACACTTTCCCCAAGGAAAACATATATTATTCATTAAAATAATTCATAATAAATTCTTAATTCATTTAATTCAGTTTATGCTTTCTAAAAATGGTAAATAAAATATAAACTCATTACAAAATATTACATCTAGCAAAAAGGAAAAAAATGTTAAATTTAAACTTAAATTATAATAACATCCGTGTCGTTCGAGAGCTCATTGAAAATGGTGGATTAAACATTTTCATATCTGATACCCACTTCTGATGAGATTTCTACATCAGTTAATCGGCGATCACTTTCTATAAGCACTCGAACAGCACGGATGTTGTCATCTGTACGACTTGTCCTTGGGCTTCGATCATGACTTTCCATTTCGATACGTTCTCCCCCACTTTTAAATCCTTTGGCATACGTATACACACGATTCTGGGACAGTGTATCATCACCAAACTGTGCCTTCAATTGAGAAAAAATTTCCGAGGGTTTAACGCCTTCAGTTGTTAAAAATTGTATAATAATCCGTTGCGCAACAGACGTATGTACGTACCTCTCTGACTACAAAGTCGAGCGCGACTTCTAGCCAAGCCGGCTCCCCTACTTTTCATAAACCAAAGAACAGCCACGCACAAGATTATCTCGCAACTTGTTTTAGGAAAAATAAATAAAATTACAGTTTATATTTGATTCGCCCTGTACATCTATCCAACTTCTTTAATATATGACTTCATTCCTATAGCCATAACAATCAACTTCGTTCGCCTTCCTTTATTATTAGTCATCATCATCATCATCGGCACTACAACCGGGAACCGGTCTTGGCCTTATTTAGCAAGTCTTGAGGCTTGTTAAATTTTCCATAATGATTTATTTTTTCTGGGCAAGGTCATTAGTCTTGCGCCAGATTATTAGTCATATTCCAATTAAAATGTCGACTCCAGCGACTTGGTGATTGTGGTGTGCTCTGATACTCCGGAGGTCTGGCCGCATTGACCTCTGGAACTGGTACCCGCTTCCGTGGGTGATGGTGAGCGGGGAGTTTGGGGTTATACCGGCGTGGAATATGATGTGGTGTCCTCCCCAGGCAGTTGAAGCACTGTTTTCGTTGACCTGCCTGTGATTTTCGACTTTCCGGGCTGAGCGCTTTCACTTCCTCTCAGTAGCTGATGGAGTGTGATGATCCGCAGAACGAACAGGGAAGTCGTAGGTCCTGAGCGGGGAGTGAAGCCGTGTGTACTGAAAGACATGACCTCTGGTTGTGGTCCGGATGGTCGTTCCCTAGAGTCCGTTAGGAATGTTCGACGGCGACTCTATGCAGGTCAGTGAACTCCAACGCATCGATCCTGGTTTTTAGAAAGGCGTTGGGCTGCTGGTATGTGGAGGGCTCCGTGGTGTTTCTTTGCGCTGTCTGCCAATCACATCTCGTGCGTGGATCCAGGCGCTGGGTGGACAGGTAGACGAGTATGTCGTCCTAGGTGCTTATGGTACGGCCGAGTGAATCCAGGGTCTCGATAACCTCCTTGGTGGCGTCGCGGAGTTAACGTAGGACCACAGCAGATTCCCTGTGAATAGCAGGTACCTAGAGGAGAGCGATCCAGATAGAGTGAATCAGGGCACGAGTGTTGTCCTACGACTTTATCCCAAGCCCGATTATAGTGTTTCTCAATGACGGGAATGTTTTCGATGGTCCTAGTTGCGTTGTCCCGGAGGCTGAACTTTAGGTAGTAGACATGGTCCACATCCGTGAGGTCTAGGTGGTCCGCCAGTACTGCCTGGTATAAGTCTTTGAAAGGCTTCCATTTCAAGTATCTGCCCAAGACTGCTGGTGACTGCACTGGAGGCAGTTTACGAGGGTTGGACCGAGGTGTATTGATTACGTGAGGATGACGGGAAAGTTCTTTAATGGTGCCGGGTCGTCCGAAGTGAGGGCGTGATGGGCGTGGCGGGCGTCGACGAACTTGGCATGCTCGTCAAGGTAAATTTTCTCGGCCGAATCGATGAATTCCTCCGCGAAGTAGCGGTGATCCTTCATTTCTGGAGTTTCCAGCTATATGATCTCCTGGTGTCGCTTCCAGATATCCTCCCATTTCAGCGCGAGGTTCTGCTGGGCCGTCTCCACCCAACGTTGGTGGCCCCCTTTTCTTTAGATTGAGGAACGCGCGAGACATCTGGTCTTGTACCGCGAATTGAGCACCGATGAGTTCCTTCATTTAAGACCTTGTGGCCATTTGGTGGCGAGCGACCCGTCAATGAAAGTGCCCCGATTCTTTGTCAATGATGCAGTCGCATTTTCGCTACTCGATCGCGGTTCAGTTAATCGTGCGATGTAGGTGATAATAATCCGGTTCGAAGGACGAAATAATGTTTGCTGATGCGGGGATGGTGGGGCGGCCTCCACAGAGGTTGTGGTGGCGGATGTAGGTAGTGACGCCCACGATGGAAAATCGGGGTCCAGAGAGATTTCCAAAAAAGCAGCTGAGTACTGCAGACAGTAGCGACTGGGAAAGGTAGCAACAGATATAAGCAATCACGTCGAGTGAGGTTTCCAGGCGGCAGTTGGTCCGAATGTAGAAGCAGGAACAGCTGTAAAAGTCCAGCAATGGATATAAGCAATCACTTCCAGTGCGGTTCCCCAAAAGCAGGTGAGTGCTACAGACAGTAACGGGTGGGAAGGGCAGCAATGGAAGTAAGCAATCACGCCGAGTGAGGTTTCCAGGCGGCATTTGGTCCGGATGTAGAAGCAGGAACGGCTGTAAAAGGCCACCAATGGATATAAGAAATCACACCCAGCGAGGTTTCCCAATGGCAGTTGGTGGGGCTGAGGGGTGAGAGTGCTACAGAACGTGACATAATTGGAGATGGCGAGGATGGATTGATTGCAGCATTGGCCGATGCATTCCCACACGCTTGCACGGACTAATTTGGAAGAGTTGAAGGTTTGGTGCAGATGATAGGCCGATATTGGAATTCCGTAGTAAACGATATCGATCCGGCATTTTGGATAAGTATTCCTTCTAGTCTCAGGTCACCACTTATCTCCCATCTTTCTGGCAGCATACGAATCTTTCTTTAGAAGAATATAAGCGCTTGAACCAAACTCAAAGGGGCAACGTTTAAAAAGGCGACGGTACGATTTAGACGTGGTTGATGAGATGTTATTAAACCCATATGATGACTGGAGGTTCTGCTGCGGCGAAACGATGTTTACTCTCGTTTTTTCGGGCCTGGGGTGAAAGGTGGCCTTGCACTCTCTATTTGCCAAATTTGGCTGTCTGTGAATTTATGGTATTTCTAATTCTGTATGCGACTCATCCTTCCAATTCGATGAATTGGCTCCCTATGATTTTTTAGGTATCTCCAAATCTTACCAAGTACATACTTGCCTTGTGAATAAGACGTTAAAATATACTCACAGCTAGGCCGGCTTGTCGTAAAAGACCGAGTGGTAAGTGGGCTCCCAACACCCTGTTGCCCGGTGAAATACCACCCCATCAAGCTATAGGGTCCGTGGATTGATAGGGGGAAATCCCTGGCCATCTTTCGGAACTTGGCTGATGGACCAATTCGATAAAAGGTTGGTTTAGGTGGTAAGTCGGTCCCAATGTGAAATACCACCCAGTCACGCTGTACATTCCGCGATATCGTCGGGAGAAATGTTCGACTATGTTTCAGATGTATCCCTAATAGCCCGAGGTGACACGGAGATAAGTCATGATGGTACCGTACGAGATAGAGAATTCCGGAGGTAAACTAGCTTCTAATCCGGAATTTTGGGGGAAACTGTCAGTTATTTAGTAAATAACCGAACTTTAAGAAATTCGTCATGGTCTAATCGGGGTCGTCTCGAAGCACTGCCGACGTTCGACTGATAACGGCATTTTCTAATATCAGTTTCACCAATACGAATGAAAACGCCGCCCACCAATATTTGCAAACAGCGAAACTTAATATCCTTACCCTAACTGAGACCCGGGACGATTCGTCAACTGATTCGACATATCTTCGTTGCTCACGATACGACTTGGATTCGAGATTCCGTTTTAAGGGTGGAGTCTACCGCTTCAAGCGATCCTATCTGGGTTGCCGGAAGGCGTTAGAACCCAATAACTTAAACATCATGTGGTTGAAGGTAGTGCCGAGTTGTCTTTACCGCTCCCCGAATGACGAAAAGACCAGAAAAATCAAAGATCTTTCACGTACCGTCGACTGAATACAGATCAACAACATGCAAAATGTTCTGATAAATAATCGAACTTTAAGAAATCCCTCATCGCGTAATCGAATTCATTTTCGGGGCTCTGTCGACTTTCGCCGTCCACCAATATTTGCAAACACCAAATTCTGTTACCCTTACCCTAACTGAGATCCAGATCGATTTGTCAATTGATTCGACATATCTTTGTTGCTCAGGATACGACTTATATTCGAGATTCCGTTTTAAGGGTGGAGTCTGCGTCTTCGCGCGGTCCGATCTGGATCGCCTGAGGCTGGAGGCGTTGGAACCCAATAATATGGACATCATATGGTTGAGGGTCGTGCTGAGGTATTCCGTTAAATTTCTTTGTTGTCTTTACCGCTCCCCGAATGACGGTCGACCGGCGACATTTTTCGAACATCTTTCACATACCGTCGACTGGATACAGATCAACCACCCAGCTTCTGAAATTCTTGTGCTTGGCGATTTTAATGTGCACAATTCCGGCTGGTTGTTACATTCTAACAAAACCGACGAGGCTGGGAGGCTGGCGGACATCTTTGCTGTAAGCCACAACTTGACTCTACTCGTGCGGGAGCCAACGCAAGTGCCGGATGCCTGAGACGATTATGCGAACACCCTGGATCTATTTTTGACATCCGAACCGAGTTTTTATACCTTAGAGGTTTCTGCGCCACTGGGAAATTCAGATCACTGCTTGGTATCTGTCGCGCAAGTACTTGCATATCAAGCGAATAACCGGCCTAGGCAGCTTCGCCATGTATGGAAGTATGGGGCTGCTAATTGGGACGATTTGCGAGATTTCTTCGCATCCTTTCCATGGTCCGAGGTGTGCTTCGGAAATTCCGATGTTAACGCTTGTGCAGAGTCGGTATCAGAGAATATTCTTCTGGGGATGGAGATGTATATTCCACACTCCATCAAACGAAGTTCGTCTGATAAACCGTGGTTTGATAAAAAATGCGAGCTGATTACAGCGGCAAAAATAGAGCTTTTAAACAATGGCGCTCCAATCCCACCGATGTTAACAGAACGAATTTTGTTAGAATCAGAAACGCGTGCAACCAGGCGATTGATACCGCGAAGAAGGCTCACAATGACAGGGTGATCAATAAGCTTCTACGGTTCCCACCTGGTTCGCGCTCCTTCTGGTCAATGGCAAAAGTTTTCGGCGGTAACTTCGCATCCTCCTCTTTCCCTCCGCTGGTGACAGACAGTGGGACGCTAGTCACGGATTCAAAGGATAAAGCTAATGAGTTCGCGAATTTATTTTCCGCGAATTCAAACCTGGATCCACGCCTTTTGAAGCCACCTGTGATCTCGCCGGTACGGTCTTCCATGCGGGATGTGAGATTTCGTCCGCGTACTATTCAACGCATTCTACGTGAACTGGATTGTAGGAAGGCAGCCGGCCCGGACGGAATACCAGCAATAGTCCTTAAGAACTGTGCTCCAGAACTATCACCGGTTCTTGGCAGACTCTTCCGCTTATCTTATGCACGGAGGACCTTTCCTGCCTGCTGGAAAACCGCTAGAGTTCAGCCAATCCCAAAGACGGGAAAAAAGTCTCTCCCACAAAATTACCGTCCGATAGTATTACTTTCTATTTTATCTAAGGTGATGAAAAAAGTCATCAATACAGAGTTAGTTAAGTATTTGGAGTGCAATGAACTTCTGAATGATCGTCATTACGAATTCCGTGGCAGGCGGTCCACGGGAGACCTTTTGACACTTATAACCGATATATGGACAGCTGCGATTGAGCGGCATGGCGAGTCAAGGGCAGTCGCATTGGATATCTCCAAGGCAAATATCATATGGACTTTCCCCACAGCTTTGCGACTGGACGAGGAGCTTCCTTGAGAAACGATCGATCCGGGTTGTTGTGGACGGCGAGTGTTCGGATCTGTATCCTGTTAATTCGGGGGTTCCCCAAGGTTCTATTTTGGCTCGAAGCTTGTTTTTGCTTCACATAAATGATTTGTTGGAGACGACGGATAACAAAGTGTTCAGTTTTGCGGATGATAGTACGCTTGTTTCCTCCTTTTCGAGTGATCGGCCGATTGGTGCATCTGCGTCGCATCAGCTGAGATGTAGACAGATTGACTCTCTTAATCAGGATCTAGATAGGGTCCTGCAGTGGGGAAGGGCCAATCTCGTCGACTTCAATGCAGCGAAGACACAATATAGAACATTCACAAAGAAAAGTGGATCATCGGTTCCACAGCTGATGATGAATGGCCGGGCCCTCGAGGCTGGGGAAAGTTTGAAATTGCTTGGCGTCACGGTCTGTGGGACTGTATCATGGCATAAACACGTGTCGAGTATCGCCAGGTCAGCCTCAGGAAAACTGAGCGAACTTGTTAGAGCCAACAAATATTTTACTCCGGCCCAACTTCTTCTCCTATATAAATCTCAAATTAGACCCGCGCTCGAATATTGCTCAAATGTTTGGAGCTCGGCTCCTAAACATACCCTCGATCTACTTGAGAGCAGACAGAGACGAGCGATCCGCCTGATCGGGGACTCGGCGCTGACGTCGGGACTACAGTCGCTATCACATCGAAGGCGCGTAGCCAACCGCTGTCTTTTTTACAGATATTATCACGGGTACTGTTCTTCGGAGATTCGTGATATTGCTCCACGCAATTCGGCCAATATGCGATCCACAAGACAATCCGACAGATCCCATCCGTTTGTGGTTCATCTACCGACGGCGCGAACATCCCTGCATCAGAACTGGTTCTGTTACAGAGCGGGGAAGCTGTGGAACTCTCTTCGCACGCAAGTGTTCCCGGAGCGTTACAACCTGCAACTGTTCAAAAATAACTCCAACAGTTATTTGGTGGCATCTCGGGGCGCTCATTGGGTGCTACAGGTTCGCCTCTCCCGCAAGAAATCTAATAAAAAAATAAAAAAAAAAAATAAAAAAAAAAAATAAAAAAAAAAAATAAAAAAGAGCGAAAATCAATTGCAAGTGGTTGGGGGGGTGTATATTGAGAAGCAAATGCATTTTGTAAACCGAAGGACCAGTAAGTTATTATATAAGATAATTAAGCTAGAATTTAAGCATTTTTTGTCTAGCCTTTAATTTAGAAATTAAGAATATAAAAAGAAAAATAAAAAATGTTGTAAAAATGAAAAAAAAAATGCATTTTGTAAAATTAAAAACAAATAAATCTTTTTCTATTAGATTGAAAACTTTTCAACATGCTCATCCCCTGTTTATTTTAAATAATTAATTTAATTCCTCCGTTGGAAAACAATTAAGGTTGTTTTTGTGTGTAACACTTCAAGTCACTGCCTTTGGAGGTCAAAAAGGCCAGTGATCGGCATACTGAGAGATTAGACACCCATGAACCATTGAAAACAATCTGAAGTAGATCTAAATCAGGGAACGCACATTTATTCGGTCGTGTTGCACTTTTCATTAATACCAATAAATGTATATACGTATATATTTCTAAATAATTTCAACATGATAACAGTTTTAACTAATCGATTTGTTTTTGCATTGCTCATAGATAATAAAGTGCTCTTTGAAGTATTATGGGAATGAATTGGATTAATGGATTATAAAACAAAAACAACGAAAGCAAAAAGAAAAATAATATTAATAAAGATCTTAAAACATATACATATAGAAAAAGAGACAGAGAAAGAGAAAGAGAAAGAGAGAGAGAGATAAAAACAAGACACGTCAGTCGAAGTGATTTAATTAATTTTCTATATTGGGGTTTTTGTTAATAAGAATAGCATGTAGTCAAAAATGCTCCTTTTTTGTTTTGTTTTTATTTTAATTGCTTATTACCTAGCAAGTCATTCAAAATTTATTTATTGTTTGCAAGCTAACTTAACATTTATATTTATTTTATTATATTTTTTTTTTCTCTATTTTTGTATATATGCATACTTTTGTTTTTCATCTTTTCTCGTGTTTTTTACAATATTCAGTATTATTTAAAATGTTTAAGTTGTACGCTATTAGCTTCACGCTAAAATTTTCTTTTTCTGTTTTACTGTATATTCTTATTAAACAAATTTTTTACGAACTGTATATATAGATATATATATTTTTTATTACTTATTTCCTTTTAGTTTTTATGTTTTTTTTTAATGTGCATGAAAAAGGTCTGATTTTTTGTTGTTTTTATTTTTTTATTTATTGTTAAAATATGTTACCCAAATATTTGTTCACTTGGAATTAACAATTGTCTAAAGATGGCACGCGAAAAAAACTTCGTTCCAAATACTTGTTTGTTTGTTATTGAAATAATTTCTTATATAGGAGAAAATATAAAAAATATTTTTATTCTTTTAAGTTAGAAATTTAATTTCCGTCTTCGATTAATGTACATATTTTCCTTCACGCAACTATTAGGAATATAAGAGGGAACTAAAAACAAAAAAAATAAAAAACAGAAAAATACAACGTACGACGCGCCAGACACATTTTCTGCTCTCGTATTCGACAAGGATTCCTACGTACTATAATAGTATTTTCTCATTTATTTTTCATATAGTTATGTAGTCTTTAAATAATTATAATATGATCACTTAGGATTTACGTTACTGTTCGACAGAGAAGACGATGAAGACGTTGACGCTGTCGGAGACGAAGATTCTGCACCCATTTCGATATTGGTCATAGACTGCTGGTTGCAACTACTACAATTACTGTTGTTGCCTGTTAAGTTATCGGCACTATTTTGTGGGCCGGTAGGTGAGACTGATGATGACACCGTATAGTCTAGTTTATAGATGGCGCCTCTTGTGACATCCTCCATTGAGGCTTCGTTACAATCGCGTCCATTATGCGTCTGTGAGCCACAGTTGTAACATGACATTTGTTTACTTACACCTACTGTTAGCGATGAATATGGTGAGGCATTTATGAGGGCAGTACTGGGCGGAAGTGCATTCGTTTGGACTTGCGGTAGTACTGGCTGCTGTTGTTGCTGCTGCTGAGGTGGTGGTTGCGGCAGTTGTATAACATTCGTTGTTGTTGGGGGAGGTACAGTGGATGATGTTGACGACCGAACTGCAGCAACTGCACTAGGTGGCGGTGCTGTTCCCGATAAAAATGCAATGCCAGCTGGATGGTAGGGATAAATTAACTCTCCATTTGGTGGAATTTGAAAGGAAGGTAACCGAAATGTCCCATGTGGTGATGGCCCTGCTATCCCATGATTGTGTGGAATTATAGGCGGTCGTGTCGTTGACGTAATGTGTGTCGCGTGATAGGGGTGACCGCCTGCGCTGTATTGTTGATGTTGCGCCGGTTGTAAAAGAACCGAATTCGATGTGATGACATTACTTATAACACCTCCACTGGCGTTTATAGCCGATGGTGAAGTTATTAGTACAGTGTTCGCACTTAAATTGTTATTTGCAGAGATTCCTCCACTACATACGACAGATGATCCGGATCCGTCGTTTCCAACTTGATTCAAACTATTGTTATTTGATAAGGATGACTGGAGCATTGTTGGGCCACTTGATAGGACAATATCATTGCCGACATAGTGCTGTTGTGGACTAGTTGCAGGTGGATAAATGAGTGAATTGTTGCCAGAATTGGCACCAACGCTAATTGGTAGCAGCTTGTCGGATCGACCGTTTATCCGAGTCACATTCATTTGTTTGTTATAATTTATTTGCTGCTTCTGTGTGACTTGCTGCTGTTTTTGCTGTTCACTTAATTTTAAACTATTTAATGCTGAATTATTCACAATTAAAGCCGGTGTTTCAGGTGGTGATATCTCACCGGATGACCCAATAGAGCTGCCCGAATCGCTACCGGTGCTCTTTTGCGGATTCATGATGGTCATCATGCCATTGTCAATTTGAGGATGGGGCACATCCACGATGGACATATTTTGCATTGTGTACGCCAAGTTGGAGTTTATTCCATAATTACTGGACGACATAGACGGAAAATGTTGATTTAGTTGTTGTTGCTGCTGATTATGATGTTGTTGTTGTTGTTGCTGCTGCTGCTGCTGCTGCTGTTGTTGCTGTTGTTGTTGCTGCTGCTGTTGTTGTTGGGATATTTGATTGTGATGTTGTAAGTTGACAGTAGATTTTGATAACCTGGGTATTGTATGACTACCAGGCCTAGCATACCCGTTCCGAATTAGTTGTTGCAATTGTGTCATCGAATTTTCGTTTGTAATCATGCTCTGTAAATAAAAATCAAAAGTTACGGATCAATTTCATCAAAGCAAATCGACAAAATTATAGATTTTTCTTTCTCTTCCCTTAAAATTGTAGCTAGACATCGATAGGACTTTCAAACATCAATTTAGCAGAATGTTGAAAGATATGTATGTGTGAGATGGTGTCAGTATTTCACCGTATTTCCTCTCCAGAGGCTCAAATCTACTAACCAGATGATTGATCAATTTAATTCATTAAAGATATTGATGATGTTCAGTTAACTCCCAACAGGAAAATTGCTGGTCTACGGAAAATCACAGTCCTGGACCATCAATTGTGACATGGAATAAATTAAAAAAAGGCAAAGGCATACTCCAATGTGTCCGCTTCTAAAGTGTGCAGTATATACACAACCATCACTCATCCTTACACTTAAATCTTAAGTCTCCGCGTTTTTATCACCGGTCTATCTTCGTCCTACCCCTGTTCTACTTCTTAAACCGCCTTTTGTCCATTTCGTTAACTTTATTATACCTTAGTTTTAAGTTTATATACCGCTTGTATTCAGCTACATATAGGGCGGCGCAAAATTAAGCACCCTATCGGAAGATGTTATAATTTTTGCAAATGGCGTCGTACGTCAATCATATTTGACATTTGTGAACTAGACAGCTGCAGTCATATCTTAAGTTAACAGAAAAAATTGTAAAGGACCAAAGAAAGATTTCCATCACTAAAAATCATTTTTTTTATTTAGTAAAAAGCAATTCAAAAACAAAATGGATGATTAATTTTGCGCCACCCTATATATGAGAGTCCTACCCTCACCAAATTAATGGGGGACACCCTGCTAACAAACGAGGCTGATAAAAATTCCGCGAATAGCTGTGTAGTGATCCTAAATCACTACTCCCATCCAAATCCCCAAATATTTCCTATAATCTTAACCTTATTCCCATAGTGAATCATTGAGCGACAAGTTAAACCAAAAGTTAATTTGTCGCACATTGATCCAATTCCTAATTATCTTACCCTTACCCATAATCCAAAACATATTCCCCAATTAAATCAAATCAACGACAAAATTAAACATAAGTCCATTTGTCGTACATTGATTCAATTCTTAATAATCCTAACATCATGAAATGCTTAACTCTAAATGCATTTCATGATTTCTCCTTCCGGGAATTTATTCAAATAAATTCCTAACAACTTCCGGGAATCCTATTCTAATTGAAGCACACAAAGTCTTGTTTGTGCTCCTTGGAATTTTTACATACAATTTTGACAAATCTCGATGACCCAGAGTATAAATGGGCGCCACATTTTTATTTCATGGTCAGTCAACGCCGCTGCAGGCGTACCACAAGGCTACATTCTAGGCCGCATCTTATTTAATATATACACCTCAGATATTCCTCGCCCTGTGGATGGTAGAGTAAACCAGATTTGCTATGCGGATGACGTCCTAGTGTACATGTCATCTAAAAGCCCAAAACTCGCAACAAACCGACTCAACCGTCATCTGGACGAACTGTATCAGTATTACAGTCGATGGAAAATTCGACTTGACCAATTTAAAGCAGTAGCTATAATTCTGAATTGTAAACTCTCCCAACCTTCTTTTCGATATTCACAGAATATCCGAATACAAATAGGAGGTACTACGATTAGACCACAGGACAGGGTGAAATACCTTGTGGACATCTATACCCAAAAAAATGAATTTCATCAAACATGTGACCCACATTCTTCAAAGGGGCATCGGTCGGTCTAAGCAACTGCACAACGTCTTGAAGTGGAGCAACAAAGTTGACATAAAAGTTAAGCTTCTCTGCTATAAGCAGCTAATCCGATCTGGAATATCATACGCCTTTCCAATGTGGTCCTGCACATCTTCGGCCCAAATGGAAAGACTTCGAGTTTTCGAAAGAAAACTCCTCAGAAGATGCATCAACCACTTTAGAAGGCCTAACAGTCGCCATTACCCGAACTCTTACTCATACGAAGGTGCCTCGATTATCCCTATCGACGAGTACTTGCTACAATTAGCATATAAGCACCTCGAAAGCATTCAGAACAGCGAGAACCCACTTGTACGGGAGTCTTGCGCTCTTGACCCTTCTCTCTTTCGATCTCTTCGGATCAGACCACCACAATTTCTTCTTCAGTACAAAGCACCCTTCCCAACAACATTCTCCTTAATATTAGAGGATTCCTGGACCCATCCCATAGGGTCTACTGCTGACACACTACGCCCAGGCACGCACAGTACAAGACAGCACAAACACACACACACACACCGACCAAAGCGCAGATTATCAGACGCCAAAGACGTTATCTGCGTTTACTACCGCACTCAAGACCTAATGGTCTTGTATGATCATCCCCCCCCCCCCCCCCCCCGTTCCAAGTAGTTAGAGAACATTTGAACTAACCTTGTCCACACTATCCTTAGATACGTCCTTCCCCTTTCTTTTCTGATATTTTGAGACCGAGCCCAACATCTTCACGGATGTGGGTGATTCTGGCTACCGCAAGATGACCAGAAGCCAGAGACAAGATGAAGGACTCATTTGTCCTTGGTGGCCTTCCGCCACCCCATTGTTTTTTTCTTTTTATTTCATGATCAGTAAGGTTCCAGAGGCCGAACCCCTGGTCATGAGTCGAAATCCAGAGGATCCGAGGTATGACCAAGTATTGTGGAATAAAAGTTAAATAAACAAAGTTAAAATAAAATTACAAGTCTTTAATTTAATACTATCCCCTGGTCACACCCATCACCGGTAATAATTGCTGGTTACACTCATCACCGGTAATAACTGCGGGCCCACCCCACACCCGCGGCCAAAGCATGTGGCACTACTACCTTACAGGACGGCCATCCCAAGTCACTCACTACCAAGGAATCCAGGCGAAGGAAGCGAGACATCGAAGATACCAAAGGCACGCAACGCACTGAAGCGGAAGGACCAATCCTGCCATTGAAGACCAGCGGAACAGAAAGACACCGTCTCCCCGATTCCGGGTAAGCTAAAATAAATTTTTCAAAAAATAATAACCCAACAGCTGTCAAAAAGCATAGCGCGCCAAGGAAAAATAGAGCTCAGAGCAGTAGTGCTCTGAAAAGCCCGACCACCTCTTTAACCCACACATACATTAACCATTCTCCCGATCTAACAAAATTCCTGATAAACGAATCAAATGTTCGTTTATCGCCCATTAATCCACTTCCCCATAATAATCATCATCATCATCGCTACTACAACCGGGAACCGGTCTTGGCCTTATTTAGTAAGTCCTGAGGCTTGTTAAATTTTCCATAATGATTTGTTTTTTCCGGGAAAGGTCATTAGTCTTGCCACAGAGGGGAATCAAACCCCGGTCTCCCGCGTGACAGGCGGGTATACTAACCACTATACTATCGAGGAGCCAAGTTTATTATACCTCAGTTTTAAGTTAGTTATTAAGTTTATATACCTTATATACCCCACTTGTACTCAGCTACATATATGGTAGGGTGGCGCAAAATTAATCACCCTATCGGAAGATGTTATAATTTTTGCAAATGGCGCCGTACGTCAATCATATTTGACATTTGTGAACTAGATAGCTGCAGTCATCTCTTAACTTAACAGAAAAAATTGTAAACGTCCAAATAAAGATTTCCATCACTCAAAATCATTTTTTTTTTTATTTAAAAAAATATACAAGAGTCCTGCCCTCACCAAATTAATGGGGGACACCCTGCTAACAAACGAGACTGATATAAATTCAGTGAATAGCTGTCAAAAAGCATAGCGCGCCAAGGAAAAATAAAGCTCACAGCTGTAGTGCTCTGAAAAGCCCTACCACTTCTTTCCCCCACACATACATTAACCGTTCTCCCGATCTAACAAAATTCCTGATAAACGAATCTACTGTTCGTTTATCGCCCATACATCCAATTCCCCATAATCCTTAACTTAAATTCAAACAAATCCAAATTCACAAATTCATTCTCCCAATCTAACAAAACTCCTGATAAACGAATCAAATGTTGGTTTATCGCCCATACACCCAATTTGCCATAATCACCAATTTAAAACAAACGCATGGTAAGTTGAACCAGATGTTCAATTACCATACTCTAATTCAGTGCATATCTTCATATGGCCTGCATATCCCAAATTTCCAGGAATTCGCTTAACCGAATTCATACACACCACCCCATTATTCGGCTCCAGCCGAGGTACTTTTTCGAGGTTTTGCTTACGTTTCGATGCATCCACGATGTAAAATCTCGATAAGATTTTGTATAAAAAAGGGGTATACATCGTGATCTCGACGGGGAGTATCTCAAGATCAAGTATCCCTGAAGGAAATGCCCCAAGAGAGCAGCTTAATGTAAGCAGTTTAATTTAATAAAAACGGTTTAATCTAATAAAGGCACTTAGTTTGTTGCTTTAAATAGTGCGTTTTGTTGAGTTTTGGCTGCTCGAACACAGCCGAGAACTTGTGAATAGAGTCTTGGCATACCCACAAAACACCCTTTTCAGCTTTGCCGTTTCCGAGAATCGCCTGTCCGACGGAAGCCGCTGGGGTTGCTCGGCGCAGGGACGCTATTCCATGAACGATCGGTCGCTACTCTTCCCGGTTAACTCCGGAAGCACGGCGGCGACCGCAACGGGCGAACTTGGGGGATTCATAAAGAGATCTTGTTCATAAAGAACAAAAAATAATACCCTCCCAAGTAACGCTACAACACGCCCTTCTTATCGCGTACCAAGAACAATGCCCATGACGCCTCAGCTGTCGTACGCTCGAATAGCGTCCGGCACGAGAGACACCACAAAAAATACAACATTATTAACGGCACGGATTTCTACGCATTAAGAACCAACGCCAACCACAACCCTGACAGATGTGTACACAATCTTACTCTCTATTTAAAGGCAAATGACATAGATACAAAAACAAATAAATGAGTAGAAGACGCGAGTAGCCTGGTTCTATAATATTCACACCTCCCGAACATAAATAAACTCCGCTCAACATGAGCACGGCAACAGAAAAAACGGTTAAGGTTCTTGTCGTATATGTGAATTCGCTGATTAGGATCGAGAGAAGAGCCACTATATTCAAATTGCTGTAAGACAAAACCCTGATGTGCTTGTTGCTAGCGAAACGAAGCTAAACCAAAGCCATAAACTAGGGCATAAGGATTATAAAATCATGCGCAGAGATCGACCAAACTCCTCTCAACGGAGCGAGGTTATAAAAGGACTCCAACGTAAGGTCATATATAGTAGAGAAGTTCACAGGTTCCGGGTACTGAAAGCTTGCCTCGTACGCATACCTCTTCAGCAAGGAATGGGAATGTAAGCGACCTTGGTCTATGCATCTGAAGCACATCAATCTAACATTTTTATTGCAGAGCTCGAGATTCTCTTTAGATGCTTGCAACTTGACTCGAAAAGTAATTATTCCATCGTAAGTGCCGATTTGTACGCCAAGGACAGAGAGTGGGGAACTAATATGTCAGATGCCAGGGGAAATCACTTACCTGCCTGGTTCAACACCATGTTGAATATAAAACTGACTAGCTACGGAATATCCATCATTTCGCAGAAGAGGATCCTTCTTAGACATTATGTTTATTGACTCACGACTGAAACTCACCAACACGAAACAGAAATTGCTTGCGAACAATTGACTACGACAGTAATTACTGTGCATTCGTTGTAGTGATCAAGCCTGCGAGTGAATTTCTAGAACTCCATGAATGTTCGGTTTGGCCGTTGAAGTTAATACATGGCCGAGCTGAGCCCACGATTTTCTGCGCTTTGGGTTATAGCGATTCGCTGTTGGGATTCGATTGATGGGAAAAATCAGGAGTCGGCTCGCATCAAACCTACATGGGCAGTCATGGGAGACGAGCAAAAAGTTCGACATTGATAAACTAAAAAACCTGCGTAAAAGGGCTGAATATCAAGACGAACTAACGAATAGATTTAGCATTCTAGAGAATGGGAGCAGTGAGGAAGAGGAAACCAATAATGTGAACACTAAATGGACACCGATCAGAGACACAATCAAACAAACAGCCCAAAAGGTATTAGGATTTAAGAAAACAATTAAGTCCATATCTTGGTTTGACGATGAGTGCAGGGCGAAAATCGAACAACATAAACACCTCGGAGTGATCCACTTAGAAAGATATGATGAAGTCAACGCTGAAAGATACGCGACAATTCTGAAAGACAATGAAACTTTTCAAACGCAAAAACGCGAATGGGAGAAGACTCGGATCGAAAAAATCCTAGAAAATGCTAGAGCAAAGAATATCAGCGGTATGTATGCGGGCATACATTCAATTAGAATTGGCTACCGAGGCAGACCCAAAATAATTCGAAACACAAACGGCTGTCTGGTCACAGAAACAAAAAATACCGTGACAAGATGGAAGTAGTACTTTGAAAACCTGCTCAAACAAATAAACACACCAGACGTACATACAGGCGAGCCACAGATCCCAGAGCCATCTTTCAACGAAGTTGTAGACGCAATAAATCGATTGACAACAAGGCTCCCGGAGTCGACTGTATACCGGCAGAGCTTGTGAAGCATGGAAAAGAGGCAACCGCTCGAAAGATCTGTGGCGTCTCTACCAACGCCACTGCTACCTTTTCAACCTACCTCCAAATCTTACTTCCTAAAGCTCCACTAATTTCATCATTTTTGCGTATGCAAGCGCAATAACATCCCCAAGCATTCTCCCACCGATTGCATTACCTTTCGATTATGCAAATCGCATCCAACATCAAGCATCTGCCCATCAAGGATATTCACGCAATTAACGCGTTATATCAATTTTCCCTAGAAGAAATTTGCTACGCCAGTACCGCATACATCAATGCATCTCAGCATTGTTCTAAAAAGAAAACATTTCGGTTGCCATACTAGATAACCGAAGTGGATTATGAAAACAATCAGCAGAACCCCTGTCTGCCTGTATTTACTGTCCCACACGTGCGCAACAGATTTTCATGGTGCGACAGTACTCACGGCGGCTTTTATGCAATCTTCAAAGCACCGGCGCAATTCGCGCCTAGCTGCCAAGAGCCGAATTAAATGCCAGTGTAAATACTCACACTGGAATTCGACCCATGACTCCCTAGGTATGCAATACGCAATTAACATGGTTGTAAACACAACCATCATTGTGTAATTATCCCAAATGCATCCTAATCCCTAACGTAGTATTTGGACAACTGCAAATACTTATCCCAAAGATGCTTTTTAATGAATTTTCATTTCCCACGGTTCGACCACCCATGAGCTCACATCACGAGCCAACAAGGTGATCCGCGCGCAAAAGTAGTTTAATCGATGAAACGGTTGTAAATGAGTGGAGTTCGCCTGCGCAAGTGCCAGAGATTGAAGAGTGAAGTTCCTATAAGAAAAATCAGTGTAAATTAAATAAAATTAAGGACCTATAATAAAGTTAATCTCTGAGAGAGCTTGTGGGTTTTACTTCTTGTGGACGGTTTGTCGCGGAGTTTCCTTGGTGGACAGTGTTCGGCGGAACTATCGTTAGGAAATCTTGGTGAACCTTGCTAAGGCCGGCATATAACCAAGTGATCTCCTACAGATCCACCAACTCATCAAAACAATATGGGATAAGGACGTCACTCCGGAAGAATGGAAAACCTCAATAGTCGTCCCCATTTTCAAAAAAGACGACAGATCTGACTGCGAAAACTACAGAGGAATATCATTGCTCCCAACCGCATACAAAATATTAACAAATGTCATTCTGGCGTACGCAGAAGAAATACTGGGAGACTGCCAATGCGGATTCCGTAGGAACCGGTCAACAAGCGACCAAATGTTCACAATATAGCAACTGCTGGAAAAGAAATGGGAATACGGAGAGACGGTTCACCAACTGTTCGTTGACTTCAAAAAAGCCTACGACTCTGTCGCAAGGCAAAGACTGTACCATATTGTAGTTGAGCTGGGAATCCCGAAAAAATATGCCGCACTCATTCAAATCTGCATGAACCAAAACAAAGGGCGAGTTAGAATTGAAAACCACCTCTCAGAACCATTTGAAATCCGGGACGGACTAAAACAAAGGGGATGTCCGCTCACCATGTCTTTTTAACCTTCTGCTCGAGTTTGTCATAGAAAAATACAAGACGACAACAAGGCCGGATCATCCCTGAACGGGGTCACACAAGCCCTCACATATGCGGATGACATCGCCGTTTTGGGCGATAATCTAGAAACTGTATGAAAAAACAGTGAAATCATTATCCAAGCGGCAGAAGAGGTGGACCTAGAATTAAATGAAGACAAACCAAAATATATGATTATGGTAAAACCAGGTGGACCTCAGGAATCTCACATAAACGTTAGGGGCAAGATATTTAAAATAGTTAAACAGCTTAAATATGTGGGAACAATACTGACGGCCAGTAATGAAATGTCGAAGGAAATTAACAAAAAACTACCCTCCGGCAACGCCAATTGGCACGCAGTCAGTAAACTGGATACAGATCAATCACCCAGCTTCTGAAATTGTTGTCCTTGGTGATTTTAATGTGCACAAGCCCGGCTGGTTGTTACATTCTAACAGAACCGACGAGGCTGGGAGGCTGGCGGAGATGTTTGCTGTAAACCACAACTTGACTCAACTAGTGGGGGAGCCAACGCGAGTGCCGGATGCCCGAGGCGATTATGCGAACACCCTGGATCTGTTTTTGACATCCGAACCGAGCACGTATACCGTAGAGGTTTCTGCGCCACTAGGTAACTCAGATCACTGCTTAGTATGTGTCGCGCAACCACTTGCACTAGGCCTAGGCAGCTTCGTCATGTATGGAAGTATGGGGCTGCTAACTGGGACGATTTGCGTGATTTCTTCGCATCCTTTCCATGGTCCGATGCGTGCTTCGGAAACTCCTATGTTAACGCTTGCGCGGAGTCGGTATCAGAGATTATTCTTCTGGGGATGGAGATGTATATTCCACATTCCATCAAACGAAGTTCGTCTGATAAACCCTGGTTTGATAAAAAATGCGAGCTGATTACAGCGGCAAAAAATAGAGATTTTCAGCAATGGCTCTCCAATCCCACCGATGTTAGCAGAACGAATTTTGTTAGAATCAGAAACGCGTGCAACCAGGCGATTGATACCGCGAAGAAAGCTCACAACGAGAGGATGATCAATAGGCTCCTTCGGTGCCCAACTGGTTCGCGCTCCTTCTGGTCAATGGCAAAAGCTGTCAGCGGTAGCTTCGCATCCTCCTCTTTCCCTCCGTTGGTGGCAGACAGCGGGACGTTAGTCACGAATTCAAAGGATAAAGCTAATGTGTTCGCGAATTTATTTTCCGCGAATTCAAACCTCGATGCCGGCCTTTTGGAGCCACCTGTGACCTCGCCGGTACGGTCTTCGATGTGGGATGTGAGATTTCGTCCGCGCACTATTCAACGCATTCTACGTGAACTGGATTGTAGGAAGGCAACCGGCCCCGACGAAATACCAGCAATAGTCCTTAAGAACTGTGCACCAGAACTATCGCCGGTTCTTGGCAGACTCTTCCGCTTATCTTATGCACGGAGGACATTTCCTGCCTGCTGGAAAATCGCTCGAGTTCAGCCAATCCCAAAGACAGGAAAAAAGTGTCTCCCACAAAATTACCGTCCGATAGTATTACTGTCTATTTTATCTAAGGTAATGGAAAGTCATCAATACAGAGTTAGTTAAGTATTTGGAGTGCAACGGACTTCTGAATGATCGTCAATACGGATTCCGTGGCAGGCGGTCCACGGGAGACCTTGACACATATAACCGATATATGGACATCTGCGATTGAACGGCATGGTGAGTCAAGGGCGGTCGCATTGGATATCTCCAAGGCTTTTGACCGCGTCTGGCATTGCTGAGCAAACTTCGCTCATATGGACTTTCCCAACAGCTTTGCGACTGGGCGAGGAGCTTCCTCGAGAAACGATCGATCCGGGTTGTTGTGGACGGCTAGTGTTCGGATCTGTATCCTGTTAATTCAGGGGTGCCACAGGGTTCTATTTTGGCTCCAACCTTGTTCTTGCTTCACATAAATGATTTGTTGGAGACAACGAATAACAAGGTGTTCAATTTTGAGGATGATAGTACGCTTGTTTCCTCCTTTTCGAGTGTTCGGCCGATTGGTGCATCTGCGTCGCATCAGCTGAGATGTAGACAGATTGACTCTCTGAATCAGGATCTAGATAGGGTCCTGCAGTGGGGAAGGGCCAATTTCGTCGACTTCAATGCAGCGAAGACACAATATACAACATTCACAAAGAAAAGTGGATCATCGGTTCAACAGCTGATGATGAATGGCCGGGCCCTCGAGTGTCGCACGTGTCGAGTATCGCCATGTCAGCCTCAGAAAAACGGAGCTATCTTTTTAGAGCCAAGAAATATTTTACTCCGGCCCAACTTCTTCTCCTATATAAATCCCAAATTAGACCCGCGCTCGAATATTGCTCTCATGTTTGGAGTTCGGGTCCTAAACATACCCTCGACCTACTTGGGAGCATACAGAGACGAGCGATCCGCCTGATCGGGGACTCGGCGCTGACGTCGGGACTACAGTCGCTATCACATCGAAGGCGCATAGCCGACCTCTGTCTGTTTTACAGATATTATCACGGGTGCTGTTCTTCGGGGATTCTTGATATTGTTCCGCGCAATTCGCCTTATATGCGCTCCACAAGACAATCCGACGGATCGCACCCGTTTGTGGTTCATCTCCCGACGGCGCGAACATCCCAGCATCAGAACTCGTTCCGTTACAGAGCGGGGAAGCTGTGGAACTCCCTTCTCACGCGAGTGTTCCCGGAGAGTTACAACCTGCAACTGTTCAAAAAGAACTGCAACAGTTATTTGATGGCATCTCGGGGGGCCCACTCGGCGCTATAGGTTCGCCTCTCCCGAGAAAAGTCTAATAAAAAAAAAATAAAAAATAAAAAATAAAAAAAATTAAAAAAAAAAAAGCACGAGATCCAAACTGCTATCACGTAATATATAACGCTCCTTGTTTATAGAACCATAATCATGCCGATTGTTCTATACGGATGCGAAACATGGGCTCTCACAAAACTGGAGGAAAACAAATTTGTATTTGAGAATAAAGTTTTAAGGAGTATCTTTGGCGGTAAATATGACGAGGAGGCAGGGCAATGGAGGAAACTCCACAACCACGAATTGGAGGAGAGAATGGGGTGAGTGTAATCAGGTCAGGAAGATTAAGATGGGACGGATATATGGCGAGAATGGGCAACGATAGGACCGTGCGTAGAATTCTTGACAAAAGACCAACGGGAAAGAGACCGGTAGGACGGCCCTGACGGAGATGGGAGGGCAATGTAAGGTTTGACCATGAGGAGATCGAATCATGTGGCCAAGCATGGAAGGAGAGTGCTAAGGACAGGGAGCGATGGCGCGGCCGAGTCAGTGAGGTAATGAACTTCTGGGTTGCTATAGGCCAATAAATAGTACTACTATAGTAATAGGTAGATGTTGTGTGCCCGGAGTGGCGAAGCCACTGAGATTTATGCACATTGAAATCACCCACAAGGACGATTTCAGTGTGCGGATATAGGGTCAAGATCATATCGATGGAATCAGACAGACCATCAAATTCATTAAAGGATGCGTTTCTATCCAAGTTTGGGCTTCTATAAAGAAAGCAATAATGTATAATATGCCTACGAACGCGAAGTTTTAACCACGAGAAATTAAATTCTGAATTGATACGCAATATCCTTTCGTATGCATGTGGCTAGATCACAATGTGGAAAGAACAAAGGCACTAAGTTTTAACCGGGTATAGTAAAATCAAAAATATCTGTATCAGTTATTACCTGAGTCTCGCTAAGTGCAGGGATTGCTGGTTTCTGGATAGAAATGTGGGCAGACACAGAGAATTCCTCCTCTGTATCTTAAGCCGCAAATGTTACAAAGATCGACGTAAAATTCCCGTCCTATTGAAATGGCCTGGCACAGAAAACCAATATTTTGTGAAGCTCGACGATTCTTACAATAAACAGGGTAACGCAGCTGTTGAACAATCGCTGGAAAAAATATATCGAACTAAAAGTAGCTATGTAAACATATAAGGATATTTTTTTCCAAATACTTTGTGTTTTCTTCTGGGACAACCCTCTTATGTAAGTGATAGCGGAAATAACATGCCGCAGCCCCATTTAGGTATTACTTGGTTCCAAACTTATATCGTAGACAAGACACCAACTGGAGTTACGATAAAATATATACTTGGTGATCGATATAGAGTGCCCTCCTCACACAAGTCTATCGACAACTCAATTTAAAATCTATCCATAACAAAACACTGATGTGAGTACATATTCCACAACTGATAAATTAGAACAGTTGATCAAGGTGTTAAATAGATCGTACTTACGTCATCAATATTTTTTATATTCTGCGGTGTTATAATGTCATTGGCCATATTACTTAATATTTGTTGATGCTGCTGCATGGCGGGTGGCGGAGTGATTTCAGCTGACGGTCGCCGCACTGTCCGAAGAGGAACTGATGTCCTTTGCTGTAAATTTCGCACTTGTATTGTTTGTTGTTGCTGTTGTTGTTGGGACTGTTGCTGTTGTTGACCTTGATACATACTGCTCCCGCCTGTACGGCTTGGACTCGCTGTACGACTATTGGCAGGAGAGGACTGTTGGCTTAACATCGGTGAGGACGATTGTTGTTGATGAGGCTATTTTATTGGAATGTACCGCAATTAAAGCACGAATCATTATGATATACATTTACCTCAACGGGGGTGGGAGGGTAGTTTTGCATATTTGACCTAACCGACCACGTATTCGGATGGGCAAGAGTCATTTCAGCTGGAATGGCTAGATTTGAGGAAAGCATATGAGCTATGCCGTCGACTGTAATCTGATGTTGAATTGTACCATCAGATGGAATCATCTGCAGAGGAAATAAGTAAATTTTAATGAAAATATATAAATGTAATAAATATTAATGGAAATAAAAGCATTATGAAAGTTAAACGTAAATAAATTCGTCTTCTATCGATATAAAAGCTCTGGTCATAGACAGTGGAACTATTGGGATATTGCAAATTGGATAGACATTGGGATCTACATTTAAATATGATATCGCCAACGAGTTCAATGCTGACTTTAGCTCAGGACTGATTCTAGCAAAATTTTATTGAAATCATTCATTTATTGTACAGGATGTAACAAAATTCGTTTTCAATTTGTTTTACTCCCTGTACGGGTGCCACCGCTGTTTTGCATGACGAAAATATTGCAATTTGTACTAAATTCGTCACATTAGAGAAACGGTTATCAAAATATGGCTATAGAAGTTTAAGGAGATAGGTATGGGAATGGACAAACCACGGATGGGACAACCTAATTCATCAAAAAACGAAAAACTGGGAGAGTCTGCACCGTGTGCTTGTCTTATTGAAGCGATATGTGGCGATAATTAGCAACTTTTGAACTCCAACTTTACATGATTTTGTTACTTTTATTCGTAACACGTGGATGTAACATCTCAAGGCCGGACATCCTACCAACCAGACAAGCTTGACATTGTGGCGGCTCTTAATACATTCCCAAAGAACCGCCCATCCTCTTAAATTAACCACTTTCCAACCCACTATACCTACCTTCAATTTTGGGGCAGCGTAAGCTACCTTTCATTCTCTTTCACCTGAAAATTAAATCTTATCAACCATGCACTCCAAACAAATTATTTCATTCATTCATGCACCGTGCCAGACAATCGGCTCGGCTAGTCAGCAATTATAAAAGATAAATACACGCTGGCCAGCGTAATTGTTGACATAGCTGTAGCCGGTATTCTTGCTACGGTTCATAAGTGAATATCGCGCCTATACCCTTAGGTCCGCAACACTTGCGACAATTCCCATTCATCGGTTATCAACCGATCCTAGAATTTGGGCATGGAAAAGATCATTATTTAGGTAACCTTACCAATGCCATGCATATGATGACCCGCCTGAAAACCTAAATTAAACATACAGTATCCCACTGTGTGCGTTTTACTTACCCGCATATTATTCTAAACCTATAGCCATCCAGCCTGACCCTTTGCCGTCGTCGACGAGGTTCCTGTTGACTTATGTCAACAAAATAATTTGCCTCCTTGTGCACCGGAGCCATATGATTAGATTGGATATTGCCTACACCGGTGTTTCCAAGGAATCTTAAGCAAATACCATGACGACCCCTTTTGTATCATAGGCACATCATATACATCATCTGTGCATCATCGTCATCATATACCCCATTGATCTGTGAAATAGCGTTTTTGTTTACTTTGAAACAAAAATCTATTTCGATCTCTGCGATTCATCACCAACGATGTACTTCTGTTTGATCAGGTGTCCACCGATCATCGTCCTCATCGCAGGGCATTGTACTTTTCCTATATGCCCGCATATATAACCCTCCCCTATCGATGCAATTCGTGGCCATCGAAGAGATGGATGTGAGTTGCATCATAATCGGAGTCAGATATTATACGGAGAAGTGTAAGCACGCGCAGGGAGTAGGATTCCCATTATTCTTTTAATCCCCGTGAGGAGTTCAGTCGGGAGTCGCGAGTGTTAGTCAGTACAAAAGTAAAGCCTCATAGTTTGAATACGAGGTTATTTTAATGTGTGTCCAACAAATTTATGACCAAAAGTTTAAATCCGTGGCTAATTTAATGTATATCCAACAAATTAATGACTAATAGTGAAATCGTGGAACATGTTTGTTCATCAAAAGTTAACTTTGTAAACCCTAGCAATTTGAAATCCACGGTTTATGTACATGCAACGGCACCAACACTGTTAAGTTAATAAATTTAAATCCGTGATAAATTAATGACCAGGAGTGTTTGTAATCATAACAATTTCAATAAACAGGATAATAAAACTTCAATCACCAGTAGGACAATTTTTGTGTCAATTTAAATTCGTCGTTGGTATTTGTGATTCGTCTTTTCGTCGGTGGTGTTTTTATAGAACCCGCATCCTTGCTGATGCCTATGTAAAAAACTACCACATTGGTGACCGCGACTCGCGAACACGCGCCTGAGCATACGTTGTACGTGCTACTTAGTCACTTTAAGGTGAAAATTGAAATCGCGCAACCTTCGATTTTTCAAACTTTTGCGTTACCGTGATAACCCCGTTTTGATGGCAGAACATTCACCCAACCATAGAAACAGTTAGTGACGGTGACAATCTAATTAACTCACTTAAGCTGCATCCAGTAAAACAGTGACCAAGTGCCACCAAGGAATCATCGAAAGTGTTAAGGAGCCCCACCATCACCTATAGTCATCTGCCGCCATCGCTAAACAGAAGCCGCCCCAGTTTTAACCCCATCAACACCAGGAACAACAGCCCCATTAGCCATCAGGAACAACTGCCAGGGATTTCAGCTAAGTATCCTTTCGTTTTTTTTCAATAGTCAGACTAATCCATTAGCAAGTTAGTGAAACTTACTTTCAATAATTAATTTGTGTTTGTATTTAATAATTCCATTATGGTGTTACATATTAAAACTTGTGCAAGCAACTAGTGTTTTTTTTTTCTTCTTAAGTTTTATGTCCTCTACATTTTATGGTAATTTTTTTTATATATACAATTGTAATGTGATAAAAACCAAAAATTGTAATAATTCACAATCGTATACACCATATCGAATAGAAGTAATGGACCAATTTACATAGAAGTACATCGCAAACAAGAAAATAATAACTGACAAAAAAAATTTTTTTTTTTCTTCAAATAAATTTCCTCATTATTTAATTCGTTGCAAATTTAATCAATAATTGTTTTTTTTTAAACATTAAAATTAAAGTCAAAAACGATTGAAACAACTGTTACAATCCGAATTTTCAAGTTTTTTTTAGTAATATTCAATAAGCAATTTATGGTGTTCAAGGATAAAATATTTGAAAATGTACATCCTTGTTAGTTTACTCAATTGAAGTCTTTTTCTTTGTTTTACCAGTTAACTATTGACTTCATTCTATTGATTTATTAAAACTATAAGCGAAAATTAAGCTATCCCAAAAATACAATAAAAATATATCTGTTGGGCTGAAAACTAATAACGCATATAAGGACACAACAACTATTCTTTTTGTTTTTCTGCTACAATTAAAAATAGTAAATATTGTAAACCCCTTCAGGGTATATTGAAACATCAAAGCAGCGTTATGCGTTAAATAAACATACACTCGCACACTTTTAGACACACAACACAGAAACTCGGTTACTCACCTTTTCATATAGCTTGATTCGAGTAGATATTTGGAATTTCACGAACTCACACCTGACAAACTGACCAAATTATCGCGATTTAAAACCTCTTTGCAAATTGGAATTTTTAATCTAAATTAGGAAACATTTTACATTAAATAGAAACGATCCGGAATTAAATAAATTTAATAAGCCCCTTCTGGGTACAAACAGACCCCAACACATTCAACTCCACTCGACTCGGCACGATTCTCTTTTGGCTCCACTTGACTCCACTTCCGACCTTCACTCGACTCATTTTAATTAGTAAAAACCTTGTTCCGGGATATTCGTGATTCTCTCAACGCCCTGCGACTACTTTTGACCAATTGGCCCCCCCCTTCACCTTTCAAATCTTCGCGTCCTCTTACGACCCATCTCTACGCCCTACGTAGCAATCGTGAACCGACTTTACTCCTAATTCCGGTTCTACCTTACACTTTACACGATGGCCCGTACGCGAAACGCTCCACCCCAAGAGGATCAGGAACAACTCGAGTCGCTCGAGTTTTACGACGCCTCCAGCGCCGACTTCCCTGATACACAAGTCGCTACCGACCACGAAGCGACAGCACAACCCGCTCCCCTGGCATTCCACGATGCCCCCAGTGTCGTTAACCGCCCCAACCCTGCCAATATTAATCTGTCCCCTTTTGACGAGGAGGACCCTGAACTTTGGTTTGCTGAGACTCACCTCGACGCTCTGGACGAGCCCGGAAGTTCGCGGCAACAACGCTTGGCGGCCGAAACGAACCTTTCGGGTATGAGACCGTCCCTTTTCCTGACCCATTTACGCTCTATAGCGGGGACCAGGTTCTCGGACGACCTAATACGGCCTCACTTTTTAAGATGTCTCCCCCTCCATGCCCATTCGGCACTCGTAGCCCAACCCAATCAGAGCTTGGGCTATTTAGCTAAAATTGCGGACGCAATTATGGAAAGCTCAGACCAGCAGTCTGAGCCTCCAGGGTACCAAGTAGCGGCGGTTTCTCAACACGCCGCTCAGCCTACACGGCATCTTTTTCCGCCACTAACAGCCCCAACGACGGCTCCGGTGCGTCAACCTTCTCCGTCACCACATCCCAGAAGGCCTGCCTCAACCAATGTCACACAGCGGACCCAAGAGGGCAGGCCCAACGTATTCCGCCCGAGAAGTCTTCCTGCTCAGGTCACCATTTCTGACCTTCGTGCGATACAGACCTCAGTCCTCCGCGAACTAAATCAAATTCGCGCGGAGGCGAGAAGCAACCAACGAGGCGCTCAGAATCGCGCCGTATCTAATCGTCCATTGGATCGGCAACAACCTTCCCAAAATGCCCCTCAGAGGGCCAACTTTCGCCGAGCATTACCTCGGCCTTCACAAAATGACAACATTCAGAGGCAAAATACGCCCAACAACGCCGCCTCTCTTCCTTTGTGCGCCAATCACCAACGATACGGTGATCGCACATTTAATTGCAAGGCGCCCTGTGGTTGGACGCAACCAGCCACCAATCAGGGACGACCTTTAGAAATAATTTTGCCGACCGATACCCTCGCGCAATCGGCCGGCACCCCTGCTATAAATCGCCTAACCATCCGGGATTCTAAACTGAATATCGCTTTTACTGTCGATACCGGCGCCGATATTTCAGTCCTCCCGCGATCGTTTGCTCCGCGTAACCGCGTGCCCGCCGCGCTTAAATTGTCAGCTGCGAATAATACGCCGATACTTACGTACGGACGTAAAAAGCTGACACTACAACTGGGTCTTCGACGTCCGATCACTTGGCGTTTCGTCATTGCGGACGTGAATGAACCCCTGATAGGTTCCGACCTATTAGGCGCACATAATCTGTTGGTCGATTCGACCCATAACAGACTAGTGGCTCCAACCGCACCCCCCGTGCCCATGACGGCATCTCCAGCGGCAACTTCAGGGGCCACAGAGTGCACAGACCCGTTTCAGGTCATGGTACAGGAATTTGTTAGTACAACAATTCCTCTACCTAACCAACGCCGACACAAAGCCACGGTGTTTCATCATATAGAAACACGTGGTCCCCCGGTGAGCCAGCGTCCACGTCGACTGGCCCCAGAAAAATTACGTGCGGCGCGCGCGGAGTTCGAGCACATGATCGAACTAGGTATCTGCCAACCGTCGGACAGTCCCTGGGCAAGCCCACTCCACTTAGTGAAGAAACGTTCTGGTGAGTGGCGCCCATGTGGCGATTACAGGCTGTTGAACGCAGCAACTGTCCCGGACAGATACCCTATTGCACACCTCTACGATTTTTCGTACAAGTTACGAGGGTGCAATGTCTTCACTACCCTGGATCTCACCAGGGCATACCATCAAATTCCGGTGGCACCAGAAGACATCCCCAAGACCGCAGTAATTACACCTTTCGGACTCTTCGAGTTCAAAGTGATGACTTTCGGCCTCAGGAATGCCGCACAGACATTCCAACGTTATATCGACACGGCTTTACGTGGTCTAAATTGCTGCCATGCATATCTTGATGACATTCTCATCGCCTCCAAAGACCACGCCGAACATAAACGCCACTTACGTCAGGTCCTAGAGCGCCTCCGTGAATTCGGTCTTGTCATCAACCCAGATAAGTGTCAATACGCCAAGGAGCAAATCACCTATCTGGGTTATGTCGTTGACAACCAGGGCATTCGCCCACTTCCAGACCGTGTGGAGGCCCTCATGAAGTATCCCCGGCCTACTAACGTGAGTGAGCTTCGTCGATTTTTGGGCATGCTTAACTTTTACCGCCCAACACTGAAGAACGCTGCCCAAATTCAAGCTCCCTTAAATGAGTTCTTAAAAGGAGCTAAGCGCAATGATAAGCGCCCCATTAATTGGACAGAAGTCTCTGATCGAGCATTCCAACTGTCCAAAGAACAATTGGCAAATGCCACTTTGCTCCGATACCCCCTCGAGGGAGCGGCACTATCCATCCAATGCGATGCATCGGATACCGCAATCGGAGCCGTCCTTGAACAGGACATTGAAGGCCGACCGGAACCACTTGGTTTCTTTTCAAGGAAGCTGAGTCCCACTGAGCGACGTTACAGCGCCTACGACCGTGAATTACTCGCGATCTACAGCGCTGTTAAATACTTCCGTCATATGATAGAAGGTCGCTCACTCTCCATCTTAACAGACCACAAGCCATTGGTCTATGCGTTCCGGAAGAAGTCGGGAAATGCCTCCCCCCGACAAGAGCGTCAGTTAGATCTCATAGGGCAATATACTACGGACATCAACCACATCTCCGGTAAACAGAACGTTACGGCGGACGCCCTTTCTCGAATCGATACGATTCACTTGCGTACCGCCTTAAACAATGCTGACCTTGCCCTAGCTCAACAGGAGGACGAACAGCTCAAGTCCCTCCTAACTGCCGATACGGCACTTGAGTTTAAGAAAATCACTCTTCGCGACCCCTTGGGCGAAATCTGGTGTGATGTTTCAACTGGAACCGCTAGACCTTACATTCCCGAAAAACTGCGTAAGGGCGTGTTCCAGGTTTACCACAACCCAGCCCACCCCAGCGGCCGAGCGACAGCCGCTGCTGTCCGTCGCAAATTTGTTTGGCCCCGGATGAGCAAAGATCTCACCGGTTGGGCCCGTGCTTGTCTCCAGTGCCAGCGCTGCAAAGTAGCGCGACATAATGTACTGGAGCCAGCGCAGTTCAAGCTTCCCACGGCACGCTTCGCCCATGTCCACATAGACATAGTGGGACCGCTTACTCCATCAAGAGGATTTTCTTATATCCTCACTATGATGGATCGCTACACGCGATGGCCAGAGGCGACACCTCTCCGGGCAGTTACTGCCGAATCAGTCGCCAAGGCTTTTTACTCAACTTGGGTCACACGCTTCGGTGTACCAAGCACCTTAACTTCGGACCGAGGTCCACAATTCGAGGCGACAATATTTAAGCAGCTAACAAATCTCCTTGGCTGCCAAAGAAGTCGTACCACCGCCTACCACCCCCAATCCAATGGGATGATAGAGCGCTGGCATAGATCCCTCAAGGCCTCACTCATGTGTCATAACGACACCCAATGGTTCGACGCCCTGCCCACTGTCCTCCTCGGCCTGAGGACAAGTATTAAGGAGGACCTGGGAGCTTCGGCAGCAGAGCTCACCTACGGTACTAACCTTCTTCTTCCAGGAGAACTCTTCCTGGACGGCGAAACACCGCGTGACCAACTTCGCGAATTGGGGCATCTCCGTGACCTGCTACGTAAAGTTAGAGCAACACCAGTAGCCAGGCACGGCTCCAAAAAACTTTTCGTCCACCCTGAACTGCACAGCTGCACGCACGTCTTTGTCAGGGTGGATAAGGTCAAAAAACCCCTCGACCCCCCTTATGATGGCCCATTCAAAGTCTTCCGCCGCATCAACGACCGCATCTTCGAGATCGATATCAGAGGCAAGCGATCCACGGTCAGCGTGGAAAGACTTAAGCCCTGCTTTCTGGAAGCTTCAGCTCCAGAACAGCCTCCTAACCAAGACACAACTGCCGCCCGACCTGCACAACCTCCTCGCACCCGCGCCCAAGCGCGCGCCCACAGACAACTACCCCCCTCCCAATCATCCTTACCTGTTTCGTGACTACGTCACTGGGGAGGGAGTGATGTGGCGGCTCTTAATACATTCCCAAAGAACCGCCCATCCTCTTAAATTAACCACTTTCCAACCCACTATACCTACCTTCAATTTTGGGGCAGCGTAAGCTACCTTTCATTCTCTTTCACCTGAAAATTAAATCTTATCAACCATGCACTCCAAACAAATTATTTCATTCATTCATGCACCGTGCCAGACAATCGGCTCGGCTAGTCAGCAATTATAAAAGATAAATACACGCTGGCCAGCGTAATTGTTGACATAGCTGTAGCCGGTATTCTTGCTACGGTTCATAAGTGAATATCGCGCCTATACCCTTAGGTCCGCAACACTTGCGACAATTCCCATTCATCGGTTATCAACCGATCCTAGAATTTGGGCATGGAAAAGATCATTATTTAGGTAACCTTACCAATGCCATGCATATGATGACCCGCCTGAAAACCTAAATTAAACATACAGTATCCCACTGTGTGCGTTTTACTTACCCGCATATTATTCTAAACCTATAGCCATCCAGCCTGACCCTTTGCCGTCGTCGACGAGGTTCCTGTTGACTTATGTCAACAAAATAATTTGCCTCCTTGTGCACCGGAGCCATATGATTAGATTGGATATTGCCTACACCGGTGTTTCCAAGGAATCTTAAGCAAATACCATGACGACCCCTTTTGTATCATAGGCACATCATATACATCATCTGTGCATCATCGTCATCATATACCCCATTGATCTGTGAAATAGCGTTTTTGTTTACTTTGAAACAAAAATCTATTTCGATCTCTGCGATTCATCACCAACGATGTACTTCTGTTTGATCAGGTGTCCACCGATCATCGTCCTCATCGCAGGGCATTGTACTTTTCCTATATGCCCGCATATATAACCCTCCCCTATCGATGCAATTCGTGGCCATCGAAGAGATGGATGTGAGTTGCATCATAATCGGAGTCAGATATTATACGGAGAAGTGTAAGCACGCGCAGGGAGTAGGATTCCCATTATTCTTTTAATCCCCGTGAGGAGTTCAGTCGGGAGTCGCGAGTGTTAGTCAGTACAAAAGTAAAGCCTCATAGTTTGAATACGAGGTTATTTTAATGTGTGTCCAACAAATTTATGACCAAAAGTTTAAATCCGTGGCTAATTTAATGTATATCCAACAAATTAATGACTAATAGTGAAATCGTGGAACATGTTTGTTCATCAAAAGTTAACTTTGTAAACCCTAGCAATTTGAAATCCACGGTTTATGTACATGCAACGGCACCAACACTGTTAAGTTAATAAATTTAAATCCGTGATAAATTAATGACCAGGAGTGTTTGTAATCATAACAATTTCAATAAACAGGATAATAAAACTTCAATCACCAGTAGGACAATTTTTGTGTCAATTTAAATTCGTCGTTGGTATTTGTGATTCGTCTTTTCGTCGGTGGTGTTTTTATAGAACCCGCATCCTTGCTGATGCCTATGTAAAAAACTACCACAACATAAAATGGATACGAAACCGTTTTTGGGAGCTGAACACTAGTTGTTAAAACCGTATTAAGCATGTCCAACCAAAGGTCTTTACCAGTTGTTCTGCCCTAACCCTATAGCAAACTATCAATGTCAATAAGGTTTTCTCTTTTCAATATCCCAAAACTGAATCTGACATCCCTATAAATATCTAAGATCCCAAAGATGTCGATGATTCTAGTGGTCGCAAGACAGTCCGAAGAAAAACGCATCAATGAAGTAGTTACTTGTTCTATCCTCAATATCACTATTAATTTTTCAAGGCTCTTGAAGCCCGCTGCATATAACGTTAGTGGTGAAAGAAATCAGATAAAAAGAAAAAAGAGTAAATGTGAAGTCGAAAGACAGATAAAAAGAAGAACAGGATAAAGCTAGAGAGAGATGCGAAAAGAGAAAGAGACGAAGAGAGGAATAGCAAAGATATACCGAAAGATATACCTAAAATCTGAGAGAGAGTTAGAAGGACATCGAGATATAAATAGAAAGACAGATAGCTAAGAGAACAATGGCCATAGATAGAAATGTCTAAAGAGTCAAAAAATTAATAGAGGCAGAAAGTGGTTTATCCAAAAGAGAGTGAGTACGAGAAAGAGAAAAGTGAGCTAAAGAGAGAGTGATAAAGAGAGACAGATCCAAAAGGAAAAAGATGTAACTAATAATAGAAAGATAACTAAAGAGGGAGAGATAGCTAAAAAGAGAGATCTGCAGAGAAGAACAGGTAAAAATAGAATGATATGATTAAGAAGAGAGCTGAGAGAGAGAAACGTAAAAAGAGATAGAGAACGAAAAAGAGAGAGAGAGATCGATAGAGAGAGAGAGAGACAGAACGAGAGAGAGGGGAGAAAGAGAAGGGGTAGAAATATAGAGGGGGAAGAGAGAGGAGAAAGAGGGAGAGGAGAGAGGGGAAGAGGAGAAAGAGAGAGGGGAGAAAGAGGGAGAGAAGAGAAAGAGAGGAAAAGAACGAGAGAGAGGGGGAGAAAGCGAAAGAAAGACAGAGAGAAAGAGAGGGAGATAGAGGAAAGAAAGAGAAATAGAGGCAGAGAAAGAGAGATAAAGAATGGGATGGGGAGTATGTGGAAATAAGGGGGCGTGGGGGCGAACACACGGGGCAAAGTCTCTGCTTGCTTTCAGTCCGGCGAAGGCCAGGATGATCCCTGTCCCCGTTCAATCCAAGTTGGCATGCAGTCTCCACGTGACACCTCTGGATAGCTACTTTGGCACCCGCCAAGTAGTGAACCAATGCATGCAGCGGCATCCTGAGAAAAGTTGGAGCAAGGCTAATAGCCTTGCCCAGAACAACAAATTATTATGGCAAATTTATTAAGCCACATATATGGGCCGAATACACGACGATGACCACGGAAATGAAAATGGGTAAACGATTCGAGAATTTTCTCATTGAACTATACAGAGCTCGAGCTGCACAGCAGCTAGCCGATGCCCTGTCCGAATATAAGGCTGACATAACAGCATTACAAGAAATAAGATGTTCGGGGAGTGGTGTAATTCAAAGAAACGAGTATGGCATTTATTACAGCTACCATGCAAAACATCACGTGGTCGGGATAAGCAACCAAAAACTCAAGCCTACCATTGTCGGCTTTAATGCAATAAACGGAAGGCTATTCACTCTTCGTGTGCAAGGCAAGTTTAAGAACATAAGCCTCATAAACGTCTACGGACCTACAGAGGAGTCCCCTGATGACGAAAAGGAAGAATACTACGAGGACGTCGAACGGGCCCTCAATGCCTGCCCAAGAAACAATGTGAAAATCGTTCTTGGTGATTTGAATGCGAAAATAGGTTGGGAGCCCGTTTTCAGGCACTACGCAGGTTCCCATAGTTTGCATGAGAACACTAATGACAATGGACTACGAGTCATCGAACTGGCAGCATAAAAAAACGTTGTCGTTGCAAGTACCAGGTTTCCGCGTAAAGACATCCACAAAGCCACCTGGGTATCAATTGATAGAGCCACTCGCAACCTATTTGACCACGTTTTAATATATCGCCGCCACTCCTCGAGCCTGATGACGGTACGAACGTACCGAAGTGCCAACGTCGACTCGGATCAGTATTTTCTTGGTACAGTTTTCCGAGCGCGGATTGCCTTACGGAGACGTATTGCGTCCGCGGATCAAGTTCGAATCAACACGGCTGCCTTAAGCAACGAGAATACCAGCAACACCTTTGGGCAGGCGCTAGGACTCGCCCTCGGAGAGCTCGACGGAGGGAGAGTAAGTCCTAGGGCCAGAATGCCGAGCAGAATGCTGCATACCGGGCAATGTAGCAGTCTCATAGGACGCGAGTACGCGTGGAGAAATACAAAGAGCTCAGAAGATCTGAAAAAATACTCCACAGACAAAAGAAAAGTGCCTGGGAAAAAACCGTGTCTGTGAAATAGAGAAAAGTAGAGAGCGAGGTCCGCATCAGGCGCGGAAGTTCTACTGAATAATCCGCAGTATGACGCGGTACACACCACACTGCACTTACTGCAAGGATAAAGAGGGTAATCTGATCACCGATCCTGAAGGCATTCTGTAGCAATGGGAAGTGCACTTCAATGAATTCTAAATTGTCAGCTCACAGAATTGGAGGCTCCACCAATGCAAAATCAAGAACAAATGCTGCCACCACCAAGCATTGAGGAAACAACAAAAGCCATAAGACTGCTTAAATCTAATAAGGCCCCCGGAGCTGATGGCATATCAGCTGAGCTGATCAAACAAGGAGGGACTGCGTTACATCACGCAAGTCATGAGATCGTGGTGCACGTATAGGAGCAAGAAATGCCGGAAGATTGGCGTCGTGGTATAATTTGCCCCATACATAAGAAGGGAGATATCACATTGTGCAGCAACTATAGGGATATAAGATTGCTGAGTACCGCCTATAAGATACTCTCCACTATCTTACAAGATCCGATAACCCCATACGCTAAAGCCATCATTGGTCAATATCAGTGTGGCTTCATCCCAGGCAAATCAGCGATTGATCAGATATTCACCCTTAGGCAGGCGATGGAAAAATGTCGGGAATTTAAGATTCCATTATATCATCTATTTATAGACTTTAAGGCCGCCTACGACAGCATAGCCATGTAATGCTATGAGAGAGTTCGGCATTCCAAACAAATTGATACGACTTTGTAGGTTGACCATGACCAACGTAACTAGTCAAGTAAAAATAGCGGGATTGCTGTCCAAACTAATAAACGTCTTTAATGGACTCCGACAAGAGAACAGTCTGGCCTGCCTCCTCTTCAACCTGGCGTTGGAGAAAGCAATCCGTGACTCTGGCGTCACAACTAGAGGGACTGTTGTCACCAAGTCCAGCCACATACTTGCCTACGCAGATGACATCGACATCATCGGTAGATCCGATTTGGCTGTACAGGACTCCTTCACCCAGATCGAGCAGGCGGCACAAAAACTGGGACTGCACATTAATGAGGGGAAAACTAAGTACATGGTGGCAACTTCTGCGAAGACAAGACTTAACGTTGGTCAAACTATCAGGGTAGTGGAGCATGAATTTGAAGTAGTGCAATCCTTTAACTACCTTGGGTCAATAGTATCAGCCGATAACAATATGGAAGAAATACGGGGACGGCTGATCAAATCCAACAAAGCCTACTATGGTCTATCCAGGCTCTTTAAATTTAAATGAAGTGGCCTGATGTGTAGAGATTCTAACCGACATAGCATCAGTTCAAATAACACGTTTTTCACTATTGTCGCAAACGCTATAAATTCACTTGGGTCGACCAATGTTAAACTGATCAATCCAGCATTAGAAATGCTCAGGTAGTAAAATTATAAAACGTTGCCAAATATTTGGAAAGAAAACTGCATGATGATAACACTTCCAATAAATCTTGCTCTAGGAAAAATGTCCTACGTGAAACAAACGATGCCGCTCATGAATAAACAAGCTTATAGCCGGTGTCGTTAAGGTTTATAAAAATATAGTTGGTATCTTCATCCAATAATAGCTAGAACCCATGGGTAACAATAGCCTGTGAAAATTACTTGAAATTCCAAATGACATTCAGTAATTTACAACATCTACAATCCAAAGTGAAATACGTGGGTAAGCTGAAAAGTAATGCACACGTGCTTATAGAACGCGAATAAAATGACCCTCAAAAACGCGTCTATCGACAAATGGAAGTAACATTCCCTCATAATACGCATACACAGGTCCGGGGTCGAGGATGCATCGTGTCTTTCGAGATTCAGTTCACGTTGAAAGTGAACTTCAAGCGCACAAAGAAACATAGAGTCATTCCACACGAACCACAGGAATGTGTAATGCTCTACCTGATCATGTGTTTCCTCGTCGCTGTAATGTCCAGGCATTTAAGACCAATGTACATCGATAACTCCTTTCCTTATCCACTTCATCTTTGTCCGCTCGCAATGGGTTCTGGCATTTAAGGGTGCTCCTTTGTGTGCGCGTTGGTTTAAAAAAAGAGAGAGTGTGGGAAGTATAACGGCGTTTTCTAGCGCTATGTCACGCGACTCAATCGGCGTACTGTTATCATTATAAGTGACTCCTGAAATTCAACATCGTTTAAAGGCCAGTTATGATGACGATGCTGGTGATAGGTCTACTGCAAATAGATGGACAATAAAACTTCGTGGTTGCGAACCTGGAAAAGCCATAATTGTTGATGGAGCACGCAGCGGACGTCCGATCATTGCCACATCATCGAAACTTATCAACGATTTGATCCCAAATGACCGGCGAATCACTCAAAACCATAACGCAAAACATATTGGAATATCCAAGGAACGTGTCGGCTTTATTATTTAACAGTGGCTGAGTTGGTAAGAAGATTGTGTCTTGCGTTTGATTCTACAAACCTAGGTTCAACTGAGGACTCTTGCAATTGCCCAGTACGGCATAATTAACGAGTGGTAGGTAGGATCCCAAAGCCCAGCCGCCCGGTGAAATACCACCCCATTAAGCTATAGGCTTCGCGAAATGGTTAAGAGAAATCATCTGATTTGAATTGAGCATCTTTTGGAGTCGGTCGAGAAAAAAAAACAGCATCTCAGGGCGCTAACTCAGCGTTATAGGATCGCCTTTCCTGTGAGAAGTAAAATAAAAAATATATAAATAATTGGGATACCGTAAAACGTGTGCATGATGGATACCGTAAAATCTGTGGATGATGATGATGATGTAAAACCTGTGCAGACAAGAGCCAACGGTGTGAAAATTGTGAACAAATTTTGAACCTGAAGTCTGATCCGATTCTACACCCTCCTTATTCCCCTGAGCTTGCCCCATTTGGTTTATATTTTTTTCCTCTACCCAAGAAAGACCTCAGGGGTAAACATCATAACTCGGGCGATGAGGTGAGGGTCGCTGTCAAGTTCTGGGTTCGAACTCTAAGGAAATTTTCCGTGCCGGAATAAAAAAAAACTTGTTACACGTTGCGGGAAATGTATTAGACTGAACAGTGATTATGTTGAAAAATAAATACATGATTTTGAGTTTAAGAATTATGCTGTAATATACTTTTCGCACGATCTTGCTAATTTGGTTTTGTACGCGCTCCACAAGCATGTGTGCATTACTTTTCAGCCTACCCATATAATCAAACCAGAGGATTAAACATTGAGTTTGCTGCCTAATAAAGGACATCCCAAAAAAGAACCAGGCTGCAGCTGGCAAATGAAAAAAGAGCGCCACTCCGTGTCACATGTTGATGGCCAATAAAAAAAATTATCGAGAACTGGACAATGGAATCATCCGCATGAAGAGTGTACTATCATACTGGAGGATGCCGAAGAATAGAAGCGAAACCAACAAAGAAGGCTTCCTAAGAGAGAAAGTCTTGAAGAAGAGAAATCGTATGTGACTAAAAGCGGGACATATTGCGAAAATCTTACTGTGTAGTCATACAAATCGGTTCATTTAGCAATGGTAAGGATTCCAGACTTAACATTAAAATACTACCTACAGTGGAGGAAAACTGGAGATATCAAAATACAATAAAATTACCATTCGTATTGCAAAATCTATTTCATTTACCAGTCGCGGAAAGGGAATAACTAATTTGGCAAAGGATTAATACCTGACGCGTAAATTGATACCCGAGCATTCATAACTGGTAGCAGTTTCCAAAAACACAAGCACGTTTCACGTCATCCGTATTCCATTGTATATCTTATGAAACAATTCTCCTCACAAATCTAATCTTCTCGATTCAAGGTCCCAAACCTTTCCCCCAGCACATTTCGTGGTGCTACATCTCCGAATGAGGGTGTAGCGTTCGCGACGAGAGTGAAGAGGAAGCGATTCGAACCAACATTATGATGGTTAAATAACTAAAACATGGAACCAAAGCCTCAGCACATCAGACCACTGCCGCGTGTACGAATTCGATTGTTATACTCAAGTACACTTCACTGATGTAAAATTGATAAGCTGGTTGCTATGGTGTACGCCTCTGATGTTTTTTGATTGCTTGATTTTTCTTTCTATGTTGTTGTTCTTCACTATCGGCTGTGTGTACTTTGGTGGGTTTGCCATTAGCCACTAATTGCAAACCCACCAAAGTTTAGATCCCACTACATGGTTCAAATAGAGATCGCGCCTCTTTAAATTCGATTCATTTCGCGCTTCATCTAATTCAGACCTTGGTATCTTTCTGACACAATGGATTTCCTATTCGAAAGTGCAGATCCAAACGACAAATTCATTGTATTGACTGAAATGCGTTTCATCAGACAACGCATTCCCACCGATCAACCATCATCATCATCATCGGCACTACAACCGGGATCCGGTCTTGACCTTATTTAGCAAGTCTCTCCACCAGTATCCGGTCCTTATCCGAGATTTGTTAAATGGTCCATAATAATTTGTTTTTCCGGGCAAGGTTATTAGCCTTGCGCCAACTTTTCTCTGGATGATTCCCACCGATATTAGTATTAAATAGAAAAAAGGATTATTGATCCGGTTGTTTGACTATAATTTACATCAATCAGTGGAATTTAAAACTACACAGAAATGAATTGTGCTTAGTATTCCCTTCGGAAACCAATAATTTGATAATCACTATAACATTGCCATTACTTTCCACATAAAATAACTACTACTCTCCTCTTTTTAGCATTCATCTATGGTTTTTAGAAGCAATTACTCTACACAGAAACTGTGTAACCACTTCAATTGTCGTAAATGTTTTTAGAACAAATTTAACGAGCTTTTGATATCATTCATTTTCAGAATATCCAATCAAATGTTATATATTGACGCATTAGTGAAAGTTTACATGAAAATGCTTCCTTATTTAACTTAATCTGCTTTTCCTTACTACCCTACCATGCATTGGCAATGTCCCCCAAGCTCTGAAGTACGCAGGTCTATCTATTTGCTGAATAATACGAAGATATCAAACAAGAAATGGCAAATAATAACACCGAATTGCAAATCGCGATTTAGACGTTTCAATTTGGTGCAAAAAAAAAATCTATCAGGGAGTTTTCCAAAGTTTGCGTAGTCGATTGCAGGAGTGCCAACGACGAGACGGGGCACATCTCGACGATGTAATTTTTTAAAAATAACATTCAATAAACGTTTGTAGTTTGCAGTTTTATTTCTATTCGTGTTTTAAACGTGCAAAAATTGATGGCCCACCCTGTACAAGGAAAAGATGACCGAATACATCCCCAACCACATCAGATTTCGCAACTGCCAACGACTCACCAGTATCACAAAACGTTGCACCAACACCAGAAGTGTGAGAAATGCAACCTCCCACCCTGTATGCCTGCCGGTTGCTGTCGTACTATGTGCGCTAACTGCTCACTCCCCAGACAAAACCTGTCCCTCATATATTCAAGCCAAGGAAATACTGGCAAAAAAAAACACTAACAAATGCTCAATGGGCGAAGCTAAACGTATCTACAACGAAGGAAGTGTCTTTAAACCTGATCAACTTTCCGAAACTTTCTCAGAAACGCTGAAGTTTAACTCATCGCAGGGACTCACATAAGAACAAAACAAATACCAACCCCAACACCGAAAGAAGGCCTTTCAACCGGCCCCTCCACATCTAATACAGCAAACAACATTAAAAATGGATCACCTCACCAGCCATCAAAACAAATAAAATATAATTTCACCAAATCGGTCTCATCAACAACACCACCAACTCAACAAACTCCATCAACTCATTTAACATCAACGATCAACAACTCAACTAACTCCAACCAACCCCTCACAACTACAAACAACTTCTTCAACCCAAAACTACAACCAAACCATCCCGCAAGTTACAATAAGCCATTCCGCTAATAGCCTCTCGCAACGCACCTCGCCGCCCACGTTAAAGGTAAAAAACAAATCGTCCCTTACTAACACAAAAATAATTTAAATGATGATGACTTCGATATGTAAATCTAATATTAACATCTAAGCCCTGACTCTGCTGTTTCTGAAACTGGATACTTGAACTCTGCTCAGAGTACACGTGCCCCGTATCAGGAACAGTAGAGCCAAGTTCCTAACCACAAACAACCTATCCACACAACATTCCAACACGAAAATACATTTAAGAATACACAACCCCATCCCGCAGGACAATCAAATCTCAAACACATTATTAGGACCGGACCCCACAAAACCCATTCCACAACATAAACCATTTTGCAATGGAACATGAACGGCTATACTAATAATTGTGACGAATTAAACATTATAATTAACCCAAGGGTAATATCATTACAAGAAACACATTGTCCAGTTAACACGCCACCAATCATTCATAAATCCTATACAGGCGATTTCCACAACTCCACTGCAAATACATCACATCAACAAGGTGTAGCGTTACTAATTAAAAAATGTGCTCCCCACACGAGCCTCCCCATCATTACAAATATACGAGCTACCATTGTAGAAATATCATCATCATCATCGGCACCACAACCGAGATCCGGTCTTGGCCTTATTTAGCAAGTCCCAAGGGCTTGTTAAATTTTCCATAATAATTTGTTTTTCCGGGCAAGGTTATGCCTTGTGGCAAATTGTAGAAATATAATACCCCATAAATTTCACCTACATAGATTTATATCTCCCTCCAAATCATTTAATTAATAAATATGATTTTCAGTCAATACTTAATCAAACAAACAAACCTAGAAGAGTTGGAGGCGGCATAAATGCATTTGAGTATACTCTGGGGCTCACAGTCTACAAATAAAAGGGGTGAAATAATAGAAAACATCATCCTCGCCTCCAACCTTATCCTACTGAATGAAGGTTCGTCTACCCAGCTCTCTACCTACAACACCCTTACTTACATTGATATCACATGTTGCTCCTCTGAATTGGTTCCGAAAACTTCATAGCGAGTTCTAGACGATCTTTACAATAGTGACCATTTTCCCGTTTTACCTATGAAAAATATGCAACAACCGATAACCTATCATAATCAATCTTCAAAATACAAAACTGACTGCGAACTGGGCAATTTTTGAAAAAAAAATTGAAATTAAGTTGATGAATTTCTTTCAAGCTACGCCCATACTCCTAATACAAATCATGAAGCTGCAATAATCAATAAAGCAATTAGATACGCTGCCAACGTTTCAATAGCCCAAACAAATACTAAAGCCAAACCGGTAACCAGGCAGCATGTCCCTTGGTGGAACTCCGAACTAACATCTCTCCACAAATGCAAAATGTCAGCCCTCTCCCAATTTACAAAAAGACTGTGGCGGTTCCACTAAACGCCACTACTCACCTTCCCAAATTACCTAAAAGTTTCCAGTCCTGAACCTCCCATAACCCCATTGTTCTTTGCTAATGCAATTGCTTTAGCACCTACAAGCATTCCACCCACAAGGGCATTCTCCATGCATCAACGCACATCCAAAATTTCTGAAAAGAATTCTTTTCATCATACAGGCATCCTAAATTCAAAACCATTCGGCACCTTTGTTTGCCAAGCAGACCCCAGTTCCTCTGAAAAGAATTCCCCTAGCAACATTGGCTGGCGACCTATTTGTCTAACGACACAAAGCAACGCCAAGCGGCTTGTAGGCGCAGCTGCAAACAATCAGCGCAATAGCCGCTAAAACCGAGTTCTTCAGCATTTCCAAATGCAAACAAGAACTCGGTTCCTACTGCAGTCGGAGATGCCATAAACATCTAAAACCCCATTAGCACCTAATGAGTTGCAGTGTATTTACTTAGCTGAACCCTCATTACAGAACGATGCCCTAGGTCGTTTCTCCTTGTTTGAATTCCTTTCAATGTTTCAAAATTCGTTTCTCATGACCTTCGTTCCATGAGCAAACAGTGATCCATTAGCACATCGCTAAGATCACCACACACACACCACTGCGTACCAGAGATCGCCTTCCATTGGTCACTGGTAGAAAGGAAAGATTTCATTCCTTTTTACCACACCATAAAGATAAATTTCCTCTCTCTTCTTTTTAGCTTACCTCGAATTGAGGATTGAATGCAAGTCGCAATTCAATCCTCGCTGAGTCGTTTTCCAACCACCGACCGAGCCGGTCGCTTCTCCACCACGCTGCCCGTAGCGCGCCGGGGATGCGTACATCCCGGAGTCGTTTTGTGTACGAATGTCGAGGTTGTAATTAAGTACTATCGTTATCCTTTTCCGTAAATTTGTAAACATTATTAAGTTTAAGAGGGTTGGCTCCTCGATAGTAGTGGTTAGTATACCCGCCTGTCACGCGGGAGACCGGGGTGCGATTCTCCGTCGGGGAGCCTCTGGCGCAAGACTAACGACCTTGCCCGGAAAAAAGAAATCACTATGGAAAATTTAACAAGCCTCAGGACTTGCTAAATAGGGCCAAGACCGGTTCCCGGTTGTAGTGCCGAATGATGATGATTAAGTTTAAGAAGGCCTTCAAATATCAATAATAAATCAATGAACAGTATAGTGCATACAATTAATCTTCATTCCAAAGTGCAAAAACAAGGACCTTAAGTGAAAAATAAATAAAAGAATCATTTAATACAAAAATTGTGTGTTTTATTGTATTTTCATTTTTCCTGGTGATCGTTTTTTGTATTGTGCGGAACTGTTGATCTTTGTGGTAGTGATGATGGGGATGGGAGTGAACCCGTGTCGTGCCAAGTACCTACTTCCCCCCACAAGACCCACGGAGGCTAATTTGGTAGCATATAGAAAAGCGAACGCTTTATTTCGGAGAAAGATGAAAGATAGTAACGAAAAAAGCTTCCTCCAATTCACTTGGACAATCTACCCAAAATCCTCCACAGCCACAATGTGGCATAAAATACGCAGCTTAAGCGGAAACTACAATCCGGTAATTATCTCCTGTCTTAATTCCCAAAATGCGACAACCACAGACACAATGCAAATATGCCAACTTTTCGCCAAAACCTGGTCACGATCTTCAGAGATGCCTCATCGTGTAATCGTGTTTGTTCGCGAAACTCTGTCGACGTTCCACTGGTAACGGCATTTTGTACCATCAGGGGCATCGGTTTCACCAATGCGCATGTAAACGCCGTTCACCAATATTTGCAAACAGCGAAACGTGATATCCTTGCCCTAACTCACACCCGGATCGATTCTTCAACTTATTCGACATATCTTCGTTGCTCAGGATACGACTTGCATTCGAGATTCCGTTTTAAGGGTGGAGTCCACCTCTTCACGCGGTCCGATATGGTTTGAAAAAGGATGGAGGCGTTAAGACCCAATAACATGGACATCATGTGGTTGAGGGCCGTGCTGAGGAATTCAGTTAAATTTCTTTTTTGACTTTACTGCTCCCCGAATTATGATCGACCAGCGACACTTTTCGAACATCTTTCACGTACCATCGACTGGATACAAATCAACCATCCGGCTTCTGAAATTGTCATTCTTGGCGACTTTAACGTACACAACTCCGGCTGGTTAGTACATTCTAACAGGACCGACGAGGTTGGGAAGCTAGCAGAGATGTTCGCTGTTAGCCGCAATTTGACTCAACTCGTCAAGGAACCTACGCGAGTGCCGGATACCCGAGGTGATTATGCAAACACCCTGATTTTGACATCCGAGCCGAGCGTTTATACCGTGGAAGTTGCTGCGCCACTAGGAAACACAGATCACTGCTTGGTATTGGTCGCGCAACCACTTCCATTTCAAACGAATAACCGACCTAAGAAGCTTCGCCATGTATGGCAGTATGGGGCTGCCAACTTGGACGATTTGTGAGATTTCTTCGCATCCTTTCCGTGGTCGGAGGTGTGCTTTGAAGACTCCGATGTTGACGCATGCGAAGAGTCGGTCACGGAGATTATTCTTCTCGGGATGGAGATTTACATTCCGCATTCCAACCTTGGTTTGATAAAAAACGCGAGCAAATTACGGCGTCAAAAATTAAAGCTTTTAAACAATGGCGCTCCAATCCCACCGATGTTAACAGAACGAATTTTGTTACGATCAGAAACGTGTTCAACTGGCGATTGATACCGCGAAGAAGACCCACAACGACAGAGTGACCAATAAACTCCTTGAGTGCCCAACTGGTTCGCGTTCCTTCTGGTCAATGGCAAAAGTTGTCAGTGGTAACTTCGCATCCTCCTCTTTCCCTTCCCTCCTTGGTGACAGACAGCGGGACGTTAGTCACGAATTCAAAGGATAAAGCTAATGTGTTCGTGAATTTATTTTCCGCGAATTCAAACCTCGATCCCGGCCTTTTGAAGCCACCTGTGATTGCGCCGGTACGGTGTTCCATGTGGGATGTGAGATTTCGTCCGCGCACTATTCAACGCCGATGATGATGATGATGATGACTATTCAACGCATTCTATGTGAACTGGATTGTAGGAAGGCAGCTGGCTCGGACGGAATACCAGCAATAGTCCTTAAGAACTGTGCTCCAGAACTATCGCCAGTTCTTTGCAGACTTTCGGCTTATCTTATGCACGGAGGACCTTTCCTGCCTGCTGGAAAATCGCTCGAGTTCAGCCAATCCCAAAGACGGGAAAAAAGTGTCTCCCACAAAATTACCGGCCGATAATATTACTGTCTATTTTATCTAAGGTAATGGAAAAAGTTATCAACATCGAGTTAAGTAAGTATTTGGAGTGCAAGCAACGGACTTCTGAATGATCGTCAATACAGATTCCGTGGCAGGCGGTCCACGGAAGACCTTTTGACCCTTATAACCGATATATGGACATCTGCGATTGAACGGCATGGTGAGTCAAGGGCGGTCGCATTGGATATCTCCAAGGCTTTTGACCACGTTTTGCACGAGGCATTGCTGAGCAAACTTCGTTCATATGGACTTTTCCAACAGCTTTGCGACTGGACGAGGAGCTTCCTCAAGAATCGATCGATCCGGTTTGTTGTGGACGGCGAGTGTTCGGATCTGTATCCTGTTAATTCGGGGGTGCCCCAAGGTTCTATTTTGGCTCCAGCCTTGTTCTTGCTTCACATAAATGATTTGTTGGAGACAGCGGATAACAAAGTGTTCAGTTTTGCGGATGATAGTACGCTTGTTTCCTCCTTTTCGAGTGATCGGCCGATTCGTGCATCAACGTCACACCAGCTGAGATGTAGACAGATTGACTCTCTGAATCGGGATCTGGATAAAGTCCTGCAGTGGGCAAAGGCCAATCTCGTCGACTTCAATGCAACAATACAACATTCACAAAGAAAACTGGATCATCGGTTCCACAGCTGATGATGAATGGCCGGCCCTCGAGACTGGGGAAAGTTTGAAATTATTTGGCGTCACGGTCTGTGGGAATGTATCATGGCATACATACGTGTCGAGTATCGCAAGGTCAGCCTCAGAAAAACTGAGTTATCTTTTTAGAGCCAAGAAATATTTTACTCCCGCCCAACTTCTTCTCCTATATAAATCCCAAATTAGACCCTCGCTCGAATATTGCTCTCATGTTTGGAGTTCGGCTCCTAAACATACCCTCGACCTACTTGAGGCCATACAGAGATGAGCGATCCGCCTGATTGGGGACTCGGCGCTGACGTCGGGACTACAGTCGCTATCACATCGAAGGCGCGTAGCCGACCTCTGTCTGTTTTACAGATATTATCACGGGTGCTGTTCTTCGGAGATTCTGGGTGTTGTTCCACGCAGTTCGGTTTATATGCGCTCCACAAGACAATCCGACGGATCGCACCCGTTTGTGGTTCATCTCCCGACGGCGCGAACATCCCTGCATCAGAACTCGTTCCGTCACAGAGCGGGGAAGCTGTGGAACTCCCTTCCCAGGCGAGTGTTCCCGGAGCGTTACAACCTGCAACTGTTCAAAAAGAACTGCAACAGTTATTTGATGGCATCTCGGGGCTCCCACTCGGCGCTATAGGTTCGCCTCTCCCGAGAGAAGTCTAATAAAAAAAAAAAAGATAAAAAATAACGAGCGAAATGTGTAACATTCTAATAGCAAACCGAGGCGAGTATTTTTAATGTTCTGGCAATTAATAAACTGAGACTACATATAAATGGACGAGAGGGTGTTTTATTTTGAATAAGAGGTTACAGACCACCAACCAAACCATAGTGAAGGTCGAACACATCTCGGACGGGTTTTTGTGCTTGAGAAGAGAACTCTTCTGACCCAATTACCCACGGACTAACGTCTTGGAAACCCAACACCGGAAGCAGTCTATGGGATGCCAAGTGAAGACAACGAACTAACGGCTACCTAGCTACTGAGTGAGATCTACTGCATTTGGCGCTGATATAAAAATCTTATGAAGCAACCAGTAGCCCAAATGTGCGAATACTGGCTCTCTACAAGGTAAAGATATTGAAGAGAGAAAAACACTTACAACATTGAACTTGACAACATACGACACATACAGCACGCGTCCACACATCAAACAAACATTAAAGTTATATATTCATATTTATATACAACAAACTGGCGCTGCGGACAGGATCTGTAGTGTTTCAGATCGCCTACGTTTTCGTATAGTGATCAGTGAAAGAGATACATCAATAAGAGATCGATCCCATCCCAACTGGTGGTGGGTTTAAGACGAAGAAAGGGCTACACGTCCCCAAATATAATACGACTCAACGCTCCCACTTCTATTCCCTCATATTTAGTTTAATTATTTTAGTTCTAATTTTTGTTTTAAATTGTTGCTCACATTTTTTTAAACGTTTTGTATAATTTAGAACGCTCGCAGAGAGCCAGTAAGTTAACATAAGAACGACAGTTGTAAATTTGCGTGCATTTAGTCCTACATAAAAGAAAAGTGTAATTTGATTGAGAATAAAATAATTGAGGATTGCAAGCAAAAATCTTTTTCTCGAAGATAGAAGACCCGTCACTCTGTGTATTTCGTGCCCTCCTCCAACTGCAGTGTAGCGACATTTTCGAATATTTCTAGATATTTGTGTACATTCATTGTATATAACACTTGTACATGATATCTGGAAAAACCCATCATTTCATTTGTGCGGTGTAGCTATAGGATTAGAAAGATTTCAATCAATTTTACGGGTCGATCGATTTTATGTTCAAACACGTTGTGCACGAGCAATCACAGAAAAAGCTGCGCCGATTTCTGATATATCATCATCATCATCATCATCGGCACTACAACTGGGATCCGGTCTTGGCCTTATTTAGCAAGTCCAGAGGCTTGTAAATTTTCCATAATAATTTGTTTTTCCGGGCAAGGTCAGATTTCTGATATATAGAATGTCCTAAATGGAAACTTGACTCGAATTTACAAACAATATCCTGCTGTCAATGAGCAACTCTTTATTTCCGAGGGGGAACAAAGTTTATTCAGTATATCCGTAAAAAGTCCGCTAAATATAGGATCACATAATGGTAGATTTGTGATGAAGTAGGCAAGAAAGGAAGTACTCACAATGTGAATCAAAGCGAAAGTTCCACCAAAACCTACGTTGTGTTTCAGAAGATCTGGCCGAAACATAAGTACATACTGATTTGTTTACAGTCTACTATTCAGAAATAAAGTACATACTCGTCATGAAATGAATCCATTCAACGTGAGATAACTACTGTCAACACTTTTTGGTTTTAACGAAACTATAACAATTTTTGCATACATGCCGAGGAAAAACAGAGCTGTAATTCTACTAATTAGTAAGATGCATGATGATGCTATCCCCCGCTTGGTAGAAACCTTGACGTGGTGCGGCGGCTTAAACTACAATGAATCACTCAGGCTATGCTGACGGAAGCATACGCTTCCAGTAGGGCCACCAATGTCAGACAGGCTAGCGAGGAGTAACACACAAAGATCTACCACCCCTAATCCAGGGTGTTACGCGTCACCGCGCCCATTGGATGGTTTGCAGCCCGGGGTATACCGGCGCCTCTCTGACACCGTGTCGAATCAGAGCAGTAAGCAGACCTTACCATATCAAAGAGGGGCTCCGATCTGGCGGACTATTTGAAACCCCAAGACTCGTGGGAACAAAAATGAATAATAAATATACAAAAAAACAATCTCACGAAAAACCCGGTAGGCGTAGGTGTGATGAGCCGACACTACCATAAGGGGACAAATCATCAAGAAAACACGGACTCGGCAAAAGAAGACGTAGAGAAAAACGGAAAAAGCGGGATATACGCTTCGGGACGTGGAATGTTCATATTTATGCCGGCATAAATTCAATTAGAAATGGCTACCGAGGGACAGCCAAAATAATCCGAGACACACGGTTGTCTGGTGACAGAAACAAACAATATCGTGACAAGATGGAAGCAGTACTTTGAAAACCTGCTCAATGTGCGCGCCCATCAACCACAAATAAACGCACCAGACGTACATACAGCCGAGCCTCAGATCCCAGAGCCCTCTTTCAACGAAGTTGTAGACGCAATAAACCAATTGAAAAACAACAAGTCTCCCGGAGTCAACTGCATATCGGCAGAGCTTGTGAAGCATGGAAGAGAGGCAACCGTTCGAAAGATCCGCCAGCTCATAAAAACAATATGGGATAAGTGTTACGTACGTCGGCCACCACCATCATTTGATAATTTGTATTTAATATAATTTTGTTTTAACATAGTATGATGGTAAGGTGGTGGAAGAATTGCACGATCCTGAAGTGAGTTTCTGAACACACCCTGATTCGGGTGTGGATCGTGCAGTTCTTCGAGTTCGAATTTGTTTTTCGAAGTGGACGTGAATGGAGAGCGAGAGAGATGGAGGGTTAACCTTTTTCAAAAATACGGTTCGGAATTCCGTTGTTGACGTTTGACAACGGAAAAAGCAAAAAAAAAAAAAGAAAAAAACGTTTTGTTTTTTGATAGAGTACGGAATTAGTGGAACAGTTGATTTTTCCGTTGAGTTGGCGAGCAGAAAAGGAAAGATTACAGAAAGAGCCGGTTCCCTTTTGTTTTTCGTTTTGGTAACAAGTAAAGTTTGAAACTTTGTTATAAAATTAGGAAAAGAAAAAATTAAACGTGAATCTAAGAAAGAATGTGGTTTCCGTTTCTTCTGTGTATTTTTGTGTGGCCTTTGTCGTTGCTTTCCGGATTGCTGAATCGGTAAAACATCCAGAGGAGCCAACACTGGATAATTTAAGAACGACTTATTGCTGGAAATCAGGGCAGTTATCATCTATTCAAGTGGGACACCACAGACAGGATTGTGTCTGGGCTGCTGCACTGACCTGGGCCGAGCACAACAGAATTCATCAGCTGGTCACCACGGGGGAGGACACAGGTAACCACTATAACTTATTGATAATTATAGAGATTTTGTGGTTGTACACACGACAAACTGGCGCTGCGGACAGGATCTCAGCAACCCCATACCATTATAATAAATTCTACAACAAACTGGCGCTGCGGACAGGAAGGGAGTGTTCGGCGTGAAAGAACCCACCTCACGCCTTACCAGATTTCGTCATAAGCTATCGGAGTTTGACTACTCAATCGAGTACAAACCCGGTAAATACAACACCAATGCGGATGCGCTAAGCCGTATTCCCCATTCTGTAGACGAAACCCCTTCACCACCGCGATGCAATGTAGTGACTCGCGCCCAGGCAAAGACCCAACGGGACAGCGAGGGATCCCCGGGACGTCCAAGTGACGAAGAGTCACCTTCTGAAGAGGACGCCATTCCTTCCTGCACGGAAAAAGGAATGGAAATAACTAATCCCGAGGAGATCCAACACTTATTACGGGATTACCATGATCACCCTTTAGGTGGGCACCAAGGGGTGATGAAGACGTATAAGAAGATACGCAGGCACTACTGGTGGAAGAATATGATGCGCGATATCAAGCGATATATTAAAGTATGCAAGATTTGTCAGCGCATGAAGTCTTCCCCAAATTTACGAATGCCGATGGTAATCACCGACATTGCCAAGAGGCCTTTCGAAAAGGTTTATTTAGATATCGTGGGCCCCCTGGACCGTACTCCTGAAGGCAATCTATATATACTTACGTTCCAAGATAATTTATCGAAGTATATAGATTGCTATGCCCTGCCCAATGCAGAGGCTGAGACGGTGGCTTCGGTCTTTTTCGACCAAATAGTTGCAAGGTATGGTGTACCTACACAACTGGTCACCGATCAGGGCAGCAATTTCCTGAGCAGCCTGTTTAAAAGCGTGTGCAGGCTGCTCCGCATCAAAAAACTGCAAACCTCAGCGTACCACCCACAATCGAATGGTGCCTTGGAACGAGCCCATCGACCGCTGGTAGAATACCTACGCAGCATTGTGGGCACAAATCCCCAAACCTGGGATCAGTACCTGAGGGCGGCCACTTTCGTGTACAACACCAGCGTGCACGAGAGTACCCGATTGACGCCAATGGACTGTCTCTTTGGTTTTACTCCGGAGGTTCCCTCGAACATCAAATTACCTCCGGAACCGGTTTACAACCACGAGAGCTTCCATAAGCTATTGAAGTACAAGCTTCAGAAAACGTACGAAATAGCTAGGCGCAATCTGTTGATCTCGAAAAGGAGGTCCAAGGGGTGTCATGACCGCCAGTTACGCCCGTTCACGTTCCATGTGGGCGATAAAGTCTTGATGCGGGAAGAAAACAAAAAAGGAAAATTGGCGCCCCTATGGAGAGGTCCTTATGACGTGGTGGAGGTGAAAAGTGCGGTCAACAGCGCGGTGAGGCTAGGCAAGAGGACGGTGGTTGTGCACAACAACCGTCTGAAGCCCTACTGGGAGTAGGGGAGTCGTGAGCTCGAAGTTTGGAAGATGTATAAGAGCGGGACGCTTTCGCCGGCCGGGTGACATTTCGGAGGTTGAACGAGAGGGGATCGCCTCGCCTTAGCGGGGGAGTCTTAACCGGATCGTGTGGGCGGTCGAGCTTTTGGTCGGACCATCGGATTGGGTGTCGGACCCGCCGCGGACGTTTGTGTTGTCCTTGGTTTTGTGGAGTGCTTGTCTGTTGTTCCCCCTCTTATATTAATACCTACGTGTTATTTATTTATTTATTTATTTATTTATTTGTACTAACCCTCATATATAAGTAGTATAATCCCTACTAACATTAGCACTTAAGCATGTAGACTAATTTATTTATTTATTTATTTATTTATTTGTTGATTGTTCTGCTGATTGTTTGTTTGTTTGCTCTCCGCCGTCCACTCTCCGGCGTGACATTCCTCTCCTAAGAATGCCACGCAGTCTTGTGGAGGGGGGAGGTGTGTTACGTACGTCGGCCACCACCATCATTTGATAATTTGTATTTAATATAATTTTGTTTTAACATAGTATGATGGTAAGGTGGTGGAAGAATTGCACGATCCTGAAGTGAGTTTCTGAACACACCCTGATTCGGGTGTGGATCGTGCAGTTCTTCGAGTTCGAATTTGTTTTTCGAAGTGGACGTGAATGGAGAGCGAGAGAGATGGAGGGTTAACCTTTTTCAAAAATACGGTTCGGAATTCCGTTGTTGACGTTTGACAACGGAAAAAGCAAAAAAAAAAAAAGAAAAAAACGTTTTGTTTTTTGATAGAGTACGGAATTAGTGGAACAGTTGATTTTTCCGTTGAGTTGGCGAGCAGAAAAGGAAAGATTACAGAAAGAGCCGGTTCCCTTTTGTTTTTCGTTTTGGTAACAAGTAAAGTTTGAAACTTTGTTATAAAATTAGGAAAAGAAAAAATTAAACGTGAATCTAAGAAAGAATGTGGTTTCCGTTTCTTCTGTGAATTTGTGTGGCCTTTGTCGTTGCTTTCCGGATTGCTGAATCGGTAAAACATCCAGAGGAGCCAACACTGGATAATTTAAGAACGACTTATTGCTGGAAATCAGGGCAGTTATCATCTATTCAATTGGGACACCACAGACAGGATTGTGTCTGGGCTGCTGCACTGACCTGGGCCGAGCACAACAGAATTCATCAGCTGGTCACCACGGGGGAGGACACAGGTAACCACTATAACTTATTGATAATTATAGAGATTTTGTGGTTGTACACACGACATAAGGAAGTCATTCCGGAAGAATGGAAAACCTCAATAGTCGTCCCCATTTTCAAAAAAGATGACAGATGTGACTGCGAAAATTACAGAGGAATATCATTGCTCCCAATCACATACAAAATACTAACAAATATCATAATGGCTAGAATCACACCGTACGCAGAAGAAATACTGCGAGACTACCAATGCGGATTCGATGGGAACCGGTCAACAAGCGACCAAATGTTCACAATATAGCAACTGCTGGAAAGGAAATGGGAATACGGAGAGACGGTTCACCAACTGTTCGATGACTTCAAAAAAGCCTACGACTCAGTCGGAAGGCAAAAGCTCTATCATATTGTAGTTGAGCTGGGAATCCCGAAAAAATATGCCGCACTCATTCAAATCTGCATGAACGAAAACAAAGGGTGAGTTAGAATAGAAAACCAGCTCACAGGAACAAACAATACCGTGACAAGATGGAAGCAGTACTTTGAAAACCTGCTCAATGTGCGCACCCATCAACCACAAATAAACGTAGATACAGCCGAGCCTCAGATCCCAGAGCCCTCTTTCAACGAAGTTGTAGACCCGATAAATCGATTGACAACAAGGCTCCCGGAGTCGACTGCATACCGGCAGAGCTTGTGAAGTAAGGAGGAGAGGCAACCGTTCGAAAGATCCACCAGCTCATCAAAACAATACGGGATAAGGAAGTCATTCCGGAAGAATGGAAAATCTCAATAGTCGTCCCCATTTTCAAAAAAGATGACAGATCTGACTGCTAAAATTACAGAGGAATAATCTAGAAACTGTAAGTAAAAACAGTGAAATCATCATGCAAGCGGCAGAAGAGGTTGGCCTAGAAATAAATGAAGACAAAACGAAATACATGATTATGGTGAGAACAGGTGGGCCTCAGTGAACACACATAAACATCAGGGGCAAGATATTTGAAAATGTCAAAGAATTTAAATACCTGGGAACAATACTGACGGCCAGTAACGAAATGTCGAAGGAAATTAACAAAAGACTACACTCCGGCAACGCTAGTTGGCACGCAGTCAGTAAACTACTGAAATCCAAACTGCTATCACGTAACATAAAGCTCCCTGTCTATAGAACCATAATCATGCCGATTGTTCTATACGTGGGCTCTCACAAAACGGGAAGAAAATAAATTCCGCGTATTCGAGAATAAAGTTCTAAGGGGTATCTTTGGAGGTAAATATGATGAGGAGGCAGGACAATGGAGGAAACTCCACAACCACGAATTGGAAGAGCTATACCGCAAACCTACAATAGTGAGAGTAATCAAGTCGCGAAGATTAAGATGGGCCGGACACGTGGCGCGAATGGGCAACGATAAGACTGTGCATAGAATTCTTGACGGTAAGCCAATGGGAAAGAGGCCGACAGGACGGCCGCGACAGAGATGGGAGGACAATGTTAGGTCTGACCTTGAGGAGATCAGATCAGATGGTCGAGCGTGGAAGGAGAGTGCACAGGACAGGGAACGATGCCGGAGTCGAGTCGGTGAGGTCATGAACTTCCGGGTTCTTACAGGCCAATAAATAATAATAAAATAAAAAAATAATAATAATAATGATGATGCTATAACGTCCAATGATGCTATTAGCTCCTCGATAGTGTAGTGGTTAGTATACCCGCCTGTCAAGTGGGAGACTGGGGTTCAATTCCCCGTCGGGGAGCCTCTAGCGCAAGATTAATGACCTTGCCCGGAAAAAACAAATCATTATGGAAAATTTAACAAGCCTCAGGACTTGCTAAATAAGGCCAAGACCGGTTCCCGGTTGTAGTGCCGATGATGATGATGATGATAACGTCCGACTCAGCGCACCGAAAAGCAGAAATGATTTTATTTTATAATAAACGAGTTGGCGTTCATGCTATGGATCAAATGTGTGGGAATTACACAGCACACCTGCAGGTGACCACTAGTGTTTTTTACAAAGCCCTTGATATCGCGTCTCTTGCTGTGTACATCGCTGATTATGCAAATAATAAGATAATAGCAAAAAAACCGATCTAACTCTTAAGACAGCTTGCTGTAGAAGTAGCTATGCCCGCGATTGAGCAACCGTCCAATCAGCGAATCAAGCTCCACCAGACATCAAAGATTACGATAAAGCATTTAAAAATGTATAATAGTATAATATTTATTAAAAATATTTTAGTCTTATGCTACAAAGCGTCTATTCAATTATTTTTGTATGCGGGTACCCCGGCTCCCGGTTAGTATATACTTGTACTAAATTTTAGTTTTGACATTATATCAAGTAAAAATATCAAAATAAAATATTTTTCATAATTCGATGGAAAATCGGTGATTCATGGGGATTATTTTGGTATGTGTGTAGCTGGGTACCCGGTTAGTATATACTTGTACTAAATTTTAGTTTTGACATTATATCAAGTAAAAATATCAAAATAAAATATTTTTCATAATTCGATGGAAAATCGATGATTCATGGGGATTATTTTGGTATGTGTGTACCCGGGTACCCGCTTAGTATATACTTGTACTAAATTTTAGTTTTGAAATTATATCAAGTAAAAATAAAATATATTCATGGCATAATTCGATGGAAAATCGGTGATTCATGGGGAATTTTTTTTTTGGTATGTGTGTACCCGGGTTCCCGGTTAGTATATACTTGTACTAATTTTTAGTTTTGAAACTTCATTGGGTAAAAATCCCAAAATAAAATATTTTCATAGCATAATTCGATGGAAAATCGGTGATTCATGGAGATTATTTTAGTATGTGTGTAGCCGGGTACCCGATTAATATATACTTGTACTAATTTTTAGTTTTAAAATTTTATTAGGAAAAAATAACAAAATAAAATATTTTCATGGCATAATTCGATGGAAAATCGGTGATTCATGGGAGATTTTCCAATCCTTCTCAGTTAACGAATGATTCAGTAAAAAGTACTGCTGTGGGTACCGGGGTAATTTCTTAGTAACACAAGGGTTAAATTCGTTGAACCAATATCTCACGATTGGCACAGTGAATTAAATCCCTATTGATAGTATCTAAATAGGAATCCCTATTGATAATATCTAATTTCGGTTTGATTTCTTCACATGTCTTTCCATCCAGACTTGCCAATTCAAGTTCAATTCCGAATTTTATTTTTTTCATTTTATAGAAAGATACGAAATGCACTCAGTTGCCAAACAGAAAGTATTCCATAAATCTATTTGGAATTTAGTAGGTCGTCCTTGAGGAAATGTCCGTAGACAACGGTAATGTCAACTTTGGATAGCAACGCTACCTGTCGTCAAACGCGAGTACTTTTTGATCGACCCTCATAAAACTTAAACTTAAAATTGCTTCGAGGTTCTGTGACTTTTTAGAGGAATGAATTCATGGCTCTATCCAATGTCGGTACGGTATCCCTAAAAGCTGAAGATTGTTGAGTGCCCCCAGAGAAGTGTACAGAGTTTGTGAATTACTGGATGACCTTGGAGTCAATACCAAGGCTACATAGAAAAAAAATTGAGAAAGGGCAAGTCGACACATGGCCCTAAGTGGTAATATACAACCATCTATCCTAAAATCCACCTTGTGCTAATATTCCTTTTAATATTTGATGTACTAAAATATAGTCAATTTAAAAATGATTTTTTGGTCCAACACCTTATCACAAATACCATTGACTAAAAGAGCAGCAGCTTACCTTTGATAAGTGGGCCTGTGGAAAACTAACTGGTAAATGGGTATGTGGTATCACTTGGATGGGAGCCTGCATCGATTGCTGTTGTCCAGAATGCATGTGTATAGCTTGGTGTTGCTGTTGGTGAGGAATAAGAATTTGATGATGTTCAGTTGGTGTTGTAGTTGATCGTGATGGCTCGCGATGATCCGATACTAATCGATTCTCTTTGATTTTCTCAAAAATATCCGCACAAGTCATATGCTGCTCAAAAGTGAATACTGGGTGATTCGCCGCCATAATATACACTAACAATAACTCCTGTAACGTATCCGAATCGTTTAATTTTGAAAAGTCTCGCCGTCCCCATCCGTCTAGTGTTTTAAAAATCTCTGTTACGCACGAACGATTACATGCTCGTATTAAAGCTAAATACAATGCCATCTTCCTACGTATCTTCTTATCCGTAGGCTCCCCCTTCTGACACGCGACCATATCAATAGCCAAGTCCTGTGGATTGTTTACACGTAACTCAATACCACGTAGTTCTTGTGAATCCCGGCGACCCAGCTCTTCCAGGCACGTTCCCAAGAACCTTAATTCAAATGGGAGGCACATATTTAAAAGGGCGCACATCGTGTCAATCCTTTTATAGCTCTCAAGTTCTTTAAACCATGAAATGACGTCCTCTTTACAAATCATTTCCAGAGATGCATTGATATCACACGCTACACTGATAGTCGCTTTTCTGATAGGAACCTGCGAAACACACAGAGCAGTTCCACTCGCACACGACTTATTTTTGTTTTTGCTTATTTTCCTCTCTGGTCAAGGAAGGCGATTCTCTTCGATTATTTAGGCATAATCATCATATCCTATTAAAATTGTATTTAATTTCATTTCAATGGGAAGTTGGGCAATTTATATCCCATGCACGCGTTTTAACTTTATTCCCTTTGGTTTTGCGTTTGTTTTTCGTTTTACTTATTTTTCCTCGTCTAGGCGAACCCAGTGCATCTGCTACACGAATTGTAATATTTTGATTCACAGTTTTCCCTTGGATAAAAGATCTAAAAAGTCTACGGCTTTGATATTTTCTTTTTTCTTTTTTTATGTTACATATACGGGTACTTCAATTTATACATTCCACTTGTTTCTTTTCTTAGAGGGACAATAAAATGTTAACTAACACACCGACACAATCAATTGAACTGAAAACAAGCTACGGTGTGCTATTTGTTCCGTCCTTTTTTTGGGCTGAACTGGAACAATTTTTCACTCTGCGAATTTTTGCAATTTATCACCGTCGTTCGTTTTTCCTCCCAATTTCAGTGCACCGTAAATCCGATTAAATAATGTTATTCAAGAGTAATAAAAGGCATGGTTCAGAATTTTGGATTACATGGATAAGTGTAACAATTATGTACTAAAAAAAAATTTTTTTTCAGACTCTTGGTAAAAGGGAATCGAATTATTTTGTATGCCCGAGACAGTTCGATGATCAGGAATTCATTTTCGACACATCGATATTCGAAACATCGTCATATTCGCGCGAGACATTCTGTTCGAATATGGTTTGTCCGAAACGTGAGGCACGGCATTGCCAAGTAATAGGGAAGACATAAATAATGCTCGAAGGAGTGCTGCTATTACAATTTTTGGATGTGCCATATATACAATTTTTTTTTAATAAGAAAAACGTCTTTTTTTCTTCTTGCTATTGTTTTTATCTGTATTAAACAGTATTGGAATAAGGCGCGTGACCGTTTTTTTTTGATTGCACAATCCGGAATAGAAGAATCGAATTTAAAAGAAAGAAAAGAGGAAATAATTTTTGATTTCTGGGCAGTGTCAAAAATAAACAATTGAAAAGGGTACTCACTGTTTTCGTAGTTCGGATGTACCGTGAACCGTAGGTGACTTGGGCGACTATTTGAAAAGGGATGTTTTTCCTTTTCGATTTAGTAAAGAAAACCACTTCTTATTTTAATGACAACGACTATTACAATTTATTATAAAATATATTTCTCTTTCTGTATATGTATATATATACTTTTATTATTTGTTTAGGCAAAGTCTTTTGGAAAAGTTGAATCACTTGTTATATTGAGGTAATCCCCTATTACAATTTCTGATTAAATATTGGTCTATATCTGTACAGGTGTATATATATTGTGACGCATATGACAATCGGTACTAGAATATTCTAGAAAGTCCAAAACAAAGTACTAGAATATTCTAGAAAGTACTGGAAAGCAGTGGAAAATTTGAGGCTATGGAACGGACGAAAACGAAACACCGAATCAGAATGAGGAAACGGTATAAATACGTCACACGCAGATCAAGAAGTAAGAAGTAAAAAGTAAGCAGTCAAAAACGCGATAAGTACGGAAGCGATAAGTCAAGAAATCGTTAAGTGTACGGTAAAAGTAACGGTTGTTATTAACGGACTAATAAAGTGTTACATTAATTCAAAATCGATTTAACGGCTCTTATTTATTAAAAATAATTAATCCAGCGAACCCTAAGCTCGCTACAATATGTACTTTTATTATTTGTTTTGGCAAAGTCTGTTGGATAAATTGTATCACTTGTTATTTTGATGAGAACCACTTTTATAATTTATTATTAAATATTGTTCTATTCCTGTATATGAATATATGTACTTTTATTATTTGTTTTGTAAAGTCTTTCGGAAATGTTGAATCACTTGTTATTTTAATGAGATACTCTATTACAATTCATTAATAAATGTATTGTGACGCATACGACAATCAGTACTAGAATATTCGAGAAAGTCCAAAACAAAGTTCAACTGTTCAAAAAGAACTGCAACTGCAACTGTTCAAAAAGAACTGCAACAGTTATTTGATGGCATCTCGGGGCGCCCACTCGGCGCTATAGGTTCGCCTCTCCCGAGAGAAGTCTAATAAAAAAAAAAAAAAAAAAAAAAGTACTAGAATATTCTATAAAGTACTGGAAAACTGGAGACTATGGACAATAGAACATTCAAGATTATGGAACGGACGGAAACGAAACGCCGAATCAGAATGAGGAAACGGTATAAATACGTCGCACACAGCTCATGGAGACAAGTAGAAAGTAAAAAGTAAGAAGTAAGCAGAGTAAAAGACGCGATAAGTAAGCGAAAGTCAAGAAACGTCAAGTGTACGGTAAAAGTAACGGTTGTTATTAACGGACAAATAAAGTGTTACATTAATTCAAAATCGATTTAACGGTTCTTATTTATTTTAAATAATTAATCCAGCGAACCCTAAGCTCGCTACAGTATCTATATTTCTGCTCTACTCCTAACATACCCTCGACCTACTTGAGAGCATATAGAGACGAGCAATCCGTCTGATCGGGACATGGCCCTGACATCAGGACTACAGCCACTATTACATCGAAGGCGCGTGGCCGGCCTCTGTCTGTTTTACAGATATTATCACGGGCACTGTTCTTCGGAGATGTGTAGTATTGTTCCGCACAGTTCGGTTCATATGCGCTCTATAAGACAATCATCTCTGCATCAGAACTCGTTCTGTTACACAGCCGGAAAGCTGTGGAACTCCTTCCCCACACGACTGTTCCTGGAGCGTTACAACCTGCAACTATTCAAAACGCACTGCAACGATTATTTGGTGGCATCTCGGGGCGCCGTGTTGGCACTATAGGTACGCCTCTCCTGAGAGAATTATTTTAAAAAAGTGTTCCAGGTGTACCGGTATGAACTGAGCGTTTTTTATTAAATAAAACACTAATTTTTAATGGGAAAGTAACAAACATTTTATTCGAAGTATTGGCCATTGCTTTCTAGACATTTCGACCCCCTTTCTGGCAATGTGGGGCCAGAGCCACGGGTTGCTTCCTTCAACGCCAGGTTGAAGAGGAGGCAGGTCGGACCATCCCCTTGTCGGAGTCCATTAAAGATGTTTATTGGCTTGGACAGCAACCCCACTATTTTTACTTGACTAGTTATGCCAAAACAAAGTTTTTTTTCCAGGAATTTTTCTTTTGTGACTGTGAAGTCTTTTTTCAGATCTTCTGAGCTCTTTGTATTTATCCCCGCGTCCCCGCGTCCTATGAGACTGCTGCGTTGTCCGGTATGCAGCATTCTTACGTTCAGTCGTTAGTTTGCACTCATCATCAAACCAGTCGCTCCGATCTCTACGACTACTGCCTAAGATGGAGTTGGCAGACTAATGACAGTATTCTTAAGGCGGCGTGTCCATTTCTCTTCTACGTCCGGCATTCTGGCCCCAGGACTTACTCTCCCTCCGTCGAGCTCTTCGAGGGCGAGTCTTAACGCATGACCAAAGGTGTTACTAGTATTCTCATTGCGCAAGGCAGCCGTGTTGATTCGAACCTGATCCGCGGATACAATACATCTCCGTAAGGCAATCCGCGCTCGGAAAACTGTACCAACAAGATAGTTGTCCGAGTCGACGTTGGTACCTCGGTACATTCGTACCGTCATCAGACTCGAGCCATGGCGGCGATTTATCAACACGTGGTTAATTTGGTTGCGAGTGGCTCCATCAGGTGATACCCAGATGACTTTGTGGATAACTTTACGCGGAAACCTGGTACTCGCAACGACCAAGTTTTTCGATGCTGCCAATTCGATGACTCGTAGTCCATTATCATTAGTGTTCTCATGCAAACTATGGGAACCTGCGTAGTGCCTGAAAACCGGCTCCCGACCTATTTCAAATCCCCAAGAACGATTTTCACATCGTATCTTGGGCAGGCATTGAGGGCCCGTTCGACGTTCTCATAGTATTCTTCTTTTTCGTCGTCAGGGGACTCCTCTGTAGGTCCGTGAACGTTTATGAGGCTTATGTTCTTAAATTTGCCTCGCACGCGAAGAGTGCATAGCCTTTCATTTATTGCATTAAAGCCGATGATGGCAGGCTTCAGTTTGTGGCTGACTAGAAAGCCTACCCCGAGCACATGGTGTTTTGCGTGACAGCTGTAATAAATGTCATACTCTTTTCTTTGAAAAACACCACTCCCCGTCCATCTTATTTCTTGTAATGCTGTTATGTCAGCCTTATATTCGGACAGGGCATCGGCTAGCTGCTGTGCAGCTCGAGCTCTGTATAGTGAGCGTATGTTCCATGAAAAAATCCTTAAATCATTTAGCCACTTTCGTTTCCGTGGTCGTCGTCGTGTATCCGGTCCATATCCGAGGCTTGTTAAATTTGCCATAATAACTCATTTTTACGGGCCTGGTTATTAGCCTTGCGCCAACCTTTCTCAGGAAGTCGCTGCACGCATTGGTTCACTACTTGGCGGGTGTCAAAGTAGCTATCCAGGGGTGTCACGTGGAGACTGCATGTCAACTTGGATTGAACAGGGACAAGGATCGTCCTGGCCTTCGCCGGGTTGAAAGCAATCAGAGACTTTGCCCTGTATGTTCGCACCCACCCCCCCCCCCCCCCCCCCCCCTACTTTTCTCTATTTCACAGACTATATTTTTCCCAGGCACTTTTCTTTTGTCTGTGAAGTCTTTTTTCAGATCTTCTGAGCTCTTTGTATTTCTCTTTGCGCACCCGCGTCCTATGAGACTGCTGCATTGCCCGGTATGCAGCATTCTTACGTTCAGTCGTTAGTTTGCACTCATCATCAAACCAATCGCTCCGATCTCTACGACTACTGCCTAAGATGGAGTTGGCAGACTAATGACAATTGGCTCGTTTAAGTTGTCTAGTTTATTGTGAACCTTTGAACTAATGATTGCATTAGTATCCGGGTCGCCATCCTGAAGAGTAAGCCTGTGATTATTTGCAAAGGTCTCTCCGATGATATTTGCTTTATTGGTGTCATTATTAACAACAACACAGTTGTGTATGATAGGCCCAGTGATACGAGAAGTGCCACATATCTTTTTAATATTTTTATAAACGCTCTGGTCCATCTGAATACCCTTGAGTTTGTGTCCCAATTGTCGGGTGCGATTTTTTTGGATTCGTTGTTTTATCAGTGCATCAATATTGTGAATGATGGATCGCAATAATGGTTCCCTTTGGGTAAAGCGGTGACGATATCCCATTCTGCTCCCGGATGAGACGAAGAGTGAAATCGTCATGGGGAATCTGATGTCTTTTCAAGTTCGTACTTCGGAACATGGGTCTCCGAAGCTTCAAGTAGAATCACGTGACGTCAAGCTCCAGCGTTATTTATCTCAACTGTCGTTAGGTTCCTGTCAGTGGGGAGAAAGAATTAGTGGAGTTCTATGTAATATTGAAATTGTCCCAATTTTTGCACCCATAATCGGGTATGTCTCTGATATGAGCCCGGGATGCTCGATAGCCGCGTATGAACGTGGTCACAGCGTTGTGGTCAGGTACACCGCCGATACTTGAGGAAGAGTGATTTGGGGAAGTAACTCTTTGGGGACAAAAAAGATGTCCAGGATCGAGTTACCTCCGGTAACAACCATGGGCGCGATTATTTCGAAGTTGGGAGGATGAGAGTTTTCGGTGTACCATTGGTACAACTTAGTGTCATTTGGGTAAGAGACGGAGTTGTTCCAGTGGGGATGTCTGGAGTTAAAATCGCCACCTATGATGAAGGGTGTAAGCCCCGAGGACCTTATTAATTGGCCGATATCCTCGGGATTAATAGGGCCATTATTGGTTTTATGCGAGTGGTATACGGAGTATATGTTCGCTCTACCATTATTAGCTAGCTGCAGTTTAGCCCCGGAGACCTCTATGGGCTCGAAATATGGGAGGTCAATAGTTTCATGGCGAATTTCGCTATTAACTAGTATACATGTGCCACCTCCGTTGATAAGGCGGCCCAAGTGAGGGTTCGATCTCTTCGAATCATCGAAAAGTTTGGGAAAGCGGGACGGTGACATGGATGCAACCTAATTTCGGTTAAAAGAACCACATCTTCCCAATTATCCTTTATGAAGTCAGAGACTATCATACGCTTTGATAGCGAAACGATGGAGTTGACATTTATAAGGATAACTTTAATTTTGGGATGCATTTTGAAGCGTGAGTCTTATATATGCCGTGAAAATGAGTACATCTCTCTCAGCCTCCCATGTGTTCACCTGGCTGTATTTTTGCGGTCTGATTCTCAAGGACAGTTACGATGTCGTATTTTTCTCTGCATGCAGGGACTCATTTTAGGAGGATGGTCCTCGACTTTTCGTCGGCCGGGGTGAATGTGTAATAATTCACCTCCTTGGCCTTCAGGGTATCGTTAACCTTACAGAACGTCGGTCCGTCCGTAGGTTACGATTTTATTGAGGCTTGGACTCAAGGTCTTTACCTTAAAATTGGAGATTCCTTGTCGATTCATATCACCGACGAACTCCTTTAAGGTGAGGTCTCGTGCAAAGACCCCAGGTTGTTGCTTCTTTTTTAAAGAAAGCACACAGGTCAGCCCCGACCACTGTCTGTGTGGCCTTTCGATTTGGAGTGGTCTTTGATTTTGGGGTTGTGGAAAATAATGCCTTCCATTTTTACAAAGGAATGACTTTTTGTGCAGTGGGGTGTACCGAGACGTTTGGCAGGGATGTTGGCGTGCAGCCGGTGACGACACGTTTACTGGAGGGACCTCCCTCGCAGTTTACTATTGCTCGAACTGTTTTCCGCTTTTCCGCACGGACGGAGGTAGGCGTGGAGCGAAAAGTATTGGGGGTAGGGACACGGAGGCAACTCTTGTCGGTAAAGAGATCTAAGTCGCTGTCGAGGGTTGCCATTTCGCATTCGTTTCCCATCTTTGCGTCAGGGGTTTCCGAGTTGCTATTAGGCGGGGTCGGGGGTGATGTAGCTTTTAATGCTTTACTCTCTTTCTCGAGAACAGCAATCCTGGCTACCGCGGTGGTGAATTCGGCCCCCAATGTCTCCAGAAGAGCCATCAAACCGTGGTCAAGTGGATGGCCCGCGCTCTGAGGAGATCGGAAGTTCATTGGTGTGTGTGTGTGGGTGGGGGGAGTATGTGCTCCAAGACACGATCGCCTGGTTCACTTCCTTCCCACTTCTTATTTTCTGCGCCTTCGGGATAGTCTGCGTCACCGCGTTCTTCGGAACCGAATAAGATTAACTGTTTCTAGAATCGTAGAAAAGTGCGTCTCTGCAAGTAACGCTTTTCCTTGTCTCCCCGCCTTCTGCTGACAATGTTAATGCGAGTGAAAGGGAACAATGAGCGCAGATGCGCCGTGCACGAACGATGGACTGCCACGATACACCACCGGCGAAGGGAAGAAAGAATAAAACATGCCGGATAATCGGATATAGGTTTTCTTTTATTTTGCTTACACTTGTAGTTCTTAACGGTTTGTTCATTTAACTTAACGCCAATACTCCGGCTTTAATGATTGCTTTAATCAGCCTAACACGCGTAGTCTTTTTAATTTTCGTAAGACAACCGATGCAGTCGGGCGACAACCACTGACCCCTTTGCAGATTGAATTCGACCCTTTTTTATGTCCGGACCCGGCGGCGGTTGAATCTCGAAAAACTGACAAGACAACAGATGATAAAACAAAGAGGGATAACACTGCAACGAGGTGCCAGAAGGGAAATACAATCACTGACGCTTGTTGAAATTAAAATAGGTAAATAAAAATCTAAGCTGGAATAATAACAATACCGAGAGCACAAAAAAAGCAAAAAAATATGTATGTATAAAACAGAACACAGATCCGATAATAGAAAAGCTAAATTAGGTAACCCTTTTTTTTTTTTGCAATATCTAAATTAGGAAAGAAAGAAAATTTATTAGAAATAGAAAATCAGACAACTGAGCACGTACCCATTCCGAGCAAAAAATATTTTTTTTCACCTGTTTAGTGTTTGTTGCTGAGATTTTTTTTTAGTCACTAAAGACGACCCTCTGTTGCACTGACTGTGACTGACTGCTGATCCCGAATGCAAAATGTACCGCCCTTTTATAGTCTGCATCTACAGAGATTTGCTTCAAAATTGTACCTAAAACTTCCAAGAAGCACCAACAAGATTTTGTGTGCTTTAATTGGGATGGGGTTTCAAGAAGGATGTGGGCATTTGTTGAACAAATTCCCGGAAGGTAAAGTCATGAAATGGATTGGGAATTAGGCATTTCAGGATGTTAGGGTTATTAGGAATTGAATCAATGTGCGACAAATGGATTTTGGTTTAATTTGTCGCGCATATGATTCACTTGGGGAAGATGCTTGGGGTTATGGATTAATGGTTGGTAATTAGGTTATGAATTTTGTATATAATGGGGGATTGAGTAAGAGTAGTGATTTAGGATTACTACATTGGTGGTTCTAATTATTGAAAATGCAGAACTATTGCAGTCAAGCTAAAACTCTGCGATTGCAATATTTTATTTAAATATAATTGCTATAAAATGAAAAATGTATCGAATTAGTACCAGCCAAAACGTTCTTCCTTAAAAGGCATCATCATCATCCTCTGCCATCTCCTTAGCTAGTTCCAGATCTTGCTGTTCACGTTCACGTCGCTCCTCGGCACTCTCCAAATCCTTGCCGTAAGATTTCGGCGGATAACGCATGGCTTTCACGCTTTGATTATGTAAATCCAAACAGAACGAGATGCGTTCATGAAAAGCCAGCTGTGGTTCCCGAGTGCTGTATATATCAGTGCTCTCTTTACTGCGCATGCATCCTTTCTCTGGATCTAAAGTTGCTTCAATCACACCATCACGAATGGCTTTAGCCACTATGAACTCTGCATCTTCCGCCGAGTCCAGCATTAAACGTTTTGCAATGTCTTGTGGAGAAATCCGAGAGTACGATAATCCAATGGAGCGAATAGCAGTTTTGATCACGTTATGGCGCAAACGTATAATTAGAGTGTACGTATGATCCTGTTGGAACTTCGGTCCGAAATTCTCGACAACTTCTCCGAAGCGTTGAAGGTTACCCATACGTACTGCTTGAGTCAATTGGAAATATGGTACCAAAGATTTTCGAAGAGCCGGCTGACGGAAGACTTGACGCTCGGGTATATTACCCAGCAGCAGCTCAACAACAATAATTACTTTTTGCACTGTCTGACGGAAGCCAATCGCGGTTGTTTGTGGTGCTTTTCGTAAAGCCTGCACAAGATGTTTATGTGCTACGCTGTATTCCAGCTTCGCAGCCTTGATTCTTCCCAAATAATAGAGAAAACGTGCCCACTCATTGTTGCCTGCTGCTTCTGGATAGACTGATTTCTTTACTAATTTATCCGCTTGGTCATAAAGCGAATAATGAAGATAGTTCCGAAGTAAGCAATTTATGATAACGGCTTGGCCGTCAAAGTCGTTACGCAGTGTGGCAGTTCGCAGGCGGGCGTGCAAGAAGCCTCGAATGCTCTCGAGATCATTGGACAATTCAGCAATATAAGATCGATAGAAATACGATTTTGCAGCGATCAAATCGAGAGTTCGACGGTTCTGGCAAATGATTTTAGTCATTAAAAGTTCCGAACATTTGGTCGCTTTGTTAAGAGACTTCTCATCGATTAACTTCAAAAGGACAAGAAGATAGAAGTATGCATCAACTTCTGGGACCGGTGCTTTAGTTGCTGGGCGATTCTTTAAACCCTCAAGTTCTTGAGGTTCGCCTGTAGGAATTGGAATTAGACCCAAAATTGTTTCCCGTTCAGGACCTGCCGGGTATATGTACACAGCCATGTTCTTCAAGACAAAGGGATTTATCTTGCGCCTAGTACCGGGCAAACTTCTCATAACTCGAAATATGAATCTGAAAATGAATAAAACTGCTTCGTATATAACATCTAGAAGATATCTCATCTTTCATTTTACCTGGATTCCTTGCTCACAATGGATTTTTCAATTTGCCGAATTTGCTCTCGAATTTCCAAAATGGTCAAAACATCCCGGTCTTTCTTAATTTCCTCCGGATTTTCTGTAACCGGATCGCTAGTCTCCATTTCTACATCTTGGATAGCAGTATTGGCTGGGCCTCCCATGTTTCAAATTAGCAAATAATTCCAAACAGATAAACTCCAAATAAACTATATTCTGATAGCAATGACGAATCAGAAACACAATTTTAAGGTTTCCTACTGAATAGAAATGAATGTAATTCCTTCGTTAAGTCAGTGCATCCAGCAACGCCTGACGGTGGTGTTCACAATGTGTCAGATGTTATTTAAAGTTTGCAAAAATATGGTTTTTACCTTTTATATGATTTATGTAATTCTGTTTATTCCACTTTAGTAATTATTGCACAGTCGAATTAATAATAAAGCTTAGATGATTTTACATTCAATGATTATATTTTGAAAACATTAAAAGCAATATATGTAATTGTCACTTTATAAATAAATTACGATGACAATGTCGTGTGGTCTATATCAATTGTTGAATTGGTGAGCTCGATGCGCATTTATGATATTATATTCGTGTTTCTAAACTATTGTGGCTTTTGAAGCACTCGCTTATTTGTTTATATAAAGCTATATTGCTGCTCAGCCTGCTGAAAGGACAATATACCGTGTCAACCCACAATCGCCATCTCCGGAAGTAAAAAAATGTTCGAAAAACGATGCTATTGAATTCTTTCATGAAACTTGTGTCGGTAATAACAGCTACCCGCAATAAGAGTGTGAGTAGGGCGTTAGAATATACTCACAGCTAGGCCGGCTTGTCGTAAGAGGCGACTAAATGCCTAGTGGTAGCCGGGGTCCCAACGCCCTGTGCGCCCGGTGAAATACAACCCCATCAAGCTTTAGGCTCCGTGAAATGGTCGGGAGTAATCCCTGGCCATCTTTCGGAGCTTGACTAATGGACCGGTTCGTGAAAAGGTTGGTTAGGTGGTAGTCGGTCCCAAGGTGAGATACCACCCCGTCACGCTGTGCATTCCGCGATATCGCCGAGAGAAATCTTCGACGGTGTTTCGGTTATGTGACTGATGGCCCGGACTGACACGGAGATAAGTCATGATGGTACCTTCTGATATAAAGAATTCCGGAGGTAAACTAGTTTCCCATTCGGATCTCCGGGGGGACTATATCAGGGGGAACATCATGCAGATATCATGATAAATAATGGAAATTTAAGAGGTTCGTCATCGCATAACCGGGCTTGCTCTCGAGGCTCTGCCCACGCTCGACTGGTGACGGCATATTGTATCATCAGGGGCATTGGTTTCACCAATACGAATGTAAACGCCGTCCACCAATATTTGCAAACAACGAAACGTGATATCCTTGCCCTAACTGAGACCCAGGTCGATTCGTCAACTGATTCGACATATCTTCGTTGCTCAGGATACGACTTACATTCGAAATTCCGTTTTAAGGGTGGAGTCTGCGTCTTCGCGCGGTCCGATCTGGCTTGCCAGAGAATGGAGGCGTTGGAACCCAATAACATGGACATCATGTGGCTGAGGGTCGTGCTGAGGAATTCCGTTAAATTTCTTTGTTGTCTTTACCGCGCCCTGAATGACGATCGACCTGCGACATTTTTCGAACATCTTTCACATACCGTCGACTGGATACAGATCAACCACCCAGCTTCTGAAATTGTTGTCCTTGGCGATTTTAATGTGCACAATTGCGGCTGGTTGTTACATTCTAACAGAACTGACGAGACTGGGAGGCTGGCGGAGGTGTTTGCTGTAAGTCACAACTTGACTCAACTCGTGGGGGAGCCACCGATTATGCGAACACCCTGGATCTGTTTTTGACATCCGAACCGAGTATTTATACCGTAGAGGTTTCTGCGCCACTGGGAAACTCAGACCACTGGTTGGTTCTGCCGCACAAGAACTTGCATGTCAAGCGAATAACCGGTCTAGGCAGCTTCGCCATATATGGAAGTATGGGGCTGCTAACTGGGACGATTTGCGAGATTTCTTCGCATCCTTTCCATGGTCCGAGGTGTGTTTCGGAAACTCCGATGTTAACGCTTGTGCGGAGTCGGTATCAGAGATTATTCTTCTGGGTATGGAGATGTATATTCCACATTCCATCAAACGAGGTTCGTCTTATAAACCTTCGTTTGATAAAAAATGCGAGCTAATTACAGCGGCAGAAAATAGAGCTTTTAAGCAATGGCGGTCCAATCCCACCGATGTTAACAGAACGAATTTTATTAGAATCAGAAACGAGTGCAACAAGGCGATTGATACCGCGAAGAAAGCTTGTGGGGGTGAAGTCTTGGCGCCAACGTGTGGCGCGGTGTTCCCTATCACCCACCAACGATTTGCTACACAAGGATTGTCACCGAAAGAATGAATCATGAAAGAAAACACACTGGGTTTGTTTGGTATATACGGTTTTTATTGTATCGGGCTGGTTTTATTTTGGTTAGTTGGTTTTTACAAAGGTGTTGAACAGTGCCGTATGACTTAGAGCGACTCACACTAACGGAACAATTGCATGATTAATAGGTATTTACGAAGGTGTTGAACAGTGTTGTATGACTTAAAGCGGTATACATTAACAAGACCATTGCATATAAAATTCACGCCGAACTATAGGCTTTCGAGTCACGGTATTTTCCTTTAAATTTGGGTAGAGCAACTAGTGGAAGGTCCCGATTAGCGCACTGTACGGTGTTGGATCACCAGATCTGTAACTGGAGCGACGACACAAGCGTCGGATTAACTAGTCAAACTATTTGGACACGAGGTTAGAACCAACATTAGAAAACGATCTTAGGACACGATAGACTCCGACAAGGCACCACTGGCCGGTACTGCAACTCTCGTACGCACTCGCTGGAGGGTGAAACTCGACTTCCGTGTTGTGGCCCCGGTGGCGGTTGAATCTCGACTTTTACGTGTGCGGACGCAACGGTGGATGAATCACGACTGGCTAATGAAAGCAAAAATTCATCGCGTCGTGGCAGTGGAGTTATAGCTAAAGCAAACTCGCTGCCACTTCCTAAGAATTTTGTGGAAGAGTTGCTATGCCTGCATACGAGTTTAGTTGCAGCGAATCCTCGCCGTATAAGCTGAATTGGGTTCGTTGGTTGTGTGTACGGGGAAATTGGCTTTGAGGAACGCGAGCAAGTATAGGCATGAATTTTCGGGTGATATTGGAATTGCTTGGGTGCAAGCGAGGGGTATCGTTTAGGTAAGATATTAACCGAAGTAATTTTGGGGAAATGTATGCGGCTCGGTATAGTTGGTGGTGATGGTTAATGTTCCGTTATGGATTTGAATATGCGTTTGTTACAGCATATGAATTTCTGGGGAATTGAGATTGCTTGGTCGCAAGGAGGGGATGTGAATTAAGTAGAGAATTGACCGAAGCAATTTTGGGAAAATGTATGCGGGGATGAGTTAGAATATATTCTGTTGAATTATATTCTGTTGAAGGTTTTGGAATGTGTTTTATTGCAAGGTTTTGCATGGGGAGTTGGGTTGAGGTGACGCGCTGTTAGCGGTCACAGTTGGTTGGAATTGTGGGTTAGTTCTCCATGTGGTGTAGAGAACCCCCACAGGCTCACAACGACAGGCTGATCAATAAGCTCCTTCGGAGCCCAACCGGTTCGCGCTCCTTCTGGTCAATGGCAAAAGCTGTCAGCGGTAACATCACATCCTCCTCTTTCCCTCCGTTGGTGATAGACAGAGGGACGCTAGTCACGAATTCAAAGGATAAAGCTAATGTGCTCGCGAATTTATTTTCCGCGAATTCAAACCTCGATCCCGGCCTTGTGGAGCCACTTGTGATCTCGCCGGCACGGTCTTCGAAGCGGGATGTGAGATTTCGTCCGCGCACTATTCAACGCATTCTACGTGAACTGGATTGTAGGAAGGCAACCGGCCCGGACGGAATACCAACAATAGTCCTTAAGAACTGTGCTCCAGAACTATCACCGGTTCTTGGCAGACTCTTCCACTTATCTTATGCACGGAGGACCTTTCCTGCCTGCTGGAAAATCGCTCGAGTTCAGCCAATCCCAAAGACGGGAAAAAAGTGTCTCCCACAAAATTACCGTCCGATAGCATTACTGTCTATTTTATCTAAAGTAATGGAAAAAGTCATCAATACAGAGTTAGTTAAGTATTTGGAGTGCAACGGACTTCTGAATGATCGTCAATGCGGATTCCGTGGCAGGCGGTCCACGGGACACCTATTGACACTTATAACCGATATATGGACATTTGCGATTGAACGGCATGGTGAGTCAAGGGCGGTCGGATTGGATATCTCCAAGGCTTTTGACTGCGTCTGGCACGGGGCATTGCTGAGCAAATTCGTTCATATGGATTTTCCCAACAGCTTTGCGACCGGACGAGGAGCTTCCGCGAGAATCGATCGATCCGGGTTGTTGTGGACGGCGAGTGTTCAGATCTGTATCGTGTTATTTCAGGGGTGCCCTAGGGTTCTATTTTGCCTCCAACCTTGTTCTTGCTTCACATAAATGATTTGTTGGAGACAACGAATAACAAGGTGTTCAGTTTTCCGGATGATAGTACGCTTGTTTCCTCCTTTTCGAGTGTTCGGCCGATTGGTGTATCTGCGTCGCATCAGCTGAGATGGAGACAGATTGACTCCCTGAATCAGGATCTAGATAGGGTCCTGCGGTGGGGAAGGGCCAAGCTCGTCGACTTCAATGCAGCGAAGACACAATATACAACATTCACAAAGAAAAGTGGATCATCGGTACCACAGCTGATGATGAATGGCCGGGCCCTCGAGGCTGGGGAAAGTTTGAAATTATTTGGCGTCACGGTCTGTGGGAATTTGGCGGATTTAGCCTTAGTCGAAGTGTTCCACCGAACACTGTTCACAAACAAAAGGAACAACCTGTTCACCAACCGACACGGAAAGAACACAACCACACAATAAAAACACTGCGAACATTTTTCTTTTTATTATAATTTTAATTTTTATTGTCTTGCGTTTTAACGTACATGTAGGCGGTTAACATATACGTAGACTGTCACTTAACTTAACTAATCCGTAGCACAAGGTAGTTACTAATTAATTACACTCAATTCTTTTTTTTTATTGTCACTGTACACACGCGCGAAGTTCGTCGATGCCTCTGCCGATCCAACTCCCCCGTTGGGATTCTTAATGTCGACTTTTGTTAATTCGAGTATTTAAACGTTACGAGACTTCGGGCCGGCGATTTCCTTTTCGGTTATTTAACTTCGCTACGCGGATACCTCCTCGTCGGAGTTCTCTAACTGTACTCGCCTTGACGATCTAAATCTCTCTGCCGCCCTCAACCATGTCCTGCTCACACGATACCCAGATTCAAAACTGGTATCTGTATCTATCCAAAATAAAAAAATATTCTCTATTTGCTCTGCTAACAGAACTTCCGAATTTCTGTTAGCAGCATGTTATCACCTCCCATGGGATATTTTTTGTTTCCCGAAAGGGGAAGGTCATCTTGCATACATCATCATTATCGCTGAGAGAGTTTCATTTCCACAGCCTTCTGTTTGCACAGAACATCTGGCGCCCAGACCAGAGATATTCGGCGATTGTTTTGACGTGCAGTCGGTGGGTGTTATTTGAACTTGTACCCGGAATCGAAATCCATTAGATCTTTATAATGGTGCGAAATTCTAGCGTGGCCGTGGGACCGGAGTATTGCCTTTGTTGGCTTAACTCCTCATAAATCATCGGATATCTCGTTGAGATATATTCGATTGCGATAGGTCGTGGCTGCCTTCTGTTGTTCAACGGATTTGGGTGGTCCTCGCGTTAGATTACCCGCACGTGCATCCGTTGATCGGCTCATTCTTTGATGTAGCAATTCTTTTGTATCGAATTTCGGAATTGCCGGTTCGATGAGATGTTCCTGGGCGCAGGCAGCATGTATGGCATTTTGGGAATTGGTTTTTTTCTTAGGATTAGAACGCATGGATGTTTATGCCTTTGTTTCAGGCATGAAGAGTTATAATTGTTGAGCTTGACCTAAAAAGCTTTGGGAACGTTCCGTTCCTTGCTTTTTTGGTGTCGGTCTCAACGTTGGCTGCGAGTTGCAGGCCCTATCGCGGGCTTTGGGGCACGCGTCTGTGGGCGCGTGCAACGCTCTCAGGTAAGTACGTTCTTTGAAGATAGGAACCTTACCTGAGTAGACTTGTGCGTTCGTAGAACGCTACATCACTCCCCCCCTAGTGACGTAGTCACGATATGAGGTAGTTAGTTGCTTGGGGGGTGTAGTTGAGTTTTACGAGCGTGCTCCCTTCCGTATTGGGCGGTGTTTGGGTGGTAGAGGAGCGAAAGTTAGCGCGTTCGTCGTTCTTTTTCGCTTGTCAGAAGTTGGGGTTTCAGGTTGCCGTACATTGAGAATCTTCGCGGCGTCTTCTTGTGCGCGCAGATCTCGGGCGCGCTGCCGCGTTATCGGTCCGTGTAGGATGTCCGACGCCCCGCGCGCGACCATTTCGCGGGGGTTCGGTTGATTCTCAACATTTGACGTGCCTGGCGTTTCGTGGGAGTCTGCTGGGTGGCGTACGGGGCAGGTTTCGGCTACCGCCGCTGGTTGTTGATGCACTTCTCCCAGTACGGTATCTGGTGGTAGTTCCAGGTGGCACGGTTTCAATCTTTCGACACTGACGGTGTACGGCTTGCCGTCGATGTCTACAGAGAAAACACGGTTGTTTATCCGATCCAGCACCCTGTATGGCCCTTCGTAGGGCGGTTCTAGAGGTTTCCTAACTTTGTCCACCCTGATGAAGACGTGCGTGCAGCTGTCCATCTCTGGGTGAACAAATATCCTCTTGGAACCGTGTCTGGCGACAGGTGTTGCCCTGACCTTACGCATGAGTTTGCGTAGGTTTTCCAAATTTGGCAACTGTTCGAGCGGTGGTTCTCCATCGGCGAAGAACTCTCCTGGGAGGCGCAGATTGGTTCCGTACGTCAGATCTGCTGCTGAGGCTCCCAAGTCTTCTTTTATGCTTGTGCGCAAGCCTAAAAGAACTGTTGGTAGTGCGTCCAGCCATTGATTGTCGTCATGACACATCAGTGAGGCTTTAAGAGAGCGATGCCAACGTTCGATCATCCCATTGGACTGTGGGTGATAGGCTGTTGTGTGGCTTTGCTGGCAGCCGAGTAGATCGGTCAGCTGCTTGAAAATCGCCGCCTCGAACTGTGGTCCTCGATCGGCTGTGAGGGTAGCTGGGACGCCGAAACGTGTGACCCAAGTCGAATAGAATGCTTTGGCTACATTCTCTGCGGTCACTGTTCGTAGTGGCACTGCTTCTGGCCACCGAGTGAAACGATCGATCATCGTCAGGAGGTACAGGTAACCTCTCGACGGCGTAAGCGGTCCCACAATGTCGATGTGAACATGGGCGAATCGTGCCTCGGGGAGCTTAAACTGTGCTGGCTGTAGCACGTTGTGTCGATCGACTTTGCAACGCTGACATTGCAAACAATTGCGTGCCCAATTTGTTATGTCTTTGGCCATATGTGGCCAGACGAATTTACGTCGGACGGCTGCAACGGTTGCGCGTCCGCTTGGGTGGGCTGGGTTATGGAATGTTTCGTACACATTCCTTCGAAACTTTTCTGGGATGTAGGGGCGAGCTGTCCCTGTCGATACATCACACCAGACTTCATCTTTTGAGTCGTTGAAAGGAAGTTTACGCAGAACTAGTGCTGTCTCCGCTTTCAATAGGGACTCGAGTTGATGGTCCTCTCCTTGCGCTTGTGCCAAGTCGGCATCATCGATTTGCGCACGGAGTTTAATTGCATCGATACGCGAAAAAGCGTCTGCAATTACGTTGTCTGCACCTGGAACATATTCGATTCGGGTGCTAAATTGCCCGATGAAATCCAGGTGCCGTTCCTGTCGTGGAGTTGAACTTCCCGCTTTCTTTCGGAAAGCGTACACCAGTGGTTTGTGATCAGTTTTGATCGTCAACTGGCGTCCTTCGACCATGTGCCGGAAGTACTTTACTGCGGAGTAAATCGCTAGTAACTCCCTGTCGTAGGCACTGTATCGTCGCTGGGTCGGGTTCAATTTTTTTGAGAAGAAGCCCAGCGGTTCCCATTTACCATCGCACTCTTGTTCGAGTACGGCCCCTATTGCAGTGTCGGAAGCGTCACACTGTACGGACAATGGGGCTCCTTCGATGGGATGTCGAAGTAACGTTGCATTCGCCAGCTGTTCTTTTGATGAGCGAAATGCTTGATCAGCTGACTCGGTCCACTTAATTGGTCGCTTATCGTTGCGTTTGGCTCCTACTAGATATTCGTTGAGAGGAGCCTGGACCTGTGCGGCGTTTCGGAGTGTTGGGCGATAGAAGTTCAGCATGCCCAAATAACGCCTTAATTCTCGCACGTTCGTGGGGCGAGGAAATTGCATTAGTGCTTCCACCCTGTCTTGTAATGGGCGGACGCCTTGGCCATTTATACAATAGCCAAGGTACTTGACTTCCGATTCTCCGAGGTGGCACTTGTCTGGATTGATTACCAGGCCGAATTCTCGGAGGCGCTCGAACACTTGCTTCAAATGGGAGCGATGTTCGCTCATGTTTTTCGATGCTATGAGTATATCATCGATATACGCGTAGCAGAAGTCAAGTCCGCGGAGAGCTGAGTCTATGTAGCGCTGGAACGTTTGCGCTGCATTTCGGAGACCGAATGTCATCACCTTGAACTCGAATAGTCCAAAAGGTGTGGTTACCGCGGTTTTCGGTATATCTTCGGGTGCCACCGGGATTTGGTGGTACGCCCTCGTGAGGTCGAGGGTCGAGAAAACTTCGCACCCCTGCAGCTTATAAGAAAAGTCGTGCAGGTTTGCTATCGGATATCGGTCGGGTGTCGTTACTGCGTTCAGCATTCGATAATCACCACATGGGCGCCACTCGCCGTTACTCTTTTTGACGAGATGAAGTGGGCTCGCCCATGGGCTGTCGGACGGCTGGCAGATTCCTAAGTCGAGCATATACTCGAATTCTGCACGAGCCTCGCGCAATTTTTCGGGAGCCAATCGGCGCGGGCGTTGGCTCACTGGGGGGCCGCGCGTTTCAATGTGATGAAAAACGCCGGCCTTTGCACGTCGGGGATTGCTAAGCGGAACTGTTATATCCGCAAATTCTCGCAACAGATCGCTGAATGGTCCGTTTGCGACAGTGCACGTTAACGTCAATGCCTCTCCCGCCTTTGCGTTTACTGGCTGAGAGAGAGACGTTAACGGGTCCATCAGTCTGTTGCTGGCTACGTCCACTACTAGTTTGTAGTGTCGCAGCAGGTCCGAACCTATTAGGGGTTCGGTCACATCGGCCACTACGAAGTACCATCGAATTGGTCGACGTAGGCCTATTTTTAGTGTTATTAATTTCCGTCCGTAGGTTTTAATTGGACTATTGTTCGCGGCGAACAATCTCAATTTACCCGGCAACCGATTTGCAGGTGCGTATGAGCGCGGAAGAACGGAAATATCCGCACCTGTGTCAATAATGAAGTCCATATTTAACTTCGAATCGTATATTGACAAGCGACTTAATTGGGGGTTGCCGGCCGTTTGCGCTTTTTCTACGGTCGGCAGTTCTAGTTTAAAGAACTAGCCTGTATTGCTGGCACATGTGACCAGTTGCAGGGTTGCCTGCACTTCCTGGCTTGTGCCCCGAAACGATGGTGGAAGTAACACCTGCCCAAGGTGTTTTCGTTGGTTGGGGTGCGCGATCTACCGCGCCCGCGTCTAAAGTTTTCACGCGACCTGCTTCGTCGCCGTGATCTGTCACGGCCAGGCCATGAATTGTTCCCCACGCTGAGGTTATTCAGTTGCGCTTGCAACTGCTGGACCTGCCTGCCTAAGCGTTCTATCTCATCGCTCGTCTGTGTTGAATGAGTGCACGTTACCGTGGAGGTTCGTGGTTGGGGCAGAGGTGGATTTTGCGCGGGGTTCGTTGCCGGAAGGAATTGGAGATCCGTTCGGGTTCTATCCGTGGCCATTACTGCCTCGGCGTGTCGCGCTAGCTCATCAAGACCAGATTCGGCTAGAGGCGCGACGATTGCCTGAACGTATTCTGGTAAAGATTCTCGAAATATAGCCGTTAAGGCTGTCTCGGACATGTCCGTTCCGGCCAGCGCACGGAAATAGGCGGCGCGCTGGGATGGTCGCATCCCAGAGGTGTCGGTCGACCGTAATAAACGTCGCAAGCGATTTTGCGGCGTTTCGCTATAGGCGTTAGTCACCATTTCTTTAAACGCCGTGTACGGTTGCGGAGATGGGGTTTTTATCAGACACTTCGCATATGGAAGTAATTTTGGGTCTTGTACCCGTGTTACCACGAGGAATTTCACTTCCTCGTCGGTGATTCCTTCCACTCTGAAAACTCTTTCGGCGTAACCGAACCAGTAGTCTGGGTCGTCGGACGTGAAGTCCGGTAATATTGCGTTACGCAGTTGTGGGCGGTGGTCCGCCTGGAATGGGATGTCGGCTTCTTGACGGAGGGCAGGAGCCTGTGATGTCGTTGGCGAAGGTCCGGCGTCGTTTGCCATTTTCAATTTTTCGGCAGCTGGTTTCGATCTAGCGGTTACTGTCGACTTGGGGAGGTTTCGTGTTAATCTTTTTTGTGGAAGAGCGATTATATTTCCTCTCAACGTTTTCGCTTTCTGTATCGAAGCTTGCGACCTTGTGGTTGGCATCTACTTTCAATAGTTTCGCGTCGAAAATCTGTCGCTCGGTGCGCGGATTGCTTTAGTGGCGGGGGTTCGCGTTTAGTTTTTTTCTGGAGACGTTAATGTTAGTGGAGCGCGACGAAACAACCTGCTGATTCCAAAGATTTGACAGGGAAAGGGCCTAGCATCAAAAGGATTCTATCTAGTTTCCTAAGATGATATAAGGATGGACCTACACCAGAGGATCCTACGTGTTGTTCGACTGTGCTGGGGGCGGACAGAGAGAAACTTTTCCGTTCGGAGGAGGACAAGAAGTACGCGGAAGTGAGAGCGATCGAGGTTTTTTTTTTTTTTTTTTTTTTTTTTTTTTTTCTATACGCGCTGTTTTTGCGTTGTTCCGGCCGTGAATTGTCTTAATTTAATCGTGCGTCTTAATTCAATCGATGGAAGGAACGAAAACGTCGAGCGTGTGTTGTTAGTTCGCTGTGTTTCGGACTCTGAAGGAGCTTACAATGATCACAAGTGTCACGGAATTTTAGTTAAGGTGTCACCTTATACTTTACTTATTATTACTAACAAAAAATAGATTTACTTTAATTCTTTTCCTCTTAATCTTTTCGAGTCTGCTCGATAATCTCAGTAAACAAAATCAATACGAGGTTTTAATATAGGAAAAGTGAAACATTTAATTTTGATTGGCTAGTAACAGGTTTAAAAGTATCGACGAGAAACGAAATCCAAACGATACAATCCTTTTTCACGTTTTCGTAGCAATTTCAACTGCCGTTTAAAATTGCACTTACAATTTCTTTAATTCTCGCACCGGACAACACTTGGATTCTTGCTTAATTTCTACTCATCACAATAATTGAAATAGGGAGTACAAAAAACGTTTTGTTTTTGGAGCGTATGCTTAAAGTTAACCAGTCGTTATTAATTTATTCTATATTTCGAAATATTTCTATAGTAGACCGTTTTCTTATTACTATTATGGCTGTAAAAAGGTCTGCCTTACATTCATATACATAATTCGTTCTACGTTTTGTATTTGCTCGGAAGGAGTTTTATAAATTTACACTGATTTTTGCCTTGCCTCAGAAGGAGCTTTGTAAATTTCAAAATTGGCTTTTCACTTTTCGGCTCAGAAGGAGCTCTATGTACGTTACGTTTCTTGGCTCAGAGGGAGCTCAAGGGAGAGGGGAAAAAAAAAAAAAAAGGAATAGATATATTTTAAAAGAAAAGAAAATTTTTTTTCAAAAACTTGCGGTTTGTCCTGCTTGAATCTGCGTCCGTGGGCGTCGAGGTGGGTCCTGCTTCGTGGCGAGGATGGCTGCTATTCGGTGGTTTTTGGGTCACTTCGCACTGGCACTGGTACTGGAACTCTTCCTCTACTGGTACTGTCTGTGTTGTTTTTCGGCACTTTGTGTTGTTTCCGGAACTGTTTTATTTTTGTGATTTTTCGGCACTGTCTGCGTTTTAAGTCGCGTTCGTTTTCGGTCGTATTCACTTTTTATATAATTGTTATTACGCGGTTTACTGTTTTAAATTGTACGTGCGTGTTCACGATTTAATTCACGTTCGCGGTCACCACTTTGGCGGATTTAGCCTTAGTCGAAGTGTTCCACCGAACACTGTTCACAAACAAAAGGAACAACCTGTTCACCAACCGACACGGAAAGAACACAACCACACAATAAAAACACTGCGAACATTTCCTTTTTATTATAATTTTAATTTTTATTGTCTTGCGTTTTAACGTACATGTAGGCGGTTAACATATACGTAGACTGTCACTTAACTTAACTAATCCGTAGCACAAGGTAGTTACTAATTAATTACACTCAATTCTTTTTTTTTATTGTCACTGTACACACGCGCGAAGTTCGTCGATGCCTCTGCCGATCCAACTCCCCCGTTGGGATTCTTAATGTCGACTTTTGTTAATTCGAGTATTTAAACGTTACGAGACTTCGGGCCGGCGATTTCCTTTTCGGTTATTTAACTTCGCTACGCGGATACCTCCTCGTCGGAGTTCTCTAACTGTACTCGCCTTGACGATCTAAATCTCTCTGCCGCCCTCAACCATGTCCTGCTCACACGATACCCAGATTCAAAACTGGTATCTGTATCTATCCAAAATAAAAAAATATTCTCTATTTGCTCTGCTAACAGAACTTCCGAATTTCTGTTAGCAGCATGTTATCACCTCCCACGGGATATTTTTTGTTTCCCGAAAGGGGAAGGTCATCTTGCATACATCATCATTATCGCTGAGAGAGTTTCATTTCCACAGCCTTCTGTTTGCACAGAACATCTGGCGCCCAGACCAGAGATATTCGGCGATTGTTTTGACGTGCAGTCGGTGGGTGTTATTTGAACTTGTACCCGGAATCGAAATCCATTAGATCTTTATAATGGTGCGAAATTCTAGCGTGGCCGTGGGACCGGAGTATTGCCTTTGTTGGCTTAACTCCTCATAAATCATCGGATATCTCGTTGAGATATATTCGATTGCGATAGGTCGTGGCTGCCTTCTGTTGTTCAACGGATTTGGGTGGTCCTCGCGTTAGATTACCCGCACGTGCATCCGTTGATCGGCTCATTCTTTGATGTAGCAATTCTTTTGTATCGAATTTCGGAATTGCCGGTTCGATGAGATGTTCCTGGGCGCAGGCAGCATGTATGGCATTTTGGGAATTGGTTTTTTTCTTAGGATTAGAACGCATGGATGTTTATGCCTTTGTTTCAGGCATGAAGAGTTATAATTGTTGAGCTTGACCTAAAAAGCTTTGGGAACGTTCCGTTCCTTGCTTTTTTGGTGTCGGTCTCAACGTTGGCTGCGAGTTGCAGGCCCTATCGCGGGCTTTGGGGCACGCGTCTGTGGGCGCGTGCAACGCTCTCAGGTAAGTACGTTCTTTGAAGATAGGAACCTTACCTGAGTAGACTTGTGCGTTCGTAGAACGCTACAGGAATGTATCATGGTATAAACACATGTCGAGTATCGCCAGGTCAGCCTCAGGAAAACTGAGCTATCTTTTTAGAGCCAAGAAATATTTTACTCCGGCCCAACTTATTCTCCTATATAAATCCCAAATTAGACCCGCGCTCGAATATTGCTCTCATGTTTGGAGCTCGGCTCCTAAACATACCCTCGACCTATTTGAGAGCATACAGAGACGAGCGATCCGCCTGATCGGGGACTTGGCGCTGACGTCGGGACTACAGTCGCTATTACATCGAAGGCGCATAGCCGACCTCTGTCTGTTTTACAGATATTATCACGGGTGCTGTTCTTCGGAGATTCTTGGTATTGTTCCACGCAATTCGGCTTATATGCGCTTGTAGGGGTTTCTCTATCCTATAGGAGAAACAGCCCACAATTCCAACCAATACCTACCCATTTCCCTTTTTAGGTATTTACCAGCGGGACATGTCAAAGGGACGCATAGCTAAACTCATTTTTCTATGCAGATAATGCATAATTGAGTTTAGCTACAATTAACAACATACGGCAACACTATTGCGCTAACCATGGGATTTCCACCGGAAATTCCATTCGTATTGGTTAGCAACAACCAAGCCAAACCAAGCGACGCGGTTACGTCATAGTCCATAGGCTTGGGTATTATTGAACATTCCACAGAATGGAATTATATCCCCAGCCGATGCGGCGTCCTATTGATTTTTCCCAGATCACCCATTCGCTTGGGAACAATGATCTCTTTTTGCTGGTGAATAACCTCAGCTATGTTTGCCCTCTCTCTCGTATTTCTGTCTTGCTATAGTGCGTTGACCTAAGATATTGTCACTGGGTCAGTAGACCAGCCGTATACACGGCATTGACGCACACACACCTAGCCAGATCCACCCTGGGTTATTGTGCTTTCCCTTTTGATTTCTCCATTCTGGCCACGCCCATCAACGTCGAACGAATACACAAGTACGTTTCGACCTGGATGAGTGTGGTGAGTTGGGGAACACACAAGAGAGCATGATTACCATTGGCAGATCATTGTGTTAAAAAGCAGAAATTACAATTCCCATCCCTGATTAGTTCAGTCGCTATTCACCAACCGAGAGCAAAAGGTCGCGTCGCGTCGAACACCAATAGTGAATATCAATGATTATCGATTGATTATCAATTACAATAAAATTCCGCAAAAGAAAAAAAAAACGTATGTTCAATCGGAGCGAATAAACACGGTAACACGAATTGTTAAAAGAATATTAAATAAAGAAAAAAATATAAGTGACATCTAGCAAACAAATTCAGTTAAGTGCTTTCATTTTTTTCTTCCCTTTGCTGTGGACAAGTGTTTGGGGAAGTTAATGGGATACTTGCCGTACGTCGGCATCATCAACTTTTACCCCCACATTGGTGACGCGACAAACAACACGCAACCTTCAACATTGGAATAATTGAGTTCAAAAAAGAAAAAAAGAAGCTAAATCAATTTCAAAGCCAAAGTGCTCAAACGAAAAATCTAAAGAAAATCAAAATTAAAAATCAATCAAAAACATTCTACTTAATAAAAATCAAAAACGGTGGTTAAAATGAAGTTTTAATTCCAATCAAAAAACAGTTAAATAAAATTTCCAACAAAAACTCAGTGAAATTTTGCAACAAAAATATAAAAATAAAAAATTTTCAAAAAACAAAGCTAAATTTCAAAAACTAATCAATACAGTGATTTTCAACAAAGTGGAAATATCCAAAATAAACCGCCAACAAAAAGACAATTTAATAAAATTTCATCAACAAAATTCAAAAAAAAAGAAAAAGTTTTCTCAACGAAAAACTAAAACATAAATTTTCGAAAATTAAAAGACGCTAAAAGGGCAAGTAGAGCCCCACCCCATCTTTAGCACCACGGCGACGCCAAACGATACCGCCCACCTTAGACAACTTCATCACCGGACCAGGAGCTGCCGCATCGTCATCGCCACAACAGTTCCGGAAAACCAGGTTTTTATTTTGTTTTAAAGTGGTAATTTCTTTTACGGTGAGCTCCTTCTGAGCCAGCAGACTTAACATTTTGAAAGTTATTTTAAAAATTTTTTGATAAAATTAAGAATCTTGTAAACTAAAACCTGGAAATAAGTTGTAAATAAACAATTGAACTTTGAAAATCTGTATGCACCTCATAAGTGCACTGGAAATTCCTGATCGTAATAATAACTTAGTGAATTATATTTTAAAAGAGAATAATTTAAGAAGATATTCATACTAAATGCAAAAGAAAACAAATGATCATATGTAATTAAAATTATCATTCATTACCATATTTAAAAAAAAAAAAAAGCAACAAATTTCTAGGTGTTTTCCTAGATAGGTTAATATTAAGTGAGAGTTATAAGACAGAAATTCAAGTGTTTTTGAATTTGCTAAGTACGAAAAGATAAATGTTACACTTGTTGTACAGAAGATTCGCCAATCGCATCAAAAGTGTTTAAGTCTAAACTAAAAGCGACTCCTCAGTTCAGTAATTGTGAGAATAACCCATTTATAATTTTGTACGACGTGCTGCGTCAACTTTTGCTTATATTATTACTCCTCAAAACGTATCGCTATTTCGGTTGGTTTTAAAAAATTTTTAGTTTAAATTAAAGAATTGTAAGCCCCTCCTGGGCATAATTAGTGTCCAACACGGCAATATTCACGTCTTCACCGAACTTTTCACGACATTATTCGACTCGACGCGACTCCCACGTTTGACTCCTCTCGACTCCTCGCGTCCACTAGCGAACCCTTTCGCTTCCTTTCGACTCACGAATCCGCTTTAAGCCTCTCGGCTTCATCAACGGACACACCTCTTCTCCTCTTAACCTTTCAAATTTCCGGCTTCTCGTTTCACCTTCGGCACCACAATGCCCACCACGCGAGCCGGTACATCCCAGCAGGCGCAAGTGCGACCGCAATCCCCCGCTTTTCATGACGCTTCTAGCGACGATTTGCCATCCCACACACAAAGTGTAAAACTCCCTCCGTTCGACGAGGAGGATCCAGAGCTTTGGTTCGCCATAGCCGACCGTTTTTTCCGTTTCGCTAACATCCACGATGAAGAACATCGTGCTGTAGAATTGTTGCGGGTTCTGGATGGGACACAGCGAATGCATGTTGCGCAGGCGATCAGGTCACCGGGCCCTGATCCCTACAGCAGCATGCGGGAGAGTCTCCTTAACGCTTTGGACCAACCCACCAGCATCAGACTACAGCGATTGGCGAGCGAGACAAATTTTTCAGGTATTAGACCATCCCTTTTCCTGACTCATTTACGCTCGATAGCGGGGACCAGGATCTCGGATGATCTAATTAGGCCACATTTTCTGAGGAGTTTACCTCAACATGCCCGCTCGGCATTAATGGCCCAACCTAATCAAAGTTTGGGCTATTTATCAAAGGTGGCTGATTCGATTATGGAAACCTTGGACCCACAGTCTGAGCTACCACCATATCAAGTCGCGGCGGTTAGTCAACACGCCGCACTGCCTACACGGCACCCTCAGTCGTCTCAAACTGCACCTCGAACCGCTCTGGTAGCTTCGACTCAGCTACCCTCCTCATCCTCTAGAAGGCACACAGGCCTTAATCCGAACCTAACCCAACAAACCCTTGACCGTATTATCGGCGATACTCAGCCAGACAACCCTCCTACTCAGGTCACTACGGCTGACCTACTCGCGCTTCAGGCCTCATTCCGCCGCGAATCGGATCAAGTTTGCGCGAGGTTCCAAAACACACAACGAAGCGTTCAGAACCGCCCAATGAACCGGCGGCAACCTCCACAAAATACATCCCAGCGGACTTCTTTTCGTCGCCCACCTCCACGGCCTTCCCGTGATGAACCTGCCAACAGGCAAAATCCGCCCAACAATGCTGTCACACGCGCTTGGTGCGCCAACCACCAACGGTACGGAGACCGTACAACTAATTGTAGGGCACCCTGCGGTTGGACTCGACCAACCAACAACCGGCGTCAGTCTTTAAACTAATTTTGCCGACCGACACCCCTGCGCAACCGGCCGGCACCGCATCCATAAGACGCCTTACGATCAGGGACTCGAGACTGAATATCAATTTTACCGTCGATACCGGCGCTGATATTTCGGTCCTTCCGCGATCGTTCGCCCCACGCAACCGCGTGCCCACCGCCTTACAGTTGTCAGCAGCAAATAATTCTCCGATACGCACGTACGGAAGGAAAAAGCTGACACTCCATCTGGGTCTCCGACATCCAATCACACACCAGTTTGTGATTGCTGATGTTAATGAACCCCTAATAGGTTCCGACCTATTAGGAAAACACAATCTGTTGGTCGATTCGACACACAACAGGCTAGTAGCCCACACCGCACCTTCCTTGCCCTTGTCGGCATCTCCAGCGGTAATACCCAGGGCCACACCGTGTACAGACCCTATCCAAGCTATGGTACAGGAATTTGTCAATACGACAATTCCTCTACCTAACCAGCGACGACATAAGGCGAATGTGTTTCATCACATCGAGACACGGGGCCCTCCAGTAAGCCAACGCGCACGTCGCCTGGCTCCAGAAAAACTACGCGCGGCACGCGCCGAGTTCGATGAAATGATAGCACAAGGTATCTGTCAACCATCAGACAGTCCTTGGGCAAGCCCACTCCATTTAGTTAAGAAACGTTCCGGGGAGTGGCGCCCATGCGGGGATTACAGACTGCTGAATGCAGCAACAGTCCCCGACAGATACCCCATTGCACACCTATATGATTTTTCATATAAATTACGAGGGTGCAAAGTCTTCACCACCCTGGATCTCACCAGGGCTTACCACCAAATTCCGGTGGCACCTGAAGACATCCCAAAAACGGCAGTCATTACTCCTTTCGGACTCTTCGAGTTCAAAGTAATGACTTTCGGTCTCAGGAATGCCGCGCAGACATTCCAGAGATACATCGACTCGGCTTTACGTGGTCTCAATTGCTGTCATGCGTATCTCGATGACATTCTCATCGCCTCACGAGACCACGTCGAACACAAGCGCCATTTACGACAGGTCCTCGAGCGCCTCCGCGAATTTGGTCTTGTCATCAACCCAGATAAGTGTCAATATGCCAAAGAGCAAATCACATATCTGGGCTACATTGTTGACGATCAGGGCATTCGCCCACTGCCAGACCGTGTGGAGGCCCTCATCCAATATCCACGCCCAACCAACATAAGCGAGCTCCGACGTTTCCTCGGCATGCTCAATTTTTACAGACCCACCCTTAAAGACGCCGCCCAAACCCAGGCTCCTCTGACTGAATTTCTAAAAGGAGCGAAGCGCAACGACAAGCGCCCAATTCCATGGACAGAAGCTTCGGACCGTGCGTTCCAACTGTCCAAGGAGCAACTGGCTAACGCCACACTACTCCGATATCCCTTAGAGGGAGCGGTTTTGTCTATCCAATGCGACGCATCGGATTCCGCAATCGGAGCAGTTCTCCAACAAGATTTTGAAGGCCAACCGGAACCGCTCGGTTTCTTTTCCAGGAAACTGAGTCCCACAGAGCGGCGATACAGCGCCTATGACCGGGAATTACTGGCGATCTATAGCGCCATTAAATATTTCCGTCATATGGTAGAGGGTCGCTCGCTCTCCGTGTATACAGACCACAAACCTCTGGTCTTTGCGTTCCGGAAAAAGTCGGGAAATGCTTCCCCCCGACAAGAACGTCAACTCGACCTCATCGGCCAATATACTACCGAGATTAAACATATCTCTGGTCCACAAAACATCTCGGCGGACGCTTTTTCTCGAATCGATACGATTCACTTGCGCGCCACTCTGAACAACGTCGACCTAGCCCTGGCCCAACAGGAGGACAGCCAGCTCGAATCACTTCTAACTGCTGATACAGCACTCGAGCTACGCAAAATCACCCTCCGCGATCCTTTGGGCGAAATCTGGTGCGATGTTTCAACTGGAACCGCCAGGCCCTATATTCCCGAGAAGCTTCGTAGGGGCGTGTTCCAGGTCTACCATGATCCAGCCCACCCCAGCGGCCGCGCAACCGCTGCTGCCGTCCGTAAGAAATTCATTTGGCCCCGAATGAGCAAAGACCTCACCACCTGGGCCCGCGCGTGCCTCCAATGCCAGCGCTGCAAAGTAGCGCGGCATAATGTATTAGAACCTGCACAATTTAAGCTACCCACGGCACGCTTCGCCCATGTCCATATTGACATAGTGGGACCGCTTACTCCATCGAGAGGATTTTCGTACATCCTCACTATGATGGATCGCTACACGCGATGGCCAGAGGCGATTCCTCTCAGAGCAGTAACTGCTGAATCAGTCGCCAAGGCCTTCTATTCGACCTGGGTCACACGTTTCGGCGTACCTGCCACCATTACTACAGATCGAGGGCCACAATTCGAAGCAACGATCTTCGGGCAGCTGACGGATCTCCTCGGCTGCCAACGAAGTCGCACGACCGCCTATCACCCCGAATCCAACGGGATGATCGAACGCTGGCATCGGTCTCTCAAGGCTTCCCTCATGTGTCATAACGACACTAAATGGTTTGACGCTCTACCTACCGTACTCCTCGGTCTGAGGACTAGTTTTAAGGAGGACCTAGGTGCTTCCGCTGCGGAACTCACCTATGGCACCAACCTCCTACTACCAGGCGAACTGTTCGTGGATGGTGATACGCCACACAACCAGTTGCAGGATGTGGGCCACCTCCGCGACCTTCTTCGTAAGGTTAGAGCATCGCCCGTGACCAGGCATGGTTCTAAAAAACTTTTCGTTCACCCTGAACTGCACAGCTGCACGCACGTCTTTGTCAGGGTGGATAAAGTTAAAAAACCTTTGGACCCTCCGTATGACGGTCCCTTCAGAGTCTCCAACCGCATCAGCGATCGTGTCTTCGAGATTGATATTCGAGGAAAACGATCCACGGTCAGTGTTGAAAGACTCAAACCTTGTTTCTTCGAGGCGTCAGCTCCAGATCCTCAGTCAACAACCGACTCTGCCAACATTCGCCAACCACCTCAACCTCCACTCACCCGAAGCCGAGCACGTCTCCTCGAGCAATCAAAAAATCCTCCCAATCCACCTCCAATCTAACTTCCTTCCGACAACCATCAAACTACTCCTTCCGACCTACCATGATTTCGTGACTATGTCACTGGCGGGGGAGTACTGTAGGGGTTTCTCTATCCTATAGGAGAAACAGCCCACAATTCCAACCAATACCTACCCATTTCCCTTTTTAGGTATTTACCAGCGGGACATGTCAAAGGGACGCATAGCTAAACTCATTTTTCTATGCAGATAATGCATAATTGAGTTTAGCTACAATTAACAACATACGGCAACACTATTGCGCTAACCATGGGATTTCCACCGGAAATTCCATTCGTATTGGTTAGCAACAACCAAGCCAAACCAAGCGACGCGGTTACGTCATAGTCCATAGGCTTGGGTATTATTGAACATTCCACAGAATGGAATTATATCCCCAGCCGATGCGGCGTCCTATTGATTTTTCCCAGATCACCCATTCGCTTGGGAACAATGATCTCTTTTTGCTGGTGAATAACCTCAGCTATGTTTGCCCTCTCTCTCGTATTTCTGTCTTGCTATAGTGCGTTGACCTAAGATATTGTCACTGGGTCAGTAGACCAGCCGTATACACGGCATTGACGCACACACACCTAGCACACAGATCCACCCTGGGTTATTGTGCTTTCCCTTTTGATTTCTCCATTCTGGCCACGCCCATCAACGTCGAACGAATACACAAGTACGTTTCGACCTGGATGAGTGTGGTGAGTTGGGGAACACACAAGAGAGCATGATTACCATTGGCAGATCATTGTGTTAAAAAGCAGAAATTACAATTCCCATCCCTGATTAGTTCAGTCGCTATTCACCAACCGAGAGCAAAAGGTCGCGTCGCGTCGAACACCAATAGTGAATATCAATGATTATCGATTGATTATCAATTACAATAAAATTCCGCAAAAGAAAAAAAAAACGTATGTTCAATCGGAGCGAATAAACACGGTAACACGAATTGTTAAAAGAATATTAAATAAAGAAAAAAATATAAGTGACATCTAGCAAACAAATTCAGTTAAGTGCTTTCATTTTTTTCTTCCCTTTGCTGTGGACAAGTGTTTGGGGAAGTTAATGGGATACTTGCCGTACGTCGGCATCAACACTTTTACCCCCACACGCTCCACAAGACAATCCGACGGATCGCACCCGTTTGTGGTTCATCTCCCGATGGCGCGAACATCCCTGCATCAGATCTCGTTCCGTTACAGAGCTGGGAAGCTGTGGAACTCCCTTCCCACGCGAGTGATCCCGGAGCGTTACAACTTGCAACTGTTCAAAAAGAACTGCAACAGTTATTTGATGGCACCCATGGCAGGGCGCCCACTCGGCGCTATAGGTTCGTCTCTCCCGAGAGAAGTCTAATAAAAAAAAAAAAAACTGTAGAACGAGACCGTCATATATTTATATAGAAAAAATAATTAAATAGTCGGGTGTGTCCTAAGAGATAGTGCTAAATGTTAATAAAACGCGTATTCAACTCTTGTGGTATTTTCGAATGAGAGAAATAAGAACGTTATTGGGGGTGATTTGTACTTGTTTTTAGTAAAGACGGAGAGTGTTCAATAAAGACGAATACTACTGCGATAAATCTCTTTCTTTATAAGCTCAGCATGTGGCAGTTTAATCACGTTTAATTTTATCTTCCTGCAAAACAATGCACACGTTCCAGTATCTCTGATACTCCTTACAGACCTGTTCCTTTCTTTTTTTTTTGCATGGGGTTTTATAAAAATAGTTAATCGGACTTAGATCTGGAATGAACGGCAGGGCCCGCATAACGGAATGTTTTTCTTTTTGTCGTTGTTAAAAATTCATTGACAACGGACGCCATATGCCACCTCGCATTATCGTGATGCAATTATCAGCTGTTAACAAGATCTGGTAGCTTTTTCGAGATATAATCCTTCCACTTTTAGCGTCTTCTGCGATGACGACTTCAATTGCATTTTTGACGATTCCCTATGCAGAGACGTGCTCATTGCTGCCAAAAAAAGCCTCGATTCGTCACTAATTGCTTTCTCTACCTCTTCTAACCTTGATTTTGTCTCTATCATAATCACTCTTCCTCGTAAATCAAACCTTGTCGTTTGCTTGCCATCCCAATCCATCGAAATTTACGGGCTCGCAATCGACCATATAACCGAGCTGAGTAATTGCCAGGACGATATCATTGTTTTTGGAGATTTCAACCCTCCAACACTAAAATGGTGTTTATCTGACGATTGATCATACTTTGTTTCCCATCCCATCTCTGCCGAGGAATGCTGTGGCGTTTATAATAGATACACACAGTACACAAGCAAATAGTGAAGAAGAACACAGGAAGAAAATTGGATAAGCAAAAAGCATCAGACGTATACCCAAAGTCGAATTAATCAATTCCTTAGCTTGAGCAGCATTTTTTTCATTTGAAAACAGAATAAAATTCAATGGCGTAAGTGTTGCTTGTCGACATCCATCTATTATACAACTGATGCACACGGCATGTCAGCTTGTAAATGACTAAAACTTAGTCATAAAAATAGCAATGATATCCAACATCGCGAGCAAATTGGATGCGTTCATGTATGTTTTAAGAACCGAGGTTCTGTGGCGTTTCTAACAGATACGTACACAATACACAAGCAAATAGTGAAGACCACCAAAAGAAAATCGAATAAGCAAAAGCATCAGCCGTATACGGAGCAATAACATAGCAATTCCACATCAGAGTTTAGAAATCGAATTCGTACATACGGCAGTGGCCTGACGCGTTGAGCTTTGGCTTCTATCTTCTAAGGATTCCAACCGTTATAGGGTCGGTTCGAATCACACGCTCTTCACCATCGTCGCAAACGCTATAAGACTATTCCACGTTATGGTTCCGAAACTTGGTATTATTTATTAATAAGGGGGTATTCTGGCCTAGACGCACGAATTTATCGCAATTTTTGAAGTGCGGTAAAAAAAAAAACAATCAATATTTTTACTATTCATTTTTTATAGGATGTTTATTAATATTTCAAGAATACAGCAAAAAAAATTGAAAGTAAAAAATTCTAAATTCAAAAAGGCAAGTGATGAAGTAGGGGATCTCAACAAGTTGGCACGCGACCATATCCACGATTCAACCCTACTAGCAATCTGAAAAAGAAAAGATTATTAATTTACAGAAATGCCTCTATCGTTGGAACTAAAAAAAGTGGAAAAAAAAAATTTTTTTACCAAAATGTCGACTGAAAAAAAATTTATTTTTGTACCACTTTTTTTTAGATTTTCGAATTTCTTAAAAAATAGTTAACATTGAAATTTGAGGATGAGAATAGTTCGCGCAATAGCAAAACCTATAAAGAAGACATATACTAAATTTGAAGTAAATCGGTTCAGTAGAACTTGAAAAATCGTGGGTATTGTTTTAAAAAAGACAGTTTCGAGAAAAACGCGTTTAAAGTTTCACGTAAAGTTTCTCGCGGTCTAAGTCATGAAATGATATTTTAGGCTTACGTTTATTCAATCTGCCATTCCTGCTGCATACATTGGACCTTCCTCGACTTCGAAATAAGCATCTTTCGCTCTTCTCTCTTCCAACCGAGCAGTTCTGGCCTCCTTTGATGCGTTAGACGCTCGTATATCTGAGCGGTCAATCCGGGCATTGTCTCGTTTCCCAGCGAAATTACTTCGATCCGGACGCGTATTCCTTTTCGCTCAAGGTTTTCGATCCATTTCACTTGAAATCACTTGAAATATTTTTATTTTACTCACATCACATGCGTTCACTTGGTTGAAGGTTAGAATTCAACTGTTCGCAATATAAAAGTTAATTGAAAAATACCTAAAGGTTACCTTCGGTTATTGTATTTCAATATATATATAAAGGTTTTACGAGGAAACAGGGTTGCAGGTTGACAGAAAGTCCCTAATGTCTTTTGTTCGATTCGTTACGGCCGAGCCGGTTTAGACGGCGCGTCAGCAAAACAGCCATACCTCCGAAAATAATTTGAATTTTCTAAAATCCTCTTAAAGACATATTCTTAGAGAGTTAAGCTTTGAAAATATTGTGGCGAGCTTAGGGTTCGCTGGATTAATTATTTTTAATAAATAAGAGCCGTTAAATCGATTTTGAATTAATATAACACTTTATTAGTCCGTTAATAACAACCGTTACTTTTACAGTACACTTAATGATTTCTTGACTTATCGCTTCCGTACCTATCACGTATTTCACTGCTTACTTCTTACTTTTTACTTTCTACTTCTCTCCATGATCTGTGTGTGACGTATTTATACCGTTTCCTCATTCTGATTCGCGTTTCGTTTCCGTCCGCTCCATAGCCTTGAATGTTCTACTGTTCATAGTCTCCAGTTTTCCAGTACTTTCTAGAGTATTCTAATACTTTGTTTCGGACTTTCTCTAATATTCTACTGATTGTCATATGCGTCACAATATGAAAAAAAAATGATTTTTTCAAATTTCTAGACCAGAATTAAGTTAGTTCACTAACTCAGCTACGCCACCATTCCGTATCCTGTACATTTTCCTTCCACGCTTCGCCTCCTAATCCAATTTCTTTTACATTGTCCTCCCATCTCCATCACAGCCTTCAGACCGATCGTTTTCCCATTGATCCTCCGTCAAGAATTTCCCTGACAGTTCTCTCGTTGCCCATTTTTGCTACATGCTCGTACCATCCTAATCTTTGCGAGTTGATGATTCTCACTTTGTGGGTTTGAGGTACAGCTCTCGCAATTCACGATTATAGAGCCTCCTCCATTGTTCCTTGTCTTCGTCATATTTAACGCCAGATACTCTTTAGAACTTCATTGTCGAATACGCGGAATCTTTCTCTTCTCCGTTCTTGGTATGTTTACTGCAAATTCTTTTCTCCTTCAGATGACTGACACTGGTAATGGTACGTATTCGCCTACAACTACAGTAGATTCAGTAAACAGGTGAGATGCCAAACACGTGCCCAGAGAATGTGCTAGGGCTGCCTTGGAAAGGCACCTTAATAAAGAACAATAAAGAGCTAAATAAGAAGTAATAGTAATTAATATCATCATCATCACCATCGGCACTACAACTGGGATCCGGTCTTGGCCTTATTTAGCAAGTCCCGAGGCTTGTTAAATTTTCCATAATAGTAATTAATATAATTGTTTAAAAACGTATGTACACTTTTACTTGGTATAAGAACTGAGACTTTATTAAATATCTTTACTTTATACTTAAAACTATTGAGGTTTACTGTGCTTGTTGAAATTGCGACTCTTATTGTTTATGCCGCTTGTTGGTATTGCGTCTGTTATTATATTATTATTATTATTTATTAAAGTAAACTATTACTTTTATATCTGATAGTTTATAATCACCCTAGTGCAGCCTCTCACTAGGAAACAAAAGAAAGACTCGTCCTGGGTATCTTCTGGGAAGAGGATTTGTTGCGCCATGTATGTCCTCCCGTTTGCTTGTTTTCACATCGACTCTCCGAACATCTCCCTTACTGTCAGGATAGAATTCAGTAATTCGACCCATTTTGCAATCGGCAGGAGTAACACTTGGTTCTTGTAATAATACCAGATCATCGATGTTGAGTGTTCGACCTGGTAATCACCATTTATTTCTCTCCTGGAGTTGGTGCAAGTACTGTTGGTGGAAACGTGCCCAGAAGTGTTGTTGAATTTGATGCACTTGTAATCAGCGTTTTGTAATTGAGGTGGCAGTTGATAGACTTGCATCAATTACGGAGTTCTTGCTGCTCCGTTGCGTGATGAAATGGAATGGTGTAAGGGCGGGTGCGTCTTCTGCTTCTGATGATTCTGGATGTAATGGTCGGCTATTCAAAATACATTCGATGCGACATAATAAAGTGTTGAATTCTTCATAGGTTAGGTTAGTTATATTAGACATTTTCTTCATTAGCTGTTTCATAGACTTAACGGCGACCTCCCCTAGTCCACCGATATTAGGGCTGTAGGGCGGATTGGACTTCCAAGCAATCTACTGATCGCTAATCTGTGCGTGCAATTATTTGTGACTTTGCTATATTCGTGATTGATCTTCTTTTTAGCGTGTGAAGGCTTCCGGGACCATTTCCATATCTAGATCCGAGCAAATTTCTAAGTGAACAGCTTTGGTAACCAAACGGACAAAGACCGCCACCCAAACTTTTATGATTTTATCCAACCTTGTTGCGCGGGCAGAAAGGACCGCACATATCAACACCGATTTTGCTAAATGCCGGTGTTGGGGTGATTCGTCCCGTGGGTGAATCTCCCATAATAGGCTGGACAGTTTGGGCCTTCCATCGAATGCATATGGGGGAATTCCGGATACATTTCTTGACTTGTGATTTTACAGCAGGAATCCAGAATTCTTCTCTTATTAACTGCTCCGTTAAAGAATTTTAAAAATGGTCTTGGCCTTATTTAACAAATCTCTCCACCGGTCCCGATTTCGAGCCGATGTCATCCAGTTTAGCACTCCCAGGCTCTGGGCGTCCTGGTCTACGCCATCCCTCCATCGCAGACATGGTCTGCCGCGCTGTCTCCTTCCATACATCCTGCCACAAAGGACATTCCGGGCAGGCTCCTCTTCGCTCATTCGAGCTAGGTGTCCAGCCCACCGGAGTCTACCGAGCTGGATTTTTCTTACAATATGAGCTTCAAGGTAGATTGCGTACAACTCATGGTTGTAGCGTCTCCGGAATCATCCTCCCTCACATACGGGGCCAACAATTCTCCGTAAGACCTTTCTCTCGAACGCGGCCAAGAGTTCAAAGTGCCTTTTATTAAGCACCCAGGTCTCAGATCCATACATGAGTACTGGTAAGACCATGGTCTTGTACAGTAGTAGCTTGGATGTTCTGGATAAATTTCGGGATTTAAAGAGCCTTGATAGACCATAGTAAGCTTTGTTGGATTTAATCAGCCGTTCGCGTATTTCTTCTTCCATATTGTTATCGGCTGATACTATTGACCCAAGGTAGTTAAAGGATTGCACTACTTCAAATTCGCGCTCCACTACCCTGATAGTTTGACCAACGTTAGGTCTTCTCTTCGCAGAAGTTGCCACCATGTACTTGGTTTTTCCCTCATTAATGTGCAGTCCCAGTTTTTGTGCCGCCTGCTCGATCTGGGTGAAGGATTCCTGTACCGCCGATTCGGTTCTACCGATGATGTCGATGTCATCTGCGTAGGCAAGTATCTGGCTGGACTTGGTGACAATAGTCCCTCTTGTTGTAACGCCAGAGTCACGGATTGCTTTCTCCAACGCCAGGTTGAAGAGGAGGCAGGCCAGACCGTCCCTTTCACGGAGTCCATTATAGATGTTTATTGGTTTGGACAGCAATCCCGCTACTTTTACTTGACTAGTTACGTTGGTCATGGTCAACCTACAAAGTCGTATCAATTTATTTGGAATGCCGAATTCTCTCATGGCATTATATAGATCTACCCTGGCTATGCTCTCGTAGGCGGCCTTGAAGTCTATAAACAGATGATATAGCGGAATCTTAAATTCCAGACATTTTTCCATCGCCTGCCTAAGGGTGAATATCTGATCAATTGCTGATTTGCCTGGGATGAAGCCACACTGATATTGACCAATGATGGCTTTAGCGTATGGGGATATCCGGTCTTGTAGGATAGTGGAGAGTATCTTATAGGCGGTAATCAGCAATGTTATACCCCTATAGTTGCTGCACAGTGTGATATCTCCTTTCTTATGTATGGGGCAAATTATACCACGACGCCAATCTTCTGGCATCTCCTCTTGCTCCCATACGTGCACCACGATCTCGTGAATTGTGTGATGTAATGCTATCCCTCCTTGTTTGATCAGCTCAGCTGGTATGCCATCAGCTCCAGGGGCTTTATTTGATTTTAGCTGTCTAATGGCTTTTAGTGTTTCCTCAATGCTTGGTGGCGGCAGCATTTGGTCTTGGTCTTGCATTGGTGGAGCCTCCAATTCTTCTGTGAGCTGACCATTTAGCAATTCATTGAAGTGCACTTCCCATCGCTCCAGAATGCCTTCAGGATTGGTGATCAGATTACCCTCTTCATCCTTGCAGTAAGTGCAGCGGTGTGTACCGCGTCATACTGCGGATTATTTGGTAGAACTTCCGCGCCTGGTGCGGACCTCGCTCTCTACTTTTCTCTATTTCACAGACTATATTTTTCCCAGGCACTTTTCTTTTGTCTGTGAAGTCTTTTTTCAGATCTTCTGAGCTCTTTGTAGTTATCCTCGCGTACCCGCGTCCTATGAGACTGCTGCATTGCCCGGTATGCAGCATTCTTACGTTCAGTCGCTAGTTTGCACTCATCATCAAACCAGTCGTTCCGATCTCTACGACTACTGCCTAAGATGGAGTTGGCAGTACTAATGACAGTATTCTTAAGGCGTGTCCATTTCTCTTCTAGGTCCGGCATTCTGGCCCCAGGACTTACTCTCCCTCCGTCGAACTCTTCGAGGGCGAGTCTTAACGCATGACCAAAGGTGTTGCTGGTGTTCTCATTGCGTAAGGCAGCCGTGTTGATTCGAACCTGATCCGCGGATGCAATACGTCTCCGTAAGGCAATCCGCGCTCGGAAAACTGTACCAACAAGATAGTGATCCGAGTCGACGTTGGCACCTCGGTACGTTCGTACCGTCATCAGGCTCGAAGAGTGGCGGCGATCTATCAGCACGTGGTCAATTTGGTTGCGAGTGGCTCCATCAGGTGATACCCAGGTGGCTTTGTGGATATCTTTACGCGGAAACCTGGTACTCGCAACGACCAAGTTTTTCGATGCTGCCAATTCGATGACTCGTAGTCCATTATCATTAGTGTTCTCATGCAAACTATGGGAACCTGCGTAGTGCCTGAAAACCGGCTCCCGACCTATTTTCGCATTCAAATCCCCAAGAACGATTTTCACAACGTATCTTGGGCAGGCATTGAGGGCCCGTTCGACGTTCTCATAGTATTCTTCTTTTTCGTCGTCAGGAGTCGAGTCTTCCGAGTGGTTGGCAAGAGAAATCCTCCAGCTCACACGAAGGATGTTGTCATACACACCAAACATTGGAGTTAAAGTTGTCAACCAACTTCGCTTCGGAAAAGCTGTCACGCAAAACACCATGTGCTCGGGGTAGGCTTTCTAGTCAGCCACAAACTGAAGCCTGCCATCATCGGCTTTAATGCAATAAATGAAAGGCTATGCACTCTTCGCGTGCGAGGCAAATTTAAGAACATAAGCCTCATAAACGTTCACGGACCTACAGAGGAGTCCCCTGACGACGAAAAAGAAGAATACTATGAGAACGTCGAACGGGCCCTCAATGCCTGCCCAAGATACGATGTGAAAATCGTTCTTGGGGATTTGAATGCGAAAATAGGTCGGGAGCCGGTTTTCAGGCACTACGCAGGTTCCCATAGTTTGCATGAGAACACTAATGATAATGGACTACGAGTCATCGAATTGGCAGCATCGAAAAACTTGGTCGTTGCGAGTACCAGGTTTCCGCGTAAAGTTATCCACAAAGTCATCTGGGTATCACCTGATGGAGCCACTCGCAACCAAATTAACCACGTGTTGATAAATCGCCGCCATGGCTCGAGTCTGATGACGGTACGAATGTACCGAGGTACCAACGTCGACTCGGACCACTATCTTGTTGGTACAGTTTTCCGAGCGCGGATTGCCTTACGGAGATGTATTGTATCCGCGGATCAGGTTCGAATCAACACGGCTGCCTTGCGCAATGAGAATACTAGTAACACCTTTGGTCATGCGTTAAGACTCGCCCTCGAAGAGCTCGACGGAGGGAGAGTAAGTCCTGGGGCCAGAATGCCGGACGTAGAAGAGAAATGGACACGCCGCCTTAAGAATACTGTCATTAGTCTGCCAACTCCATCTTAGGCAGTAGTCGTAGAGATCGGAGCGACTGGTTTGATGATGAGTGCAAACTAACGACTGAACGTAAGAATGCTGCATACCGGGCAATGCAGCAGTCTCATAGGACGCGGGTGCGCAAAGAGAAATACAAAGAGCTCAGAAGATCTGAAAAAAGACTTTACAGCCAAAAGAAAAGTGCCTGGGAAAAATATAGTCTGTGAAATAGAGAAAAGTAGAGAGCGAGGTTCGCACCAGGCGCGGCAGTTCTACCAAATAATCCGCAGTATGACGCGGTACACACCACCCTGCGCTTACTGCAAGGATAAAGAGGGTAATCTGATCACCGATCCTGAAGGTATTCTGGAGCGATGGGAAGTGCACTTCAATGAATTGCTAAATGGAACTATAGGGGTGTAACATTACTGAGTACCGCCTATAAGATACTCTCCTCTATCCTACAAGATCGGATAGCCACATACGCTAATGTCATCATTGGTCAATATCAGTGCAGCTTCATCTCAGGCAAATCAGCAATCAGATATTCACCCTTAGACAGGCGATGGAAAAATGTCTGGGATTTAAAATCTCGTTATATCATATATTTTGAACCTTTAAGCCGCCTACGACAGCACAGCCAGGATAGAACTACGAGGATGGCCTGAAAAGTTTCCGACCCAACAAAGATACAAGATTTATTTTTATTTTTCTAAATAGTCTCCTTGTAACTCTCCACACTTCTCCCAGCGATGTTTCCATCTCTCTAACCAGTCCAAATAGTACTCGGCATTTTTTTTTTTTTTTTTTGCAAAATAACTGTTCACGAAAGTGATTGCCTCCTCATTTGACGAAAATCTCCGTCCACCGAGCGCAATTTTTAGATTAAGGAACGAAAAGAAGTCGCTTGGGGCTAGATTTGGTGAGTAAGGCGGATGGTCAAGCAGTTCAAATCGTAATTCGTAGACTTTCGCCATGGCAACCGCTGAGGTGTGAGACGGCGCGTTGTCTTGGTGAAACAGGATTTTCTTTTTCTGCAAATGTGGCCGTTTTTCCGCAGTTTCTGCCTTCATTTTGTCAAGTAATGATGTCTAGTATGCTCCTGTAATCTTTTTTCTTTTTTGAAGATAATCAATTAAGATAACTCCATGACTATCCCAAAAAACAGTCGCCATCTCTTTCCGAGTCGAAAAAACAGTTTTTGCCTTTTTCGAAGCCGATTCCCCCTTTGCAGTCCTCTGTTTTGACTGTATTTTTGTGTCGGGCGTATAATGGTGTATCCAAGTTTCATCGACAGTAATTAATCGGCGCCAAAACTCGGATTTATCGCGCCTAAACTGCGCCAACAGAGCGTTAGAGATGGTCATTCGAACACGTTTTTTGGTCTAACGTGAGCAAACGCGGCACCCAACGCGCGGACAGCTTTCTCATGCCTAAATCTTGATTTAATATGTGACAACCACGTTCTTTGGACATTATCATAGCCTCTGCTATCTCTCTCACTTTAATTCGCCGGTTGTCTAGCACCATTTGGTGAACTTTAGCGATGTTAGCGTCAGTTGTTGCAGTTTTTCGACGTCCCGAATTTTCATCGTCTCCCAAGCTCTCACGGCCACGTTTAAATCCAGCTGCCTAAAATTTCACTGTGGTAAATGGGGATGCAGAGTCCCCATACACAGAGTCCAACTCATTTTTGATTTGCGTAGGCGTATTGCCTTCCAAAAACAAACATTTTATGACAGCTCGATACTCAACTTTGTCCATTTTCACAAAAACACTCACATCGACTCACTCAAACTACTGTTAAATAAAAACGACGCGTACAAAATGGCTGAAATTTTGGCGAGTAACTGTCAAAAGATGCACAACTACATTTGTTTAGGAGGCGGTGATTGAGAGTATGGGTAGAGAGGTCGAAGTCGAACAAGGTGGAATTGGAGTTTACATATCTCAGCATCCGCGAAACGGGTTCGTTGAGACCATAAGAGGTCTGGTGAGGGGGGAATGTAGAGAAGGCGGGGATTACGCGTATTTCGAGGGTTTATGTTCAGAGGCATTATTTTAAGGAGGTAGACGCAGTCGACCGAGCCGGAGAGGACCCGATGAATAAACATTATTTCTGCCAGGACCCTGCGCTCCGCAGGGGTTCTGAGGTTGATTAATTTGAGGCGGTTAAGTTGTTCCCATTTTAGCTGTCGGAGAGCAAACCGAAGGAAGCGACGTTGAATACTTCCGATTCTACGGGTATGGATCTCGTCATAAGGAGACCATACCTGGCTAGAATATTCAAGCAGTAGACACACGAAGGTAAAATAAAGGAATCGAGTAACGTAACGTTCGGAGAATTCCTTAGACCATCTTTGCACGAATCCGAGGGCAGAATTGGCTTTCCAGATCATCTCATCAATGTGAGAAACGAAGTTAAGCTCCCTGTCGCAAAGGATCCCCGGGTCTCGAGTAGATTGGACAATGGTTAGGGGTTGGTTATTGTTATGTTTTCATAAATAACAAGTCTTTATAATTCGTTTTATATTTTTTTATATACTTTATATTTTAAGGTAACTTTTAATAGAACTATAAACTTGACCAGCGCTAGCCATGAACTCCGTCCGAATGCCATAGATTGTTCACGCTGGGTGGCACTTCATGTATCATGACAGATACAATAGATTGTTCACGCTGGGTGGCGCTTCATGTATCATGACAGATGCAATAGAATGTTCACGCTAGGTGGCACTTCATGTATCATGACATCTCCCTTTTATAATAATTTTTGATTTTCATTTTGAAATACAAAAATAAAGTTTCAGTACATTTTCAGACTTAAAAACTAATTATAAACTAGAACTTACAATTTATAATCTTTAAGATACGACGGTTGTTTTGAAACTCTACCAGATCTTTTTACATAATTTTGATTAGCTTGAACACTTTTATTTGAACTTGAACTTACAGTTTTGCTTGCAAAATCTGAACTCGCTTGTTCAGTACTGACATGAGTTACTTTTGGGATCGGTTGAGTTATATTTAGAATCGCGTTTTTCGACACGTTTTTATTACAATCATATTCAGTCGTCTTTTCATATAAATGTACACGATTTCTTTCAAGTTTTCGACCGTTTGACATTTGCACTTCGTATGACCTTGGTCTATCACAAATTTTTGTTAGAACAGCTGGTTCTAATGGTTTACCTTTCTCTTTTCGAATATAATCATTTTCATTTAATTTCAAAGGATTCAAATTGTGACTTTTTCTATCATACAAAAGTTTCTGTTCACTTTGTCGCTTTAACAATTGTTGTCTAACTAACTCATTCTTTTCCCTCTCATTTCTTTTTACATTTATCGGCCAAATTACACGTGTTTTATAACCAAATAGCAATTGATTCGGCGATTTTATTTCGTTTGAGATCAGAGTGTTTCTATACTCTAACAATGCGAGTGTCGGATCTCTATTGCTATGTTCTATCTTTTTAAACATACTGTCACAAATTCAAAACCGACACACTTGTCAACCGTTAGCGTGACCTCATGGCGTCGCACCGAGCCTTAAGCCAACTAATACGACATCGACACACCGATTCTGGAGCCATATAGAGGAATACTGGAGAATACACGAAACTGGCGAAAACGTCAGAAGGAGACGGAACCACGTGGGAGGACGTGCAAGAACGAAAAAAAGGAGAGCTACAGGAGACGATTGATTGAGGAATTTAACGGAGCAAAAAAAAGAGATTGTCCCTGAACATTGAAGCACTCTTGCGATCCAGCGGTCGAACTCGCGTAAAAAGGACGGATAGTTTAAACTGGACATAGTTTAACGGTCGTGTGCGAAGTAAAAACGTAACAATTGATGTCAGAAGTGGGATCGCGGAGTGATCGTGGACAATGGTAAAGTTTGCCGACCTAAGAATACCTCAATTGAGGGATGAATTGGAATCTCGACGATTGCCCGGAACAGGACAAAAGGCGGAACTGCAAGCACGATTGCGGAGGGCTCTGGAGGACGAGGGCATCGAATTTGAAACCTATGAGTTTTACCAAGGTGCTACGGGACCTTCATCCGAGGTCAAGGAGCAGTTGATGGAACCCCAACCAACTCTGGCATTCGACATGAACGTGCTTTTGCAAGCAATGGCACAACAATTGGAGGAGCAGTCTTCACGTATGGAAAATCAAATGGCGGAAGCAGTTCTTTGGGCACACGTAGAGGGAGACTGTGGAGCAGGCAAGCTGTGGGTAGTGAAAGCATCAGAAACGGCCACGAAGGTATTGGTTGGCCGAACCTTGGTACGGGTGAGCGAGAGTGAGCAAATCCCAGTTCGAGTACTGAATGAGTTTGGTTCGCCGGTCACACTTGATAAGGGAATAGTGCTGGGACAATGCCAAGCTGTGGAAGCGGTGGTTAACTGTGGCAACCCTCCCCAGGAAGCCAGGAATAAGAGCACAAAAACGCCTACCATGATGGATACCTGGTTAAATGAGCTAGATGGGCAGGAAAAGATAATGGCCAAACGACTACTAGAAAAATATAGCGCCATATTTGCCAACGGCGACGGTAAAACCGGAAGAACGGACATCGTTCAACATCGTATAGGTACCGCTGATGCCAGACCGATCCGACAAGCGCCACGAAGAGTTCCACTGGGCAAACGAGAAGAAGCCGAACGGATGATAGACGAAATGCAGAGGGGTGGAGTTATTGAGCCATCAACAAGCCCTTGGAATTCGCCGGTCGTACTAGTTAAAAAGAAGGATGGAAGTACCCGGTTCTGCGTCGATTACCGGAAGCTCAACGATGTCACCAAAAAGGATAGTTACCCACTGCCACGGATAGATGATACGCTGGATACCCTATCTGGTTCGAAATGGTTCTCAACTTTGGATCTGCAAAGTGGGTATTGGCAAGTAGAGATCGAGAAAGCGGATCGAGAGAAGACTGCTTTTAGCATTGGCAACGGATTGTGGCAGTTTGCGGTGATGCCATTTGGATTATGTAACGCGCCGGCAACTTTTGAGCGGCTGATGGAGCACGTATTGAAGAGCCTCCACTGGAAAACATGCCTGGTGTATCTTGATGACATTATCGTCACGGGCCGGACTCTTGACGAGCATCTCAAAAAATTGGAGGGGGTCTTCCAGCGAGTCGCTTCTGCTAAACTGCGGCTGAATCCAAGGAAATGCGATCTATTCAAAACCGAAGTAACCTATTTGGGCCACAAAATCACAGCCGCAGGAAGTCGCACAGACGCAGGCAAAATAAATGCTGTCAGATATTGGCCTCGACCCACAAACGTTCACGAAGTGCGAAGCTTCCTTGGACTCTGTACGTATTACAGACGTTTCGTGCCCGGATTTGCCAGTGTCGCAAGAGGCTTACACGATTTGACAAAGAAAAATTGCAAATTTGTGTGGAGCAGTGAGCAAGAAAATGCCTTCCACCGACTGAAGGAATTGCTGTGCACAGCCCCAATGTTGGCTTATCCAGTTCCTGGCAAAAAGTTTGTGTTGGACACAGACGCTAGTGCATATGGAATAGGAGGTGTACTCGCGCAGATTGTCGACGGTCAGGAAAAAGTGATTGGGTACTACAGCAGAGTTCTTGGTAAGCCGGAGAGGAACTATTGCGTTACATGGCGCGAACTCTTGGCAGTGGTGGAATGCGTGAAACACTTCCACAAATACGTATACGGACAGCATTTCCTTGTAAGGACGGACCATGCGGCACTCAGATGGTTGCTGCGGTTTAAAGATCGAGAGGGGCAAATCGCGCGTTGGATAGAAAGGCTGCAGAACTATGACTGCGAGATACAACACCGAAAAGGAGGACAGCATGGAAACGCCGATGCACTCCCTCGACGCCCATGTGCAGTGGAGTGTAAACATTGCTCAAGGGCTGAACGATGTGAAGGGATAGTCGACATCCGCTTATTGAGTCTCGGACCTGATGCAGAATGGGACTCCAGTCCTATGAGAAAAAGCCAACTGGACGATGCCGATTTGGTCAAGATCCTGAAAGCAGAAGAATTGAATGAAAGACCAGCAAAGGAAGGAATGTCATCGGAAAGTCCAGTGGCCAAGGCGTATTGGGCGCAATGGGACAGCCTGAAATTAATAGACGGACTATTACATCGCCAATGGGAAGCAATGATGGTAGATACACCTCCGACTTAATTGTCCTACCAAAATCAAGGATAGCAGCCGTGTTGGAAGAATTCCATAATGTACCAAGCGGAGGACAACTCGGCGTTGCAAAAACCCTGGAGAAAATAAAACAACGGTTTTACTGGGTAAATGGCTGGAATTCAGTTGCTAACTGGATTAAAAACTGCACACAATGTATGGCAGCCAAGGGCCCAAAAGTCAAAAGCAGGGGGAAGTTACAGCAGTATAATGCCGGAGCGTCATTTGAGCGCGTCGCAGTGGATGTAGCTGGCCCTTTCCCTACTAGTGACTCCGGCAACAAATATGTACTGGTGGTGATGGACTATTTCAGTAAGTGGCCCGAAGTGTATACGATACCAAACCAGGAGGCTAAAACAGTAGACGAAGCTTTCGTGCAGAATTGGGTACACGCGATTTGGAGTACCGATCGAGTTACATTCGGATCAAGGGAGGAATTTCGAGTCTGCTGTCTTCCAAGGAATGTGCTCACTGCTGGGCATCAAAAAGACACGGACGACAGCGCTGCACACACAGTCGGATGGAATGGTTGAGAGGTTCAACCGTACGTTAAGGAACATTTGCGAAAAGTTGTCGACAAATGTCAGCGTGATTGGGACAAGCACATCCAAATGTTTTTAATGGCATACCGATCAGCAGTACACGACACTACCGGACACCCACCTGCACACATCATCTTTGGTACAGACTTGAGGCTCCCATCGGACCTGAAATTCGGTAGCAACGGTGCCACTATTAAAGCCGGAGGCAGATATTGGGAGGTGCTCCAATCCGAGATGGACGAAATACACCGTCTCGTGAGGCAACGGACGCGGTTGATGAGCAACAAAATGAAGGATCGGTATGATCGAGCCATGAATTCCAAGAGATTCCAAGAAGGCGATTTAGTACTATTATACAACCCCCAAAGGAGGAAGGATCTGTCCCCAAAACTACAGACATCGTTGGAAGGCCCATATAAAGTCTTAAAGCGACTAAACGATGTGGTGTATCGCATACGGAAGAGGCAAGGGAAGATAAAAGTTTTGCATATAGAGAGACTATCCCCATTGGGATCATGGAATTTGGAGTCTGATCGAGACTTAAGTGGGGGGTAGTGTCACAAATTCAAAACCGACACACTTGTCAACCGTTAGCGTGACCTCATGGCGTCGCACCGAGCCTTAAGCCAACTAATACGACATCAACACACCGATTCTGGAGCCATATAGAGGAATACTGGAGAATACACGAAACTGGCGAAAACGTCAGAAGGAGACGGAACCACGTGAGAGGACGTGCAAGAACGAAAAAAAAGGAGAGCTACAGGAGACGATTGATTGAGGAATTTAACGGAGCAAAAAAAGAGGTTGCCCCTGAACATTGAAGCACTCTTGCGATCCAGCGGTCGAACTCGCGTAAAAAGAACGGATAGTTTAAACTGGACATAGCTGAACGGTCGTGTGCGAAGTAAAAACGTAACAATACTTTTTACTGTACCAACATGACGCTCAACCATATCATTCGATTGAGGATAATTCGGACTCGACGTTACATGTTCAAAATTCCACGATTTTGCAAAGTTTTGCATGTCTCGGTTTGCAAAATGGGTACCATTATCAGAAATTGCTTTTTTAGGAATTCCAAATCTTGCAAAAATTGACTTTAATTTTGACACAATTGTTGAACCTAACATGTTCCCCAATTTTGCACTTCCACATACTTGCTGAAATAATCTATAACTAAAAGCCAATGGCTGTTTTTGAATTCAAATAAATCCACACCAATTGTTTCCCATGGAGCACTCGGGACTTCACGTGGTAACAAAGGTTGTTGAACATTTGCTTTTTTGAAACGCATACAAGATTCGTAACTTTTTACAATGTTTTCAATGTGCTGATTCATAAATGGCCAATACAAAATTTCTCTAGCACGGTTTTTACACTTTTCAATACCAAGATGACAATAATGAATTAAATTTAACATCTATTTTCGCAAGTTTTTTGGAACTACAATTCTGTTCCCCTTAAAAATTAAACCTTCAATTACACACAATTCATCAGCGTATGTGCGATACGGTTTTAATACTTCAGGTATCTTTTTTGCATCAGCTGGCCAACCTTGCAAGATATACTTCATTAACATCTGCATTTCAGCGTCATTGTGTGTTTCTTTTTGAAATACTAGTTTTTTCTCCACGGAAATCGGCAGTGAATCTATCAATAAGAAAACTTGTGCTTCAACATCAGCATCTTTTTCACGACATTTTGACTGTTTTTCCTTGCACGATTCGTTTACCGTACAGATTCTATAGCGACACGATGGACGACAAATAACGACACGAAAATGTTTATTAAAATTATACTTTATTTTCTCGTATTAATACGACGACACTAATACAAAAGATTCGACAAACGAAAACAAATTAGCCGAGATTATAATTGAATCGAACAGCTTTACAATGAATACAAAACGAATATATATTTTGACAAACGAAATTTACATAAGGTAACGAGAACGAAACGAAAATGTTGTGCACTGCTTGAGTACGACGACGAAGTGAACGAGTTGACGAAATCTTCATTGAAAGGAATCCTTAATGGCCGCCATCTTGATCCTTTGATGAGCGGAAGTAGGCGGGGCTATGCCTTCCAGAACGATAGCTGACCGAAACTGGACGAATGTTGTGGCGTACTATTGACAGTTAAGGTGTCAATACAATGCTGACGGTATTGTCTGGTCGAATTTTGTCGGCAGTCAATGTTGTCTACGCTAATTTGTGAAGTGAGATGCGACATGCCGCCCGCCTTGAAGCGTCTGGTTCAAGACTGGTGTGGTGTTTCCGGTTCCTGTAGTTTCGTCGATGGGTAGAGGGCATAGTCTCTTGACGCAACGATATATATACCGCCTTTTGTACGGAGAGTGACTATTCGTACAATTCCATCCTGGCCGGGGTGTGTAGCTATGACTCGACCAAGTGCCCATCTTAGTGGTGGTAGGTTTTCATCCGCGATGAGCACTAATACTCCTTCCTTTAGCTGGACCTCGGGACGGCGTGCGGCTGAATTGTATGAGCTGGTGCAAATATTCTTTATGCCAGCGCTTCCAAAAATGCTGCTTCATTTGCTGAGCGTGATGCCAGGCGGTTAGGCGATTTGCGGGTGTATCTGTGAAATCAACTTGTGGAAAGGAAGTTAAAGGGCTACCTACTAGAAAATGAGCAGGAGTTAATGGTTCGAGGTCATTTGGATCTGAGGACATAGGAGATATAGGACAGGAATTTAAAATTGCTTCTACTTCTATCACATATGTTTCCAATTGTTCATATATAAGTAATACATTGCATTAATACAGTTCGATTCAAATGATGTTTGAATGATTTAACGGCAGCTTCCCAGATTCCTCCAAAATGAGGAGTTCTTGGCGGTATGAAGTGCCAATCAATCCCTTGACCAGCACAAAATTTGGATACATTATTTTGATGCTCCTTTGAATTAAAAAGTTTGTAGAGCCGTTGGAGTTCGTTTTTTGCCCCGACAAAGTTAGTTCCATTATCCGAATGGATTTCGACCGATTTTCCCCGTCTCGAAAAAAAGCGCTTCAGGCTTGCGATAAAATCCTCAGTGGATAATCCACCAACTAACTCAAGATGCACTGCCTTTGTGCATAGACAAACGTATAGAGCTACGTAGACCTTTAACCGATTTTTGTTACGATGACGCTTTTATTTTACATAGAAAGGTCCAAAATAATCGACTCCGACACGTAGAAAAGGGCGAGCAGATGTAATTCGATGTTTGGGTAGAGTACCCATAGGGTAGTCAGCGAGAATAGGCTTGGCCCTAAAACAGGGCATGCACTTATGAAGGATGCGACGAGTTGTGCTGCGGCCGTTAATCGACCAATAGTGCTGTCGCACCGAATATAAAGTAGTTTGGACGCCAGTGTGCTTGAGCCTAATATGCTCTGTCTGTATGATCAATTTCGTGATATGATGCTGCGACGGCAACAGTATAGGGTGACGTTGATCTTCGGATAAAGACGAACGCGCAAGCCTGCCTCCGACACGTACTATGCCGGCGGAGCCCAAAATTGGATTCAGCGATATTAATTTGTTTGATGCTGGGAATGGCTGGTTGGCTGACAATGTTTCAATATCGCGCCTGAATGACTGCAATTGAACGGGTTTAATGATGACGTTGTGTGAGCGTGAAAGCTCGTCAACTCGGAATGGGCCAATACTGCGTCGAGACATGCCTTTGGCATTGTGAACGAATCTGAGTACATATCCAATGATTCGTTGTAACTTACTAAACGAACTGTATCGCTCAAGTATATCTTGCTTTCGAATTTCGAGCGACATGTAAGCGACCGTGTGTATCGCGGGTTTCAACTCAGGAATTTCTATTTTGGCCAAAGCTTGCTTCGGCCACGACGAATCTTGATCCTTTAACCATGATGGACCATTAAACCAAAGGCTACCTTCCACGAACTCAGAAGGAAGCTGCCCACGAGAAATGAGATCCGCAGGATTGTCTTTGGAGGAGATGTGATTCCAATAGCATCTGGATACATTAGCTTGTATCTCGCACACACGATTTGATACGAAAGTTTTTAGCTTGTGCGCGGGAGTGCTTATCCAGTGCAGTACGATCCACCATCAGACCAGAAATAGACCTCATCTATTTCGATTTGAGATTTTCGATTAAGTGGAGCTGGTCTTGGAAAGCAGACCATGCCGAATGGATTTCCATAGGGACAGATTCGTCCCACGCAACCCCCGCCTTCCATAGTAGCTGAATCAGCACCTTGGCATATACCACGATGGGGTCTAAGAGTCCCAACGGATCAAACAATTTCGAAATTTGAGACAATATGCCTCTTTTAGTACTGCTGTTTCGTTTATCAATATTGACGACATAAAAGAAGTAATCCTTGCGAGAGTTCCAGGGTATGCCCATGGTCTTAATGTCCGAATCTGGGTCTAGAGACATATGCGAATGGTCAGGATGCTCTTGTTCCTTGATAAGTAGTGCTGGGTGGCTCGAAGCCCATTTTCTTAAGCAGAATCCTCCTTTTTTGAGTAGTGCGAGGAGTTCATCGCGGGTCAGGATGGCCTCGGTTAGAGTATCCGCTCCTGTGAGTAGATCGTCTACATAAAAATCCTTACGGAATATTTGAGCAGCTTTGGGAAAGTTGTTCGTTTCCTCATCAGCTAGTCTGAACAGCGTTTTTATGGCCAAATATGATGCGGAAGCTGTTCCATAAGTAGCAGTGTTGAGCTTGAAAACCTGTATGGGTTCGCGCATAGTGCGTCGATAGAGAATTTTTTGATACTCTGCATCGGCTGAATTTACCTGAACTTGCCGATACATTTTTTCGATATCAGCCGTGAGGACGAAAATGTGAAAACGAAATCGTGAGAGCAATTCAAATAAGTCATACTGTAGCTTGGGGCCTACCATGAGGGTATCATTTAATGAAATACCCGTTGTCGTTTTTGCGGAACCATCGAAAACAACACGAATCTTGGTAGTTAGGCTGCTCTCCTTCACCACAGCATGATGAGGAAGGAAATAGCCTTTGGGCTCTTGATTCACTGCAAGCAACATGCGTCCCAATGACAATTACTCATCTAGGAATGCAGTATACTCACGTTGCACCAAGCCATAAAATGCTCTCAATGCCATAGTATAAGACTCGCCTAATGCGGTCTTTTTCTGGTTGAAAGGCAATTTTACTTGATAAATCCCGCCAGGAAGTCTAATGGTGTTTTTTTTTTTTTTTTTTTTTTTTTTTAGACTTCTCTCGGGAGAGGCGAACCTATAGCGGCGAGTGGGCGCCCCGAGATGCCATCAAATAACTGTTGCAGTTCTTTTTGAACAGTTGCAGGTTGTAACGCTCCGGGAACACTCGCGTGGGAAGGGAGTTCCACAGCTTCCCCGCTCTGTAACGGAACGAGTTCTGATACAGGGATGTTCGCGCTGTCGGGAGATGAACCACAAACGGGTACGATCCGTCGGATTGTCTTGTGGAGCGCATATAGACCGAATTGCGTGGAACAGTGCCAAGAATCTCCGAAGAACAGCACCCGTGATAATATCTGTAGAACAGACAGAGGTCGGCCACGCGCCTTCGATGTGATAGCGACTGTAGTCCCGACACAGCGCCGAGTCCCCGATCAGGCGGATCGCTCGTCTTTGTACGCTCTCAAGTAGGTCGAGGGTATGTTTAGGAGCCGAGCTCCAAACATGAGAGCAATATTCGAGCGCGGGTCTAATTTGAGATTTATATAGGAGAAGAAGTTGGGCCGGAGTAAAATATTTCTTGGCTCTAAAAAGATAGCTCAGTTTTCCTGAGGCCGACCTGGCGATGCTCGACACGTGTTTATGCCATGATACATTCCCACAGACCGTGACGCCGAGCAGTTTCAAGCTATCCCCAGCCTCGAGGGCCCGGCCATTCATCATCAGCTGTGGAACCGATGATCCGGTTTTCTTTGTGAATGTTGTATACTGGGTCTTCGTTGCGTTGAAGTCGACAAGATTGGCCTTTCCCCACTGCAGGACTTTATCCAGATCCTGGTTCAGAGAGTCAATCTGTCTACATCTCAGCTGGTGCGACGTTGATGCACCAATCGGCCGATCACTCGAAAAGGAGGAAACAAGCGTACTATCATCCGCAAAACTGAACACTTTGTTATCCGTTGTCTCCAACAAATCATTTATGTGAAGCAAGAACAAGGTTGGAGCCAAAATAGAACCTTGGGGCACCCCCGAATTAACAGGATACAGATCCGAACACTCGCCGTCCACAACAACCCGGATCGATCGATTCTCGAGGAAGCTCCTCGTCCAGTCGCAAAGCTGTTGGGAAAGTCCATATGAACGAAGTTTGCTCAGCAATGCCCCGTGCCAGACGCGGTCAAAAGCCTTGGAGATATCTAATGCGACGGCCCTTGACTCACCATGCCGTTCAATCGCAGATGTCCATATATCGGTTATAAGTGTCAAAAGGTCTCCTGTGGACCGCCTGCCACGGAATCCGTATTGACGATCATTCAGAAGACCGTTGCACTCCAAATACTTAACCAACTCTGTATTGATGACTTTTTCCATTACCTTAGATAAAATAGACAGTAATGCTATCGGACGGTAATTTTGTGGGAGACACTTTTTTCCCGTCTTTGGGATTGGCTGAACTCGAGCGATTTTCCAGCAGGCAGGAAAGGTCCTCCGTGCATAAGATAAGCGGAAGAGTCTGCCAAGAACCGGCGATAGTTCTGGAGCACAGTTCTTAAGGACTATTGTTGGTATTCCGTCCGGGCCGGTTGCCTTCCTACAATCCAGTTCACGTAGAATGCGTTGAATAGTGCGCCGACGAAATCTCACATCCCGCATGGAAGACTATACCGGCGAGATCACAGGTGGCTCCAATAGGCCAGGATCGATGTTTGAATTCGGCGAAAATAAATTCACGAACACATTAGCTTTATCCTTTGAATTTGTGACCAACGTCCCGCTGTCTGTCACCAGCGGAGAGAAAGAGGAGGATGCGAAGTTACCGCTGACAGCTTTTGCCATTGACCAGAAGGAGCGCGAACCAGTTGGGCACCGAAGGAGCTTATTGATCACCCAGTCGTTGTGAGCCTTCTTCGCGGTATCAATCGCCCGGTTGCACACGTTTCTGATTCTAACAAAATTCGTTCTGTTAACATCGGTGGGATTGGAGCGCCATTGCTTAAAAGCTCTATTTTTTGCCGCTGTAATCAGCTCGCATTTTTTGTCAAACCAAGGTTTATCAGACGAACTTCGTTTGATGGAATGTGGAATATACATCTCCATCCCCAGAAGAATAATCTCTGACACCGACTCCGCGCAAGCGTTAACATCGGAGTTTCCGAAGCACATCTCGGACCATGGAAAGGATGCGAAGAAATCTCGCATATCGTCCCAGTTAGCGGCCCCATACTTCCATACATGGCGAAGCTGCCTAGGCCGGTTATTCGCTTGGTATGCAAGTGCTTGCGCGACAGATACCAAGCAGTGATCTGAGTTTCCCAGTGGCGCAGAAACCTCTACGGTATAAATACTCGGTTCGGATGTCAAAAACAGATCCAGGGTGCTCGCATAATCGCCTCGGGCATCCGGTATTCGCGTTGGCTCCCCCACGAGTTGAGTCAAGTTGTGGCTTACAGCAAATATCTCCGCCAGCCTCCCAGCCTCGTCGGTTCTGTTAGAATGTAACAACCAGTCGGAATTGTGCACATTAAAATCGCCAAGGACAATAATTTCAGAAGCTGGGTGGTTGATCTGTATCCAGTCGACGGTATATGAAAGATGTTCGAAAAATGTCGCCGGTCGATCGTCATTCGGGGAGCGGTAAAGACAACAAAGAAATTTAACGGAATTCCTCAGTACGACCCTCAACCATATGATGTCCATATTATTGGGTTCCAACGCCTCCATCCTCTGGCAAGCCAGATCGGACCGTGCGAAGACGCAGACACCGCCCTTAAAACGGAATCTCGAATGTAAGTCGTATCCTGAGCAACGAAGATATGTCGAATCAGTTGACGAATCGACCTGGGTCTCAGTTAGGGCAAGGATATCAGGTTTCGTTGTTTGCAAATATTGGTGGACGGCGTTTACATTAGTATTGGTGAAACCGATGCCCCTGATGTTACAAAATGCCGTCACCAGTCGAGCGTGGGCCGAGCCTCGAGAGCTAGCCCGGTTATGCGATGACGAACCTCTCAAAGTTCCATTATTTATCATGATATCTGCATGATGTTCCCCCTGACATAGTCCCCCCCGGAGATCCGAAGCATAATGAGCATAATGATCCTCGCAAGCTATTTCTTGAGGCGAACGAATTTTCTCAATTGCGATCTCCTCAGATTCCCAGAACCGAGTTAGATTCACATCTGGGGGATTGGATTGTATCGAAAGATAGCAGGACACGTTAGCTGCCTGATAATTTGGATCGAGATCGCCAGCAACAATCCATCCTAATTGCGTTTTCTTCAATAATACATTTGGCTGCTTTCTCAACGATATTTGGCCGATGCTAAGCAACTTGTAGAATAATTTGACGCCTATTAAGGCATCGACTTTCGACGATTTGAAAAAACCTGGGTCAGCCAAAGGAATGTTTCTTGGTAGATCAAGAGCATGTGGATCTATAGGGGTTGAAGGCATCGGATGCCCAATCTGCGGTACGATCAAAAATTCAATTGATTTTTCATATTTAGTGGCACGCGATCTCAATGTTGCCCGTGTGGAATGTGTAACCGTAGTGGAAGTGCTGTCGATTCCTGAAACGTAAACGGTGGATGGTCTTTTGACGAGGTTTAGTCGATCCGCTGTTTCCTGAGTTATAAAATGCAATTGAGAACCTGCATCCAGGAATATGCGGCATAATTGGCTCCTGCCTTGACTATTAACAATGTCAACTAGGGCAGTGGCTAACACTCCATGAGTTGCGCTTTGAGCCTGCCTGCTCGTGCCGACAACTGCGAAATGTGAGGCAACCGTGTTTGTCCTATTTGCCTTTTCAAAATGTAACAAAGCGTGGTGACGTTGATTGCACTTGTTGCATGGCTGCGCCTTACAGCCCGACATTCGATGTCCTTTCCTTAGACATTGTATGCACCACTGGCCGGTCTTGGCGGCTTCGAAACGCGCTTGCGGAGTTAGCGAGTTAAACCTGTCGAAAGCGTAGATTTGATGACTAGTGTCATTGCAGAGAATACAACCCCGAGTCGTAGCCACGAATGTCTGTTGCGATCTCTGGTTGCGACGAGTAAAGGACTTTTCCGATGGTAAGCTAGAATTGGTTTTTGCTCGAGAGCCTTCTACTTGAGCTCTTCTTTTGATGAAATCAATAAAGATTTTTAAGGTGGGTTTAGTTATACTGCTGCTACAGTCTTCCCATCGCTCCCGAGCACAAGGATTAAGCTTTTCGCGAAGGAGTACAATTAATATGGAGTCCCAATACTCAACGGGTTCATTTAGAGCTTGTAATGGGCGCACATGTTTTTGTAACTCATCCACGAAAGATTGGAAAGAGAAATCCCTAGTTATTGAAGGCATATCAATAATAGCCTTAATGTGACATTCGCTGATGTTTTTTCGATTGTCGTACCTCTCTTTCAATAGCTCCCAAGCGACCTGATAGTTGGAATCGGAGGACTCGATGGATGCGATAACCTTAGCCGCTTCCCCTTTCAGGCAGCCTTTGAGGTAAAATAATTTTTTTACCGGCGCGATTTTGATGTCCTGGTGGACCAACGCATTGAACAGATCATAGAATCCTAGCCAGGATTCATACGAACCTTCAAACGACGGCAACGATATGGTTGGCAAGTGGGAGGATTGAAAGTTTTCGATAAGGTTGTGGGACAATTTCGAGATTAATTGCTGACTTAGGCTTTCCATGTCTTGTGCCTTATCCACCGTTGGTTTTGGGCTTTCTGGTACGCCAGGGGCACCGGAAATGGATGAAGATGAGGAATTTGATGGACCCGGTGGAGGACCGAGAGTGTTGCGGTCGTGGACGATATCCTTGTTATCAACCTCGGCCGCATCTGCTGGCTCAGTCAATACAATTGATTCCGGAACAGTTTTTCTTGTGCGATCGGCTAAAAGTTCTGTTGCAATACCATACGCCTTGTAGTACGAATCTTCAAAGGCGTTGCTATGCTCCAGAAGTTCGTCAGAAGGCTCTAGCAAGCCTTCCAGAGCTTCCCGACACGATAAAAACTTCTCGCGTATCTCTTCCATGTCCGAGAAACGCTTTTCAAGCGCAGTAAAATCGGTTTCGGGGTTGAACTTGTCTAAGAAGTTCATGCAATTGGTCTGGGTTCGTTTGGCACCAGCCCGTTTGCTGATTAATGCCTTAATTTGAGCTTCGGCCATTTTATACGAAATTAAATACCGCGACACGAATTAGAAAAAACAGGCTATGCACGAGTAGAAGGAATTTTGTACACTTAAGGAAGAAAGGCAGCGATAGAGGAGGACAAAAACCACTATGACACTAATTTTATGGAACAAGTTATACACAAATAAAATACCAATACGGAGAGGGCCAAGAGGTACAGAAACAATTAAAGCTCTTTATTTTTTACGAATATTTTATTAGGTAGCTCTTTAATCCTTAACACTAATTGACTCACCTGAAATTATTGCGTTCTTTGTTCTGGCCAAACGCTGTGGTCCACGATGATTCCCACGTTGGTTGCAATTCTGGATCCCGATGTTCTTCCTTTTGGATTCTTCCTTTTGGATGGCACTGGTGGCAGGATTGATTCTGCTCATTGTTTTTGCGCAATTAGTTTTTTTTTTATATATATATAGGCACGCACTGTTTCACGTGTGAATGTTTGTCTTTCTTTTGAAAAAAAGCTTGAAATAATGCTATTGTTTAAGAGACCGATTAAAAGCACTGATTTTATCTTAACCGATCCGGCTCGAAGGACCAATGTTTTTCCTTGCACGATTCGTTTACCGTACAGATTCTATAGCGACACGATGGACGACAAATAACGACACGAAAATGTTTATTAAAATTATACTTTATTTTCTCGTATTAATACGACGACACTAATACAAGAGATTCGACAAACGAAAACAAATTAGCCGAGATTATAATCGAATCGAACAGCTTTACAATGAATACAAAACGAATATATATTTTGACAAACGAAATTTACATAAGGTAACGAGAACGAAACGAAAATGTTGTGCACTACTTGAGTACGACGACGAAGTGAACGAGTTGGCGAAATCTTCACCGAAAGGAATCCTTAATGGCCGCCATCTTGATCCTTTGATGAGCGGAAGTAGGCGGGGCTATGCCTTCCAGAACGATAGCTGACCGAAACTGGACGAATGTTGTGGCGTGCTATTGACAGTTAAGGTGTCAATACAATGCTGACGCTATTGTCTGGTCGAATTTTGTCGGCAGTCAATGTTGTCTACTCTAATTTGTGAAGCGAGATGCGACATTGACGGTTCTGCTAAAAAATGACGAGACAATGCATCTGCCAATAACAGTTCCTTGCCAGGCTTGTACTTTATTTCTATATCATACTTTTGTAATTTCAGTCTCATTCTCAATAGTCTCGCAGGACACTCGTTTAGTGACTTTTTGAATATAAACTCTAGTGGTTTATGATCGCTTTCAACAATAACTCTTTTTCCATAAATATACTGACTAAATCTTTCACAGGCAAAGCAAATAGCTAAAGTTTCTTTTTCTATTTGAGCGTACCTTTTTCTACTTCAGTTAAGGGTACATTCTCATCAGTTGGGTCAAATTTTGGAAATTCGTAACGGTTAAAAAGTTATGAGCCTTCGAGCCTCCAAATACATACGAGTATGCTTGCACTCGTGACGCTAACCGCATAAAAGACGCCAAGCGGTTATCGACGATTCATTCAATCGAGGCGAGAATGGCCAGAAAAAATGATAAATTGCAGGAGCAAATCGATTTTGAAGAAGTCGAAGGATTGTTGTATGGTCCTGGAATAGCTGACTAGCGGTAAATATCAAAATATAAACATTTATGTCGAAATAACTACAGTTAAAACTTTAAACGCGTTTTCTGGAAAACAACGTTTTTCGAGCTGGCGACTGCGATAACTCAGTCAAATTTCAACGAATCTTAATGTTCTTTTAAATACGTGTAATTGAACTCTCTATCACATGAACCATAATTATGCAGATACGTTGTGATTTTTTTATAAACAAAAAAAAGAACAAAAATATTCATTAAAAGCGCACATAAATTTCAAAACATCGCCATTTTGTTATTTTTGGATAGATTTCATTTTTCGTGGTTCATGCCATAGCCACACTCATACTAAACAAGTAAACTTGTTCAATTTTTTGTTTCAGATAAATCTTATGACCTGTAGGACAGTCGCCATCGAGGTCCTTTATTTCGCACCGGTCTACGGCGCAACGTGGCCCTACCGCGGGGTTATCATGAAATTAATTGAAAATTTTTTAAAAGCTATTTAAAAGTACAATAAATATACCTGAAAAATCGCGAGTGTTTAGATTTATTACTTTCCTCAAAAAAGAAAAAAAAACATGAAAATAGCCTATTTTTCGGCCTTATTGATGAGAATGTACCCTTAATTGCTATCGAGACACCGCTCTGGGTGTGACTGATCACCCGTTGCTGCGGTTTACATCCGCTCTTTTCTACATCCTATTCAATTGCTGTTTGGCCACCACTCTAGACGTGACTAATCACCCGTTGCTGCGGTTTACATCCGTTCTTCTCTACATCTTATTTAATTGCCATTGAGACACCGGTCTGGACGTGATTGATCACCCGTTGCTGCGGTTTACATCCGCTATATTCTATATTCTATTCAATTGCTGTTTGGACACCGCTCTGGACGTGACTGAACACCAGTTCCTGCGGTTTACACCCATTCTTTTCTACATCTTACCCAACAGCCGTTTGGACACCGCTCTGGACGTGACTGATCACCAGTTCCTGCGGTTTACACCCCTTCTTTTTTACATCTTATTCAATTGCTGTTTGGTCACCGCTCTGGGCGTGACTGATCACCCGTTGTTGTAGTTTACATCCGTTCTGTTCTACATCCTACTCAACTGCCATTTGGACACCACTCTGGGTGTGACTGATCACTCGTTGCTGCAGTTTACATGGGTGTGCTGAAAAGTTTCCGACCTCAACGTGAGGATAGCATCACTCGTCAATGAATGTAGTTGTGCATCTTTTGACAGTTACTCGCCAAAATTTCGGACATTTTGGACCCGTCGTTTTTATTTGACAGTCGTTTGAGTGAGTCGATGTGAGTGGCCTTGTGAAAATGGACAAAATTCAGTATCGAGCTGCTATTAAATGTTTGTTTTTGAAAGGCAATACGCCTACGCAAATCAAAAATCAGTTGGACTCTGTGTATGGGGACTCTGCATCCTCATTTACCACAGAGAAATTTTGGGCAGCTGAATTTAAACGTGGCCGTGGGAGCTTGGGAGACGATGAAAATTCGGGACGTCGAAAAACTGCAACAACTGACGATAACACCGCTAAAGTTCATCAAATAGTGCTAGACGACGGCCGAATTAAAGTGAGAGAGATAGCAGAGGCTATGAAAATGTCCAAAGAACGTGTTTGTCACATATTAAATCTAGATTTAGGCATGAGAAAGCTGTCCGCGCGTTGGGTGCCGCGTTTGCTCACCCTAGACAAAAAACGTGTTCGAATGAACATTTCCAACGCTCTGTTGGCGCTGTTTAAGCGCAATAAATCCGAATTTTGGCGTCGATTAATTTGTTGAGAATTGATCAATTGACAGCTGATCTTACCCAACACAACCTTGAACCTGTCCCAACTTCACACCTTCCTTTCTCTTCTCAGAGTCGAAGTTGGCACTGATCGAAGTATTCGAAATTGCTGACGGACTCACGAAAACCAGCGAAATTGAATGACGAAAGAAACACGTGCTCCAAACTGTAATCTCAATTTTTATAAAGTATCGCGCATCAATCCGTAAATTGTTTAGCGGCAAATTTGTTTATCAGAACAAGTGTTATTCGAATGTACAAAAGAATTTGTACTTTTGATAGTAAGTCAATAAATTCAATCACTGCCAACTCTGGACTTTTGTTTATGGATAATCAACAAGCCCAAACCACCCGCAAAAATATAAACCCAACGTAATTACTGTCGATGAAACTTGAATACACCATTATACACCCGAAACAAAAATACAGTCAAAACAGAGGACGACAAAGGGGGAATCGGCTTCGAAATATGCAAAAACTGTTTTTTCATGGGAAAGTGATGGCAACTGTTTTTTGGGAGAGTCATTATCTTAATTGATTATCTTCAAAAAAGAAAAAAGATTACAGGAACATACTAGGCATCATTACTTGACCAACTAAAGGCAGAAATTGCGGAAAAACGGCCACATTTGCAGAAAAAGAAAATCCTGTTCCACCAAGACAACGCGCCGTCTCACACCTCAGCGCTTGCCATAGTGAAAATCCACGAATTACGGTTTGAACTGCTTGACGATCCACCTTACTCACTAGATCTAGCCCCAAGGGACTTCTTTTCGTTCCCTAATATGAAAATTGCGCTTGAAGGACAGACATTTTCGTCAAATGAAGAGACAATCACCCTTGTGAACAGTTATTTTGCAGAGAAAAACGCCGAGTACTATTTGGAATGGTTAGAGAGTTGGGAGCATTGCTAGGAAAAGTGTGTAGAGTTACAAGGAGACTATGTAGAAAAATAAAAATACATTTTAAGAAAAAATGTCGGATCTTTTCAAACCACCCTCGTACATCCGTTCTTTTCTACATCCTACTTAACTGCGGTTTGGACACCGCTACGGTCGTGATTGATCACCCGTCTCTGCGGGTTACATCCGCTCTGTTCTACATCCTACTCAACTGACGTATGGACACCGCTAAGACGTGGCTGACCATCCGTTGCTACCGTCTACCTCCATGAACGCCGCCTCAACGCCTCCGCATCCGCGAACACTATGCAAAAAAAAATTGCCTAAAAAAAAGCTTACATCTTATAATTATATCACATGTAAAAAACAGTTAAATTGGCTTCCAAGATTTATTAAAACTATTTACTCACTCTAGTTATTTAACTCCATACCAATTTGGTTTGATTTTTCACGAAGAAAAAATGATAAAAATGAATTAAATGCAAATTGATCACTAATTGTGTCCTTGACCTGTGATGTAACACACTCTACTTTGAGTTGCTCTAAAATCATTTTCACGCCCTTAAATAAAGAGTAAATGTTGTTTCTTACATTTCAGTTATCCGTTATCAGAATGGCAGTAGCAAGTATTCGCAATTTTGTCATGAATTTTTTGAATTTTGTCCACTATTGGAGTGAACTGGAACACAGCAAGACTGGCACCATGTTTTTTTCATATTTTTACACATTATTATTTATTTTTTTAAACCGGTAACATTGTTTAATAATGTGTAAGTTATTTGATTGAATAGTTTAATGTAACTTTCCGTTTTTCAATATCGTCGCGGTTATTTTTTAAATCTGCTTAGATCACAAAATGGCCGATCGTCCAAACCGCCAACTTTTTTCTAGAATGTTTACTTCCATCAATACATTTTGTGTGCTGTGATTAAACGGCATAAGCTCGTTGCGAGAAATCGCTTATCATACGTTACCTTAACTTAATTCCAAATAAAATAAGGCTTTTGTTCTTCTTCTCCATGAGAAGGTAAATTTTTCTCCCAAATTACCGCAGGAGGGATTCACCTTTCTGTCATGTGAAGCCTTGACGAATAATTAACTAATGTTTTCCCAGCCACGTGATGGGCTGATACTTCATTACAGGCCCTTTACCCATTTGGAAACCGCTGGAAAGTCCATTGCATTGTCACTGGGAGCAAATTGGTTAATGATTGTGTTTTTTTTTTTTCATATTCTGAGGCCACATACAACGCAACTACATAAAGGTTACATAAGGAAAGTGCGCAGTACAAATTATTAATGGTGAATAATGTACGGACGCTTCTATTTTTGCCACTTTCTCGTACTCACCTCCAGGTGTTGCCAGAACAATCCAGGAACTCGAAGAGACTGAATTATTCGAACTCGAAACACAAAGAGAGAAATCTTATTATACTCTGGCATACTTGCACTTCTCCTACTCCAATACAGGCATGTTATATAATTCAAGTTCATAATAATATTCCACTTTATATAAACAAAGCACTCAATTGATGTTGACTAATATTAATTTTAACGGGAATTGAAAACTGAACCTAAAAGTACAAGTTTTTATGGTAATAAATAATAATTGAATGCAAAATACTTGATCTTCTGTAAATTTATAGAAATAACAAACTCGAATTTAATTTTAAGATATTTTTGCCGTACTTGTTTTAAGATGCAAAAAAAGGACAGCCGAAGACAATAAAATTGGTGTTCAGACAACAGCTTCCGAAATGAATTCCATGGTCCACAATTTGTTAAATGTTATAAAAGTATAGAGTCATGTAATTACTCAATTGCCTCAGTTGTACTTTTATACGGATAATAATTTCACACAACAGAACGTATGTCTTCGATTGAAGAGAACATAGTTTCAAACAGCGTACCTGCGCGCTACTAAAATTTTACGAAGCCAATAGATTAGATGGTCTCCTAAATAAACTCGTATAACAGTAAAGGGCTACGTGCATTTGCGAAAGAGTTCACCGATAATCCACGTAGCGTTTTAATGGGGAAGGAAGAAGCAGATCACATAGTGTTACATGGGATACGTAACGAAAAATTTGTTTGTGTTTATATTTTTTATTTCAAAATTTTAATGAAAAATTCCTGCAAAGTGAAAACTGTTTAGGTATCACAGTATTCCACTATACAAAGGGGATTTAAATTAACCACACGAAAGGATGTTGGAAATAAAACAATTCATGCCATTCGCGGCAAAAGAATACGTTTGGAAGTGCATAGTTTAGTGGGGCTTCCACCCCATTTAGTGGCTTCATTCAAGCGGCATGAGTACTTATCATATAAGCTAAGGTATATTAAACTTTACAAACTAAAGAATGTAAGGGCTAACTTAACACTAGATTGCCCAAGGAAGTCATTTTGACTGCTTTTTAATTTCAATTAGATTAATTAATTTCATTTGCGGTATATATATTGTAGCGAGCTTAGGGTTCGCTGGATTGATTATTTTGAATAAATAAGAGCCGTTAAATAGATTTTTAATTTAATTAATATAACACTCAATGGTTTTCTTTTCTATCGCTTGCTTCGCTTTTTCTCTTCTTATCTGTCACCACCAGCTGTCTCGACGTCTTTTTTATCGTTTGTCACATTCTCATTCCGGTATTTCGTTTCTGTTCGTTCCATAATCTTAAATGTTCTAGTCTCCAGTTTTCCAGTACTTTATAGAATATTCCAGTACTTGTTTTGGACTTTCCCGAATATTCCAGTACTGACTGTCATATGCGTCACAATATATATACATCTAGCTCTCTCTCTCTCTCTCTCTCTCTCTATATATATATATATATATATATATATATATATATATATATATATATATACATATATATATATATATATTGTGACGCATATGACAATCAGTACTGGAATCTTCGAGAAAGTCCGAAACAAAGTACTAGATTATTTTAGGAAGTACTGGAAAACTGGAATAGAACATTCAAGACTATGGACCGGACGGAAACGATACACCAAATCAGAATGAGGAAAAACGGTATAAATACTTCGCACGCAGATCGGAAGTTGAGTTATAAGTAAGACAGTGAAGCAAGCGATAAGTCTCGAGTGAGAAGTAAGCAGTAAAAGACGCGATAAGTACGGAAGCGATAGGTAAAGAAATCGTTAAGTGTACGGTATAAGTAACGGTTGTATTACGGACTAATAAAGTGTTATATTAATTCAAAAACGATTTAACGGCTCTTATTTATTTTAAAATAATTAATCCAGCGAACCCTAAGCTCGCAACAATATATATATATATATATATATATATATATATATATATATATATATATATATATATATATATATATATATATATATATATATATATATATATATATATATATATATATATATATATTGTGACGTATATGACAATCACTACTAGAATATTCTAGAAAGTACTGGGAAACTGGAGACTATGAGCAATAGAAAATTCGAGGCTATGGAACGGACGGAAACGAAACACCAAATCAGAATGAGGAAAAACAGTATAAATACATCGCACGCAGATTGGGAAGATAAGTAAAAAGTAAGCGAAGTATCAAGAAACGGTTGTTATTAACGGATTAATAAAGTGTGTTACACTAATTCAAAATCGATTTAACGGCTCTTATTTATTAGAAATAGTTAATCCAGCGAACCAAAAGCTCGCTACAATTGGTGTCAGAAGTGGGATTAATTATTGGTGAAGTAAATAAGTCTGTGAAAGTGTGTTGTGGCTATGTCAGAACGACATTTGGAGGATCTTCGCGTTCCTGAGTTGAAGAAGGTACTTGAGGACCGGAATCTGGACAGCAGATGACAGAAGTGTGGGGTGGGGGTTGGGGTGCCGGCGTACGGCACTAGGTTCACTTCTAGCCCCATCATACGCTTTCACGACATGCCCCACCGAGAAGATGGTATTGGCAGTTGAATAAAGGATGGAGCGGACACTGAACCACGGAAATAAAATGCACAGAAAGTTGTTTAGTGTACAAGATTTTTATTCTCGATGGCTTTATTTGGATTACATGTTGTATTTGATTACATTTTGGGTCCTTGCTGGTTTAACACTTTGTTCTAATTGTTCATGGATTGTATTGGAAAATTTCTCGGCACACTCTCGGACACTCTCGACTCCGTAGCGAGATGCACTCAGGGGAGTGCACACTCTCGTGTGCACTCTGCACGCGCGATGGTTGGAAAACGACTTCCCGAGGAAAGAACTCCGACCTGTATTCAATCTTCGGTTAAGGGTGAGATTTGTAGGTGAAAGAGAAAAATTTCCCTTAAGGGTGTGGCCACCAAGGAAATGCAATCTTTCCTTATTGGGTGTGACCAATTGAAAGGCGATCTCTGACAGTGGTGTGTTATCGCAATCGTACACATCACCGTGTTTATCGATGCATTTCGGCAAAGGATAAACGAAACCTACAACGAGAAAAAAGAACAAAGGGATCGTGAAGATCTTTGTTTATGATGTGCATTGCGGCTAAATAAATAGACGGCAATGCATCGAGGAAACGGTGCTAAAAGGAAAGATGGGACGAGGGCATCATAAAAGTCTTGGATGAGTAATGCCCTTGCGTAAATAGACGCATAACCATTAGAAAAAAATGCTAATGGATTGGGATACTTTATACAATGAAAATTGTATATCGTATCTTGGGTCGGTGGAAGAAACGGAGCCCTTGTCTGCATTTGTATATGCAGGGTAATTCTTTTGTGGCAAGGCGCGAAATTGGTGGTTGTTTGTTCGTTAGACAAGGGATCGCGGCCGGGTATATTCCAGCTGGATAAACAAGTGGCCCGATGCTGCTTTGGTCGTTGGACAAGGGAATCGCCAGCCAATGTGTATGTAAGAACATTGTTTTACACATGTGAGGCTGGGAATAGCCGACTCAAGGTTAATATTCCCCGATTAAGTGGTTACATTATATGCGAACCGAATTGTTTCTTTTCAGGAATAATGTTTGACTTTTAAGGAATATGACGCTTGGTCGATAAAGAATTCCTTTAGGCAATTTTGTTGATGCATGGAAAATGCCCTTGTGGGAGAAATTCTTTTTACAGGAGCTTTAAGGTTATGCATTAGATAACCTTAATGCGTGAAGCTTTTACAGGTGCAAATGCAATCGCACTAGTGGGAAACAATGGAATTTTTGAGGCTTCAGCACAGGAAGCTTGGGGGTAATTGGGCAAGCAGGAAGTGGCGTTTAGCGGAACCGCCACAGAAGCAAATTCTTCGACAGCGTCTGCAAACAGCAATAGAGGAAGAGGGTATTGATGTCAACACATATGTTTTTACGATTGGGCCAGACTGTCCGGATGGAGAAGAAACAGCGAGTCAAGATGGTGCCATTGTAACGGAGAAGAGTTCGCCACAGTTGGACATTTCGGAGATGCTCAGGATGATGATGACATAATTGGACGCGCAAGTAACAGATATTAACACAAAATTGGAGGCGCAAAATTCAAAATTCGACGCACAAGCTACAGATATTAACTCAAAATTGGACGCGCAAGCTGCAGATGTTAATGCAAAGTTGGATGCCCAAAATTCAAAATTCGACGCACAAGCTGCAGATCTGAATGCAAAATTGGATGCCCAAACGCAGTGGATGAAATGTAATTTTCAACACTTTAATGAAGAAATTCGAGACGAAGTAGAAAATCTGGATCTAAAAGTCACCGATGAAATAACGCGAATCGAAAAGAGACTTGAGCGTGTTGAGAGAAATAAGACATCGCCTAGCAATCAACATGACTGCAAAGATACAAGGATGCAACCGCCAACCTTCGATGGAACGGGGCGCTTCTTCGTATTTATACGTCAGTTTGACGCGGCGGCCAATTGTAATAAGTGGTCGGATGAGCTTACTAATCTTGTCACTCCGCGGGGCGGAGAAGTAAACAGATTTCCAAGTGGTAAGAGGCGGCCTTGAAGCTAGGTATGGAGACAACCACATGCAGCAGGTCTACCGCATGCAACTGCGGAGCAGAACGCAGAAACCTGGAGAAAATCTTCAACAGTTGCAGGCAGACATTGAGCGATTGGCAAACTTGTCTTATTCAAATATGACTAAGGAATTTCTGAACGAGGTAGCAATGGGTGCATTTATAAATGCACTCTAAGATCGGGACTTGCAACAAGCCGTTCGTTTGGCAGGAAAGAAGACGACTAATGAAATACTGTCCTTCGCATTGGGATATGAATCTGCTAAACTGGCTACCAGGAGTACATATAGAGTCCGAGAAATGCCCGTCCAGGAATGTTCCTGCCAAAGAATCGGACATGTACAACGGGGAATCCCGAGACCTGGTATGAAGTGTTGGACATGTGGCGAAGCCGGCCACATCTCTGTTGACTGTAGGAAATACCTCAATGCCGACGTTGCCAACGTTTCGGGCATGTCTCCCGTAACTGCAACATGGATCATCTTTGCGTCCGTTGTGGAAAATTCCACCATATTGACAAGTGTGAACTCCCACCAGCAAAATATTGTAGCGAGCTTAGGGTTTGCTGGATTAATTATTTTTAATAAATAAGAGCCGTTAAATCGATTTGGAATTAATCTAACACTTTATTAGTCCGTTAATAACAATCCCACGAAAAACCCGGTAGGCGTAGGTGTGATGAGCCGACACTACCATAAGGGAACAAATCATCAAGAAAACACCGACTCGGCAAAAAGAAGACGTAGGGAAAAACTGAAAAAGCGAAATATACGCGTGGGCACGTGGAATGTTCGAACGTTATATAAACCAGGCGCGATACAGACGGTCGTAGAAAACGCGAAACAATATAAAATGGACATCGTCGCGCTTCAGGAAGTTCGACTCCCACATCAAGTAATCGAAACCAACGGGTTTACACTGGCGTGTGGAGGTACCGATACACATAACCTCGGGACTGGCTTCATCATAAGCAAGAAGATTACGCCCCATGTGCAATTTATTAATGACCGAATGTCGGTGCTAAAAATACAGGGCCCATGGTACAATTATGTATTTATAAACGTATACGCCCCAACAGAATCTATGGACGAAGAAACGAAGGACACATTCTACGAGACCCTAGAGGAAGTATTTGATGGGATCTCATCATTCGATGTTAAAATCCTCCACGGCGACCTCAATGCGAAAATTGGAAAGGAAGATATCTTCCAACCAATTATAGGTAAAGAAAGCCTACATGACGTTTCAAATAATAATGGCATTCGAATTATCACGTTCGCAGCGTCAAAAGATCTGGTAGTGAAAAGCACGATGTTCAAGCACAAGCAAATCCATAAGGCCACATGGATATCACCCGACGGCGTAACGCGTAACCAAATAGACCACTTCCTCATATACAAAAGACACCACTCGAATATCCTTGACGTAAGATCATATAGAGGAGCAGATTGCGCCTCTGATCACCTTCTAGTGATGGGCAAAATTAGAAGTCGGCTCGCAGCAAACCCACATGGACAGTCACGGGAGACGAGCAAAAAGTTCGAGATTGATAAACTAAAAGACCTACGTAAATGGGCGAAATATCAAGACGAACTAACGAATAGATTTAGCATCCTAGAGAATGACAGTAGTGAGGAAGAGGAAGCCAATAGAATGGACACTAAATGGACATCGATCAGAGACACAATCAAACAAACAGCCCAAAAGGTATTAGGATTTAAGAAAACAACTAAGTCCAAACCTTGGTTTGACGATGAGTGCAGGGCAAAGATTGAAGAACGTAAACGCCTCAGAATGATCCATTTAGAAGCATATGATAAAGTAAACGCAGTAAGATACGCGACAATTCGGAAAGAAACAACTAGACTTTTCAAGCGCAAAAAACGCGAGTGGGAGAAGACTCGGATCGAAAAAATCATAGAAAATGTCAGAGCAAAGAATATCAGAGTTATGTATGCCGGCATAAATTCAATTAGAAATGGCTACCGAGGGAGAGCCAAAATAATCCGAGACACAAACGACTGTCTGGTGACAGAAACAAAAAATATCGTGACAAGATGGAAGCACTACTTTCAAAACCTGCTCAATGGGCGCACCCATCAACCACAAATAAACGCACCAGACGTACATTCAGCCGAGCCTCGGATTCCAGACCCCTCTTTCGACGAAGTTGTATACGCGATAAATCGACTGAAAAACAACAAGGCTCCCGGAGTCGATTGCATACCGGCAGAGCTTGTAAAGTATGGGTGAGAGGCAACCGCTCGAAAGATCCACCAACTGATTAAAACAATATGAGACAAGGAAGTCATTCCGGAAGAATGGAAAACCTCAATAGTCATCCCCATTTAAAAAAAAAGCAATAAGACAACTGCTGAAAAGAAGTGGGAATACGGAGAGACGGAGAGACGGTCCACCAACTGTTTGTTGACTTCAAAAAGCCTACGACTCAGTCGCAAGGCAAAGACTCTACCATATTGTGGTTGAGCTGGGGATCCCGAAAAAATATGCTGCCCTCATTCAAATCTGCATGAACGAAAACAAAGGGCGAGTTAGAATAGAAAACCACCTCTCAGAACCATTTGAAATCCGGGACGGACTAAAACAAGGGGATGTCCTCTCACCATGCCTTTTTTAACCTTGTCCTCGAGTATGTTATCAGAAAGGTACAAGACGACAACACGACCGGGGTAACACAAGTGCTCGCGTATGCGGATGACATCGTCGTTCTGGGCGATAATCTCGAAACTATAAGTAAAAACTGTGAAATCATCATGTAAGCAGCAGAAGAGGTGGGCCTAGAAATAAACGAAGACAAAACGAAATACATGATTACGACGAGAGCATGTGGACGTCAGAGAACACATATAAACGTCAGGGGGAAGATATTTGAAAATGTCAAAGAATTTAAATATCTGGGAACGATACTGACGACCAGAAACGAAACGTCAAAGGAAATTAACAAAAGGCTACATTCCGGCAACGCTAGTTGGCATGTAGCCAGTAAACTATTAAAATCCAAACTGCTATCTCGTAATATAAAGCTCCGTGTCTATAGAACCATTATCATGCCGATTGCTCTATACGGATGCGAAACATGGGCTCTCACCAAACGGGAAGAGAACAAATTCCGCGTATTCGACGAGGAGTCAGGACAATGGAGGAAACTCCACAACCACGAATTGGAAGAGCTATACCGCAAACCTACAATAGTGAGAGTGATCAAGTCCCGAAGATTAAGATTGGCCGGACACGTAGCGCGAATGGGCGATGATAGGACCGTGCATAGAATACTTGACGGTAAACTAACGGGGAAGAGACCGACAGGACGGCCGCGACGGAGATGGGAGGACAATGTTAGATTGGAACTCGAGGAGATCGGATCGGATGATTGAACGTGGAAGGAGAACGCACAGGACAGGGAACAATGGCGGGGCCGAGTCGGTGAGGTCATGAACTTCCGGGTTCCTACAGGCCAGTAAATAATAATAATAATAAGTTAATAACAACCGTTACTTTTACCGTACACTTAACGATTTCTTTACTTATCGCTTCCGTACTTATCGCGTGTTTCTCTTTCTTCTTCTTACTCGTCTCCATGATCTGTGTGCGACGTATTTATACCCTTCGCTCATTCTTATTCGGCGTTTCGTTTCCGTCCGTTCCATAGCCTTGAATGTTCTACTGTTCCTAGTTTACAGTTTTCCAGTACTTTTTAGAATATACTAATACTTTGTTTCGGACTTTCTCGAATATTCTAGTACTGATTGTCATATTCGTCACAATATGATCCCACAACAAATGTGCAAGATGAAATTACGTCCCCAACTTGCTGCAACTGCGGTAAGAAAGGACATTCGGCCAGTTACAGGAACTATCCTAAATATAAAAAGTTAGTCCACAGGTCCAAGGAGACTCGAGCTAAACAAGTAGCCAAGTCAAACTTCGGAAAACAAGTCACACAAAATTTCGTCCAAAATGTATTTACATTCGCTGATAAGGTAAAAGGGATCCAAACAAAAAATATGAAAATTCTTTTACCACCCCTCCCCCAAAAACATATACAAGTCCCTAAGCGATCCGCTATACAGGCCGATACATCGCCACAAAAATGTCCAAAGGGGCAATCCTCAATGCTCGATAAACTACATAGTCTCTCCCCATTGATTGAGGATATTCGCCCCCGATATAAAAAACTAACAACCGAGGCTGAGAGGGATGCACTCCTTTTCATGGCATATGTAAGACTTACGCTTCAAAATGGATCCCAAAATTAAAGTTATCCTTATATCTCCCTCGTTTCGCAAAATTGTACCAATGGTACACCGAACACTCTCATGCCCTCAACTTTGAAATAGTCGCACCTACTGTTGGTACGTGAGATAACTCAATTCTGGACATTTTTTTTTCCAAGATTTACTTCCAGTTTTTTTTTGTGTCCAAAGATTTGCTTCCCTAAATAACTCTTCTCCAAGTATCGGGGGTGTATCTGACCACAACGCTGTGACCACATTCATTCGCAGCTATCGATAAGTACCCGATTATGGGCGCACAAATTGGGACAACTTCGATGTCACACTAAACGACAAACTCCACCAACTCTCTCTTTCCACTGACAGGAACCTAACGACGATTGAGATAAATAACGCTGCAGCACGACTTCACGAGATTCTGGTTGAAACTTCGGAGACTCATGTCACGAAGCACAAACTGGAAAAGACATCAGATTCATCAGGGACCGTAAAAAGCTCTGCAGAATGAGATATCGTCACCGCTTTACGCAAAGGGAGATGTAAGAGATGTAAGGACGAAGGGGCTGGGTGAGACAGCTGTATTGATAGGGTCTGTTATAAGGACAGGTCAAGCTGCCTACCCAGGGGGTTTCGAACGTTGCTGATCCGACAGAGACAGGAATCATCTAGTCGATCAATGAAGAGGCATTCCTTGCCCGAAGTGGGGTGGAAGGTGAAGTGTGAATGATCGTCGGATATAGTCCAATTGAGTTGTGGAAGATTTAAATCTCCGAAGATGATGGTGTCCTCCTCGCAATTACTCAGCTCGATTATGTGGTCGATAGCATTAAGAGCTAGCTCGTAAATTTCAATAGACTGGGATGGCAAGATATAGAAGCACGTCACAAAGAATGATTTCCAAGGAAGAGTGATTTTGACAGTCACAGAGTCCAGGTTGAAGAAGGTAGGGAAAGTGGCAAGTGACGACTCGAGGATGTTGTGGACAGCGATAAGCACTCCTCGGCTGGGGGAAAAGTTAGTAGTATGATTGAGGTCATGGCGAATTCTGGGGATTAAGTTCGTTTCACTAAAAGCAAAAATGTCGACAGTAGGACATGGCAGTTTTTCAGAATGGATTGGGTCTTTGGGCGAAGACCTCTTACGTTCTGATAATAGAGGGTAAGGGGAGTTATACTGTCGATTTTTGGGGGTGGGGGCTTTGAAGCGAAAAAAAAACTTCTTGAAGAGGGCCTTACTGTGTTGAAGATGTGATAACGTTCTGGAGAGAACGAAGTGGCCGAAAGCTTTTAGGTCATTCGACACTTTATGAGGGGATAAATTGAAAATTAGATGTAATTTTACGAATAATTAACCGAGACTGGGGACGTCAGTCGGTAAAACTTCCTGCTGAATAGAGAGTTTGACACTGGTTTTAGTTTTGCCTTCGAAGCAGACTGAGTCAGATTGGTCGTGGAGATACCGAAAGACATATGAATATTTTCATATGTCTGTCGGTCTCTAAGTTTGGACAGTGCGTAGCGGCAATCAGATATATGGTAGATAAGCTGTGTGATTTCTACTACAGGGGGGGAAGACGGGGTCAAGTGGGCTTGGTGTGCCAGGGGGGGGGGGGGGGGGTGGTTTCCAAGGAAGAGGACCGCGATAAGTGGATAGCATTATATGGGGCGGTAGATAGTTGGGTAGAGCTGGGAGGGTGAAAGGATTCGGAAACTGGTGTGGTGGGTTAATAGAATGGGCTCTGATGAAATGGGGATATTTGTTTGATGATATTGTGGCGAAGGGTGGTATAGGATGAGCAGGAAGAGTGTGGCTTAGGGGCTTTGAGGCGTAGGATAGGGCGGGGGTAGGGTTAAAAGAGACTCTATTAGGTTTCAGTTTGAAGATGGACTTCTTTTTAAGAGAGAGGATGTGGTTATCGGTTTTCCGTTTATTGGGGAAATCAGAGTTGTCTGATTATGTCGGGAGGGGGCTAGTATGGGGTTTGGGTTCGGGGAGTTGGAAGAGTGCCATCTAGATTGGGAGTATGCATTGGTTTTTGATAGATTTTGGGGTGGAAGTGGGGTGGGCGTGCTAGCGGGCTTGAAGGATCGGCTGTGACGTGGTAAAAATCTATATTGGTGAGAAGTGTTGGATGGGGATCTTGTTGGGGGCGGATAATTTGCAGAGGATTAAATTGTGGGAGATTTTGTGAATGTAAACTTACATAAATTTCAAATGTTATATAAAATTCTTTTGGGGCGGGGATCAGACTGATGTCTAAATACCGTGGGGGGGGGGGGGGGGTCGTGACCAAATCGGCGAACGCTAAGTCTTAACTGTGCTACAAGGTAGTTTGCAGTAAAATATGACTGAAATGCTCATTCAATCAACTGTATAGGGGACATAACTTATTATAATAATTTATTTTTTTTACGTTTTGCACATTTTTTTTATTTTGTTATCCGAGGATTCTCCCAGTTCAGTCCGCGGATGGCAAAACGCAGAAAACGACGTTGCACGCTTTCGATTCTACGAATATGGGACGAGTAGTGTGGAAACCAGACCTGACTGGTGTATTCAAAAAGGGGGCGAACGAAGGCTATGTAGAGAGAACGGGAAACGTAAGGATTAGAGAATTCTTTAGACCAGCGTTACACAAACCCAAGGGCAGAGTTGGCTCTCTGTCAGATAAGATCCCGAGGTCACGTATCGAAAGTACAGATGATATCTGCTGGTTTAGCAGGAAGTAGAAACGTGGAGGGAAAGGGGGACCTTTGCGGGAGAATGTGATTGAGTGACATTTGACAACGTTGAGTTCGAGGCAGTTATTACGGCACCAAGTTGAGAAGCTGTCATGATCCGTTTGGAGAAGTGGAGAGGCGAGAGGAGAGATGATCCTTTTGTAGAGTTTAGTGTCGTCCGCATAGGGGGAGATGGATGAGTATTTGATAATGGAGTCAACGTCATTGGTGGTAAGGATAAATAGGAGGAGACCTAGATGATGAAAAATAGAATTGGGAAAGGAGGATCTGAATTTTAAACGGTAGGATCGATAAGAAGATAACCACTTAATCAATAGGGGTTCGAAACTCAGGGAGGACAGTTTAAAAAGGATGAGATTATGGGACATTTTGTCAAAGGCCTTGCTGAAATCTGTGGTGATTACATCGGCTTCGTTGCCATTCGCCAAGGCACGTAGAGTATGGGATGAGAACTCGACCAGAAAGGAAACCATGCTAGTTGGGTGAGATGATGGATTTATAACGGAAAGATAACGCGTTGTAAAGAATTTCTTCGAACAGTTTAGGGATATGAGACAGTTTGGCAATGGGACGGTAGTTACTTATATCGTTTTTATGACAATTTTTATGTATGGGGGTGACATAGGAGGATTTCCAAATACTAGGAAAGATACCTTGTGTAGGGGATAGATAGAAGATTTTTGATAGCGGGAGCGAAAGAGAAGAGGACCATTTCTTTAAAAGGACAGCCGGGAGTCCATCAGGTCCAGGGCTGAACTCGTCTTTGAGTAAGTTTAATTTCTCCTCAACTACGTGATGCTGAATGATTTGTGGGGTGAAGGGGCCAAGGGAGAATTCGGAAGGCTTTGAAGTAAGACGGGTTAGGCTCGAAGGAGATGTCCGTGAAGGATTTATTGAAGAACGAAGCGAATAGATTGGCAATAGTTAGGGGGTCGGTTGAAGTAGTCGTGTCATAAGAAGGGGAGTTAAAATGGGCGTCGGATTTACGTTTGTAATTTATGAAGTGGAAAGAAGATTTGGGGCCATTGATCAAGTTGGATTGCGTTTTTGTGAAGTAGTTGGAGTAGAGGGAGTTGTAGAGTTCGGTAAATTTATAAAAGGAACCGAGATAGTTGGAGTGGTTTTGGAAGGAACGCGTTTTTAGTAAAATACTCTACAAGTTATTTCTCTTGTTCCGAAGAGTGCGGTTGCACCATGGGAGCGATGCAACCGATGACCTGTGGCGAGAATAGGGGACATATAGGGGGATGGCATAGTAGGTCTACTTATAGACCGTGGCAGTAAGAAACGCGGTTTTGCTAAGATGCTCATTTAGAAAGCGGTTAGCTTCGTGGAAGTTGTAGGAAAAGCTGTCATGAGGTAGAGAAGGCTGGGTTTCATGATCAAGATATAGGGATAAGAGCAGTGGCGGGTGGTAATTATCAATGGTAGAGAGGGCGTGCGGACTAGGGGCAACTGAAGACTTGTATGGGTCCGTTGTGAACACGAGGTCCAGTTGTCTCGCCATATGATTTGGGACATTGCTTATTTGATGGAGGCATGAGCCGGTGAGACCGTTTATAAAAATACGTTCCTTGGAACTTGTGGAGTTTGAGAAGTGGAAGGGTTGATTGTCAGCCAATGTCCATTGGAGAATGGGGAGGTTAAAATCGCCCAGAATGAGGATATTGTCTAGGGAAGTGCTTGACTCAGTTAGATTATCTACCGCCTCTATTGTGAGTTCGTATGACACGATGGGTCGTGAAGGAGATATGTAGAAGCAGATAATGTATAAAGACTTAGGGCGCTTGTCGATTTTTATCGTGACGTAGTTAAGATCAGGAGAAGAAAAGATGGCAATTAGAGACGAAGCGAGTCTGTTTTGAGTGGCAAGCAGCACTCCACGGAATGGGAAATTGGGGCTTTCTCGATGAGCGTTGCTATCGGGAAAAACATTGAAGGAGGGAGGGAATAGTTCTAGACTATTAGTACTAGGGATAAGGTTGGTCTCAGTCAGAGCGTATATGTCGAAGGGGAGGGGCCTTTTCCAGAATCGATTGTGTTTTGGAGCGGAGACCTCTAACATTCTGATAGTAGATGGTTAGGGGAACGTATTGGGGGTATTGGGGGAATGAGTGGGGTGGGAAGGCGACTGATTAGGGTCAAAAAGGCTTGTCATTATTGGGATAGGTCGTTTTATTATCGACATATTGGCGAAATGCCGAGAGATCTTTTAGCACTTTATTAGGGAGCATATTGAGATTTTTATGGAAATTAACAAACAGGCTGCGAAGGCTAAGAAAGTCGGTGGGTAGACCTTCCTGCTATATGGAAGTCATTATGCTGGTTTTCGTTTTACCTTCATAACAGACAGAGTCATATTTGTGGCGGAAGTATGAAAGATAGAGGCGGACATTCTCGTAGGTCATTTTGTATCTAAATTTAGACAAGGCATGCCGATTAGCAGAAGAATTAATGGTTCCTGTTTGCGTTTGACAGTTGGGGGTAAGAGTGGGTCGATGAGAGGTTTGGGAAGGCGACGAGATGGGCGGGAGCGAGATCTGGGTGCGGGAGGGAATGGCGCAAGAGATGGCCTCGAGTTGGGTTCTGTGGATCAGGGGGGGGGGGGGGGTGGTTGAGAGTGTGTGACCTGTGGAAGTTGGAATTCTTCGCGCCTGTTTTGAGGGCGAAAAGGGAGAAGGAATTAGAGATAGTGGAAGGAGGTGGTGTGGAGCGAGCAGGTGTGTTATTATTACGGGGGGCTTTATTGTGGGCGGGTGAGGGGGGTTTAGAATGAAGGTGGCTATCGCGATTGGGGCAAGGGAAAGGAGTTTGATTATGGAATTGGTTATGATATTTTGTGGCTCCGGTTATCTTTTGATTGAGTTGGGGTGAGCGGGATATGCGCGGAGAAGGACGGGATCGCGTTGGCTGGGGACGATTTGTAATTGTGAAGGGGGGAGCCACGTGGAGACGGGGAGGTGAGTTGGTGTTAGGGACAGATTTGGGGGGGGGCGGCTAATGCTATGTACTGAGAGTTAAGGAGAGGGGGCATGGAGTTTTGATGATTGAATGGGGTTGCTGTTACTTATTGACAGCCTGCCAATCCTGCAGTAACCGGTTTTATTCGGGTGGAAAATCTAGTCGTACCTGGAGGGAAGAACTACACGGAAACTGGGCCTATTTTCGGAGCACGAGGCAATCTGTTACGGGAATCTTGTAATTTTTCCGAAAGAATTCCCAAATCCATTCGGAGTTCACGGATTTGGGGGCGCCCTTTAGCAGATAAGAGGTAGTTGGATTATTGGAACGGTTCACTTTGTTATCCATTCTGCGCAGGTCCAAAAAGTACCAAAATGGACGACTCGGGGGTTGTCGTCCAGGACCGTCGTAGAAGTGGGGGGCAGCGCAGGTTTAGGGGGGGGGGGGTTGAGATGAGGTGAGTGTGGTGGAAGGAGGGGCGGGGGTGAGACAGCGTTGTGTAATTCGTCGTACAAAGACAACTCACATCGCGGAGACGGGTGGAGGTTGGGAAATTTTAATTGTAAGGATGAGATAGTGCCGTCAAGCTGGCCTAGGAGGGATCGGGAAGCCGCGAGCTCGCCTAGGACAGTGTTGATTTTCCGTAGGACAACCTCGAGTAGGGGGCTGGTTCGGACGGGGCGGGGTGGTTTAGAGATGAGGAACGCAATAAGGTTAGTCCATCAGTAATGCTGTTCAGTCTGGAGAGAATATTCTCAAAAAGAGCGACCATTTGGATGTCGACTGCAGGCATTTGTCGACGTTTGTGTGGAAAGAGTTGATTCGATCCTGTGTGAGTGAGTTGAGGGAGTTATTAATTGCATGGGTAACCTGGTTCACGACCATTTTGTTACTGTCTCCAATGAGGTACTTGATGTCGGATAGACACGATTGGTGGAGAGAACCAAAGTCATCGATGCATTTGAGACTACTTTCAAGATGTAAAATTTTATTAATGATTAATTTAAGGTTGTAGTTGTGAGAACTATCGTTAGCGTCGCTCGGGGATTTTATAGCCAGGAGGACGTGAGAGAGCGATATGTTGAGGCATTCGTCGCAAAAGAATAGGAGATTATCAAGGAATTCCTTTGCGAAGCTAAGACCCACGCGGGAGGCGTGAAAAAATTTGCCGCAGATGACATAATCGGCATTAGCATCATTAATCCCACAGGTTGAGTTGCCACAAGGCATGTTGGGAATGATAGCGAAGTGAAGTTGGCGGCGGGGGGGGGGGTGCAGAAGGGGGACTGTGGGGCTTTTCAGGGCCCGAAGAGCCATGCATCGCTCGATCCCCACTATTCCAGGCGAACGACTTACCTCTCGGTCGAACTTCAGCAAGGTTGCGTAACCTTGCTACGGCATTTACCCCCAGCCAAATCGCCGGAATTAATACGGTTACCCAATCGGATAACTGTTTTGAATTTCTGTTAGGCAGCTTACCTATTCTGTAGGGGTTTTCCTTCCAAACCCCTTTTTCTCCAGCATCACTACTGAAAACATTAAATCCACGGCAAAGCTTATCACCTTGCCGTGGCATCGAAAACTCACCCTCGGTCAGACATTATTTCCTAAAAAAACATTAAACCCACGGCAAAGCTTATCACCTTACCGTGGCATCGAAAATTCACCCCCGAGGCGTACATCATTTCCTAAAAAAAGCATAAGTCCACGGCAAAATCATCACATTGCCACGGCATCTGAAATCCTATCTTTAGGCATACATTCTGCCAGGGCATCTCGTTTCCATAGCCTTAAGCTATGGAAACAACAATCAACAAGAGTTCCTTGTGACTCGTTGTATTTGTTTACCCTCGGCATAACATGCATGCGGCTATTTGCCCCTATTGATTTGCTACCGCCGACAAGGTTTCTGCTGACGCAAACCAAACATGTCCCTGTTTACCAGCAATCGCTGGCTTCCAATTATCGGTCCCCACGTGCAGAGACCATAATCAAGCAACGATCAAGATGCAGCCAGAAAATGTTTACTTTCAACATCTGGCAATGGCTGCACCCTATGTTCGTTGCAATGTTTAATCATCGGCAACCGAAATGATGATTTATGGCCTTCCATTAGGATGACCAAATCATCGGTTTGGGTCTTTCACACCCCAGATGCTAGTATTTACATTCTTAGAAAATGCACTAGCGATGTGCCGCCATCCACACGGTCGCCGAACGATCGTATGCATGGCATACCCACACATGCATAATGTACGACTACCCCGTCCGGTCCAATCACGATTAACTACTTCAAGTTAATCGTGTAACTCCGCCTCCTTTCCAGTTTCTTTCGGGGTTCTTTCCCTTTAATGACTTCCAATGGGATTAGTCAGTCAGATTTCTTCTTTCGGAGCGGGTACAAGTGCCACAAGGTCAGTCACGAGTCACTCAAACTGTGAGAGTTCGGTCATTTGTTAAAACCATTCTATTACGTATGTCTTTCAATACAGTATCAAGTAAATTTCGTGGCGAAGAATATTCAAATATTAAAGTAATTTAACTGACAGTGCTCGGTACAAATAAAGTATCAACATTATACTGTATCTCTTTCAATATAGTATCAAGTAAATTTCGTGGCGAAGAATATTCAAATATTAAAGTAATTTAACTGACAGTGCTCGGTACAAATAAAGTATCAACATTATACCGTATCTCTTTCAATATAGTGTTAATGTCCAGTAAATTTCACTGCAAAGTATCTTCAAGTATCAAAGTAGCTTAAACAGTGCTTAGTACAATTAAAGGACGGAGTTAAGTTTTAGTGATTTATGTAAAGTTTTTATTCTCTTTTGTGTTTGGAAGATTAATAAATAATAAAGAACAGTCGAGCTGCAGTTTTTTTTATTTAACGGAGTTTAGAACAGCATCCTCGGCAGTTGCATTCCACAAGTCGATCTTCAGCACCATTGATAACCAAACCGTAAGTGGAACATTTACACCACATTGGTGACCTAAGGGTGAAGAACACGCCACCTTTCTAACCATCAGTGAAAACACCAAAAACAGCACGTGCACATAATTGTTTCAATGCACATCAACCCAACGTAAGTGCAACAAATTCTATGTTAAAATAAATGAAATTATACACATGAGAGACTACAAAACGCCACAACCTACGCTTTCTCGTGGCATATATCTATGAAATAGTTTCACTTGCCCAACTGTAATCAACACCGTTTAAACACTTATTGCCAACCAGAAAATTCAAGTCAAAATTCAAGTATTTTCAACACCTGGACATCGTAAATAAATCAAGTGGACAATACAATCATCGTCACACACAACTAAAATCGAAGTACCTGAACCAGTAGAACCATCTCTGTTTGTACAGTGCGAGTGCAGTAACCCCAACGCTGTTGTGTTTATCAACGGCACGTGAGGATCAACAGCATTCTGGATTCCCAGCAAAGCCCCCTTAACCATCAGGACACTCGGTCAGCCGCCAATACCCAGGATTAAGCGCAAGTTTAGTAAAAAAACATTTGTTTTCTTTTCTTTATTTTCTTTTCATTACTATAGTTTTTTTATATATCAGATTGTGTATTTTACTTTATATTAAGCAGAAATTAAGCATATACACCACTAATAGTAAGAGATATACATACCCATTTTCTTTTCTCTCTTGTGTGAGCTCCTTCTGAGCTTAAAAGTGTAAAGTTATTGGCTTCTCCTTCTGAGCAAGCATTAAGTACTAAACTTTGACGCAGTTGCCTAAAACCCTTACGCGCACGTAACTTTTATATTAAAAAAAGAACGAAAAAGTGAACTTAAGACAGAATATGAATTAATAAGTAAATGAAAATTTTCAATAAAGCACACGCCTACCCAAAACATACGTTAATTTTTCCTAAATAGTATACTATATGCGCAAAAATTTTTTTTTGTTTTCGTTTTTTTTTTTTCTTACCTTTTAAACATTTATTCTATTTACCTAATAATAGGCATTAAGTAAACAATAAGCTAACGTCTCTATGTTATTCTCATTAACCACAGATAAAAACTTGCAGTTTTAAAAACATAGCACAAAGACAAAAAAAAAAAAAGATAAAATTCGACCGTAATTATAAAATTTTTTTTTTACTCATTTTTTTTATGCTGGTACAACCGGATTATTGTTGGATCGTTCAAATAAAAATTTCCCTGAATAATTTACACAATTTTGTATGGAAAATTAAAATCTTGTCGCAAATCCAAATCGCCACGCATGCTATTAATGATTGTTCAATTTTAAAACCGCATTTAATTTGCCTGAATACGGAATCAGCGTAAAATTGAAAAAAGAAAGCCACCAATATTTCGAACCTAAGAATAACTTAGTCGTTTCCATACATTTGTAAACCCCTTCAGGGTATTGATTAACACACAACTCTCGGTAATCGCATATACGACTCCTCCGACTCTGCGCGACCACTCTCGACTCCACTCGACCATCTTCGACGCCTTTTGACTATTTTGGCCTCTTTCCCCAACTCCTCGCGTCCTCTTTTGACTCTTTTACTTGGCCTCCTTTCACCTTTCTTCGCGTCCTCTTACGCCTTCAGCTCTAGTTTCGCGTCATATAACCTACAATGGTCAACACCCGAAACACCATGGCCAGAAAGGCTCAGGAACAATCCGAGCCCCTCGAATTCCACGACGCCTCCAGCGTCGATTTCCCTGCTGAGCAAGTCGACGCTGACCAAGACTTGCCGGCGCAATCTACCCCTCTGGCACCACTGGTTGCCCCCAGTGTCGTTAACCGACCCCAACCTTCCAGCGCTCTCCCAACCTCTTCCAACGCCCCCGGTATCGGCCCTTTGGCAAATTCCGGCATTTTAATGCCCACAACTGGTGCCAGCACCTCACAACAACCCCAAAGACCTTCAGAGTCCCAAGAATTCCACGATGCTTCCAGCCTCGGGAATGGGACTCGTCACCCTAATATAGGACTTCCCCCCTTCGATGAGGAGGACCCAGACCTTTGGTTTGCAGTGGCAGACCGCATCTTCCAGGCCTCAGCCTTGCACGACGAACAACTTCGTGCAGTTGAGCTGTTGAAAGTGCTTGACCGCACTCAACGACCGCATGTTGCACACATAATAAGGTCGGCCGGCCGCAACCCATATAGCAACATGCGTGAAGCTCTGCTCGACGCATTGGATGAGCCTGGAAGCGCGCGGCAACAACGTTTAGCCGCCGTAACCAACCTTTCTGGGATGCGACCATCTCTTTTCCTGACCCATTTACGCTCTATAGCGGGGACCAGGATTGGGGACGACCTAATAAAGCCTCACTTTTTGAGGTGTCTTCCCCAACATGCCCGTTCGGCACTTATAGCCCAACCCAATCAGAGTTTGGGCTATTTATCCAAAATTGCGGACGCAATTATGGAAAGCTCAGATCAGTATTCTGAGCCTCTTGCGTACCAAGTAGCGGCGGTTTCTCAACACGCCGCCCAGCCTGCACGGCACACCCGTCTGCCTTTCTCAGCCCCTCAATTGGTCCCAACCCTCGATCCTCCTCAAACCCAATTACCTCTTAGAAGGCCCGCCTCAACCAATTTCCCTCAGGGGAATCCAGAGGCAGGCCCCAACGCATTCAACCAAAGAAGTTCACCCTCTCAACTAACTCCTGCTGACCTTCGGGCGCTCCAAACCTCACTCCTCCGCGAGATAACGCAATTGCGCGCGGAGGTGAGGAACAATCCTCGAAGCGCCCAGAACCGAGCCATGCCGAGCCGTCCTCTCAATCGGCAGAATTCCTACCAAACTGCCCCTCAGAGGGCCTATATGCCTCAAAACGCCCCACAGAGGGCCAATTCTTCTCAAAATGGCCCTCACCGGACCAACTCCCAGCGAGCTCCGGCTCGACCTCCCCGTAATGGCAATAGCAATACGCAGAATATCCCCGATAATGCCGTTACTCTGCCTTGGTGCGCCAATCACCAACGATATGGTGATCGCGCATTCAATTGCAAAGCGCCTTGTGGTTGGACGCAACCTTCCACCAATCAGAGGCGCTCTTTAAACTAATTTTGCCGACCGACACCCTCGCGCAATCGGCCGGCACACATACGATAAGTCGCCTAACCATCCGGGATTCGAAACTGAATATCGCTTTTACTGTCGACACCGGCGCCGATATTTCAGTCCTCCCGCGATCGTTTGCTCCGCGTAACCGCGTGCCAGCCGCACTTAAATTGTCAGCTGCAAATAATACGCCGATACTTACGTACGGACGTAAAAAACTGACACTTCAATTGGGTCTTTGTCGTCCGATCACTTGGCGTTTCGTCATTGCGGACGTAAATGAACCCCTGATAGGTTCCGACCTATTAGGTGCACATAATCTGTTAGTCGATTCGACCCATAACAGACTTGTGGCCCCAACCGCACCCCCCTTGCCCATGACGGCATCACCAGCGGCAACTTTAGGGGCCACAGAGTGCATAGACCCATTCCAGGTTATGGTACAGGAATTTGTGAGTACAACAATTCCTCTGCCTAACCAGCGCCGACATAAAGCCACGGTGTTTCATCATATAGAAACACGTGGTCCCCCTGTGAGCCAGCGTCCACGTCGACTGGCTCCTGAAAAATTACGTGCGGCGCGCGCGGAGTTCGAGCATATGATCGAACTAGGTATCTGCCAACCGTCGGACAGTCCCTGGGCAAGCCCACTCCACTTAGTGAAGAAACGTTCTGGTGAGTGGCGCCCATGTGGCGATTACAGGCTGTTGAACGCAGCAACTGTCCCGGACAGATACCCAATTGCACACCTCTACGATTTTTCGTACAAGTTACGAGGGTGCAATGTCTTCACTACCCTGGATCTCACCAGGGCATACCACCAAATTCCGGTGGCACCTGAAGACATCCCCAAGACCGCAGTCATTACACCTTTCGGACTCTTCGAGTTCAAAGTGATGACTTTCGGTCTCAGGAATGCCGCACAGACATTCCAGCGGTATATCGACACGGCTTTACGAGGTCTTAATTGCTGCCATGCATACCTTGATGACATTCTCATCGCCTCCAAAGACCTCGCCGAACATAAACGCCACTTACGTCAGGTCCTAGAGCGCCTCCGCGAATTCGGTCTTGTCATCAACCCAGATAAGTGTCAATACGCCAAGGAGCAAATCACCTATCTGGGTTATGTCGTTGACAACCAGGGCATTCGCCCACTTCCAGACCGTGTGGAGGCCCTCATGAAGTACCCCCGGCCTACTAACGTGAGTGAGCTGCGTCGATTTTTGGGCATGCTTAACTTCTACCGTCCTACCCTGAAGAATGCTGCCCAGATTCAAGCTCCCTTAAATGAATTTTTGAAAGGAGCTAAGCGCAATGATAAGCGCCCCATTAATTGGACAGAAGTCTCAGATCGAGCATTCCAACTGTCCAAAGAACAATTGGCAAATGCCACCTTACTCCGATACCCTCTCGAGGGAGCGGCACTTTCCATCCAATGCGACGCATCGGATACCGCAATCGGAGCCGTCCTTGAACAGGACATTGAGGGCCGCCCGGAACCACTTGGTTTCTTTTCAAGGAAACTGAGTCCCACTGAGCGACGTTACAGCGCCTACGACCGTGAATTGCTCGCGATCTACAGCGCTGTTAAGTACTTCCGTCATATGATAGAAGGACGTTCGCTCTCAATTTTAACAGACCACAAGCCATTGGTCTATGCGTTCCGGAAGAAGTCGGGAAACGCCTCCCCCCGACAGGAGCGTCAATTAGACCTCATTGGGCAATATTCTACGGAGATAAGGCATATCTCCGGTAAACAGAATGTCACGGCGGACGCCCTTTCTCGAATCGATACGATTCATTTGCGTACCGCCTTGAATAACACAGACCTTGCCCTAGCTCAAGAGGAGGACGAACAGCTCAAGTCCCTCCTAACTGCCGATACGGCACTAGAGCTTAAGAAAATTACCCTTCGCGACCCTTTGGGCGAAATCTGGTGTGATGTCTCCACTGGAACCGCTAGACCTTACATTCCCGAGAAACTTCGTAAGGGCGTGTTCCAGGTTTACCACAACCCTGCCCACCCCAGCGGCCGAGCAATAGCCGCTGCTGTCCGTCGCAAATTCATTTGGCCCCGGATGAATAAAGATCTCACCGGTTGGGCCCGTGCTTGTCTCCAGTGCCAGCGCTGCAAAGTAGCGCGACATAATGTACTGGAGCCAGCGCAATTCAAGCTTCCCACGGCACGCTTCGCACATGTCTACATAGACATAGTGGGACCGCTTACTCCATCAAGAGGATTTTCTTATATCCTCACTATGATGGATCGCTGCACGCGATGGCCAGAGGCGACACCTCTCCGGGCAGTTACTGCTGAATCAGTCGCCAAGGCCTTTTACTCAACTTGGGTCACACGCTTCGGTGTACCAACCACCATAACTTCGGACCGAGGTCCACAATTTGAGGCGACAATTTTTAGGCAGCTAACAAATCTTCTCGGCTGCCAAAGAAGTCGTACCACCGCCTACCACCCGCAATCAAATGGGATGATAGAGCGCTGGCACAGATCTCTAAAAGCCTCACTCATGTGTCATAATGACACACAATGGTTTGACGCCCTACCAACCGTCCTCCTCGGCCTGAGGACAAGTATTAAGGAGGACCTGGGTGCTTCGGCAGCAGAGCTTACCTACGGTACCAACCTCCTTCTTCCAGGAGAACTTTTCCTGAATGGCGAAACACCGCGTGACCAACTTCGTGAATTGGGACATCTCCGTGACCTGCTACGTAAGGTTAGGGCAACCCCTGTATCCAGGCACGGCTCCAAAAAACTTTTCGTCCACCCTGAACTGCACAGCTGCACGCACGTCTTTGTCAGGGTGGATAAGGTCAAAAAACCCCTCGACCCACCTTATGATGGCCCATTCAAAGTCTTCCGCCGCATCAGTGACCGCGTCTTCGAGATCGACATTAGAGGCAAGCGATCCACGGTCAGCGTCGAAAGGCTTAAGCCCTGTTTTCTGGAAGCTTCCGCTCCAGAATCACCTCCATCTACTGACACCACTCCTACTCCACCAGCACAACCTCCCCGTACTCGCGCTCATACGCGCGCCCGTCACCAACTAACCACCCCCTAACCTGCCTTACCTGTTTCGTGACTACGTCACTGGGGAGGGAGTGATGTGGGGCTTTTCAGGGCCCGAAGAGCCATACATCGCTCGATCCCCACTATTCCAGGCGAACGACTTACCTCTCGGTCGAACTTCAGCAAGGTTGCGTAACCTTGCTACGGCATTTACCCCCAGCCAAATCGCCGGAATTAATACGGTTACCCAATCGGATAACTGTTTTGAATTTCTGTTAGGCAGCTTACCTATTCTGTAGGGGTTTTCCTTCCAAACCCCTTTTTCTCCAGCATCACTACTGAAAACATTAAATCCACGGCAAAGCTTATCACCTTGCCGTGGCATCGAAAACTCACCCTCGGTCAGACATTATTTCCTAAAAAAACATTAAACCCACGGCAAAGCTTATCACCTTACCGTGGCATCGAAAATTCACCCCCGAGGCGTACATCATTTCCTAAAAAAAGCATAAGTCCACGGCAAAATCATCACATTGCCACGGCATCTGAAATCCTATCTTTAGGCATACATTCTGCCAGGGCATCTCGTTTCCATAGCCTTAAGCTATGGAAACAACAATCAACAAGAGTTCCTTGTGACTCGTTGTATTTGTTTACCCTCGGCATAACATGCATGCGGCTATTTGCCCCTATTGATTTGCTACCGCCGACAAGGTTTCTGCTGACGCAAACCAAACATGTCCCTGTTTACCAGCAATCGCTGGCTTCCAATTATCGGTCCCCACGTGCAGAGACCATAATCAAGCAACGATCAAGATGCAGCCAGAAAATGTTTACTTTCAACATCTGGCAATGGCTGCACCCTATGTTCGTTGCAATGTTTAATCATCGGCAACCGAAATGATGATTTATGGCCTTCCATTAGGATGACCAAATCATCGGTTTGGGTCTTTCACACCCCAGATGCTAGTATTTACATTCTTAGAAAATGCACTAGCGATGTGCCGCCATCCACACGGTCGCCGAACGATCGTATGCATGGCATACCCACACATGCATAATGTATGACTACCCCGTCCGGTCCAATCACGATTAACTACTTCAAGTTAATCGTGTAACTCCGCCCCCTTTCCAGTTTCTTTCGGGGTTCTTTCCCTTTAATGACTTCCAATGAGATTAGTCAGTCAGATTTCTTCTTTCGGAGCGGGTACAAGTGCCACAAGGTCAGTCACGAGTCACTCAAACTGTGAGAGTTCGGTCATTTGTTAAAACCATTCTATTACGTATGTCTTTCAATACAGTATCAAGTAAATTTCGTGGCGAAGAATATTCAAATATTAAAGTAATTTAACTGACAGTGCTCGGTACAAATAAAGTATCAACATTATACTGTATCTCTTTCAATATAGTATCAAGTAAATTTCGTGGCGAAGAATATTCAAATATTAAAGTAATTTAACTGACAGTGCTCGGTACAAATAAAGTATCAACATTATACCGTATCTCTTTCAATATAGTGTTAATGTCCAGTAAATTTCACTGCAAAGTATCTTCAAGTATCAAAGTAGCTTAAACAGTGCTTAGTACAATTAAAGGACGGAGTTAAGTTTTAGTGATTTATGTAAAGTTTTTATTCTCTTTTGTGTTTGGAAGATTAATAAATAATAAAGAACAGTCGAGCTGCAGTTTTTTTTATTTAACGGAGTTTAGAACAGCATCCTCGGCAGTTGCATTCCACAAGTCGATCTTCAGCACCATTGATAACCAAACCGTAAGTGGAACATTTACACCACAGGACAATCACGGAATGTGCACAATGGCAGAATAAATAGTGTAGGCAGCGTTCTGATCTATCGAACGTTGCTGGGAATTAGACTCAGAGGGAGCCTTACCAAAAGAATGAAAAAGTGAAAATGAAATGAATGAATAAATAAATAAATAAGTAAGTAAGGAAATAGAGTAAGGGGGATAAAAATAGAATAGAGGATAGAAAAATGGAAGTTGAGAGAAGAAGGAGAATTTAAAATCTAAGATAAATGAGAGATCAGAAATGACAAGAATCATGAAAATTCAAAAATAATACAGGGAACAGGAAAGGGACATGAATATGAATGAAAATTTAAAAAAAGAAAAATTATGAATATAAAGATAGTAAATAAGAGTAAGTAAAATAATAAAAAAGAAGGAAAAAAACGAGAAATTAACAATAAACAATAAAAAGTAAAAGATTAAAAAGTGAATTATAAAAACAAAGAAGAAAAAAAAATAAAAAAATAATACGAAAAAATTAAATAAAATAAGAAGACGAAATATGGTGGAAGAGACTCCGCCGTGAGTTGAACGTGTGTCCTGCCGTGACCAAGACCAGCGTCTTGTTCGGTACGGCATACAGTTGCTGATTCACAAGTGGATTGTTTAGCCTTTTGTGGTAAATCTTAAAATCGCTGATATAGTTGATTATAAGCCAAAGGATTGTTAAGCCTTTTGTATTTATTCGGTGATTAAATGCCAAATAGTTGAAGACTGTATGGTGCCGATTTAGGCCGCTGATGCCGGTTATCAACCTCTATCGTCGGGTGCTTCAGTGCCGTGGGTAAATTACCCTGAAAATTGGGGAACGTATTGTGTGGATTTTTTAGTGTAATCGGGTTTCTTCCAATGCCAAGGATAAGAACCACAAGGCAAATATTTTGTGTATTTGTTGTATAAATTAAAATATATTAAAGCTCTTGAGAAGTTAATCCCTTTATGAAGCGGTTCCAGGTTGGATGCTGTTACCGAGCGTTTAGAAATCGCACTTTCATAAATGAGATTCAGATTTTTATTTTCAAAAACATTTATCGTCTAATTTAATTTTATTGGTGTTCTTAATCGTTGGCTTCTCCAGGGGAGAACAATTAACATTAAGTGTCAAAAATTGAGGGTCTATACAGCTCGTCGATCGTTGAGTTTCTGTAGCGGTTTGTACGCTCTCCAGGTGAGATACTTTTGGGATAGAACGATTCATTGTAATAGTAACAGTATTGTTCATCGTCGAATTCGTCATTATGAAGATTTCTGTCAGTTAGTGGATCTATCCCATTGAAGCTTAACTCTTTTTTTATTATCTGATCAAAGCGCGACCAATGTGCCTTTCCGAAATGAAAAGAATGTATCCGTTTATACTGCTCAAGTAGTGAGTGTTCGTTTGGGAAATGTATTACGGCGCCAAGTCCATAATGCTCGCCATCGTACCCGATTGTACGAAGACAATTTCGAGTAGTTAGGTCCATATCTAATAATTATATTCGCGTACTTGTAGCGTATGTTCGATAGCGTTTGTTTGCCACCAGTTGAAACACCACATTGCCTCTTGTGTATGAGATAAGGTTACTCCAAGCACTATGCTTGGAGTTGAAATCTCCCGCCATAAAGAAATAATTATTTTCCGAGTCTAACTTGATACTTCGAAAAAGGGTATCAAGTTCATTGATAAACTGTATACACTGTGGAGGTTCGGGAGCATAAGCAGAGATCACATATAGATGTCTTTGGCCTTTTAAAGGAATATCTATAACGCAGGCTTCTAGTACCTGGAACTTGTATACATCTATACTGTAGACGACTTTGTGTTGTAGACCATTTTAAACTAAGATAGCGACCACGCCTCTCTGAGTGGAATTTGGACGATCTCGACTAATTACTTTATAATTTGGGTATCCCAATATGTGCCTTTGGTTTAGCTTAATTGCGCTAACCAAAAGCACACCTGGGCGTTCAGCTTCCAGCAGATTTCTGAGATTATCCCTTCTTTCCATACGGATTAGTGAATTAACATTCACAGCAATAATTTTAGGGTTAATTCAGTCGCAGTGAACGTTATGATTAGAGTGCGGGTTCGTATGGAAACAGGGTCGAATAGATAATGTCCGTTTGAGCTACTTGTTCGGTCAGTTTTTTTTTCGATCATTCCGAATTTATTATCAAACGCAGCAAACTGTCCTTGTATGGACAGTTATACTGCTGTTATATCAGTTTGTGCCTCTGGAGCAGGCGTTTTAATGATATTGCGTGATTGTTCTAAGATTCGTGCATTTTTTACTCCACATGCCATTTGGGCGTACGACACACTTGGTGCCACGAAGTTGTAAGAGCTAGTTTTTATCCGTTTCTCTTCTTCAACTTGCTTCTTTCTAGCTTCCAACTTTAGTTTTAGTTGTGGGTACTTAGGGCAACCTCTAAAGTTAGCAGGGTGATCTGAGTTGTTACAGAGGACACAGGATAGTTTATTTCTATCCGGAGCTATTCTTTGCCCAATGGGCATTTCCCAATGATATGCTTATTTGAGCATTTGACGCATCTGAAATGCATATTGCAATTCGATGCCACATGGCCGAAGCGTTGACAGCGCATGCACTACAAACGCGGTCGGACTTCTTTATTCTCTCCCAACTTATTGTTTGGTGACTAATGTATTTAATATATCTAAGTCCATCAATTTTACTATTGGGGCTTAGAGATACAACGAAGAAAGGCAACTTACGATTTGCGATTTCTAGAATTTGCTGTTTCACACCTGTAAATTTCAGGCTATCGTTTTCGAAGCTTTTTAGTTCTTCGCGCCCCTCTTCGGATATAAAGGAGGGCGCAACTCCTTTGAGGAGCATGGAGAGAATTTTCTCCGATTTAGGGGTGTATGCGTACTACTAGCTTTTCGATTACCTCAATGCCGATTTAATTTTGTTATAGCCTTCCAAATCATCGTATGTTAAACTTATCTTAAAATTATTTATCCATTTTGTTTTAAGAGTTTTGCATGTCAACTCACCCAATTTTATGAGATCCTTTGTCTCCATGTAGCTAATGTAGATAGGAAATACTGTGGGGTTTCTTTGAGGCCCCCGAAGAACCATCCATCGGTCTAACCCCACTCCCATTTCCCTACCTGGAATTCCATTACCTATCACCAGCAGCTTACCTACAGATGAACAGTCAAGCTCTACTGCAACAATACTTACCTGAAAACATGGGCCCGCGGCAAAATCACCTAGAATGATTGTCATTTGCTATTTTGCAATCGCATTGGCATCTACAGACTTTTCACCCAGGGGCATGCTTGCATCCAACCATCATGTCCTGAAATCTAATTTGGTTTTCTTATCAAGTAACCGACATTAACACCCGAACATGTCAATACGCATGGCTGAGAAGCATTTTTCCATATACGTGCATGACATGTTCACCCTTGCCTTATCGGCAGAGCCATCGGTCGATCGTCCGATCGACAATATACAGCACAGCCAATCGCGGTCTATCTACAAGAGAATTCAAGTGTTGTTTAATGTCGACACACACTCGACCCATCGACCGATGACACGTTACCATTTTGAGCATAATCAAAGTGATGCTACACGCGATGGCAAAGTAGTAAACAAACATTGCCCTCATGTACATTCGGTTTTCAACAGCTGCAACCAATTTCCCATTATCGGCCACCAACCGATCATAGAACTAGACACGAACATGATTGTCATTTAAACAATCATACCCCTGATCATGTCCCACGTATCGTTTCGTAAGCTAAACAATCTCCACGCTAGCCCTTGCCGCTGGTATAAGCGATAAGCATCCATTGGATCGGACACGATCATGATTGCTATTTAAACAATCATACCATGATACTTTTTCCCTAAAACAAATATGCACCCCATGCATCCTAGCCTTGCCATCGTAAGCAAAGTTCTGTTGCCATAACATCAACAGAAAAACGTATTCCCTATCGCTTATGATGCCAGAGCAGCCAGCCTCCGTATTCAATCATCTATTTGATCAGCCGGATATTCGGATTTTCTTTTGCGCACCCTTCGCTTCTGCGTTGTCGTGGCTTCCAACGAATGGATTTTTACCCAGACCTGTACGGCCACAGGCGAAATGCTTCGATTAAAAGCTCCAATTCGATCGCTCATTGGTTATCACCAAGGAAAAGATCGAATTGGCTACTCCCAGATCGATGGAAATCCATCGCCATCGCGGCTAGTGGATGTTGACACCAACAGACACTAAGAGAGCCAGATATTATCAATAGAACCACGCACATGTATCGGGGCGTTGCGTATCGGAGTTCCCTTTGGTTTGAGGAGCCCAAATTTACTTCATCCGCGGGTCAGTGGTCTGTCGCCATAAAGATATTCAAGTTGAAATTAAAAAATACCGGGGTTGGATATTGTCACCATTAATTAATTCAGTGTTTGCCAAAGTCATCAAGTAGGTTGTGCACTAAGAAAATAAGTATTCCCGTATCAACACAATGTTTCAAAATATATAATTCATCAAGTGTAAATAATATCCCAGAACAAATAAAGGAACAATAACATTAAAACTAACTTACCGTGTTTTCTTTCCCCGGTGCTTACCATCGGTGCTTTTTCGTTTCCCTTCGGGCATCGTCGATGAACATTTCTTGTCGTCGGAAATAACTTGATGGGGATTTAAGTGAAACAGTGCCCGTGCATTGGCAACAAATACTTAGAACCCCCCATAGTACTTTCTCCTTTTTTTGACTGGCACCTGATGAGATGTTTCCCGCTGTTGGTTTTGATGTGATTCCTGCTGTTGAGTTTCCTGATCTTGTCGTGTTTTCTTTGCCTTCGTGGGTTGCTGTTGTCTTTGTTCTTGCTGTTGTTGTTCTACCATTTTCGTTTTTCGCTCGTTCTGGCACGGGTTGTTTTTCAGTTTAACAACTTCCTCCATTTGTTTATCCAGTTGTTGTTTTTTAGACCAATCTCATGAATGAGTCTGTTGAGGACCTTGACCTGATTGCTGGCGTCTGCATTTGTTTCGTTAACAGCCAATTCTTGGAATTGGTTTCTAGCCCCTGATTACCGAGCACCATGGGTGTTGTCTTCGCCATCACAGTTGTCACTGAACGTGTCTGTATACTTGTTTTTATTAGCTTTATGACATTTAGCCTTTAGATTTGGGTCTGTATTTTGCTTTCTCAGAAACGCAATTTTGGGATCCATCTGATCCACGTCCATATTATTGACCACGTGTTCTCACTTTTTTTTTATTGCGCAAAGGACAAATAGATTGGGGAGTCGCGCACACACTCACAATGTTCGCGCGCTCTAACGTAAACACCGTTCACACATTCACACTTAACGTGTTACTCACACACTTTTATTTTCACTTTTTTTTTGTTGACGTTTGCACTGTGACTGTTGTTCACGATAACCGCCTAAAGCCCTATGATGGACAGGCCCTACGGGGTGCAAGGTGGTCACATAAAATTGTGGTGGTGTGGGGGTACGAAGTAGATGTGCCAACGTATGGCACTAGTTCACTCAACTTCCCACTGTGCTGAGTTCCGCCAACAATCGTCCGCATAAATATCCAAGGGGAATTGTGTTATTCGTTGATGTTTTTTTATTCGTTGGTGTCTTTTGTTCCACGGGGGTTGTGCAACCCGGTGGACAATAGGGGAATACAATTATTTACAGAAAGGAAAGTTAACAATGAGTTATGAAAAAAATAAAAGAATGTTAACACATGTTTCGGTGTCCATCCACTTTATTACTAAACGTCTAAGGTCCCCTTTGGGATTTGACAAACACTTGGTTGCATTTTACACGATCATTTGGTTGCTCCTGTTCCAGGCGCCGAGCGAAGTGCTTTACCTATCCCTTCGGTTACGTGTCTGCTACGCAATGGCCGCGCGATATGAGACAGGGTTTGTTCAGGCTAATAGTATGAATACCTTGTTTTCGCGTTTTCTTTTGGGGGCCGGTTATTCGTTTTAGTTTCGGCGGAAATTTAAAACTGTCCCTTCCCGTCTTGTGGTGATTTACGGATTAATAACTAACGCGGACTCCCCATCGACTCGACTTGGGCAAAAAGGATAACACGCGACTGTGCGCAAGTTATGTTTTTTCATATAAAATTTATTAAATAAAAATTTATATTTTAATTTTGATTTCGATTAGAGTCAAGAAATCGTCTGCTCTTCAGAGAGTCGCTTCTAAAACTAAATTTATTTTTACATCAAATCTTTTCCTTAGGCTTATCTTTCTACATAATAGATATTATATTGCAATTTGCTTAATTGCCTATTTCGTGATTCCACGAAGTCTTGTTAATTACCTTTTAATTACTTCTTAATAGGTTTTATTTCCATCATATGTTGCAATAGACATTACATTGCAATTTTTATATTTTAATGTTTCTATTTAGAGGAAATGTGTAATTAAGTTACACATTTCGATAGATAGGTTTTTTGGTGTCGTCGAAGGATTCTTTGAGGTAACACGCACTCTACGGTGGTTGTAATCTGACTAACTTTGTTTAATTCGAAGAGCGATGCGCGCTCGACGGTGGTTGAGACTCGACTTCGGCAAGAATGATAACACGCGACTGTGCGCACTCTATGGTGGTTGTAATCTGACTATGAGTGTGCGGACGCAGCGTTGGATGAATCTCGTCTGATGAAAGCAAGAAGTCGTTCATCGCGTCGTGGCAGTGGAGTCATAGATGAATAATCTCACTGCCACTAACCAGGTATTTGAAAGGGGTTGCTATACTTGCATAGAGAATTTAGTTCCAGAGAATCACTGCCGAACAAGCTGAGTTAAATTCCTCTGTCGGTATGTATACGGGGAAATTGGTTTGGAAACACGACCAAGTATGGATATGAGTTGTCGGTTAGACAAGGAAATGTGGGTCTTGGTCGTTGCGGTGGTTGTTTCGCGGAAATGCAACGCATCGTGCTGGTAGCTTACCAGTAACGGGAATTGGTATTGGGTAGGATGGGAGCCGAAATGATTTTAGGGGGAACTGAATGTCGCTTGGTTGCAAGCGAGAAAATAGTTTAGGCAGGAAGTGACCCGGAATGATTTTGTGGGGAAATTAGAGCTGCTTGGTTGCGAGCGAGGAATGTAATTTAAATAGGAAATTAACTGAAGTGGTTTTTGGAAAAAATTATATGCGGTTTGATGTAGTTGGGGGAGATGATTAGTATTCCGTTGTAAATTTGAATATGCATTTTATTACAGCTTGGGAAATGGATTCTTGGTAAGTTTGGGGATGTATGCAATTGCAAATTTGGGGACTGATGCTGTTGCATATTGGGAGGTATGTGCTATTCCCGGTTTGGGTTATGGTGACGCGGTGTTAGTGGTCAAAATTGGTTGGAATTGTGGGTGTGTGTGGTGTAGAGAACCCCCACAGTGGTCTGTGGGGTTTTCGTTAAAGCAGTTTTTACTACAACTCTAAACATTCCACTTAATCCCGGAATCTTTTTGACTTAAAACACTCTTGTCGTTTTAATTATCTGTTCGACGGTTACTGGTTCTGTTAAAATCCCCTGTAGCATCCCGTTGGATATTATATCACCTCCTTAATGTGACTAATTAGTAGAGTAGTCATCGGTCTAAAAACATTGCATTATTGAGCAGTATTTTAACATTTGTTTGGATAATGGAATAATATTTTACATTTCCCTTGTGAGATAGTGCTTTGTTTGACATTTTGTTGTTCTAATGGATAAATCTATAGAAAATATATTTTATATTGCATAATGAAATTCTATTTTCCTGATATTCAGAACCAAACCAGTTTGTAATTAACTTCTTTCTTCATTGGTACACAGGCTACTATAATAATCTCTCTATACGTATCTTATTTAACAAATATGTACACACAATAATACATCATTTGTTCTCTGGTTACATAAAACCAAATAATAATATTTAACTATTCATGGTTTATATCTTTTAAAATTAGTAATCCTGAAGCAATATAACGATAGATATTACAAAATAACGTTCGCACTGGATCGCTTTAAAATGAATGTAAACTCACCATCGAACAGATTTAAACCAACATTTCACCTCACAGGAAGTAAAGTTTATCTACGGACAGAGGAAACACATTTTCGGAAGTTGATTGCAGGTGTCGCATATTTTTAGTTGAGACTCTCTCACCCTCTCAGTTGAATTGCGTTTTGTTGTGGCTCTTTGCTGGTGTTGTCCGTATATACGAACCGCGGGAACATGTCTCGTGTTGTATTTATATCACGAATCGTGGAAATGCATGTAAACAAAAGATTATCAATTCGGAATTAAATGAACGGTCTACAGTATATGCAACCTATTATGGGTACCGACATTGTTTATGATGTCAACAAGGATTTCGATGCAACTTTAATGGTAGCTACCGATTGAAATGAGAGAAGGAAACCTAGCTGTGTGCGCAAATTGAGATTGTGTAAAAAGATACTTTAGCATATGTGCAAAAACTAAAAATTGTTTACATTCATAAACTATACGATGTCAACAGGAGGTGCCCGGTGCATTAATCGCACTCTATTTCCTCTTAAATCTATCTCCGACGTCGTTGAATTCTTTCGGAAATGTGTTGAAGTTCCTGAAGCAGAAGGTGAGCCGGATTTGACTCTGCTATCAATTGTCGCTGGTTATGTCGAGATTTCACTTACCACTGGACGTTTGGCGGTCGCAGCTGTGTCGGAGAATTCTGCCACGAATGCCACTACTGTCGATGCGGTTGGAGTGAAATGCAGCAAGTTCCCGATAGTGACCTACGACATGGTAAATTCATTGTACACAAAATATCAAAGTGTTTTGGCCTTGGTGCAGAAACCTAAATCTGGACGTTATGCTAATCGGGATGTGATCAAAAAAGTCTCGGATATCATTTGGCATTCATTGTTTTGGAGCAGTCATAAGGATCGAGCTCATTTGCAAAATTTATATAGTTATTTGTCAACAAACAAACTGGATTGTTTTGGTGTTGCACTTGGAGTCGTGGCCGGATGCCAGTTGCTTGGATATAAGGATGTGCATCTCGCTATATCAGAGGATCATGCTTGGGTTGTGTTTGGGAAAAAGCGCCAAGAGGCAATTGAAGTTACTTGGCATGGAAAGGGTAATGACGACAAGCGGGGACAAGATGTGACGGCTGGAATAGAGGCCAAGACATGGCTGTATTTAGCAGGAGCACCAGTTGTATGCAATCGCTACATGGAAGTTGCTTCGATAGTATCTGCGATTAATATTTCTATTACTCCGAACGTGGATTGTCTAGAAGTAGCTGAGTTACAGCAACGACTTTTGTGGCTGTTGTATGACATGGGGCATTTGGAAAGGTATCCCATGGCTCTTGGTAAGTGCATTTCATTATAATTATTCAACATTTTATTCCCCGAATGTGGTTATCTTGAATTTAAATTCAGTATGTTGAAGTATATACGTAAAAAACCAAAACAAAATCAAATGTCCATTTATATCAGAGCTTTTCAAACCACCTGCGTTTTATGAATTTTCTCAGCATCTTAAACATTTTTTTATTCGATGCCAAATGACTTTGACGTTTTTGCTTTTGCGACTTAAATTAGTTAAATATGACTCAGTGTATCTATAGATAGAACTTCATAAAGTTGGTAGTGTATTCAAAAAACAAATAGTAGTGAAGTTATAAATAAATTGATAGAACTTCATATTCATCATTTCGTGTGGTAACGAAATGATGGATAAAAAACTCATATTAAAAAAGAACTAACCAACAGTAAAAAATGCAATCGGGCGTTGAGAATAGAGTGATAATTTCAGTTGAGTATTTAAGCCACGCTATTAAAAATAGAGTCACATCATACGTAGTGCGATCAAATGAATTGCATGGGTTTTACAAATCAGAGTTTCGAAAAAAAGTATCTTATTAGTATCTAGGTCCTTAGCATATTATAGCGAGCTTAGGGTTCGCTGGATTAACTATTTTCATAAAATAAGAGCCGTGAAATCGATTTTCTATTTAAAATTTTATTCGTCTCTTAATAAACAACGTGTTTCCCTTTTCTTTGCCAATCATTCAAACATGACATTTCTGTCACTGGCAACTTATCGTTTTTTTGTTTTTACTGCTCATAGTCTCCAGTTTTCCAGTACTTTGTTTTGGAGACCTGCCGGATGTCCAGCTGATTGTCATATGTGTCACACTACCCTCCGCCTAGATTAGTTCGTCCCGAACTAAGTTCACTAGTCTTCTGGGTTAACAAAAAGTCGCCAGTTGGTCACGATGTACCACTTTCATCTTACCGATGCTTCCGTACTTTTTGCGTCTTTTACTGCTTACTTCTTACTTATCTTCCCGATCTGCGTGCGACCTATTTATACCGTTTTTCCTCATTCCGATTCGGTGTTTCGTTTCCGTCCGTTCCATAGCCTCGAATTTTCTATTGCTCATCATCATCATTTTCGGCACTACAACCGGGAACCGGTCTTGGCCTTATTTAGCAAGTCCTGAGGCTTGTTAAATTTTCCACAATGATTTGTTTTTTCTGGGCAAGGTCATTATCATTTATCATTTCTATTGCTCTAGTCTCCAGTTTTCCAGTACTTTCTAGAATAGTCTAGTACTTTGTTTCGGACTTTCTAGAATATTCTAGTACTGATTGTCATATGCGTCACACTACCCTCCGCCTAGATTAGTTCGTCCCGAACCAAGCTCACTGATCTCCTGGGTTAACAAAAGTCGCCAATCGATCACGATGTACCACTTTCATCTTGGCGTTCGGTCTTCGCTGAATCCTATAGACAACGTCGTTAATTCTTGTGAGAATCTTATACGGTCCTTCCCAATGTTGCTGCAACTTCGGAGACCTTCCTTTTTGCCGATGAGGGTTATAAAGCCACACGTTATCGCCTGCATTAAATCCGGATGCGTTGGCTCGAACGTCGTACCTTGTTTTCATCCTGTCACTTGTTACCTTGATTTGCTTTCGAACCAAATGATGAACCTAATCGATGCGATTTCTCCATTCGGCTACGTAGTCTTCGGTCTTATCTATGGCGTCTGCAGGTATTCCGAATCGCAGATCGGCTGGTAATCGTATCTCCCGTCCAAATATAATTCTTGCTGGAGAATGGCCTGTCGTATCGTGATTAGCCGATCTATAGCTCATGAGGAAGGTTTGTACATATTTGTCCCAATCTCGTTGGTGATCACTAACGACCTTCGATAAATACTCTTTCATTGTTCGGTTGAACCTTTCGACCATTCCGTCTGACTGCGGATGTAAGGGTGTGGTCCTGGTTTTCCTTACGCCCAGTGCCGCACAGATGCCTTGAAATATCTGTGATTCGAAGTTTCGGCCCTGATCTGAATGAAGCTCACAGGGGACTCCATATCTGCTGATCCAATTATTGATAAGCTGCTCAATGACGGTTGTTGCTTCTTGGTTTGGAATTGGAACGACTTCCACCCACTTGCTGAAGTAATCCATGATGACCAACATGTATTTGTTGTTGTCGTTGGTTTTTGGAAATGGCCCTGAGATATCAATCGCAATTCGCTCGAAAGGAGCACCCATGTTGTACTGCTTCATAGCGCTCCTTGGTTTTGCTGTTGGTCTTTTGGTCGCTGTGCAAGTTGTGCACTTCCTGCACCACGACTCGGCGTCATCTCTCATGTGAAGCCAGTAGAATCGAGATCGTAATTTTGAAAGCGTCTTATTAACTCCCAGATGTCCACCGGAGGCCCCATCGTGCATTTCTGTTAGTACATCCTTCACTTTTGATGGTGGGACTAGAATCTGCATTCGATGGGATTCTCCGCCCGCGGCTTCCCATTTACGCTTTAGAATTCCATCTTCCACCAGCAAGGAATTCCATTGTGCCCAATATGCTTTAAATGTTCCACTTTTGTCGGAAATATTGTTCCAAGTTGGCCGCTCGTTCTTTTCTTTGTGTTCCAGGATTAGCGACATATCTTCATCCTGAAGTTGAGCTGCGCATATCGCATCACTCGTCCACCCATCTAGTGCTTCTACTTGTACATTTCGAAGGTCGTGCGCCTCTTGTTTTTCTTCCGCTCTATGACAATGTTTACAATCTGGTTTACATGGTCTTCTTGATAGAGCATCAGCGTTATTATGCACCTTCCCTTGACGGTGGGAAATTTGGAAATCGTACGTTTGAAGTCGTTCGATCCATCGAGCTATTTGTCCTTCCGGATTCTTAAAATTGAACAACCATTTCAGGGCGGCATGATCCGTCCGAAGGTGGAATCGACGTCCGTAGAGGTACTTATGGAAATTCTTAACGGCTTCTACGACAGCCAGCAGTTGCTTTCTTGTTGCCCAGTAGTTTCTCTCTGGCTTAGATAGAACTCGACTATAATATGCGACAACTCTCTCTTCACCATCGACTTCCTGTGACAACACTGCTCCGATTCCTGTGTTACTTCCATCAGTATCCAATATAAATGGGCGATCCGATCTTGGGAATGCCAATGTTGGAGTCTCACATAACTCGCCCTTCAATGTGTTGAATGCTGCCTCACACTTTTCTGTCCAATTGAATTTCTTGTTTTTACCCGTTAGTTCGTGTAGGGTTCTAGCCACATTGGCGAAACCTGTAACAAACCGTCGGTAATATGTGGCTAATCCCATAAAGCTTCTCAACTGTTGCTTGTCTTCTGGAGTAGGCCACTCTCGGGCGGCTGCTATCTTATCAGGATCCGTTTGAACTCCTGCAGATGAAACGATGTGTCCCAGGAATGTTACTCTCCTTCGGAAGAGTTCACAATTCTTCGAATTGAGCTTTAAGTTGGCCTGTCTTAGTCGTTCGAAGATGGAGCGCAGATTATTGATGTGTTCTGGTAAATTCCTTCCAACAACGATGATATCGTCAAAGTACACAAGACACGTCTTCCATGTAAGTCCCCGTAGAACACTTTCCATTAATCTTTCAAACGTTGCTGGAGCATTACACAATCCAATAGGCATCACGTTGAATTGATAAAGTCCGTTTCCGGTAGTAAACGCTGTCTTCTCCTTGTCCTCCTCCTTCACTGCCACTTTCCAGTAACCGCTTTTTAGGTCCAATGTTGAAAACCACTGAGCTCCAGAAAGGGTATTTAGTGTGTCGTCGATTCGAGGAAGTGGGTAACTGTCTTTCTTCGTAACGACGTTTAACCGGCGGTAGTCGACACAAAATCTAGTTGCCCCATCCTTCTTCTTGACGAGCACTACCGGCGAAGCCCATGGGCTCGATGATTTCTCGATGACTCCTTGCTCTTCCATCTCTCGAATCATGTTGCCTACTTCTGATTGTTTGGCCAACGGTAGTCGCCGAGGTGTCTGTCTTATAGGTCTTGACTCACCTGTGTCAATGCGATGTTTAACTATACCGGTGCGTCCGAATTTATCATTTCCTGTCACAAAAATATCAGAAAAATCGTTCAGGGGTGATTTAACACTGCGAATTGATAACTTAGAGGTTGCCATTACACTCCAGGACGAACAATTGCGAAGACTAAAATGTTATGTGCGTGAGGAGGATGAGATCCCAGCTCGTTCAGACTCGGTAATTTGGACCAGTCTCGGGAGTCTCCCCGATGACAATCGACTTTACATCACCGAAGCTGTACAAAATCAGCGTAAGGGGAACATCCCTGTTTTGGGCGGGTTTCTTCTGACACGTTGTTTGAGAGCGGGAGTGGAGAGGTTGAAATCGAAGGAGGTGGGGAAAGAGTTGGCCTGTCGTAGCATGCACGAGATGGTTTCGTTAGCGCCGTAAGAAGTGTGATGAGCGGGCACATAAAACAGTCGAGGGTTACGTACGTTACGGGGGTTTATATGAAATGTTAAAGTGAAGAGCAAGCTTGGGCAATTGATTCACCCAGACAGCAGGCGATGGACAAAGAAGATGTCGGCATGGATTCTACGCGCCTCAAGTGTATTGAGACTTGACGGCTTGTGTATGGTGGTAGAGTCAGCGGATTTTCCCAGTTTAGTCTGTGGGGAGGATGTATTGTGCCTAACACGGACACTCCGTCCACTTCCATCCCCATCGTCCATTGTTCACGCGCTAAGGAATGCAACACAAAACAAAACTTCACAACACAGGAAACAAGTTAAATGAAACACAGAGATTTTGTTGAAGTAAATGTTTTTTATTTTTATTTCACTTTTGTTGTTAACTCGTTCTTAGCCATTATTAAATACGTTAGTATTTTTATACTTCACTTAGAACTTATTATTTCACATTAAATTGATCTTGAATTGAACGCGGTGAAACACTTCTTTCACGACCCGACTCCTGTATATATGCGCTTCTCCACCGCGCGACGGAGAGCGGGAGCGACGACGACCGTGCTGGTCTGCGGGTGTAATTTGACTCCTCGATATTAAATCGCTGTCCAAGGGAAATTTGGGAGCATTCACTTTTACGTTGGTGATAACCGGATCTCATAGAGGAGATCATTATGGTACACATGTATATGTGTACGTCGGTTCTTTTCGTGGGTCGAAGCCATGATAACGAATCTGAAACACCACGAAAGGGCATAATGTGCATCCAGGAGATGTGTGTTCGTTGAAACAAACAAATCGAATCTCGTGGGATGCTAATGGGTTTGTGTTTGATTATGCATTGAAGTCATGAGGAATGGATTCAGGGCAATTACAAGACAAAGGGAAAAGCGACCTATGCATCGTTCGGTAATGAGGGTCAGCTGGATAAATAGCAGGCACTCATTAAATGAAAAATGCGTTTAGGATACCACAAACGATATGGATGGTTTATGGCATCTCCAAGAAGCCTTTTGTTTGCACTTGGTGCGAATTAGGGAAATTGGCTTCAGCGTCGATTGCGCTAATTGAATGCAGCTGCTTGGGTATTTTATTGCTGGGGGAAAAAGGTCGCCCGCCAATATGTACGTTAAGAGATTTATCATACACATGGCGAAGCTGAAAAATAGACAGCGCAATGTTTATGGTCCCTGGTGAAGGTTACATAGTATGTAATCCAAATCCTTTGTTATTAGGAATTCGTCTAGGGGAATCTGCCTGGAGCGGAAGGTGCCAAATTGGTTTGGAATCCCTGATAAGTTGAGCAAGAAATCTTACGGGTATGCGAAGGGATGCATGAAAGGTAAGTTTTCTTTTACAGGGACTTTTAGGTTAAAGATTTCATCTATTTAATGCGTGAAGCATTTAAGGTGCTAATGTGATTGCATTAATGAAGTTATGAGATTGGGTGGAAGTTATGTGGGTTTTTTAGGTAAGCGAACCGTGGGGCTTGGCGGAACCTGCACAGTGACTAGAATATTCGAGTAGTGGCCGGACAAAACTTGTGTAGAGTGATCGGGTGACGTAGGGGTTTAGGAATTCCTGCGACCAGCGTTTGACAAAGCCAAGTGCGGCGTTGACCTTAAGGATTATGTCCCGGGGAGAACGCGTATTTAGGAAAGTGTTCCACAACTTATTCCTCTTGTCACTAAGGGTGCGTAGTTTGCGGTTATACCAAGGGGGGGATGAGAATGATAACCCGTGTCGGGAATATGGGACATAAGGGATATGGCGTTGTAGATTTCTGCTTAGAGCGAGACTGTATCGAACTCTACACTTATATCATTTAAGCGAAGTGTGATATTGCTGAGGTACTCATTTATGAGGCGGAAATTGGCTTTCCGGAAGTTGGAAGAAAATTGGGGGGGGGGGGGGTGTGCAGTGGGCTGAGTAGTCGTAGTATAAGGATAAGAGAAGCGGGGGTGGTGGTTGTCAATAGTTGAGAGGGTGTGGGGACTAGAGACAACTGAGGAATTAAAGGGGTCTGCCGTGAACACAAGGTCAAGTTGTCTGCCCAGATGGTTTTGGACATTGCTTACTTGGCAAAGGCTAGAGTCGGTGAGACTGTCTATAAAGAGACATTACTTGGTGGTAGTGGAGCATGAGATGTAGTGGGACTTATCGTCAGACAGGGTCCATTGGAGATGTGAGAGGTTAAAATCGCCAAGGACTACAATGTCGTCTTGGGAAGAACTCAGCTCAGTTAAGCAGTCGATACCAGCAATACCGAGTTCGTATGACTCGATAGCTTGCAAAGGCGGTTTGTAGAAACATATAATGTACAAGGACTTTAATCAATGTTCAATTTTTATAGCGACTTAGTCGAGGTTGGGAGAAGAAGAGATGGACATCGTCGTCGCGAAAAACACTGGAGGGGGGGGGGGGGGGGGGCAGTTCTAGGCTATTGATACTGGGGGTGAGGTTACTTTCGGTCACAGCGTATATATCAAAGGAAAAGGAGTGAGTATTTTGTAAGATCGAATGGGTTTTGGACCGAAATCCTTTGACATTGTGATAGTAAATGGTTAGCCGATTAGGGCCGAAAAACTTATTTTTGGTGGGTTCGATGCGTAGGGGACCAGATGCCATTTTCGTGCAAATGTATTGTCGTAAATCCGAGAGTTCTCTTGTTACTTTAGGGGAGGGGGGGTATTGAAGTTTTCATGGAATTATATGTACACATTACGAAGGCTAGAGAAATCGGTGGGGAGACCTTCCTGTTGAATGGAGATCTTAACGTTCGTTTTCGTTTTGCCTTCATAGCAGACTGCATCAGATTTACCATGAAGGTAAGCTAGATAGATGCGGACGTTATCGTAAATCCGACTATTTCGAAGCTTCGAGAGGGCATAGCGGCATTCAGATGACTTAAGGGATTGTTGTGTGATCATGACGGGGGTCAAAAGCTGGGGGTGTAGGGCTGAGGCGTGATGGGGAAGTGGGGCTTGGGGGTGAGAAATTCGATCTTGAGCAAAGTTCAGAGGACAAATGGGCTGTGCTTTCATGGCCGGGCCTAATGGTTTGAGAGTGTGCGATCTATGGAAATTTGTGTATTTAGCACCTGCTTTTAGGTCAAAGGGCGGAAACGGGCTGGGGTTAGGGGCAAGATGTGATGTGGGGGGGGGGGGGGTGGTTATGTTGGCTTTGGCAGGACGACATTACGGGAGTGTGCGGAGGAGGGTTTGGGATAAGGGGTGCGGTCTAGGTGAGATAAGGGGGGAGGATCGGTTGAACCTTGGTTTGGGAGAGGGTCTGGTGGGTCGTCTTGGGGTTGGATCGAGGAGGCGAGTGCGCGTGCTTCTGGGATTGGGAAACGGGGTGTGCGTAATATTTGGCTTGGGCAGAGATTTTATAAGACGAGTTGTAAATGGAGCGTGGTGTCCTCCGGAGGATTTTGGAAGAAGAGCGAGTGTCGATTTGGGACGGACAGTACTGTTGTTATTTCCATATGGGGGATTAGGTAAAGAAAGCAAGAGTTTTGATGGTTCGTAGGGGTTGCTTAGGGATGACCTCATCCTGGCGATCGAGTCATATCTGGAGGGGAGGACTAAGCGGAAACTAGGTTTAATCCCACTGCCAGGAAGCGAGTAACATTCGAAGGTGGGATTCTTCCACCAAAGGATCCGATCTCCTCGAGGTCCAATCTAACATTGTCCTCCCCTCTCCGTCGCGGGCATCCGGCCGGTCTCTTTCCCGTTGGTCTACCGTCAAGAATTCTATGCACGGTCCTATCGTTGTCCGTTCGCGCCACGTGTCCGGCCCATCTTAATCTTCGCGACTTGATTACTCTCACTATCGTAGGTTTGCGATATAGCTCCTCCAATTCGTGGTTATGGAGTTTCCTCCATTGTCCTGCCTCCTCGTCATATTTACCACCAAAGATACCCCTTAGAACTTTATTCTCGAATACGCGGAATTTGTTTTCTTCCCGTTTTGTGAGAGCCCATGTTTCGCATCCATATAGAACAACCGGCATGATTATGGTTCTATAGACACGGAGTCTTATGTTACGTGATAGCAGTCTGGATGTCAGCAGTTTACTGACTGAGTGCCAACTAGCGTTGCCGGAATGCAGTCTTTTGTTAATTTCTTTCGACATATCGTTACTGGCCGCCAGTGTCGTTCCCAGATATTTAAATTCTTTACTTTTTCAAATATCTTGCCTCTGACGTTTATATGTGTTCCCTGAGGTCCACCTGCTCTTGCCGTAATCATGTATTTTGTTTTGTCTTCATTTATTTCTAGGCCCACCTCTTCTGCCGCTTGCATGATGATTTCACAGTTTTTACGAACAGTTTCTAGATTATCGCCCAGAACGGCGATATCATCCGCATATGCGAGCACTTGTGTGACACCGTTCAGGGATGATCCGGCCATGTTGTCGTCTTGTACCTTTCTGATGACATACTCGAGCACAAGGTTAAAAAGACACGGTGAGAGACCATCTCCCTGCTTTAGTCCGTCCCGGATTTCAAATGGTTCTGAGAGGTGATCTTCTATTCTAACTCGCCCTTTGTTTTCGTTCATGCAAATTTGAATGAGGGCGGCATATTTTTTCGGGATTCCCAGCTCAACTACAGTATGGTAGAATCTTTGCCTTGCGACTGAGTCGTAGGCTTTTTGAAGTCAACAAACAGTTGGTGGACCGTCCCTCCGTATTCCCACTTCTTTTCCAGCAGTTGTCCTCCTCCATGCTTCACAAGCTCTGCCGGTATGCAGTCGACTCCGGGAGTTTTGTTGTTTTTCAATCGATATGTTTACATATATATATATATATATATATATATATATATATATATATATATATATATATATATATACGAGGATATGTGCCTGGCGGAAAGTGGTTTTAGTCGGTAAAAGTCCGGCATGCCTCTGGATCACTCAGAAATATTTTTTGCAGATTTTTTCCACCTTCCCTTATAGACCCTCATAGGATCGACCACTGTAGGACCCACCTTCGAGATTTATATCTCCGGAGCGAAGCTTGGCAAACTTTTTCTGCGTGGTGCGGCTTGTCATGGCATTGTCTCCATATATGCCGCATAGCGTTTGGTGTACCTCTACATCTGGCTTACCTTTTTGGAAGTATTAAAGCAAAGCAGGAAGGTCTACCAACCGACTTTCCTAACCTTCGCAGCCTGTTCGTTAAGTTCCACAAAAATCTCGATATGCTCCCTAATAAGGTATTAAAAGATCTCTCGGCATTTTGCCAATATATCGAAAACAAAATGACCTATCCCAATAATGACAAGCACTTTTGACCCTAATCAGTCGCCCTCCCGTCCCCCCTATCTTGTCAATACCCCCAACACGCTCCCCCTACCGTCAACTATCAGAATGTTAGAACACATTCGACTCTTTTCGACTCTGGAAAAGGCACATTTCCTCCCCTTCGACATATACGCTCTGACTGAGACCATCCTTATCCCTAGTATTAATAGTCTTGAACTATTCCCTCCCTCCTTCAATGTTTTTCACGATGATAACGCACATCGAGAAGGTCCCCATGCCGTGGAGTGCTGCTTGCCACTCATAACAGACTCGCTTCGTCTCTAATTGCCATCTCTTCTTCTCCGGATCTTGACCACGTCGCAATAAAAATCGACAAGCGCCCTAAGTCTCTTTTCATTATCTGCTTCTATATATCTCCTTCGCGACCCAGCGTGGCATACGAACTCGCAATAGAAGCGGTAGATAACCTAACCGAGTTAAGCACCTCAATAGACGATATCGTCGTTCTTGGCGATTTTAACCTCCCCCATCTCCAATGGACATTGGCTGACGAACAGGCCTTCTACGTCTCAACCCCACTAGCTCCAAGGAACTTCTTTTTATAAACGCTCTCACCGACTCATGCCTCCATCAAATAAGCAATGTCCCAAATCATATGGGGAGACAGAGAGTTCACAACGGAACTACACAAGTCCTCAGTTGCCCCTAGTCCTCTCCACCATTGATAATTACCACCCCCCGCTGCTCTTATCCATATATTTTGATCATGAAACTCAGCCTTCTCTACCTCGTGACAGCTTTTCCTACAACTTCCACAAAGGTAACTTCTGCCTTCTAAATGAGCATTTTAGCAAAACAGCGTTTCGCTTTGATCATTTTCGGGTAGAAGAAGCTACTGCCACTCTCTATAAGAAGATCTACTATGCCGTCGCCTTATATGTCCCATATTCTCATCACAGGTCATCGGTTTCATTGCCGCCATGGTACAACCGCACACTCCGCGCTCTTAGGAACAACTTTTATACATTTTCCGAGCTCTACAACTCGCTCTACACCAACTACCTCACAAAAACACAATTTAATTTGATCGATGATACCAAATCTTTTTTCCACTTCATAAATTACAAACGTAAATCCGACGCCTATCCTAACTCCCTTTCTTATGGCGCGAATACTTCAACCGACTCCCTAACTATTGCCAATCTATTCGCTTCGTTCTTCAATAAATCCTTCACAGACATCTCCTTCGAACCCAATCCGTCTCACTTCAAAGACTTGCGCGAATTCTCCCTTGGCCCCTTCACCCCTCAAATTATTCAGCGTCACGTAGTTGAGGAGAAATTAAACTTACTCAAAGACGAGTTCAGCCCTGGGCCGGATGGACTCCCGGCTGTATTTTTAAAGAAATGTTCCACTTCTCTTTCCCTCCCGATATCAAAGATATTCAATCTATCCCTTTCACAAGGGATCTTCCCTAGTATTTGGAAATCCTCCTATGTCACCCCCATACATAAAAAGGGACCTAAAAACGATATAAGCAACTACCGTCCCATCACCAAACTGTCTCATATCTCTAAACTGTTCGAAGGAATTCTTTACAACACGTTATCTTTCCGTTGTAAATTCATCATCTCATCCAACCAGCATGGTTTCCTTTCGGGTAGGTCGACCACAACGAATCTGATCGAGTTCTCATCCCATACTCTCCGTGCCTTGGAGAATGGCAACGAAGTCGATGTAATCACCACAGATTTCAGCAAGGCCATTGACAAAATCTCCCATAATCTCCTCCTTTTTAAGCTGTCCACCCTAGGTTTCGAACCACTATTGATCAAGTGGTTATCTTCTTATCTGAAGGATCGATCCTACCATATTAAATTCAGATCCTCCCTTCCCAATCCTTTTCTTCCCACGTCAGGGGTTCTCCTGAACAGTCATCTAGCTCTCCTCCTATTTATCCTTACCATCAATGACGTTGACTCCATTATCAAATGCTCATCCAGCTCCCTCTATGCAGACGACGCCAAACTCTACAAAACGATCATCTCTCCTCTCGACTCCTCACTTCTCCAAACGGACCTCGATAGCTTCTCAACTTGGTGCCGTAATAACTGCCTTGAACTCAACGTTGTCAAATGTCACTCTGTAGCGGTCCTACGAACCATACAACTCCTTACAGGTGAGATATCCTTTCCGCCAAGGAACCCTAATCACCTTTCGCAGCACACGTGCCCACAGACACGTGGCCCAATAGTCATTACCATACCTGTAATAAAGGCTATATGAAATTGCAACAACGTTGAACCCGATAGCAAAAACCAAGGAACTTAACGTTCAAGAGCTTCCAATATCGAGTTCAACGCATCCATATATGGTATTCTAGCCCAATTCAAAAGGGCAGCTAAAGCATCGCATCTAAACAATGCGTCAAATGCAGCAAGCATCGCATGCAGGTCATCAATCTCCCATCCTAAACATCAACGCGATCTTTCCAAAGAATTACCATTGTCGGAAAATAGACCGAACAACGGATGCATACGCTGATAGCTAAATGCAATTAGCACCTAAACCCTTGGCATGACCTAATGCAAAGGCACACTTATGCAAACAAGGCATATCGCTTAGCTACCGTCCAATGGTCATGCAATCATAAACGTCTTAACGGAGATTGCTCGCTAGAAGTTTATGATTCGAAAAGCTTATCAAAGGAACGATACCAATCCCACGGTACCTTTTATTACCTAGTGGAAACATACAAGAGCATTGTTAGTTTAAGCCAGATGGCTAACCTAAACATATCCCATAGTTCATGCACCCATCCGAAGTGCATGCGATCCTTTGCCCGCATGCCGGATGTGTAGTGCAAATAAACTACGGAAAGATCGGAGAATAAGCGGCGGCATCCGATCCTGAAACAAAAGAAACAAGATACCGACCACCAGAAACTAATGATGATAATGATCATGAGAAAGATTTTATCTTTTTACAGAGACTATGGGAAATGCAGCTAACAGATAGTGTGGGAAATTCTGTTAGCAGACAGGATGGGAAATTCTGTGCAGAGATGCGCTGAGCAGATTTCCCTTGCCGATGGGGAACCAGAAGTTAGTTGAGAATAGACAGTCTACTTCGAGCATAGATACTATCAGAGAACCCCGACGAGGAGTTAATCCGCGGAATAAATAAATCGAGTAAGAAACCGGTCGACCGAAGTCTCGTAGATTCTTCGAATACACGAGTTAACCAAATTCCTGTGCGCAATTAATATCGTAAAATTTTGTGGTTCGAGCCGAAGTGTAAACGTAGTAAGAAATACGCTAGTAACCGGAGGATATTTATTAATTGTAGTTCGGTGCGTTTTCCAAGTAATGAATTGTTGTGCTAAAGAACCAAAATAAACTTAATTTGTGTATTAGACGTTAAGTGACTCGCTACGCAATTACGAATTTGTAAACATCCCTTAACAGCCGAACAAAAACAATAAAATAAAAAGATTAGAACGAAATTCAAAAGAACGTTTCGCAGTTTTTTTTTATGTGTGGAAACATTCGCTCCGTGTTCCTGTGTTTAATTTCGCTTTTGTGTGGTCAGTGTTCGGCGGAACACTTCGACAACTATCATCAACATCCGCCAAAACTCCATCACCTTCTCCCGCAAACGTCCTACTGCCCCTCCACGTTCCTACTTCCTGCTCAACCAGCAGATATCGTCTATACCCTCGATACGTGACCTCGAGATCTTATTTGACAGGGAGCTTAGCTTCATCCCGCATATTGATGATATTATTCTTAAGGCCAATTCTGTCCTTCGGTTTGTGAAACGCTGGTCTAAAGAATTCTCTAATCCTTACGTTTCCCGTTCTCTCTACATAGTCTTCGTTCGCCCCCTTCTTGAATGCGCCAGTCAGGTCTGGTCTCCACACTACTTGTCCCATGTACGCAGAATCGAAAGCGTGCAACGTGTTTTCTGCATTTTGCCCTCCGCGGACTGAACTGGGTGAATCCTCGGATTCTCCCCCCATACACTAGCCGGCTCCATCTGATCAACTTCAACACACTTGAGGAGCGCAGAACTCATGCCGATATCCTTTTCGTCCACCGTCTCCTTTCAGGCACAATCAACTGCCCAAGCTTGCTCTCCACCATTGCACTTCACATTAACCTCCGTAATCTGCGAAACCATCATCTCTTCTATCAGCTCACCCACCACACTTCTTACGGCTCTAATGAAGCCATTTCGCGAATGCTGCGCGGGCAAACTTCTACCCTACCTCCTTCGATTTCAACTTTACCTCTACTGCTCTCAAACTTCATCTCCTCTCTTTCCCCTCCTGACCAGGCCCATTCCCCGTCTACACTCTTACTTCCTGTACTAAGCGAAATAAATGAATGAGTGATAATTGATGGATAAACCCAGTAACCAACTCGCCAAACACCCCCCCCCCCCCCCCTCACCCACCCCCCGCTTTTTTTTCTTTTTAACCATAGTTTATATTCTTATATATAGTTTTGAAATAGTTGTTAAGTTTTATCGCATGTACTAAATTAAATATATGAGGGTTCTGCCCTCACTAAACTAAACTAAAATGTGCCGAAAGTGCTCCTTAGTGCCACGTTTAAAGAATTGTAGCAGGAACAAAACTAATGCCAATCAACTCACCTAAAACAGATCAAAAGAGAACAGGGTTAACTCTATAAACATATTATGGTTATCGTGGAATTGGGGATATTCTAAAAAACATGTCCTATTAAAAAAGAAAACAAAACGGATTTATGGGATGGCTAAATATATATACCTTACAAAAGGTTTGTGCAAAGACATTGCTCTGCCCTAAATGCTGCGGATAAGTTAAGTGCTTTTAAAGCTAAATATTCGACACGTGTTAATGGCGTTCTGGCGAAAATTTGTGAAAATATGTTGGAAAACCTGACGAAAAGAGCTCGCTATACACCAAGAGATGGACATTTGAGAGATGTTTTCTGCATATGTAGTATACATAATTTCCAAGAACGGGGATTTTTTTTGAAACAGTAAAAACATGTAATTTTTGTTTTTAGTCGAACTTGCCCTCCCTCTTTAAGCAGTGAACTTTGTGCCCACACAAGATATACATGAGCTAATAACCAACTACATATCCTCAAAATTATTTCATAAGACTGATTTTTTTGAATTTAGTTTCATAACAATATCTAACTAGCTGTGGATATTTGCGAATTTCAGGCAATCTGGGCGAGTTGGAAGAAGTATCATCGACAATTGGAAGAAAGACTTGCGAAGAACTCTATGCCGAGGCAATACAATCCGCTAAATTACATTACAAGAATCATCATGTATATCCATATACTTACCAAGGAACCTTTTACTACAGAATTGGAAAATATCGAGAAGCTTTTCGATCATGGGCTAATGCAGGAGACGTTATCCGTTTGTATACATACAGTTGTCGGGACGATGAAGAAGTGTATAAAGAGTTCCAAGAAATCGCAAACGAGATGATTCCGTATATAATGAAAACTGAAAGTTCAGGCCATTCCGGACGAAGTATACTTCGTGATTCAGATGTATTTGCGAATATTTTGAGATTTTATGATGGTATATGTCAGTGGGAAGAAGACAGTTTAACGCCTATACTACACATTGGTTGGGCTAAACCTTTGGTCAATACAATTTCGAAGTTCGATTATGATATTCGGTCACAAGTTTTAATTAATATTCCAAGTGATGTGAAAGATACATGTGCAACGAATTCAAAAGACAGCGGTGCAAAAAATAAGGATCAACGAAATGACGGTGACCTGATCGAGGGGAATAATAATTCCATTAATTCGAATGAGGTAAAGTATTAATTTTGTTCGGTCGATGATTATTATTATTTAAAGTTATATATGATTTAGTTAACAAATAATGAGTGCTAGCAGCTAAGACTATTGGTTCTGTATATTTAATTTATAATTTAATTTTGACTATATTTACAAGCCTTTTTTATATTTTCAATATTCTCGGGGCTAAGAGTTTCAGGTATTTTATAAACACCTATGTTTGAAAGTCGACATGATGCGACTTGGGCTAAGGACGACTGCCATGCAAATAATTCTGCCCTTTAATAATTTAATATCGAAGTAATATCAAATAGCATAGAATCACAATGTATATAATATGATTAACACACCCTCTACGGGAAACATTACGCGTATTACCTAACGTGCGGGTCCATGGGTTAAATATGCAAATGCACCTAAATAGACTGAGTTTTTGAAGTGAATACTTCTTTAGCACCGCTGTAATTTAAAACTCGATGAAACGAAAAAGCAACACTAAAAAGAGACAATCACATACATGTATAAGATTTAGCCTGGAAGAGATGAGATACCATACATTATACAGTATTGCTTATTATCTCTGAAAAAATGTGTTGTGTAGTGAGTACAATATCTACATTGCACTACCTAATACTTGTTCTGATCCGAGCGTTCTAGGTACGTATGTTTGTAGGTTCTTTCTTCTTTTTTTTTTTTTTTGATAGGAAGGTGAAAATCTTCAAAAGATACCTCTGGATCAATTAAGAGGCTCGCCGGATTTTTACCGACTAAAACCACCTCCCGCCAGGCACATATCCCCGTTGATCCCCGCGGAACTTTCTTTTAGATATTCCATCGCGAGGTAGGGCGGACTTTACCTGTTACTCCGCTCGTCGCGTCGCAACTGCTGCATCATGTCACATAGAATATCATTTGCTACGGACCATTGTTATTTGGAACTTAGCATGTATTCTATTACTTCTGTCGGAGTAACTGTTCGTGTTATATGTCTCTCCAAAATCGTTCGTGCGGTCCTGAATCTCACGCATTGTGTGTGTACGGTCGTTCTAAGTTGGCTATCATGGGGTGCGGTTCAGTCTGAGCTCGTAAAAATATTACCATAAATAAATGTACATTTATTCGTTATTTTAAAATGAACTGTTCTGTGTGTAAACCAAAAATTGACCGGAGTTGTGTTTTAAAAATTAAGTGCAGTGTGTGCAAACATTTCTACCATCTGGCATGTGTAAATATGTCTGCAGAAGTGGGAAAGTACTTTCAAAAAAATACAACACAATATAAATGTGAAGGATGTGAATCGACGAAGCGTCGGTCGTAACATATGCCGACAAAGACAACATAGAAGTCGCAAACAAACGAATCTAGAGCTGTGAACATCAAATCCCCAGAGGTGAATGAACGGACACATAGCAGTGAAGATCATTATCATCATCATCATCGGGACTACAACCGGGATCCGGTCTCGGCCTTATTTAGCAAGTCTCTTTTCCATAATAATTAATTTTTACGGGCAAGGTTATTAGCGTTGCACCAAGAAGATCATTATACCCTACAGCAAATATTTGACAAACTTGCTAAATTGGAGGAAATTAACCACCAGTCCCTGCTGCGAGTTGATGAGTTGCGCACCGAAAATGCTGACCTAAAATTCAAAATCAATGCTTTGGCAAGGTGAACTGGTAGCAACAAAGTCTCCTGGAGAACTCTTTGGAAATTTCAGGACTCTCCAACATAGACGGAATTGATGCTTTAAGGACGACACAAAAGATCTTTTCTAAAGCTCTGTCCATCGAAGTTCCAAATACGACCATCGTCAGCTGTTATGTGAGGAGAAATCAATCCTCTTCCTCCGACGGGAAGCAAATTATTTGCGTAGGCTTCAGCAACGGAGCGGCGAAACACCAAATAATGAGCGCCAAGATTAAAAACAGTCCTGAGAAAGGTTGGCGCAAAAATAATAACCATGCCCGTAAAAACGAATTATTATGGCAATTTAACAAGCCTCGGATATGGACCGGATAGACGACAACAACCGCGGAAACGAATATGGTTAAACGATTTAAAAATTTTCTCATGGAACGTCTGCTATATAGAGCCCGAGCTGCGCAGCAGCTAGCCAATGCCCTGACCGAATATAAGGCTGACATAACAGCATTACAAGAAATAAGATGGATGGGGAGTGGTGTTATTCAAAGAAACGAGTATGACATTTATTACAGCTGTCATGCAAAACACCATGTGCTCGGGGTAGGCTTTCTAGTCAGGCAAAAACTGAAGCCTGCCATTATCGGCTTTAATGCAATAAAGGAAAGGCTATGCACTCTTCGTGTGCGAGACAAGTTTAAGAACATAACCCTCATAAACGTTCACGGGCCTACTGACGACGAAAAAGAAGAATATCACGAGAACGTCGAACGAGCCCTCAATGCCTGCCAAAGATACGATGTGAAAATCGTTCTTGGTAATTTGAATGCCAAAAAAGGTCGGTAGCCGGTTTTCAGGCTCTACGTAGGTTCCCATAGTTTGCATGAGAACACTAATTACAGCAGCAGGGGTTACGGTTACCCTTTCTGCTTACTGAAGTGGTGGGGCTCTGCATGCCCTTCGAAAGTTTTTATTTTCGCACACAAAAGTCACTGTTTTATTCTGACTCCGTATCAGAAGTTTATGATTTCTACCGGAGGTCACCACTGTGGGGGGTTGGTTATATGCCAATACACGGGCACACGGTTCACTCAATTCCCTCAACATTTACCTCGGCACAAATTGTCACACAGAAGAGGAGGATCAATAAAAACACACTGGGTTAGTTTTTCTTTATTAGATGTATTCGTTTTATTTCGTCTTAACATACAAAGCCAATGGTTTAGCTAAGAGTTCTCCTAAGGACGATTAAAATGCAACTAATGTCTCACAGGTATTAACTAAATCGGCGTCACTTATTTTCTCGGCACTGGTGGAGTATTTCAAACCAACACTTCGATTGTGTTGAAGTTGCTTCGGCATAACGTTAATACTCCTGGTTATGGGATTCGACGAAACAAAACTAAACAATGGTATTCGTTTTACTCGCGCTACGTTAATTACCGTTGACACTAAAATGCAGAACGATTTTTTGATGACGTTGGCTTAGCTGACACCGTACTATTGCTCGAGAAAACTGGATAAGTTCACGACGCGAACACCGTAAACGTGTGTACACCGCGGCGATGGAAAAATGGACTCCTGGTGATGTGTATGTACTTCACTAGGGATGAAAACTGACTCCCACACGCAATGACCGCGACACGTGTGCGTGGTTGGGCGGTTAAAATCGGACTCCTTGACGATTCTAGATGTTGTTTCGCGCGGATATCACTATTCGAGATGCACACAAACAGGAAGAGGGCCTGTACATGGGGAAGAACAGTATTGCATGTATCGGCTGCAGACGAATAAGGAAAAACGACAACAAAAACTGACTAACGATATTTGAATTCCAATAGATCAGCTGTGCAAATAGATAGTCGCTCGTATAGCGGCCGGAAAAGGTTGCTATGTTTGAACTAGCGATTCATTGATGCCGAAATAGGTTTCTGGGTATTATGTCAACAGAAATGCTATTTCGGGGTTCAAACGCTGAGATACGCGTTTGTTTGCTTTGGTTAATGGTACGAGAGTTGTTTAAGAGAATGACACCGTGGGATGTGATCTGGTGATCAGGGTGATTACACAATGACGGTTGTGTATTTATCCACGTCAATTGTGCATTGCATTCATAGCGAGTCTCAAGGGTCCTGGTGATGGGATTCGACGAAACAAAACTAAACAATGGTATTCGTTTTATCGCGCTACGTTAATTACCGTTGACACTAAAATGCAGAACGATTTTTTGATGACGTTGGCTTAGCTGACACCGTACTATTGGTCGAGAAAACTGGACAAGTTCACGACGCGAACACCGTAAACGTGTGTACACCGCGGCGATGGAAAAATGGACTCCTGGTGATGTGGATATTTACACTGGCAAAGAATTCGGTTCTTGGCAGTTAGGCGCGAGTTGCGCTATGCTTTGTATTAGTGAACAAAACATGGGACGTGACCATTGCTAGATTGTTTAGGAAAAATAAACTATGATCACGTCCAATTCGATGCCAGTTTATCGCTTATGCAACCGATCAGGGATAATCGGCTGCAGCTATATAAGCAAGTGATTTGCCATGGCTTGATCATGGGACCAGCGGTTGCTGGAGAAAAGCAAACACAGTGGGATTGCTGTGTATATGGTAGGCATGGATGTCGGCAATAGGACCCGGTGGATTTTCTAATGAATCGTAATGGTCATGGGTGCCAACTAAAGGAACCGAACATGCTTGAAGGAATACAGAGATGTGGTTGATGCTGTGGCAAGATGATGATCATGCTATAGCGTGTTGAAATAATAGTGAAGAAGATCGTGTGATTCGAACTGACGCTATGACAGCTCGAATCACGAAAAAAAGTTTACCTAAGCGTTACACACCAGGCTACTGACCGTGTTTAGAATTTGATTTCCAAACTCGACTATATTCCACTGATGTGAATTATTTTTATTATTTATCGCCTGGTATACGGTTCTGATGTATTTTTCTTATTCGATTTTTTTCGTTCGTGTTCTTCACTATTTTTGCCTGTGAATTGTGTGTATCTGTTGTTAGAGTTGCCACAATGCCATGGGTTGGTTTACTGGTAAATGATGTGGTTTATGGGTAGCTTGACGCTGCCCGATTGCAGGTAAGCTGCTTGTTGTTGGTGCTGGTATTTGCAGGTTGGGGGCGGGGAGTTGGGTTAGGACGATGGGTGGTTCTTCGGGAATGCTTAAAGAACCCCCACAAATTCTGCTTGGGAGCTCCACTGATAGGCCATTTCTTTTTAAAATTTTCCATATATATATATATATATATATTAGTTTTTCTTTATAAATAAGCGTTATTATTAAGAATTATCTACCTTGTGTCATTTCAAGAGGGAGGGCATTCCAATTCTTTTTCCAGGTACTGCAGAACACTATCCTTCGCAAGCGCGGTGCTCAAGGTTGAATATTTCAGGTACATTGAAGGCGTGTTCTCCCATCATAAATAAATAAAGGGCTACAGGTGGAGTAGCATTTGATACCATGGGACATCGAACCAGTGGTAAACAATAGGCTTAGTAGACGGAAGGCGTTTCTGCTTTTCTCCCATTGTTAGGACCTGCATTGTTCGAAGAATGCAGCCCACTAATAGAGATCTGTGGATATTAAAGACGCTGTCTGCCCAAAACTATTTAGCCCGTTTTAGTGATAAGTTGTGAAGATAAGATCAAGCTGCCTACCCACGCGGTTTGAGACATGACTGACTTTACAGAGGCTTGAATCTACCAGGCAATCTATAAAAAGTCACCATTTGGCAAAAATGGGGTAGTACATAAGTGGCGGTTCCCATAAACGCCACTACTCGCCTTCCCAAATCACCTAAAAGCTTCCAGTCCTGAAGCTCCCATAACCCCATTGTTCTTTGCTAATGCAATAGCATTAGCACCTGCAACATTCCCCGCATCAAAACATTTCCTTTTCCAAGGACATTTAATGCATTCAAGCATTACATTAAATTCCATACAAGAATTCTTCATATCATGCGGGCCTGATGAATCCAAAACTACTCGGCACCCTTGTACCACCATGCAATTCCGCTGTACATGTGCACACCACATGTCCCTGGCATTTCCACAGCCTCGGCAGCTCTTTGTCCATCTTGCGTCTAGAGTGATAAACCGAATTCCTTCGCATGTAATTATGTATACAAATGCAATCCCTTTTGCCCAGCAAAATGCGGTACACGATCACCCATCGTATACCTTGATTCCTTTAGCATCACCAGCCTAATTACAATGCGGCTATTTATCCAGCTGCAATATACCCGACCAGGATGCCTAATCTGACGACAAGCCACCGCTGGTAATAGACGCGATACACATTTCCCATTGGGTAAATAGAAAAGCTTATTAGCACCATTCCCCCGATGCAGTGTCGTCTATTATAGCTACGATGCACTTCGTAAACAATGGCCTATACGATCCCTTTGTCCTTACAGTTTTTCAGCTTTGTTTTTCCATGGCCCTCGCGCTTGAGTTGAACAATATGATCTTTACGATCACTCATACACCCATACCACCATGGTCTTCATTACGAGATCTGGTTTTCTATTTCACAAAGAGAGACTTTATGTTAACGTATCCTAAGCCCAGAGGATATTCACCACCACCGAATCGAGGGTTAATCAAGAGTCTGATTCCAACCCTCGTTGAGTCTTATTACAACCACCGATCGCGACGGTAGGTTTTTCTCCCGCTCCCCGTGGCATATCGCAGACGCATACCTTCAGGTAGTCGCTTTTCCTCCCCAGTTAATTGTAATAGTTGGAATTATAGTGCGAAGTGTTTGGATAGTTCGTGTATTGTGTACGTTTGAACGATGCAATGAGAATCCTTAAATTAAGATAATTGTAAGGTTCCAAATGACATTTAATTAATCAAAAAGTAACTTTCGTTGTCAATAAATTAAACTAAGACGTCTTCCTATGTAAACTTCTGAGTACTAACAATAAAAATCATTTTATACAAACAACATTTAGTGTTTTATTCTCCTTTCCCCTTTTGTGACAACTTGCGAGTGAACTTAATCCTTCATCATCATCATCATCATCGGCACTACAACCGGGGACCGGTCTTGGCCTTATTTAGCAAGTCCTGAGGCTTGTTAAATTTTCCATAATGATTTATTTTTTCTGGGCAAGGTCATTAGTCTTGCGCCAGGGGCTCCCCGACGGACAGGCGGATATACTAACCACTATACTATCGAGGAACTTAATCCTTGGTGATCGGTTAATGGCGGAACCGATGAACTCTTCAATTTGTGGGGACGAGGTAGAACCTGCGCCCAGGCCGGCGCCACGACTTCGCCCCCCACCCACACATATATAATATTTATCATCTAAAAAAGTCCATTGAAGTTGTAGAAAGTTAAAATATCCCAAGACGGCCACATCATTCTGGAAGTCACACAACTTTATTATTGGGTCGATTGTATCAATTCAAATCAACAAACAAATAGCATATATTGATTTTTGGTGTAATTTTATTTTGATTGAAACATAATCAAACTTAGAAGAAGTAAAGATAGCAAATATTTACCTCCACGATAAATCTGACTCAGTCTGTTATGAAGGTAAAACGAAAACTAGCGTAATGGCCTCCATCCAGCAGGAAGGTCTACCCACCGACTTTCCTAGCCTTTGCAGCCTGCTCGTTAAGTTCCATAAAAATCTCGATATGCTCCCTACTAGAGTTCTAAATGATCTCTCGGCATTTCCCCACTATATCGATAACAGGATGACCTTTCCCAATGATGACAAGCACTTTTAACCCTAATCAGTCGCCTTCTTGTCCCCCTTATCATCTCAATACGCTCCCCCTAACCGTCTACTATCAGAATGTTAGAGGTCTCCGCTCCAAAACACAATCGACACTGGAAAAGGCACATCCCCTCCCCTTCGACATATACGCTCTGACTGAGACCATCCTTATCCCTAGTATTAATAGTCTCGAACTATTTCCCTCCTCCTTCATTGTTTTTCGCGATGACAACGCTCATCGAGAAGGTCCCAATTCCCCATGCCGTGGAGTGCTGCTTGCCACTCATAACAGACTCGCTTCGTCTCTAATTGCCATCTCTCCTTCCCCGGATCTTGACTACGTCGCAATAAAAACCGACAATCGCCCTAAGTCTCTTTTCATTATCTGCTTCTATATACCTCCTTCACGTCCCATCGTGTCTTACGAACTCGTAATAGAAGCGGTAGATAACATAGCCGAATTCAGCTCCTCCCTAGACGATATCGTCGTTCTTGGCGATTTTAACCTCCCCCTTCTCCAATGGAGATTGGCTGACGAACAAACCGTCTACGTCGCAAACCCTTCTAGTTCCAAGGAACGTATTTTTATAAATGGTTTCACCGACGCATGCCTCCATCAAATAAGCTATGTCCCAAATCATATGGGGAGACAACTGGACCTCGTGTTCACAACGGACCCACACAAGTCCTCAGTCGCCCCTAGTCCGCACGCCCTCTCTACCATTGATAATTACCACCCACCGCTGCTTTTATCCCTATATCTCGATCATGAAACCCAGCCTTCTCTACCTCACGACAGCTTTTCCTACAACTTCCACAAAGCTAACTTCTGCCTTCTAAATGAGCATCTTAGCAAAACAACGTTTCGCTTTGATCATCTGGGGGTAGAAGAAGCGACTGCCACTCTCTACAAGGAGATCTACTATGCCATCGCCCTATATGTCCCCTATTCTCGTCATAGGTCATCGGTTGCATCGCCGCCATGGTACAACCGCACACTTCGCACTCTTCGGAACAAGAGAAATAACTTGTGGAATATTTTCTTCAAAACGCGTTCCTTTCAAAACTACTCCAACTATCTCGGTTCCTTTTATAAATTTTCCGAGCTCTACAACTCCCACTACTCCAACTACCTCACAAAAACTCAATCCAATTTGATCAATGACCCCAAATCTTTTTTCCACTTTATAAATTACAAACGTAAATCCGATACCTATCCTAACTCCCTTTCTTATGGCGCGACTACTTCCACCGACCCCCTAACTATTGTCAATCTATTTGCTTCGTTTTTCAATAAATCCTTCACAGACATATCTTCGAGCCCAATCCGTCTTACTTCAAAGACTTGCCCGAATTCTCCCTCAGCCCCTTAACCCCTCAAATTATTCAGCATCACGTAGTTGAGGAGAAATTAAACTTACTCAAAGACGAGTTCAGCCCTGGACCTGGTGGACTCCCAGCTGCATTTTTAAAGAAATGTTCCTCTTCTCTTTCTCTCCCCATATCAAAGATATTCAATCTATCCCTTTCACAAGGTATGTTCCCTAGTATCTGGAAATCCTCCTATGTCACCCCTATACATAAAAAGGGACATAAAAACGATATAAGCATTTACCGTCCCATCGCCAAACTGTCTCAAATCCCTAAACTGTTCGAAGGGATTCTTTACAACGCGTTATATTTCCGTTGTAAATCCATCATCTCAATCAACCAGCATGGTTTCCTTTCGGGAAGGTCAACCGCAACTAATCTGTCGCATCTCGCTTCACAAATTAGCGTAGACAACATTGACTGCCGACAAAATTCGACCAGACAATATCATCAACATTGTGTTGACACCTTAACTGTCAAAAGTACGCCACATCATTCGTCCAGTTTCGTTCAGCTATCGTTCTGCAAGGCCTAGCCCCGCCTACTTCCGCTCATCAAAGGACCAAGATGGCGGCCATTAAGGATTCTTTCGGTGAAGATCTCTTCAATTCTTTCACTTCGTCGTCGTACACAAACAGTGCACAACGTTTTCGTTCGTTTTGTCAACATTAGTGTTGTCATTATTCGTTGTCGAATTTGAAAATAAAATAAAATAAAGTGTCGTTCATTGAAATTAAACATTTTCGTGTAGTTATTTTGTCGTCTTTCGTTTCGCCGAACTTTTGAATTGCACGGTAAACGCACCATGAACAGAATCTGTTCGAGTTCTCACCCCATACTCTCCGTGCCTTAGAGAATGGCAACGAAGTCGATGTAATCACCACAGATTTCAGCAAGGCCTTTGATAAAATCTCCCATAATCTCATCCTTTTTAAGCTGTCCTCCCTAGGTTTCGAACCCCTTTTGATCAAGTGGTTATCTTCTTATCTGAAAGACCGATCCTACCGTGTCAAATTCATATCCTCCCTTCCCAATCCCTTTCTTCCCACGTCGGGGGTTCCGCAAGGCAGTCATCTAGGTCCCCTCCTATTTATCCTTACCACCAATGACGTTGACTGCATTATTAAATACTCATCCATCTCCCTCTATGCGGCCAAACTCTACAAAATGATCATCTCTCCTCTTGACTCCTCACTTCTCCAAACGGATCTCGACAGCTTCTCAACCTGGTGCCGTAATAACTGACTTGAACTTAACGTTGTCAAATGTCACTCCATCACCTTCTCCCGCAAACAAATAGCTTGAATTAAGCCGAATAAATTAAATTATTATTTATGTGGCATAGTCTTTGTCACAAGATGACCGTTGTTTGAATCGTTTATTTTTATTTTTTACTTCCAGAAATTAACGGCGGGTAATAATAAAATTGGAAAAAAATCTGAGATACCAGCAACTTTGGCGGACATCACTGCGGCGTGTGGAGAAAAAATTTTAAATCCAGACTTTCTACTTCAGGGAGGTGGTCAGCTGTTTACCACAGATGCAAAACAAACAGCAGTTGGTAGGGAATCGACCTCAGGTGAACTTAAAGATGAACTACAAGGTAATTCAAGTCAAGATCCATTTGCTATATCGGAAGGTAATATAAAGTCACCTGCCGTTTCCGCTATAAATGACACAAATTATGATGATGGCTATGAGTTTATGCCAAAGCATCCCGTGATATTTTTATGCAGTCAGAAAATGCGTGGTCTCAAGGAATTGCTTTTAGCCGAAAAGCTCAACACCCACGCTATTTCGCTACAAGTTACAGCTCAATCAGTGATTAATAAAAAAGCGCGATGTTCCGAAAAGTTTGCCTCCAGCACAAACCCAGTAAATGTTATACCATCAGAAAATTCGTTTATAACTACTCGAGCTAAACGAGCTCGTCGTGAGTAATCTCACAAGATGTGACGTATGTTTTTGTTCTTTTTTTTAAGTCGTTGCTTATTTATGTGCGTCTTGTAATAGATATAAGATTACTAAAACAAAAACAAAAAAAAAGAAAAGAAATATAATTATTTGTAAACTTATCAATCCTGTTATCTAAGCTTAAAGCTAAAATATTAGTGTTAAAATTAAGATAAAAAAAAAAAAAACAAACAAACAAACAAAACGGAGCAACAATGAAAAGAATTTATCTGGTTATACTATATTTTTTTATAAAGGATGTAAAGGAGAAAGAAGATATACGATTATTGATGTAAGAGTTTCTATATTTATATGTGCTTGAAATTGAAGAGTATTTTTTTATTGATTTCTACATTATTGATTTATTTTTTAAATCCAAACGTTTGATACACTATATACAGATTTAATTAGAGTTAGTTATAATCGATAACTTGTTGATGAAATTGAAGAATGTTTACCATAAAAACTTGTTGAATCTATACTTTCTTCTCATATGAAGTGTCCTGCTTTCAAACATATGTATTTATATATCGTTATTTAATGATTTATTACTATTAATTTATTAATATTTTTACTCAAGTCTTATATTTCTCAATGCATCATGTACAAGATAATTGAAAATAGTATTATTGTTGTTTTATGTAGTGAACATAGAACCGCCTGCATTCTGAATCATTATACAAAATGAAAAGTAGAGTTAAAACTAACATAGTACTTTTATTGCACAGCACCAAGTCAGTTAGACACTTTCGTCTGCAGAAAATATCTTTAAAAGAGAAACAATCAAAGCAATTTCCGAAAAACGACTTGCGAAAAAACGCCTTTGCAATAATATACATTTATTAGATGTACGTATGTGTTTAGGAATGTGCTATTTTATTTAAAATAAAATACTGCATGTTCAAAAAAAACGTGTGCTTACTTTGCATTATTAAAAGGAAAACCTAACCACAAAGCCATGTTAATCCGTATCTAAGTCTGATTAGATAAGATCCTTTTAACAATAATACCAATCAATATCTGTGTGTTCAACAAGCGTTGAACGCACCTTCCACCAACATTGGATCTTGTTGTGGACTGGGTTGCTGGCGTCAGGAACAGTAACATCTCCTGGCGTACACTAATGTTGATTGTTGTAGTTCTGAAACCAATCGAATTTAAACGTAAAAGGGAAACGAGTACCTTCAATGGATGGACTGCCGACGGAACCTCAAGAAAGAATCTTCCAAAGAATGAATGATAATAATAATACGAGTTATGTTGATGATTGATCATACTTTAAATTATGTTTATTCTAATTGATCACTAGGAAATACCAGGATTAGTTTTTGACAACAATCTTTCACGAAAGGTTAACGACGAAGAGAGAGTTTTCAATTTGCTTGCTTGACAACCAGAATAATAACTGATTATGTCAGCTCGTCGCTGACATTTGTTATGGCGTTGTCAAAGGCAGCATTCTGTTGCGAATTCGCTGGTTATGTCCAGTGCGAATCCGCAACAATATCTAACTTTAAATTCCGATTTCTCTCCCGCGAAACAGCTATTTACTTAAAATACAGTGCACTGTTACCTGGCGGTATATCCAGCTTATAAAGCAGATCCAAATTTTACACACTCATTTAATATAGTTCTGTCTGACTTAACAAAATTTAGTAGTCAGATATTTAATCGAGTGATGAATTATTACGTGATGTGATGAATTATTTCAACTAGGCGGTATTCAGTGATAATTGCACACTAATTGTTGTGGATACAACGTGGTGTGAGTGTATTATGCAGTCTTATATGGTTGATATTTTCAATAAAACGCCCACAAACCTTTTTTTTCCAACGGGGCTGTATCCGTATCCAGCGTTAGCTAGCCTGACAATGTCTGCACCTTCCTATATATTATTAGAAGTACACAACGATTAAATTTTTCCTTATATATATTAGGCCTAACATGATTTTTATCAGCGAAGGTCTTATACGGAACTTAGTCGGCATACAACTTGCCCCGTCTTTTTATAGGCATGCGATAGTGTTTTTCTCTTTTTTTATTTCAAGCACCAAGACGGACTACTAACAAGAGTTGGTGTGTCAAACCCGCAATCAGTGATTCGACGTTCTACCCTCCAACTTTCTAGGTCTGAGCAAGCGCATCATCCACCTGGGCGGATCCGCAACACGGCTGATTTATGGTACTAACATGCTTTTCCCAGAAGAATATTTCCCGGATGACAAACCATAGCTACAATACGTGGATGACTTACGCGAGTTCATACGTAAGGTCAGTAAGTTATGGTATGGTCTGTGGCGGTTCCGCCAAACCCCACTGTTACTTACCTGAAGAACCAGGTACAACCTGTTGGCAGATACTGCCAACAACAGGTTAATAACCACAGCGCCTTCATCTGCCTCTTCCCGCACACGCTACTTCGTTACTGGGGACGCAAGCAGATTACCGATAGGTTCCGACCTATAGGACGATAAACCTGCTGGTCCAAGCGACCCACAACAGGCCAGTGGACCACGCCGCAAACCTCTTGCCCCTGCGGCATCAACGCGGTAACATCCGCGTCCACCATAATTATCGGCACAGGCCCATATCGTAACCAGGAACTTGTCGTCACGACAGTTCCCCCAGCATATCCACAGCACCTCCCGAAGTACGCAGGGCCACCTTGTTTTCCAAGCGTTCAGCCCTCCTCCCAGCACCGCACCACCCATTCGAGCACCACTTCAGCCCTACCTTTTTTCATGACTACTGGGGGGCGAGTACCGTGACGGCTCCGCAAAACCCCACTGCCTACTTACCTGAAGAACCCCCATCCCTACAACCCAATCTGCATAAGTTTTCGCTAATGCAATCGCATTAGCACCTTAAATCCTTCACGCATCAAATAGATCAAATTTATTTAACTAAAAGTCTCTGTAAAGAATCCTTACCTTTCATGCATCTCTTTGCATACAAATTCCCTACAAGAATTCTTTCCATTATACAGGAGCATTAAACCAAAACCTATTCGGTACCTTCGGTTGCCCGGCAAATTTCAACCTTCCCACACCTGCACCGCAATCTCCCCGCAGCAAAAACATTTCCTTCCCAAGAATAATTAATGCTTTCAATGCATTACCTGGAAATGCCTGCAAAGAATTTTTCCTACGAGGGCATTCATACATTTATCAATGCATCTCTGCATAAGCGACCAAAAACCAAATTTCCAATTAGTGTAGATATTCACACTATAGTTCGATCCTGGCGTCGACATAGATGCCATGCATAATTGACACAGATGGTATACACAACCGCCATTGTGTATCCATCTAAATTACTTTCCGAAGACTTGCAACTATTGATTCAGCTCCAAGCACTTCTCTCGGAAATACTTCTTTGTTTGAATCTTCAAACAATCACCAACGGCGCGCTTAGCCGCCGGATTGGATTCAATAGCATAAACATATGCAAAAAAAAGAGTCCGATTCTCCCAATCGGCAGAGACGCGATATACGATCTCTATTGTATAGATTATCGCAATCCCTTTTAGCATCTAATGAGTGGCTGCTATTTAGACAGCTGACCCTCATTACCGAACAATGCCTTAGGTCGTTTCCCCTTTGTTCTTTTTCCCTCGCTTTAGGTGCCGTTTATCCTTGGCTAAACGCGTCGATAAACACGGTGATGTGTACGAGCACACACGTACACCACCGCGTCCCAGAGATCACCTTCCATTGGTCACTGGTCAAAGGAAATTTCATTTCCTTTTCACCACACCCCCGAACTCACCCCATTGGCGAGTCGGTTGTGCACAAGCCGAATATCGCTGAGTCCTTTACCATCCACCGACCGAGCCGGTCGTTTTGCTTCCGCTGTCCGTAGCGCTGCGGACACGCGTGTTGTACCCAAGTCGTGGCTAGTGTAGCGTCGAATACAATAGTGTAAAATGTGAAAAAAAAAACAAACAAACAATTAAAGTAATAAAAGGGTGGTGATCACCGATTAAATCTGTGCGTTTTATTTGTGGTTATTCCTCTTCCTGGTCATCGTTCGTTTGCAGGCAGCGGAACAATCGTAAGTGACATTGGAATGTTAGCGACGAGTGGGTGGACAGTAGAACTCTCGCCCATGCTGGCGTCGCGACTATCCCCCCCACAGGTGCTCTTTTCCTCAGAATTTATTCATATATAGAGGGTTTTCCAATAGGGACTTGACAACTTTGAATTTAATTTGTGAACACACCCTTTCGTGGTGGCCATATGAACGAAGTCGATTTCCATTCATAAATGTTTTGATTGTACTTCAACCCGATAATAAAGTTTTTGAAATATCTCAAATGGTTTGAGTTTCATTTTAAAAAAAAGTTGTCAAGTCCCTATTGGAAAATTCGACATTATAACTTATAAAACTTTAACAAGCATATTCCTGTTTCCTAGTTTTAAGTTGGTTTTTAAGTTAATTTATAGCTTGGTATTCAGTCGAATAAATGGGGATTCTGCCCCCACGACAACAACACCAGTAACTAGACACGGCATCAAAAATCCATTCACATACAGGGGAAAGTCTCTGATTGCTTTCAACCCGACGAAGGCTAGGACGATCCTTGTCCTTATTCAATCCAAGTCTGCAGTCTCCACGTTACACCCCTGGATAGCTACTTTGGCAGCCGCCAAGTAGTGAACCAATGCATGCAGCGACATCCTGAGAAAGGTTGATGTAAGGCTAATAACTTTGCACGGAAAAGCAAACTATTATGGAAAATTTAACAAGCCTCGTATATGGACCGAATACACGACGACGACCACGGAAACGAAAATGGCTAAACGATTTGTGAATTTTCTCATGGAACGTCCGCTCACTATACAGAGCTCGAGCTGCACAGCAGCTAGGCGATGCCCTCTCCGAATATAAGGCTGGCATAACAGCATTAGAAGAAATAAGATGGACGGGGAGTGGTGGTATTCAAAGAAACGAGTATGACATTTTTTACAGCTGTCATGCAAAACACCAGTGCTCGGGGTAGGCTTTCAAGTCAGCCAAAAACTGAAGCCTGCCATTATCGGCTTTAATGCAATAAGCGAAAGGCAGTGCCCTCTTCACGTGCGACGCAACTTTAAGAACATAAGACTGTGGGGGTTCTTTAAGCATTCCCGAAGAACAACCCATCGTTCTAATCCAACTCCCCGTCCCCATCCTGCAAATACCCTGCAAATACCTGTACCTACCCTAAGCAGCTTACCTCCAGACGAGCAGTCAAGCTCCCCTGCAACAATACTTACCTGGAAGACTTTAGCCATGGCAAAGTCATCTAGAACGATTACCGTTTGCTATTTTGCTATCGCATTGGCATCTATAGAAGTTTACCAGGGGCATGCTTGCATACAAACGATCATGTCCTAAAATCCAATTCGGTTTTTCCATCGTGTAACCGACATAAACATCCGAACATGTCAATGCGCATGGCTGGGGAGCATTTTCCCCATATTCGGCATGTCATGCTTACCCTTGCCTTATCGGCAGACCCATCGACCTAGGAGACGTTACATTTCGAGTAGAATCGAAGTGACGCTTCACACCATGGCAAAAGTGTAAACAAACACTGCCTCCATGCTCCCCAGATACAGTTGCAGCCGATAGTTTCCTTCCACGGTAATCTTATATTGCACCCATATCCTGAGGTTCGCAACACTTGCGACCAATTTCCTTTCATCGGTTATCAACCGATCATGGAATTTGGGCATGGATATGATCATTGTTTAGACAATCTTACCCATGCCATGCCCTATGATGACCCACCAGCAAATCAAAGCAAACACACAGTAACTCACTGCGTTTGCTTTGTTTACTAACCGCTGGTCCATGGTTCCCCTGGATGAGACGTTTGCTTGCACATCTGCAGGTCAAATCCCTCACCACCATAAATAATTTTCCTCCTAGAGCACCAGAGCCATACGGCTAAAACAAACAAACCCCAAATCTTCGGTCGACATATCGTCACCGAAGAATGTATCGCCTTCAACGGCATTACATAAACACAATGCCTACAGTCCCTTGTTGCTCGTTCACTTGTTTGATCAGGTGTCGGCGATCATTGTCTGTATTGCAGGCAAAAGGGGCATTGTACGCGTCCCTATGCGGCATTTGAAAAATCCTCCCATTGAACCCTTTCCTCGATCACCATTGGCCGCTGCCATGTTGATCCGTTTCGCTCCTCCCATATCGATGTGATCTACCACCGCTGAATCTGACGGATGTGGATTGCATCGTTGAGTCAAAATACCATCTTCAAGTAGAGAAGTCGAGGTCGTTGCGTTGTCGGAGTCGTGAAAATACGATAACTTATGTGTTCGATTGATATGTAAATACGCCTCTTGTGAGAATTCCGTGTAGTGTTTTCCGTTTGTTATTGTTCGCCGCGTCATTTTGCGCTGAATTTTCCAGTTGATTTAACGTGATTGAAACGCAAAGCGGTTGTGACAATAGTGAGAAAAAAATTGTAACAAAGTAAACAATTTAAATAAGAGTGTCATTAGTAACGTCATCTATGTAATATTGCAATTTATGTTTAAAGACAGTTTCCAAGCGGTACCAAACTAATTTCGTTATTGTTCTGTGTAATCAAAATAAGCATGTTAATGTTTGTCACATCGTTCAGATGAACTGAGTTGGAGGTTGGATTTTGGATAATAAAGAAACTATGTTCAACAAAGTCACAGTGTTTTATTTTCTATTCCTCTGTTACGCACAAGTTTTGGGAAGAACAGTGTACGTCGAAACAATTTCCATCGGACTATCAGTGGTGTTTATGCTGGTTCCGCGCCCATGCTTCGTGCACGAGTAATAATACCCGCAGGCCTCATAAACGTTCACGGACCTACAGAGGAGTCCCCTGACGACGAAAAAGAACAATTCAACGAAAACGTCGAACGGGCCCCCAGTGCCTGCCCAAGATACGATGTGAAAATCGTTCTTGGTGATTTGAATACCAAAATAGGTCGGGGCCCGGTTATCAGACAGTACGCAGGTTTCCATAGTTTGGATGAGAACAGTAATGACAATGGACTACGAGTCATCGAATTGGCAGCATCAAAGAACTTGGTCGTTGCAAGTGCCAGGTTTCCGCGTAAAGATATCCACAAAGCCACCTGGGTATAACCTGATGGAGCCACTCGCAACCAAATTGACCACATGTTGATAGATCGCCGTCACTCCTCGAGCCCGATGACGGTACAGACGTACCGAGGTGCCAACGTCAACTCGGGTCACTATCTTGTTGGTATAGTTTTCCGAACGCGGATTGCCTTACGGAGACGTATTGCACCCGCGGATCAGGGTCGAATCAACACGGGTGCCTTACGCAATGGGAATACCAGTACTCGCCCTCGAAGAGCTCGACGGAGAAAGAGTAAGTCCTGTGGCCAGAATGCCGGGCGTAGAATGGACACGCCTTAAGAATATTGTCATTAGTACTGCCAACTCCATCTTTGGCAGTAGTTGTAGAGATCGCAGCGACTGGTTTAATGATGAGTGCAAACTAGCGACTGAACATAAGAATGCTGTATACCGGGCAATGTAGCATTCTCATAGGACGCAAGTACGCGAGGAGAAATACCAAGAGCTCAGAAGATCTGAAAAAAGAGTCTACAGAAAAACAAAAGTGCCTGGGAAAAAAATCTAGTCTGTGAAATAGAGAAAAGTAGATAACGAGGTCCGCACCAGGCGCGGTACACACCGCACTGCACTTACTACAAGGATAAAGAGCGTAATCTGATCACCGATTCTGGAGCGATGGGAAGTACACTTCAATGAATTGCTAAATAGTCAGCTCACAGAAGAATTGGATGCTCCACCAATGCAAAATCAAGACCAAATGCTGCCGCCATCAAGCATTGAAGAAACATTAAAAGCCATAAGACAGCTCAAATCAAATAAAGCCCCCAGAGCTGATGGCATACCAGCTAAGCTGATCAAACAAGGAGGGACAGCGTTACAACGCGCACTTCATGAGATCGTGGTGCACGTATGTGAGCAAGAGGAGATATCGGGAGATTGGCGTCGTGAAATAATTTGAAAGAAGGGAGATATCACAGTGTGCAGCAACTATAGGGGTAAAACATTGCTGAGTACCACATATAAGATACTCTCCTCTATCCTACAAGACCAGATAGCCTCATACGCTGAAGTCATCATTGGTCAATATCAGTGCGGCTTCATCACAAGCAAATCAGCGATTGATCAGATATTCACCCGTAGGCAGGCGATGGAAAAATGTCTGCAATTTAAGATTCCACTATATCATCTATTCATAGACTTTAAAGCCGCCTACGACGCCATAGCCAGGGTAGAACTATGTAAGGCCATGACAGAGTTCAAACAAATTGATACGACTTTGTAGGTTGACCATGACCAACGTAACTAGTCAAGTAAAAATGGTGGGATTGCTGTCCAAACCAATAAAAAGCTTAAATGGAGTCCGACAAGGGGATGACCTGCCTCCTCTTCAACCTGGCGTTGGAGAAAGGAATCCGTGACTCTGGCGTTACAACTAGAAGGACTATTATCAATAAGTCCAGCCAGATACTTGGCTACGCAGATGGCATCGACATCATCGGTAGAACCGAATCGGCTATACAGGAAGGAGATTGGTCCTTCCCCACTGCAGGACCTTATCCAGATTCTGATTCAGAGAGTCAATCTGTCTAGAATTCAGCTGGTGCGACGTAGATGGACCAATCGGCCGAACACTCGAAAAGGAGGAAACAAGGGTACTATCATCCACAAAACTGAACACTTTGTTATCCGCTGTCTCCAACAAATAATTTATGTGAAGCAAAAACAAGGTTGAAGCCAAAGTAGAACCTTGGGGCACCCTCGAATTAACAGGATACAGATCCGAACCCTCGCCGTCGACAACAATCCGGATCGATCGATTCCCGAGGAAGATCTTCGTCCAGTCGCAAAGCTGCTGGGAAAGTCCATATATACGAAGTTTGCTCAGCAATGTCCCGTGCCAGGCGCGGTCAAAAGCCTTGGGAATATCCAATGCCACCGCTCTTGACTAACCATGCCGCTCAATCGCAGAAGTCCATATATCGGTTATAAGTGTCAAAAGATATCCCGTGGACCGCCTGTCACGGAATCCGTATTGAAGGTCATTCAGAAGTCCGTTGCACTGCAAATACTTAACTAAGTATTGATGACTTTTTCCCTCACCTTAGATAAAATAGACAGTAATGCTATCGGACGGTAATTTTGTGGGAGACACTTTTTTTCCGTCTTTGGGATTGGCTGAACTCGAGCGATTTTCCAGTAGGCGGGAAAGGTCCTGCGTACATAAGATAAGCGGAAGAGTCTGCCAAGAACCAGCGATAGTTCTGGAGCACAGTTCTTAAGGACTATTGCTGGTATTCCGTCCGGGCCGGTTGCCCTCCTACAGTCCAGTTCGCGTAGAATGTGTTGAATAGTACGCGGGTGAAATCTCACTTCCCACATGGAAGACCGCACCGCCGCGATCACAGGTGGTTCCAAAAGACCGGGATCGAGGTTTGAATTCGCGAACAAATCAGGTTTATCCTTTGAATTTCTGACTAACATCCCGCTGTCTGTCACCAGCGGAGGAAAAGAGGAGGAAGCGAAGTTACTGCTGACAGCTTTTGCCATTGATCAGAAGGAGCGCGAACCAGTCGGGCACTGAAGGAGTTTATTGGTCACTCTGCCATTGTGAGCTTTCTTCGTAGTATCAATCGCCACACGTTGCACACGTTTCCGATTCTAAAAAAAATTCGTTCTGTTAACATCGATGGGATTGGAACGCCATTGCTTATCAACCCACGGTTTGTCAGATGAACTTCGTTTGATGGAATGTGGAATGTAGATCTCCGTCCCGAGAAGAATAATCTCAGTGACCAACTCCGCGCAAGCGTTAGCATCGGAGTCTACGAAGCACACCTCCGACCATGGAAAGGATGCGAAGAAATCTCGCACATCGTCCCAGTTAGCAGCTCCATACTTTCATACATGGCGAAGCTGCCCAGGTCGGTTATTCATCTGAAATGCAAGTGGTTGCGCGACCGACCAGTGATCTTGGTTTCGAAGTAGCGCTGCAACCTCTACGGTATAAATACGCGGTTCGGGTGTCAAAAACAGGTCCAGGGTGTTCACATAATCGCCTCGGGCAACCGGCACTCGCGTTGTTTCCTCCACGAGTTGAGTCAAGTTGTGGCTAACAGCAAACATCTCCGCCAGCCTCCCAGCCTCGTCGGTTCTGTTAGAATGTACCAACCAGCCGGAATTGTGCACATTAAAAGTAGTGTACTGTAGTGGTTGCATTCACTTATCTATTACTGGGTCCGACTTGCATGCTTCCCCGAGGCGGTATTGGTTTTCCGTGTAAGGCCATTTCAATGGAGTGGGAATATCGCGTTGATTTGTGTAACATTCGCGGCTTGAGATGCAATTTCTCTTCTGTGTCTGTCCACGTTTCTAACCAGAAACCAACTATCCTTGCATTTAGCGAAACCCAGGTAATTACTAATACAGATCTTTCCGACTTTAATCTACCTGGATATAACTTAGTGTCACTGTTCTTTCCACATCATGGTCTAGCCACATACATACGATATGATATTGCTTAACAGCTTCTGCCACAATATGGGCTGTGTTCCAACCCAGAATTTAATTTCTCTTGGCTAAAACTTCACGTTCGTAAGCTTATCATATATTACTGCTTTTTTTACAGAAGCCCAAACTAGGATTGAAACGCATCCTTTAACGAATTTAATGCTCTGTCTGATTCTATCGATAGGATCTTGACCCTGTATCCGCACACTAAAATCGTTATTGGGGGTGATTTTAATGAGCATAACTTTCAGTGGCTTCGTCACTCAGGACACACAACGCCTGAAGGTCAGTATGCCCAGCTCTTTGCTGATTCAAATAGTTTAACTCAACTTGTCAATGAACCAACACGGGCACCAGATATATATGGTCATTTCGCCAACACACTGGACCTATTTTTCGCCAGTAACGTCAATGAGAAAGCTCCCAAAAGAACAGTATGGTTCTACGAGAAAGCCAACTGGGAACAACTGGAATGACTTTTTTGGGAGGTTAAATTGGTCGTTATTTTTCCTCAATAACGATGTTGACTCTGTAGCGAACGCATTGACAGACACGATTCTACTTGGCTTGTGGACCTTTATTCCACCCAGAGTAAAGAGTATCAAACTCAAGAGAAGTATGTGGTTCAATTTCGGATGCAGAGAAGCCATTAAGACTAAAGAGTTGAGTTTCCGGTTGTATCAATCAAAGAATACTGAGATAAACCGAAAGGGTTTTAAGAGAGCTAAAAATGACTGCAACGCGTATATTCAACGCGCCAAGTTCTTGCATAACCAGAGAGTGAGACAAAAAATTCGATTCGTCTCTTCATCCATTCCATCGCTTATAATCGATGACAGACCAGTCACCAGTGCAATAGAGAAGGCGAACCTACTTGCTTCACATTTTGCAGCCAACTCAACGCTGCCTGATACCACATCAGTTCCGGGTCAACTTGAGCTTAAGCAGCACACCATGAGCCAGATTCATTTCCGAACGCGTACTGTTGCCCGGGTACTCAAGGAGCTAAACGCACACAAAACTGCTGGTCCTGATGGCAATCCCCCAATTCTCTTGAAGAAATGTTCCTCTTCACTCGCTAAACCACTGCGGGAACTCTTCCATTTGTCCTATTGTACTGGCAGTTTTCCAAATAGATGGAAGTCAACGAACATTCTGCCAATTCCCAAAATGGGCGACAAATCGTCCCTCTGTGCTTATCGACCCATAGCACTAACTTCTATTCTCTCGAAGGTAACGGAATCACTGATTAACGGTCAATTTTCGAAATATCTGGATTCAAATGACCTCCTCAATGACCGCCAGTGTGGTTTTCGTAGCAACAGGTCCACAGGAGATCTGATGGCGTACCTTACCGAAAAGTGGAGCCATTCCATCCACTACCTCGGTGAAAGCAAGGTAGTCGCACAGGATATTTCAAAAGCCTTCAGCAGAGGTTGGCATACAGCCCTTTCGTCAAAATTGCATTCATATGGAGTGGACAATTCCCTGATCCAATGGATAACAGACTATCTTTCTTGCCGTTCAATTCAAGTGGTTCTTGATGGTGTCAAATCTGTCTTCCATCAAATTAATGCCGGTGTTCTCCAGGGTTCGGTACTCTCACCCACTCTCTTCCTCATCTTTATAAATGATCTATTGTCAATTACTCACAACCCAATTCACTCGTTTGCTGATGATAGCACGTTGAGTTTATCATATTCATACGAACACTCCCGTCCAAACTATGCGAACGTCACTACCAACCAGCAACTTATGCTTGATACATTGAATTCAGACCTCAACAAGATATATCAGTGGATCTTATCTAACCGAGTAAAATTCAATGCCCAAAAAACTCCGTGCTGTCTCTTGTCGTCAAAGGCGAGCCCCAAAGTAAATATACTGTCTATGAACGGCACTTGCATCGACGAAGCCAAGGAACTATCAATCCTCGGCACTCGAATTATTTCGACTTTTAATTGGAATGACCACATATTTGAAGCAGCGAAAAGTGCAGCCAAATGTATGGGGTTCCTTAAGAGATGCAAAAGATACTTCACTCCATCCAACCTGGCCACTATTTACAAGGAGTATATTCGTCCAAAAATGGAGTTCAACTCCCATATTTGGTCATGCGCATCCAAAACTGCACTACTCGTGCTCGACAGGATGCAAACCCGAAGAGTGAAACTTATTGGGGACTCAGCTGTAAGTCGATCAATTTCGTCGTTAGAACACAGGCGCAACGTGTCATGCCTATCTCTTTTCTATAAGTATTACCACGGTCGTTGCTCAACTGAACTTGGTGAATGTGTTCCATTCCTTCAGACATTTTCCCGCGATACCTGTCAATCTGTGAATGCGCATCAGTTCACGTTGAAAGTGGACTTTAGGCGCACAAATAAACATAGAGAGTCATTCTTTGGCCGAACCACACGAATGTTGCTGAATGTGTCCCGTCCCTTCAGACATTCTCCGTCAATCTGTGAATGCGCATCAGTTCACGTTGAAAGTGGACTTTAGGCGTACAAATAAACATAGAGAGTCATTCTTTAGCCGAACCACACGAATGTTGCTGAATGTGTTTCGCCCCTTCAGACATTTTCCCGCGATACCCGTCAATCTGTGAATGCGCATCAGTTCAGGCTGAAAGTGGACTTCAGGCGCATAAATAAACATAGAGAGTCCATCTATAGCCGAACCACACGAATGTGGAATATTCTGCCTGATCATGTGTTTCCTGGTCGTTGTGATGTCCAGACATTCAAGACCAATACACATCGACACCTCCTTTCCTTATCCACTTTCTCTACATCCGCTCGCACTGCGCTCTGACATTTAAGGGTACTTCGAAATCCCGTTTTATGTGTGAGTTAGAGGAAAAAAGAAACCGATTGTAGCAGTGATGTTTTATTTATAAGAAATCGTACTGGGCAAGACGATAACGCCATTCGTCCAGAGCAGAGTCGGGCTCTGGATGCACGGTACTCTAACCAAATAAATCGTTTGCGCGGCCAGCGCCGAAATACAGTCCACAAAGGAAGAGAGAGAAGCTGAGACGTCGCCGGAGAGGGCGCCGTCCCCAGAACAGTAACACTGCTCGAAAGAATTCCTAAATCCCTACGTTACCCGTTCACTCTAGATGACCTTTGTCCGTCTTCTTCTTGCATATGTTAGTTAGGTCTACTCCCCGTATCATTTGTCTTATGTTCGCAGGGTCGAAAGCGTTCAACGTCGCTTCTTACGCTTTGTCCTCCGAAGACTAAATTGGGAAAATACTCCCATTCTACCTCCACACACAAGCCGGCTCCTTTTAATTAACCTTAACATACTTGAAGGGCACAGAATCGATGCCGACATCCTCTTTATCCACAGTCATCTCTCAGGATCAATCGACTATGCACGAATTCTCTCCTCTGTCCCGTCAGCATCTCGTGTTGGTCCAATTTTTCTTATAAAGGACAAAATGTGTGCTAAAGATTATGTAGAAATCTTAAACACCGTTATGCTACTTTTACTGAAGAGGACCTGCCTATTAAATGGGAGTTTATGCAGGATAATGACCCCAATCACACCTCAAAATTGGCTAAAGAATGGTCCCTTCAAAATAAAGTCGATGTTATGTAGTGGCAATCGCAGTCTCCTGATCTTAACCCAATTGCACACCTATGGAGCATTACAAATAAGGAAGAACTTGGTCCAAAATAAAAGATAAATGGTACTCTATACCACCCGCGACTTGTACCAAACTAGTCAATTCTATGGGGCGAAGATGCGAAGCAGTCATTAAAAACAAGGTGCAACAACTAAGTATTAAAAGGATATGAAGCACTTTTACTGTAAATGAATTCTTCACAAAACGCAAACAAAAAACTAATTTTTTTCTATTATTTTTTCCAGGCAAATCTAAGGAAAACAGGAAACAATATTTTTTTTTCACTATTTCTCGCTTTTTTTTATTAAAAATTTAGTATTTCTTGTATGTATTACAGTGCACCAAATCTATTAGTATATTTTTAATTCTTATTTTTCCCCAATTACATTTTTTCTTAACGATTAATGTCGAAGAACAAGCTTGTTTCTATTATTTTTTACACCACTGTACATACACACGCCCTTGGTCTTATTATTTACTACTATTTAGTGACCTGTAGGAACCCGAAAGTTCATGACCTCACCGACTCGACTCCTGCACTGTTCTCTGTCCCGTGCGCTCTGCTTCCACGTTCGGCCATCCGATCCGATCTCCTCGAGGTCCAACCTAACATTGTCCTCCCATCTTCGTCGCGGCCGCCCTGTCGGTCTCTTTCCCGTTGGCTTACCGTCAAGAATTCTATGCACTGTCCTATCGTTGCCCATTCGCGCCACGTGTCCGGCCCATCTTAATCTCCGCGACTTGATTCCTCTCACTATTGTAGGTTTGCGGTATAGCTTGTGGCGGTTCCATTGAACGTCACTACTTACCTTCCCACCAATTATTAAGAAACTGCTTCCTAAAGCACTAAAAACCCTGGGAAACATTTACTTACCTTTCCATTGTTTGCTCAAACGTTCGCCTAAGTATCAAAACCTATAAATTCCGCTAATTCAATAGTATTAGCACCAAGCAGACATTTTCCCAAGGGCATGATCGCATGAAACGCATCATGTGCCTAAAAAGAAATTCAGTTGCAACACCAAGCAACTGATATAAACTCACATCATATCGGCGCCCATACCCTTGTCGAATTCTACAGCACACAAGCAGGAGGTATTCTTGCTTTACTTCCTTGCTGCGACCATATCGGTCGCTAAACCAATAGACAAGCAAATGCATTGGCACCTATAAGCATGTCCCTGAAATTCAATTCGGTTACAACAACCTCGAACTTGTCCATGCACACAAATAAGAAAGAATTTATCCACACCCCTGCATGGCAGGTCACATCGGACCCATCGGTCGATCGTTCGACCTTCAATAGCATGCCTCACCACTGGCCGCCGAAGTAAATCGAATTCTCGCTAATGTAAATACACACACGAGGGTTCGACCATTTCGAGACGCCACCGACTTGTGCATGATCAGCATAAATGCTGTACGCAGTTGCTGATCGTGTAAACACCCCAAATATCTTCTTATGATGGTTTGTCCCAGCTGCAACCACTTTTATTGATTTTCCCCTAGGTTGAATTTGTGTATCCACGGTTCGCATGCTCATCGACACACAGCATGAGCGTGCGAAGTAACCACATCTGTGTGCGTGCACATCCTCACCTTGACCAATGTATGGAAGATCATCCCCTATTGGTCACCGAAACGATGGATGAAATTTGGTATTCCGTCGTTTCGAAAGCATTCTTTAGTCTTTCAATAGATTCCGTGGAGGCAAGTCGTGCCCTCCACGTAAAACGCAAACGGTAGTTAAAGCGAGCCTGAGCCAAACCACTGGAATCGGAAGAGTGTTTTCTTTTAATTAACCTAATTTAAACAGTTTAATCCAAAATAATTCCATGTAACGACAGTTAAATATAGTGCACCGCGCGTATAGCAAGTGTCACTGAACAGTGGAATACGATTACAGTGTAGTAAACGAATAAATATTGTATTAGTTTTAACGCGAATTGTATTTTTATGTTTGAATAATTGAATTAAGAAAAATTTGAAGAGGCGATATTTTATTAATTATCCCAAGGAAGACTCTAGAGACAATAAAAGACATCCCGACCGTGCTGCAGCTTGAGTAAGTTTCCGGCGGAGCAGTCAGTGAACTTAATGGGGATATGAGTAGAACCGGTGCCAAGGACGGCACACATACATATTACCCCATAAGCTCTTCCAATTCGTGGTTGTGGAGTTTCCTCCATTGTCCTGCCTCCTCGTCATATTAACGGGAACTTTATTCTCGAATACGCGGAATTTGTTTTCTTCCCGTTTTGTGAGAGCCCATGTTTCGCATCCGTATAGAACAATCGGTATGATTATGGTTCTATAGACACGGAGCTTTATATTACGTGATAGCAGTTTGGATTTCAACATTTTACTTACTGCATGCCAACTAGCGTTGCCGGAGTGTAGTCTTTTGTTAATTTGCTTCGACATTTCGTTACTGGCCGTAAGTATTGTTCCCAGGTATTTAAATTCTTTGACATTTTCAAATATCTTGCCTCTGACGTTTATATGTGTTCCCTGAGGTCCACCTGCTCTTGCCATAATCATGTATTTTGTTTTGTCTTCATTTATTTCTAGGCCCACCTCTTCTGCCGCTTGCATGATGATTTCACTGTTTTTACTTACAGTTTCTAGATTATCGCCCAAAACGGCGATGTCATCCGCATATGCGAGTAGTTGTGTGACCCCGTTCAGGGATGATCCGGTCATGTTGTCGTCTTGTACCTTCCTGATGACACTCGAGGACAAGGTTAAAAAGACACGGTGAGAGGCCATCCCCCTGTTTTAGTCCGTCCCAGATTTCCAATGGTTCTGAGAGATGGTTTTCTATTCTAACTCGCCCTTTGTTTTCGTTCATGCAAATTTGAATGAGAGCGGCATCTTTTTTCGGGATTCCCAGCTCAACTACAATATGGTAGAATCTTTGCCTTGCGATGTAGGCTTTTTTGAAATCAATGAACAGTAGGCGAACCGTCTCTCCGTATTCCCACTTCTTTTCCAGTAGTTGTCTTATTGTGAACATTTGGTCGCTCGTTGACCTGTTCGAACGGAATCCGCATTGGTAGTCTCCCAGTATCTCTTCTGCGTACGGTGTGATTCTCCCCAGTATGACATTCGTTAGTATTTTGTATGTGGTTGGGATCAATGATATTTCTCTGTAGTTTTTTCAATCAGATATGTCACCTTTTTTGAAAATGGGGACGACTATTGAGGTTTTTCATTCTTCCGAAATGACTTCCTTATCCCATATTGTTTTGATGAGTTGGTGGATCTTTCGAGCGGTTGCCTCTGCTCCATGCTTCATAAGCTCTGCCTGTATGCAGTTGACTCCGGGGGCATTGTTGTTTTTCAATCGGTTTATTGCGTCTACGACTTCGTCGAAAGAGGGCTCTGGGATCTGGGGCTCGGCTGTATGTACGTCTGGTGCGTTTATTTGTGGTTGATGGGTGCGCACATTGAGCAGGTTTCCAAAGTACTGCTTCCATCTTGTTACGATATTGTTTGTTTCTGTCACCAGACAGCCATTTGTGTCTCGGATTACTTTGGCTCTCCCTCGGCAGCCATTTCTAATTGAATTTATGCCGGCATACATACCTCTGATATTCTTTGCTCTCGCATTTTCTAGGATTTTTTCGATCCTAGTCTTCTCCCATTCGCGTTTTTTGCGTTTGAAGAGTCTCATTGTCTCTCTCCGAATCGTCGCGTATCTTTCTGCATTGGCTTCATCATATCTTTCTAAGTGGATCACTCTGATGCGTTTACGTTCTTCGATCTTTGCCCTGCACTCATCGTCAAACCAAGGTTTGGACTTAATTGTTTTCTTAAATCCTAATACCTTTTGGGCTGTTTGTTTGATTACGTCTCTGATCGATGCCCATTTAGTGCCCAGATTATTGGTTTCCTCTTCCTCACTACTCCCATGCTAAATCTATTCGTTAGTTCCTCTTGATATTCAGCCCTTTTGCGCAGGTCTTTTAGTTTACCAATTTCGAACTTTTTGCTCGTCTCCCGTGATTGCCCATGTGGGTTCGCTGCGAGCCGACTTCTAATTTTGCCCATCACTAGAAAATGATCGGAGTCGCAATCTGCTCCTCTATATGACCTTACGTCAAGGATATTCGTGGTGTCTTTTGTCTATGAGGAAGTGGTCTATTTGGTTACGCGTTACACCGCCGGGTGATATCCATATGGCTTTATGGATTTGCTTGTGCTTGAACATCGTGCTTTTCACTACCAGATCTTTTAACGCTGCGAACGTGATAATTCGAATTCCATTATCATTTGAAACGTCGTGTAGGCTTGTGGGGGTAACGTATGTGTGCCAATACACGGGCACTAATTTCACTAAAATCCCCAAGGATGACCCAAAGAGAATAATTCACAAAGAAGATCCAAGAGAAAAATAAAAGTTCACTGCAGTGGTTTTGTTGTCTTAGTTTAATTTTATTTGTTGATATGATGTTTATGTGTTTACAACAATGGGTTGATACCGGAAAACTTATTATAGTAATTCACAATTTACTATCTAACTTTAGTAGTCAACAAGTTACTTTATGATGAAAATATCCGCACGGCTATTATTTTGGCAGCAAGATGACCCTGGGATGTGTGCGCGCTTCAGAGATTGATACTGGACTTCGATCGGCGAATGACCGACCGCGATGAGAAATGACAAGCGACTGACTTGAATTAGAGATGAAGATGGGAGACCAAACGAGATCGTCTTTACGTTTTTGCTCTCTCACGTTCCCCGCCGTCGAGGTGTGGTGAACACTTCGGTTAAGTGGATAGTTGGCGAACAAGGGAGAATGAGAGAACAGAAACACAATGTACAATGATCCCGGGGTGGATTTGGTTTTTTGTGTGCGGTATTAATGCAGCTCTGAGAATAGCCCACTCACCTAATTCGGTGAATGTGGTGACCTCAGAGTGCATTGAACGGTGGGAAAGTAAAATTGGGGCTCATCACCTGTAAGAAGAGATCATTGATCCCCAGCGAATGGCGTGTCTGGGGAAAGTCGAAGTGACGCGACATCGGCAAGGGAAATATTACCGTGGGAAAAACGCTAAGGAATGCGGTAATTACCCAAGCCATTGGATGATGATGCAAGCGCGTCGTTTGATTCGACTTGGTTGTTGCTAACCACATGAATTGGAATTTCCGGTGGAAATCTCATGGGTTAGCGAAATGGAGTTGCCGCATGGCAAAAGGGTAGCTAAACTCAATTATGCATTGTCTGCATAGAATAATGAGTTTAGCTATGCGTCCTTTTGGAAAACATGATTTTCAGGTGAACTAACTGAACGGTGGGATAGGGGTTGATATGACGCGCTGAAAGCGGTCGAAGCAAGGCGGAAACAGTGGGTTGGTTCTTCATGTAGTATAGAGAACCCCCACAGGCTCTCTTTACCTATAGTTGGTTGGAAGATGTCTTCCTTTCCAATTTTCACATTGACGTCCCCGAGGAGGATTTTAACACCGAATGATGAGATCCCATCGAATACTTCCTTTAAGGTCTCGTAGAATGTGTCCTTCGTTTTTTCGTCCGTAGATTCTGTTGGGGCGTGTACGTTTATAAATACATAATTGTACCATGGTCCCTGTGTTTTTAGCACCGACATTCGGTCATTAATAGATTTCACATCTTTTACATGGGGCGTAATCTTCTTGCTTATGATAAAGCTGGTTCCGAGGTTATTTGTATCGGTACCTCCACATGCCAGTGTAAACCCGTTGGTTTCGATTCGATTATGATGTGGGAATCGGACTTCCTGAAGCGCGACGATGTCTATTTTATATTGTTTCGCGTTTTCTACGACCGCCTGTATCGCGCCTGGTTTATATAACGTTCGAACATTCCACGTCCCGACGCGTATATCCCGCTTTTTCCGTTTTCCCCTACGTCTTCTTTTTGCCGCGTCGGTGTTTTCTTGATGATTTGTTCCCTTATGGTAGTGTCGGCTCATCACACCTACCCCTACCGGGTTTTTCGTGGGATTGTTTTTTGTATATTGATTATTCATTCATTTCAGAATTCATTCATTCATTTCAGAATTCTCGAGCTTCATCGCATAAAACATCTTCTTCAGAAAAACTAAGAGATAAATCCAAAGGCGTGATGACTAATCTCTGATTATTGATAATCCTAAAACAAAGACGAGAAGAACGCTTTAAATGTTGTGAAGACAGAAGAATTAACTAATATTCAACAATACACTACAGAGTTCACCATCAGATGTAGATACGGAAACTAAATCGACAACCGCCACCGTTATTTCGAAACAACAATTGATACTGATAGCACCGAAGAGAGAACTGATTAAGGAAGTGAAAAAGAATTAACACACGACCAACACGGCAACAGTAAAGATAGTTTAGAGAAACTGGAAGTTAACTCAAACGAAATGTCGGCATCAATGATAGCTAAGTCGAAAATAACAACTGAAGAAGAAGCAAAGGCTGCATTAGCCGAATCCCGAAGACTTGCCAGAGTAGAAGCTGCACCCCAAGCTGAACTGGAACGCCAACGTTTAGAAGCAGAAGGTTTAGCTGAACTTAAACCTCAAGAAACTGAAAGGAAGCGTAAATTTGAGAAGGAAGCTCTTCGTCTTGCCGAAGAACAGCGCAAAGCTGTAGAGGAACGTTTGCGTCAAGCCATTGAGGAAGCAAACAGGCACAAAGAAATAGAAAGACTTGAACGCGAAGAAGAAGAAAAACAACGAATTGAACGCGAAGAAGGTGAGAACTAAGCAAAAGAAGAATTCCGAACAGTGGGTGAAAACACAGATTAGTGAACAAATGACGATTGAGGAACTCATCGCTGCTCAGTTCGCGGCACAGCACACCATCTCTCGAACCTTCCTTAACCTGCAGGACAAGGAACAACCAAGTCCGACAAGGATAGAAACAAGCAAACGCGCACTCTGTGCCGAATGGGAGCTCATCTCCAGGCGACACAGCGAAATCATCTACACGGCGGCACCTGAGTATCAAAAACACGAGTACTTCGCGGAGGATTTTATCGGCGAGACCGAGGAAATATACCTCGAGGAACAGACAAAGCTACTCCAGGCTGAGTACGCGCTCGTGTCAGCCTCCCCAACAATGGCGAACAACGCCAATCGCCTCCACCCTAGTGAGCTGCCACCGGTCGCCACCAAGCCAGGGGAAAAGGAACCGCACCCCAGACCAGTGAGTGCCGACCAAGAAACAGACCAGAATGCCGCCGGCCCAATGATCAACTAGACCCGTGTCCCGATACACAGACTACCGCCGGAACCCCTAAGGCAACAGGCTCCATGCACATTCTGCGAGGCCTCACACCCTATATACGCTTGCGAGGGCTTCCGATCACTCACATCTGGCCGTCGGAAGTCCTTCGCACACAAAAGAAACCTGTGCCTCGGCTGTTTGGGCCGCCACCGCCTACGCGACTGCCACTCCACCAAGGCGTGCCGGCAATGCCAGCCACCTTATTGCATGTCCGGACAACTGCCACCAACGGGACAACCTCACCACCGTCAGGAGTAAGTGCAGGATCCGCCCTCCGGATCGACTGCCACGAAAGGGCCTGCGCACACACAGTCAGCACCCTCTCGCAACAACCCGCGCTGTTCGCAGCCGCTCGGGTCATCGTGGCGTCAGAGCACCAACGGGGGTGAAGTCCGTGCTCTGCTGGACCCCTGCTCCAGCGCCACATTCATTTCAAAGTCACTCGCCCAAAGGTTGCACCTCCAACGCCAAGCACCACCCGCCCCCACCTACGGTGTCGGGGGCACTTGCAGCCTTACCACAAGGACGCAAGCCCCAATAACCATCGCTCCTCGCCTCCACGGCTCGCAACAGTGGACCATGAGACCCTTCACCCTGCCCCGTCTCTCGGTGTATGCGCCACCATCACAACCAACGACGAGGGATCTCTCGCTCGTGGCCGATCTGGAACTTGCCGATCCGAACATCACCTCCGTGGACATCATCATTGGAGCAGACCTATACCCCACCCTCATCCTCGAAGGTCTAAGAAAGGACCAACGTTTCGGCCTCGTCCCGCAGGCCACCGAACTGGGATGGGTACTAACAGGCGCAGCACCCACCACGTCATCCAGCTTCGATGTGACAAGATCTGTTGTAGGGGTTTCTCTATCCTATAGGAGAAACAGCCCACAATTCCAACCACAATACCTACCCATTTCCTTGATAAGTTATTTACCTGTAAAACATGCCAAAGGGACGCATAGCTAAACTCGTTATTCTATGCAGATAATGCATAATTGAGTTTAGCTACAATCAACGACATACGGCAACACTATTGCGCTAACCGTGGGATTTCCACCGGAAATTCCATTCGTATTGGTTAGCAACAACCAAGTCAAACCAAGTGACGCGGTTGCATCATAGTCCATAGACTTGGGTATTTATCGAACATTCCACAGAGTTTTCCCTTTGGTATTATATCCCCAGCCGACGCGGCGTCCTATTGACTTTTCCCAGATCACCCATTCGCTTGGGATCAATGATCTCTTTTAGCTGGTGAATAACCTTATCTAGATTTTCCTCTCTCTCTCGTATTTCTGTCTTGCTATAGTGCAATGACCTAAGAGATTATCACTAGGTCAGTAGACCAGCCGTATACACGGTACTGACGCACACACACCTAGCCAGATCAACCCTGGGTTATTGTGCTTTCCCTTTTGATTTCTCCATTCTGGCTACGCCCATCGACGTCGAACGAATACACAAGTACGTTTCGACCTGGATGAGTGTGGTGAGTTGGGGAACACACAAGAGAGCATGATTACCATTGGCAGATCAATGTGTAAAAAGCAGAAATTACGATTTCCACCCTAATTTAGTCAGTCAGATCTCAACCACCATTGCGCATAGTAACGCCGCCGCTCAGGCCAAAAAAAGTAATTCCGTAAATTTTAAAGAGTCGAGTGTAATCTGTTGTACACGTTTTCACGATTTTTAATAAATTCTCACTGTGCCCGATCGTTCAAATTGAACCAATACTTAGTTGCCGCCTACACGTTTTGCATTGAAATAATGGTAAATTAGCACGGAATACACTTAAGTCGTAGTGTAAATAAAGTACAAATAAAAAAACTAATCTGAACACAGGAACAATCAGTGCGTTTTATTCATCGTGTCATTTTGAGTGCTGGATTTTCAACATTTTCGTCGGAGCAACATCGTTGGGGAATGAATGGAATACTTGCCGTACGTAGGCATATACACTTCAACCCCCACACTGTCACCTGCAACCGCGTGGCCATTGATCGTGGGTTGCGAATTTACAACTCCAACCCCGGGAAATTGGTCGAGCATGCGACTGCAGTTCGCAACTCCTTTGAGCATCTCAAAGGGAGATCTCGTCGGCATCGATCCCGGGAGCCACACACGGGCCCCATGCAACCAACCACCGACCATCTGCGTGACTCAACTACCAGACATGCCCCTCGCCCGCTCAACCACCGCAGGGGCAGGAGCCTGCCCCCCAAAGGCTTCAAGGCACCACACCACACCCCGGGCACCACGTGGTCAAGCTCCTACCCAAGACCACCACCACCACCGAGGCCGACCGCTACCACATGTAGCCACCACAACCGGACCAGGAGAGCGCAATGCCCCGCTTAGCGGGTGGCGCTCCCCAGCAACCAGCGGTCGCTCGAACCCCAACCAGAAAGCACTCCTCTCAGCGCATCAACAGAGGCTGCACTCCAACGACCCCGGGAGGCATTTAGCCCGCGACTGCCATTCCGCCAGGACACACGGACAGTGCCAGGGATGAGGTCAGCAGCGTCCCTTTTGAATTGGCAGTTATTCGGCGTCGTTACTCAATCACAGTCTGCAACCAACCTTCATCGCGCTCACACTGTCAGGGCAAACATCACAGGTACCAGCTAACCACAATAAAACGAAATGTATACGAATTAAATAATAAGAAAAGTAAAAGTAAATCTCAAGGAATAAAGATTCCAGACTTTGGTTTTGTTCATCCTTTTCGCTGTCTCCATCGGGTTCCTCCCATCATTGCAGCTCTCGGCTATCTTCTTGGATGCAGCTCACCGCTCCTGGACTCTGCCCTCTAATACACACCAAACACCACTCTTGGACGCCTTAACAGTGGAACGCTTTCCTCCTGGATGCAACCTCATTATCGCCCGCCTCTATTACAACAAGCTCACTTCATCTTTGTTTCCAATTCCTAGACAATAGGATGCAAAGAAAACAAAGTAATTAAGATTGTAAAACTCTCATCTTAATGATTTGAAATTTATAGGATTACAAACGCAGATAATCCCCTGCACCTGGCAAACAAATGAAAAGACTGTATATAGCGGAAATTTTATTGCAGGTAACATACCTTCTCAATTAAATTTTATGACTGTAATATGTCGTTATTTATAATCCGATTTAAGGGTAGTTAACCGATTATTAGTTTTATACAATTCATTCAAACTTATGTAAGGAATAACATTAATAACAATATAAAGTGTGGTGTTTTATTCTATTTTATTAAACTTCTCGTCTAGTTATCATCAAGTGATAGTAACTGACTAGCAATGACTTAAAATCCCGATTATAACACTTTCCGGAAATAGTGTGAACATGAAATTCGAACGTCCCCGTTTTCGATAATTTCGAAAAGAGAAAACCATACAGTCAAAAAAAAATTTTATAAAATACCATGGATATGGCAACAAGCTGAAAATATGCACAACGAGGTGGTGCTCATATGTGTCTGTGAACTGCGTCGGGCATATTACACTTCTGTACACCGCGAGACAAAAGTAGTACCTACTAACTATTTACGTTTTTAAAAACATATTCTATTAAAATTCTTTGACAACATTGTGCGTAGTTACGCAGTCATTCCAAATGGATATTAGAAATTAATGTACACGAAAATATTAATGCATAATTGTATCGGATCATGTTGTGTAGCCGTACACGAGATAGCGTCATTCGTTTCTCAGCTGTTTCCCGCCACTAAAGGAATAGAAAATCTTGAATTTCATTGTGTGTTCTGCTGTAAGACGTGATAACCGGGTGGTTTCCAGTTTCGATTTTCTTTAATTTTCCCAAAAGGAATATCTAATGAAATTCGTAAAATTGTGTAAAAAAATATTTTTAAATGTGTTGTGAACTTATTAGAGCAGTGAATTTGAATAAAATCTGACAATTTTAACAGTTTTACTTTAAAAACGCTGCTAACACAACAGCAGCTGATTGTACTTTTCGGACAACGTTTCGTATTCGTTTTGCAAGTGGTCCAATAAAAAAAGTTGTATATAAGTGTTACGCCTGGAAAATAACATCCGTGCATTTTCAAGATAAATTACTTTTCGAAATTGGAAATTCATTTCAATTTGATATTTATGAGGGTGTTAAATCAAGTGTAAGATTTCCTATTCGCCGACAATTCACGAAAAAAAAAAAACAAGTAAGAAGCGGAAGTCGGCGACATTATGTCCTCCATGGTAATAAAGTCCGAGGAGATCATTGTAGGCACTGAATACAACAGCGACGACGTAGATGAGGAATTGAAGTGAGTATACGTTTCAGCATGTGTTCCCTTCATAATTTTATTTATCTGTTTTATCTAAACATAACATGCGGATGACTGTTATTTTCATAATATTCCTAAGAATTTTTTTACTTTAGCGTGTCAAAATGCTTGTTTTTGTGGTGTGGTCTCGTACACCCTGCTGCATTCCTTTCTATCGATTTTCGTAACAAGGTATGGAAATAAACGCCGAGTAGGAACACAAACATACAACAGCTCCCTTTGTGTATGTATCTTATACGCGCTTACAGTGGGTTCGTTCAGGCTCGATGCGGGTATTTATTTTCGCTAAGTTTGCAACGCTACTTTGCGTATGTTTTTTTTCTATTTCTTTTCGGAGTGCGCTGGTTTTCATTGTTGATACAAGGGCTAGGTCTTTAAAGCAGCTGATTGGTCATGGATGTTGTTTTCGTGTTTCTTATTTGACGAACATATTTTATTTGTTTGCGGTACAGTTTATATGATTGATAAAAGTTAAATATATAGTGCTTGAAATAACGTCAGGTGATTGTAAAGCGGTTAGTCGGAAGTGCAGGTAATGGGAACATCATGTGGAATGGTCGGTCTACTTTGTGTGTTGTCTTGTTAAGACCGACGAGTGCAATGGTTAAGTTATTTAAATTGACTGAATATGATATTGTTAATCTCATCGGAGACGTGAGTAAATAGATAAAAAGGCTTAAATAAGGAGTGTTGGAAATAAATGCAAAAAAAAAGATTCCATTCAGGATTGACCGAGTTGCGCTCCCATGTACGTACGTTTTACATATAACATTTTATAGATTCGCATGTGCAATGTATATAGAGAGAAAAGCCGCTATTTTCTCCCTGAATGAGTTGTAGCTGTTGTGGCCTTTTAGTGTGTCTTAAATTTGACCAAATTCCAGAAGGCTGATATGAAAATGTTTTTGAATATGATAGTAAGAAGATAAAGTGAAATGAATTTTCCGAGGATTTTCAACGGAAATAACTTCGCACGAAATGTGGGGCATTGCCAGGCGTAAATAAAAAAATTCTACTAAACAACAACCATGTGTAGACAGTAGAAGCTAAAAGTTACACGTCACACAATTTTCATTTAATATATATGATTTTTTTTTATTTATATTATTCCATACTTAATCATCTTTTAAATGATGTGTGTCTATTTGTCAGGATATTCCAAGGTTCTGCAATACATAGTGAGATTATGGCAAAGGTGTTCGATGAGTGACATTTTTCATAAATACCTTCATCATCTTCATCATCATCGGCATTACAATCGGGATTCAGTCTTGACCTTATTTATCAAATCTTGAGGCTTGTTAAATTTTCCATACTTATTTTTACGGGCAAGGTTATTAGCCTTGAGCCATCATAAATACCTTCCGTTAGTTTATTTCTCCTGAAACTTATCTTCGACATCATAACACTGATAATTTAGTGAGGCCCCAAGCCCTCGTTTATTTCACATAGTACAAGCGGTGAAAAGATTTAAAAGTAGAAACTTACGAACTAACTTAAAAACTAGGGATTAGAAAAACTTAATTTAGATATTTAAGATTTAGGGATTAAAAAAATTAATTTGGAATAAATATGAAGGTAATATGGTGGGAAGGTGGCGGTGTATGTGGTGGGGTGGCGAAGACCGGGTAGTACGATAAAGGGATGGGATGATTGGAATGGGTGGGGCAAGGCCAGGAGGGGAACGAGAGGAGACGACGTTTGAGTGCAGTAGGGGTGAGGTAGAAATCGAAGGAGGTAGGGTAAGAGTTTGCCCGCCTTAGCATTCGTGAAATTGGTTCATTACAGCCGTAAGAAGTATGGTGGGAGGGCGAATAGAAGAGACGAGGATTTCGTAGGTTACGTGGGGTTGATGTGGAATGCGATGGTGGAGAGCAAGCTAGGGCAGTTGATTGTGCCGGAGGGATATTAAATCATATGGAAGCGAAATTATACCTGTTGTCACTTGACTGCGTTACAATGTTCCTCTATTAGTTCTTTTACGACATCTTACATGGTTTTAAGGAATTATTGATATTGTAGCGAGCTTAGGGTTCGCTGGATTAATTTTTTTTTATAAACAATAGCCGTTAAACCGATTTTCTTTGTAAACACTTTATTAGTCTCTTAATAACAACCGTTACTTGATTTTTCGCTAATAATTCGGTAACCCTTCTTCCACTTCCGAGACTTATCGCTTCTTTACTCCGCTTCTCTCTCCCGCTCGCGTCAATCTTCAATCTATCCCTTACTCAAGGTCTATTCCCCGACTTTTGGAAATCCTCTTACATAACCCCCATACATAAAAAGAAAAAAAAAACGATATATCCAATTATCGTCCCATTGCTAAGCTTTCGCACATTCCCAAACTGTTCGAAGGCCTTCTATATGAGGCGTTATGTTTTCGCTGCGCACCCATCAACTCTCCGAACCAGCACGGCTTCCTCTCAGGCAGGTCCATTACTACTAATCTTGACGAATTCACATCCCGCACACTCCTTGCCCTAGAAAACGGCGATGAGGTCGATGTAGTCGCTACCGACTTTAGCAAGGGCTTCGACAAAATCTCCCATAACCTCATTCTCTTCAAGCTATCTTGCCTCGGTTTCAAACCGCTGCTGATTAAGTGGGTCTCATCCTATCTCAGTTATCGAACCTGCCGCGTGCGTTTTAGATCCACCCTCTCCGATCCTTTTTTCCCAACCTCAGGTGTCCCCCAGGGCAGTCATCTCGGCCCTCTCCTATTTATCCTAACCATAAACGACATAGGCTCTTGCATTAATCACTCCTTCATCTCGCTTTACGCGGATGATTCCAACATTTTCAAGACAATCCGCTCTCCCCTGGACTAGTCACTTCGCCAATCGGATCTTGACAGCTTCTCGACTTGGTGCCAAAATAATAGCCTGGAAATGAATATCGCCAAATGTCACACAATCACTTTTTTTCGGAAGCGTTCCTCCACTCACCCACTCTCCTATCTCTTACTGAACCAACCGATAACATCGACAAGGAGCTCTAATTTACCGCACACATTGATTACATAATCCTCAAGGCCAACGACGCCCTTGGGTTTGTCAAACGCTGATCGAAGGAATTCCTTAACCCCTATGTCACCCGATCACTCTACACAACCTTTGTCCCGCCACTACTCGTATACGCTAGTCAGGTCTGGTCCCCGTATCAAGTGACTCACATTCGCAGGATTGAGGGTGTTCAACGTCGTTTCTTGCGCTTTGCCCTCCGCGGGCTAAACTGGGAAAATCCGCTGACTGTACCACCATACACAAGCCGGCTCCGTCTAATCAATCAAAACACAATTGAAGAGCGCAGAATCCATGACGACATTGTCCATCGCCTTCTGCATTGCTCAAGCAATTGCCCAAGCTTGCTCTCCACCTTAACATTGCACACAAACCCCCGTAACGTACGTAATCCTCGACTATTTTACGTGCCCGCTCATCACACTTCTTACGGCGCTAACGAACCCATCTCGCGTATGCTAAGACAGGCCAACTCTTTCCCCACCTCCTTCGATTTCAACATCTCCACTGTCGCTCTTAAACGACGTCTCAGAATAAACCCGTCAACCCCCCCCCCCCGCCCCAATAACCCCCCTACCCCGCAATCCTCTGCTCACCCCCCCCCCCCCCCCCCACTAGCCCCCCGCTCACGAACCCCGGCCCCTGTATCAGTCCGTACACATGCCCTCCACTGTCGCACAAAGGCCGCGTTCACCAACACCACATACACTCGCTCTTCCCTGGCTTCCTACCTCCCATATCGCCCAGTAATCTTCAAGTTGGTTTTCTTCTCCTTTTTTCGATTGAATAATTGAATAACGTCTTAACACTACTCTAGATTTTAAGATAACCTGTAAGGTTTTATGTTAAGTTAATTTAAGCTTGAATTAAGCTAAATAAAAATGGGGGTTCCGCCTTTAATTAATCTTTACTTATCGCTTCCTTACTGCTTGCGACGTATTTATACCGTTTCCTCATTCTGATTCGGTGTTTCGTTTCCGTCCGTTCCATACCCTTGAATGTTCTACTGTTCATAGTTTCAGGTTTTCCAGTACTTTCTAGAATATTCTAGTACTTTGTTTCGGACTTTCTCGAATATTCTAATACTGATTGTCATACGCGCCACACTACCCTCCGCCTAGATTAGTTCGTCCCGAACTAACTTCACTGGCCTTCTGGGTTAACAAAAAGTCGCCAGTCGGTCACGATGTACCACTTTCATTTTGGCGTTCGGTCTTCGCTGAATCCTATAGACAACGTCGTTAATTCTTGTGAGAATCTTATACGGTCCATCCCAGTGTTGCTGCAACTTCGGAGACCTTCCTTTTTGCCGATGAGGGTTAAAAAGCCACACGTTATCGCCTGCTTTAAATCCGGATGCGTTGGCTCGAACGTCGTACCTTGTTTTCATCCTGTCACTTGATACCTTGATTTGCTTTCGAACCAAACGATGAATCTCATCGAGGAGATTTCTCCATTCGGCTACGTAGTGTTCGGTTTTATCTATGGCGTCTGGAGGTATCCCGAATCGCAGATCGGCTGGTAATCGTATCTCTTGTCCAAATATAATTCTTGCTGGAGAATGGCCTGTCGTCTCGTGATTAGACGATCTATAACTCATGAGAAAGGTTTGTACATATTTGTCCCAATCTCGTTGGTGATCACTAACGACCTTCGATAAGTGCTCTTTTATTGTTCGGTTGAACCTTTCGACCATTCCGTCTGACTGCGGATGTAAGGGTGTGGTCCTGGTTTTCCTTACGCCCAGTTCCGCACAGATGCCTTGAAATATCTGCGATTCGAAGTTTCGGCCTTGATCGAAATGAAGCTCACAGGAAACTCCATATCTGCTGATCCAATTATTGATAAGCTGCTCAATGACGGTTGTTGCTTCTTGGTTTGGAATTGGAAGGACTTCCACCCACTTGCTGAAGTAATCCATGATGACCAACATGTATTTGTTGTTGTCGTTGGTTTTTGGAAATGGTCCTGAGATATCAATCCCCACGTTGTACTGCTTCATAGCGTTCCTTGGTTTTGCTGTTGGTCCTTTGGTCGCAGTGCAAGTTGTGCACTTCCTACACGAAGACTCGACGTCATCTCTCATGTGAAGCCAGTAGAATCGAAATCGTAATTTTGATGGTGTCTTATTAACTCCCAGATGTCCACCGGAGGCCCTGTCGTGCATTTCTGTTAGTACATCCTTCACTTTTGATGGTGGGACTTTCCGTCTGCGGTTTCCCATTTACGCTTTAGACTTCCATCTTCCACCAGCAAGGAATTCCATTGTGCCCAATATGCTTTAAATGTTCCACTCTTGTCGGAAATATTGTTCCAAGTTGGCCGTTCGTTCTTTTCTTTGTGTTCCAGGATTAGCGACATATCTTCATTCTGAAGTTGAGCTGCGCGTATAGCATCACTCGTCCACCCATCTAGTACTTCTACTCGTACATTTCGAAGGTCGTCCGCCTCTTCTTTCTCTTCCGCCCTATGACAATGTTTACAATCTGGTTTACATGGTCTTCTTGATAGAGCATCAGCGTTATGATGCACCTTCCCTTGACGGTGGGAAATTTGGAAATCGTACGTTTGAAGTCGTTCGATCCATCGAGCTATTTGTCCTTCCAGAATCTTATGATTAGCGCATGAACAACAATTCTCAAGTGATGATCCATTCATTCGTTGACATTTCCTACAGTCAACAGAGATGTGGCTGACTTCGCCGCATGCCCAACACTTCATATCAGGTCTCGGGGTTCTCCGTTGTACATGCCCGATTCATTGGCAGGAACATTCCTGGACCGACATTTCTCGGACTCTATATGTACTCCTGGTAGCCAGTTTAACATATGCCAATGCAAACGCCTTCTTTCCTGCCAAACGAACGGCTTGTTGCAAGTCCCGATCCTGGAGTGCGTATATAAATGCATCTATTCCTACCTCGTTCAGAAATTCCTTTGAATTGAATAAGACAAGTTTGCCAATCGTTCAATGTCTGCCTGCAACTGTTGAAGATTTTCTCCAGGTTCCTGCGTTCTGCTCCGCAGTTGCATGCGGTAGATCTGCTGCATGTGGTTGTCTCCATACCTAGCTTCAAGGCCGTCTCTTGCCGCTTGGAAATGCTTCTCTGCTGGCATGATTTGTAGCAATTCTGCAGCCGCCCCGCGGAGTGACCAGATTAGTGATGTTGACTTTTGCTCATCCGACCGCTTATTACAATTTGCCGCGGCGTCAAACTGATCTATAAATACGGAGAAGGGTCCCGTTCCATCGAAGGTTGGCGGTTGCATCCTTGTATCTTTGTAGTCATGTTGATTGCTAGGCGATGTCCTATTTCTCTCAACACACTCAAGTCTCTTTTCGATTCGCGTTATTTCATCGGTGACTTTTAGATCCAGATTTTCTACTTCGTTTCGAATTTCTTCCTTAAAGTGTTGAAAATTACATTTCATCCACTGCGTTTGGGCATCCAATTTTGCATTCAAATCTGCAGCTTGTCCGTCGAATTTCGAATTTTGGGCATCCAACTATTAGTTCTTTTACGACATCTTACATGGTTTTAAGGAATTATTGATATTGTAGCGAGCTTAGGGCTCGCTGGATTAATTATTTTAATAAACAAGAGTCGTTAAATCGATTTTCTTTGTAAACACTTTATTAGTCTGTTAATAACAACCGTTACTTGATACTTCGCTAATAATTCGCTGACCCTTCTTCCACTTCCGAGACTTATCGCTTCTTTACTTCGCTTCTTTACTGCTTGCGACGAATTTATACCGTTTTTCCTCATTCTGATTCGGCGTTTCGTTTCCGCCCGTTCCATAGCCTCGAATTTTCTACTGCTCATAATCTCCAGTTTTCCAGTACTTTCTAGAATATCCTAGTACTTTGTTTTGGAGACCTGCCAGATATCACAGCTGATTGTCATATGCGTCACAATATGTTTTTAATATACTTCTGCAATCGTTTTCACACTCTTAAATTCCTTTTTTTTTGTATATAATTGACTGCATTCAAGGTTCTAGAAACACCACTTTACTTAGGAATTGTGGTTTGGTTTTTGAATATACCACAAAAAACGCATTTGTTATAAAAGGCGGTTAATCCTTATGTTAATACCTGGGTACCCGGATACCCAAAGCGTTTAATTTTATGAAAAAACTGAGAAAAAGGAAATGAAAATTTCATTTTGAGCTCCGAATCGTCATTATTTAGCTTAAAAGCAAGCATATCGTGAATTCAAATTATTTCTTTATTAATTATCTTTTCTTATTTTTTTTTAATTAATTTAAACTTAACCATCGCTGCATCGGCAACCGGGTACTCGCGTTCCCACAACAATACTTGTACAAAACACATTTAAAATTATTTTTGTTAACACATGCAAGTAAACTTTATTGTAAATAAGTCTTTATGAAGTGGAGCCAAAACAAACAGTGAATAATTTTATAATCAAATTGATCCGTGGACATATTGCAAGGGCAATCAGCTCATCTAACGATTACGTATATGAGAGAGTTTATCTCAATACATTTGTTCCACCAAAGGCATTTCTTTGTTGTGATATGACCTCGATCAGGATGAATAATAAAGTGAATAGATTATGATTAGAAAGTCACACATGCAGACGAGAGCCTGTGGCGCAGTAGAGCGATATCTCATCATCATCATCGGCACTACAACCGGGATCCGGTCTTGGCCTTATTTAACAAATCTCTCTACCGGTCCCTATTTCGAGCCGATGTTATCCAGTTTGGCACTCCCAAGCTCTGGGCGTTCTGGCCTACGCCATCCCTCCCTCGCAGACAAGGTCTGCCGCGCTGTCTCCTTCCATACATCTCACTACAAAGGATTTTCCGGGCAGGCTCCTCTTCGCTCATTCGAGCTAGGTGTCCCGCCCACCGCAGTCTACCGAGCTTGATTTTTCTTACTTCATTAGCTTCAAGGTAGATCTCGTACAACTCATGGTTGCAGCATCTCTGGAATCGTCCTCTCTCACATACAGGGCCAACAATTCTCTTTAAGACCCTCCTTTCGAACGCGGCTAAGAGTTCAGAGTGCCTTTTATTGAGCACCCAGGTCTCGGATCTATACATGAGTACTGGTAAGACCATGGTATTGTACAGTAGTAGCTTGGATGTTCTGGATAAATTTCGGGATTTAAAGAACCTTGATAGACCATAGTGGCGCAAGGCTAAAAACCTTGCCCGGAAAAATAAATAATTATGGACAATTTAACCAGTCTCAGTCTCGGATAAGGACCGGATCCCGGTTGTAATATCGATAATGATGTTGATGATAGACCATAGTAGGCTTCGTTGGATTTGATCAGCCGTTCGCGTATTTCTTCTTCCATATTGTTATCGGCTGATACTATTGACCCCAGGTAGTTAAAGGATTGCATTACTTCAAATTCGTGGCTCCACTACCCTTATAGTTTGTCCAACGTTAGGTCTTCTCTTCGCAGAAGTTGCCACCATGTACTTAGTTTTCCCCTCATTAATGTGCAGTCCCAGTTTTTGTGCCGCCTGTTCGATCTGGGGGAAGGAGTCGTGTACAGCCGAATCGGATATGCCGATGATGTCGATGTCATCTGCGTAGGCAAGTATCTGGCTGGACTTGGTGACAATAGTCCTTCTAGTTGTGACGCCATATTCACGGATTGTTTTCTCCAACGCCAGGTTGAAGAGGAGGCAGACCAGACCGTCCCCTTGTTGGAGTCCATTAAAGATGTTTATCGGTTTGGACAGCAATTCCGCTATTTTTACTGGACTAGTTATGTTGGTCATGGCCAACCTACAAAGTCGTATCAATTTGTTTTGAATGCAAAGCTCTCTCATGGCATTATATTGTTCTACACTGGGTATGCTGTCGTATGCGGCCTTAAAGTCTATAAATAGATGATATAATGGGTTCTTAAATACGACATTTGTCCATCGCCTGCCTAAGGGTGAATATCTGATCAATCGCTGATGTGCCTGGGATGAAGCCACACTGATATTGACCAATGATGGTTTTAGCGTTTGGGCTATCCGATTTTGTAGGATAGTGGAGAGTATCTTATAGGTGGTACTCAGCAATCTTATATTCCTATAGTTGCTGCAGAGTGTGATATTTCCCTTCTTATGTATGGGGCAAATTATACCAAGACGCCAATCTTCCGGCATCTCCTCTTGCTCCCATACATGCACCACGATCTCATGAATTGCGTGATGTAACGCTGTCCCTCCTTCTTTGATCAGCTCAGCTGGTATGCCACCAGCTCCAGGGGCTTTATTTGATTTGAGTTGTCTTATGGCTTTTAATGTTTCCTCAATGCTTGGTGACGGCAACATTTGGTCTTGATTTTGCATTGGTGGAGCCTCCAATTCTTCTGTGAGCTAACCATTTAGCAACTCATTGAAGTGTACTTCCCATCGCTCCACGATGCCTTCAGGATCGGTGATCAGATTACCCTCTTTCGCTTATCTTATGCACGGAGGACATTTCCTACCTGCTGGAAAATTGCTCGGATTCAGCCAATTCCAAAGAGTGCTTCAAATAAATGATTTGTTGGAACCAACTTCTTCTCCTATATAAATCCCAAATTAGACCCGCGCTTAAATATTGCTCTCTTGTTTGGATCTCGGCTCCTAAACATACCCTCGACCTACTTGAGAGCATACAGAGACGAGCGATCCGCCTGATCGGGGACTCGGCGCTGATATCGGGACTACAGTCGCTATCACATCGAAGGCGCGCAGCCGACCTCTGTCTGTTTTACAGATATTATCACGGGTGCTGTTCTTCGGAGATTCTTGGTATTATTCCACGCAATTCGGCTTATATGCGCTCCACAAGACAATCCGACGGATCGCACCCGTTTGTGGTTCATCTCCCGACAGCGCGAACATCCCTGCATCAGAACTCGTTCCGTTACAGAGTGGGAGAGCTGTGGAACTCCCTTCCCACGCGAGTGTTCGCGGAGCGTTACAACCTGCACCTGTTCGAAAAGAACTGCAACAGTTATTTGATGGCATCTCGGGGCGCCCACCCGGCGCTATAGGTTCGCCTCTCCCGAGAGAAATCTAATAAAAAAAAAAAAAAAAAAAAAAAAAAAAAAAAAAAAAAAAAAAAAAAACGGATATCAAAGTATTCAGTTGTGTGGATGATAGTAAGCTTGTTTTCTCTTTTTCAAGTGATTGGCACCAGATCGACTCTCTGAATCGGGATCTGGATAAGGTCCTGAAGTGGGGACAGGCCAATCTCGTAGACTTCAGCGAGGACACAATATACAACATTCACAAAGAAAAGTGGATCATCGGTTCCACAGCTTATGATGAATGGCCAGGCCTTCGAATCTGGGAAAGCATGACATTTCTCGACATCATGGTCTGTGGGAATGTATCATGGCATAAACACGTGTCGACCATCGCCAGGTCCGCCTCAGCAGCACTGAGTAATCTTTTTAGAGCCAAAGAAATATTTTATTCCGGCCCAACTTTTTCTCCTGAATGAATCCTAAATTAGACCCGCGCTCGAATATTGTTCTCTTTTAGTAGTTCTGCACCTAAACAGACCCTCGACTTACTTGAGAGCATTCAGAGACAAGCGGTCCACCTGATCGGGGACGCGGTGCTGTCGTCGGGACTACAATCGCTATCACATCGAAGGCGCCTAGCCGAACTCTGTCTGCTTTAGAGATATTATCACGGGTGCTGTTCTTCGGAGAGTCGTAGTATTGTTCCACACACTTCGGCTTATATGCGCCCCACAAGGCAATCCGACGGATCCCACCAGTTTGCGGTTCATCTCCCGGCGGCGCGAACATCCTACATCAGAACTCGTTCCGTTACAAAGAGGGGGGCAGCTGTTGTATTGTTCCGCGCAATTCGGTTTATATGCGCTCCACAAAACACCAATTTGCAATTCATTTCCCGACGGCGCGAACATCCTCGCATCAGAATTCATTCCGCTACAGAGTGGGAAAACTGTGGAATTCCCACCCCGCGCGAGTTTTCCCCGGAACGTTACATCCTGCAACTGTTCAAGAAGAACTGCAACGGTTATTTGATGGCTTCTCGAGGCCCCGTGTCGGCGCTATAGGTTCGCCTCTCCTGAGAGAAGTATATTTAAAAAAATCACTTGTAAGTGTAGGTTTAATATACTAGGGTAGGTCAATAAGTCCTTAGAAACGCTTTCGATGGCGCTCATAGCATCGCTAATGGTCTGTTCTTAGTAAGCATCATTCCTCACTAGTTATCGGTTAATTTTCAATTCGTTTCATGTTTCAATTGTGCGTGATAAATTGGATATGAAAAAAATATCTGCGAGATGAGTGCCGCATTTGCCCTCACCTGAGAACTTTTGGAGCTCATGCGTCGCAACCCAGATGAATTTCTGGGCAGATTAATACCTTTAGATGACACATGGATACACCACAATACTCCCGAGACAAGAGAACAGTCAAAACAATGGATTGTTAAAGGCGAGCGGGCTCCAAAGAAGGCAAAGACTGTGAAATCAGCTGGAAAAGTTATGTCCACTATGTTTTGGGATGCACGTGGTATTATCTTCATTGGCTATTTGGGAAAGGGACAAACGATAACTGGACAGTTTTATGCGACATTATTAGGTCAGCTAAATGAGAAAATAAAAGAAAATCGTCCTCATTTTCTAAAGACTTATTGACCTGCCCTCATAATAGAGCTGGGTGCCGTATTTGCTCTCAGCTGAGAATTTTTGGAGCGCATGCCTCGCAAACCAGATGAATTTCTGCACAGATTAATAACTTTAGATGAAACATGGATACACCACAATACTCCTGAGACGAAAGAACAGTCAAAACAGGGGATTGTTTAAGGCGCACGGGCTCCACTATGTTTTGGGATGCACGTGGTATTATCTTCATTGGCTATTTGGGAAAGGGACAAACGATAACTGGACAGTTTTATGCGACATTATTAGGTCAGCTAAATGAGAAAATAAAAGAAAATCGTCCTCATTCTCTAAAGACTTATTGACCTGCCCTCATAATAGAGCTGGGTGCCGTATTTGCTCTCAGCTGAAAATTTTTGGAGCGCATGCATCGCAACCCAGATGAATTTGTGCGCAGATTAATAACTTTAGATGAAACATGGATACACCACAATACTCCTGAGACGAAATAACAGTCAAAACAGTGGATTGTTTAAGGCGCACGGGCTCCAAAGAAGGCAAAGACTGTGAAATCAGCTGGAAAAGTTATGGTCACTATGTTTTGGGATCCACGTTGTATTGTCTCCGTTGACTAATTGGAAAAGGAACAGACGACAACTGTGCAGTATTACGCGACATTATTAGGTCAGCTATATGAAAAAATAAAATAAAATCGTCCTCATTCTCTAAAGACTTATTGACCTGCCCTCATAATAGAGCTGGGTGCCGTATTTGCTCTCAGCTGAGAATTTTTGGAGCGCATGCATCGCAACCCAGATGAATTTCTGCGCAGATTAATAACTTTAGGTGAAACATGGATACACCACTGTACTCCTGAGACGAAAGAACAGTCAAAACAGTGGATTGTTAAAGGCGAAAGGGCTCCAAAGAAGGCAAAGACGCTGAAATCAACTGGAAAGGTTATGGCTATGTTTTGGGATGCACGGATTATCTTCATTGCCTATTTGGAAAAGGGATAGTCGATAACTGGACAGTTTTATGCGACATTATTAGGTCAGGTAAATGAGAAAATTAGCTCCTCGATAGTATAGTGGTTAGTATACCCGCCTGTCACGTGGGAGTCCGGGGTTCGATTCCCCGTCGGGGAGCCTCTGGCGCAAGACTAATGAACTTGCCCGGAAAAAAACAAATCATTATGAAAAATTTAACAAGCCTCAGAACTTGCTAAATAAGGCCAAGACCGGTTCCCGGTTGTAGTGCCGATGATGATGAAATGAGAAAATAAAAGAAAATCGTCCTCATTTTCTAAAGACTTATTGACCTGCCCTCGTATATTTAGGTGCTGCTTATTTTGCACTAGCTTAACAGGTCAGGATCTCATATCATCCCTGTCTATCTATCACTTATACACTTATACGCTTTGGGGCAGGTTTTCATAGTCTTGCACTTAAAAAATCAGAGGGCATCCTATTCCTCCTTTACTTTTGGTATTCTTCCAGTGATGCAAAACATTTTTCATCTGTTCTATTTGCCTGGAATATTCCCAAATAGGCAGGTGACACCGAATATCTATATCATTACAAAACAAGACTGGCATGTCGAGTTACTTTTCTATCCAACGATCACATTAATGTTTATTGTACCGAAAGTTGTCATTTGTTAACTGCCAAACTACATATCTCGAAACAGAGATAAGCATTTTAGTGGCATCTGCCTGCTTATAAATCTCAGCGAAAAGTTAAGGTACTCATCATAACACTTCGGTAAAAGCCCATGTACTAAAATTAAGCTTGACTACTTTATGGCATTTGCTATCTAGCACAAATTATAATTATATGCAGTAGATAAATAGGCAAACAAAATTGTTCCGGGGAGATTTAGATGGTTATTGCTCGGATTCTGCAAACTCGCACACTGTTTTTGCTCACATTTATTCCGATACTGAAGAAAACTGAAGGAATTTCAACGGAAACGCGTGCAATCGACGTTTTAAGGTCCTCTAATACCAGAAGGTATATGAGGAATTTGATGAACATAAAAAGTTGACTGATCATCCATCACATGGGCGACGATAGCCCAATAATCAATGAGATTTATATCACGAATTCACTAGTGACTAACAAGCCAAACACCATAAATGCATTAATGGTAACACCGTACTGCTTGTTGAACTAATAAAAATTCCATATAAAATAAAATGCCTCAAGAGCGGTAATAGTAGACTTGGCGTTGTAAAAGCCATAACGAATTCTTCACTTCCCACACTAATCAAAGGCGCACCAATTGTCAACTCGAGGGGCAACACGACTTGAGTTCATAACGAACTGAAAAGCTTGAGCTACCTTACTACCCGATCAAGTAAATTTCCGCACACGAGCGCGGGTAGTAATTTTTAAAACTTGAAAGGCCAAAACTCCATTGATCGGAATGGCGTTCTCTTCACTCTACCGAACCCGTGGTTTTCCTTTTCGCCGACACAGTTGCGTACGTTTTTTTTCTGCCCAAGTTAATTTAAGCCAGAACTGGTTCAACCTGCGTTAAATTGTTGCCAAAGTTTTTTATGATTCGACCGTAAAAGGCAACTAAACGCCGAAAGCCGATCGGCGCTCTATTCAGAAAGATTGTTGCCGGTAAATCTGGTAGATGGTTGCTTTTCCTTGACCGTCGTGTTTATGTTTAATTTCGTTACACGTGTTACAGCAACGATTGTGATATAGCAAAGGGCCGGCGTAAAACCGAGCGTGGGTAAGTTGTGGGCAAATATTGGAGTGGTGATAGTTTCCATACTCAGTTATTTCAAAGACTAGTTGAAGTACGTACGTCGAAAACTATACGGAATATTTAACGATGTGGGTCATTTTTATACACGGTGTAGAGCAGAGGAATTTGTTGATTTAGAATCTCAATTAGAAAAATGTAATGCAGACATCGGTTTAATTTTCCACCACAGAATCCAATATTGAAAGTTTATTTGTTTACTTATTGTTTGGTTTATACAGTTTGAAATATAGTATCAGGTGGATGGCCTTCATTATTGTCAATCGTAAAGGAACTCGGTAATTTCTTTCCCTCGTACCGACGGGTATCTTGATGTATGTTATTGTTTAGAAGAACCAGAGGTCTTAAATAATTGTTGTAAAAAAGTGATTTGAGATAGCTTCATGAGAAAAAGTGGCAGCGTGTTAAATCGAGCGACCATAATCTCCACAGCAGATCTCCCATCAAAGAGATAAGGCGTGTTGAGAAAAGTAGGGCACGGTAGCAAATGTGCGCTCCATGGTGACTAAACCACATGGAACGAAAGCTGTACGTAACGCACTCTCGAATCCCCGTTATTATATCGTAGGCTTAACACCCATCTAATTGACTACCCAAGCTAGCTGAATATTATTGTATATTTTGTTCCTGCAGAATATCTTATAAATACCTAGCCGAGAGAAATAACCACATTACCCAATTCCTGCTAATTGTTTGCCCCCGAAAGTTTCTGATGCGTTAGACGCTCGTATCTCTTCTTTTGCTCTATGAACCTAAGCATCCTCGGCTTTTGTCGAAATCGCAAACCCGCAAGATGTACATTATCTTGTTACTCACTTCCATCAGCTTGGTCTGGACAAAGTTAACACTATGCTTTACAAAACGTTTCTTTCCATTGGAAATCAAATTGTTGCTTTACATTGGACCGAAGCATCTAATGGCACTTATTTCATGTCCATACTACATTGACTTGAGGGGTAAACTTGAACTTCTCGACGGATTTTTAATAAAAAAATTAAAGCGCGATTCAATAATCGATCGTCTGTCTGGAATTGTTATGTGTATTGAAATTGAAAGTGTGTAGACCTGATATGCAATTTAATTTGATTAAAGTGACAGAGAAGGTGGGGATGTTTAATCGAGTGTTTAGCGAAGTTTTACAACAATAAGTTTGAGTGTTTGCGTCGATTCATTGCCATTAAGGGGGTATTCTGGTCTAGACGCACGAATTTAACGCAGTTTTTGAAGTGCTGTAAAAAAAGGAATCAATATTTTTACTATTCATTTTTTTATAGGATGTTTATTATTATTTCAAGAATACAGTAAAAAAATTGAAAGTATAAAATTCAAAATTCAAAAAGTTAGCAGCTGATGAAGTGGGGGATCTCAAAAAGTTGGCACGCGACCATACCCACGATTCAACCCTCCTAGCAATCTGAAAAAAAAGATTATTAATTTTCAGAAATGCCTCTATCGTTGGAACTAAAAAAAGTTGAAATTTTTTTTTTTTTAACAAAATGGCGACTGCTTGAAAAAAAAATTATTTTTGTACCACTTTTTTTTTAGTTTTTCGAATTTTTTAAACATAGTTAACATTGAAATTTGGGGATGAGGATAGTTCATGCAATAGAAAAGCCTATAAAGAAGACATACTAAATTTGAAGTAAATCGGTTCAGTAGAACTTGAAAAATCGTGGGTATTATTTTAAAAAGACAGTTTCGAGAAAAACGTGTTTAAAGTATCACGTAAAATTGCTCGCGGTCTAAGTCATGAAATGATATTTTAGCCTTACGTTTATTCAATCTGCCATTCCAGCTGCATACATTGGACCTTTATCGACTTCGAAATAAGCATCTTTCGCGCTTCTCTCTTCCAACCGAGCAGTTCTGGCCTCCGTTGATGCGTTGACGCTCGTATCTCTTCTTTTGTTCGATTCGTTCCGGTCGAGCCGGTTTAGACGGCGCGTCAGCAAAACAGTCATACCTCCGAAAATAATTTGAATTTTCTAAAATCCTCTTAAAGACATATTAAGCTTTGAAATTATAAAAAAAAAAGAAAAAAAAAATGATTTTTTTCAAATTTCTAGACCAGAAATACCCCCTTAATGAAACAGGGGTCCATCACTTCACACTCGAAACCAAGGATCAGTTAAGACAATGAACTGAAAATGGAGGAATTGAGTGCAAAGAATGACTAAGTACGCGTTCTATGAGACCTTAGAAGAAGTATTTGACAGAATTTCATCATTCTACGTTAAAACTTTACTTGGGGATTTGAACCCGGAAATTGGAAAAGAAGATGTCTTCCAAGCAACTATTGGCAAAGAGAGCCTGCATGACGTCTCAAACGATAATGGAATTCGACTAATTTCGTTTGCAGCATTTAAGGATCTGGTAGCAAAAACCATGATGTTCAAACACGAAAAAAAAATCAAAAACTGACATGGTTTTCGCGTATCCAAATAAAGCATTTCGTCATGAACAAAAGACCCCACTCGAATATAATTGATGCAAGATCATATAGAACAGCAAGTAGCGACCCCACGTTAAAGTTACGAGTCGGTTCGCAGCAAACCGACCAACTCAGTCAGGGGAGATGAGCCATAACTTCGACAGTGATAAAATAAAATGCCTCGGTAAAAGAGTTGAATATCAGGACGAATTGGCATTAGGTTGAGGATTGTTTGTTCTGCTTCAAGTTCATCCTCGATGAGAACAGCATAATGCTTGTGGCGTTGTAGCCCAGCAAAATGGTTTTGGCGTTATAGCCTAGCAAAATGGATGATGTGGTGTCACCATGGAAATAGCAAATGCCTGCCGCATTGAGCAGTAATGAAAAACATTTTTTCACACATTAATTTTAACCTTATTTTACATAAAAAGGTTCAGTCATAAAACAGGTGCTGAAGGCACCGTATACAACTTTTATTCAACAAACGTTAAAATATACTGTCAGAAACAGTACAACAAAAATCAAAAAACTGTGTTGAAACAGTAACAATGAAACCGTTAAATGAATAGACAATTCTCTTTTTCGTCTATTCAGCAACTAGCAGCATTAGTGCCACTACAGAATTTTATGCTGCAACCTTTATCGTTGTATAATCTGAGGCGCCATAAGTTGGTAATCGTTTAAATTGTTCGATCGCAACATCTTCCCGGGCCAGCGACGATGGACCAATAGGCGTTTCTTCCTTCCTTGTATAGGTGAGGTTATTATTATTATTATTTATTATTTATTGGCCTGTAGGAACCCGGAAGTTCATGACCTCACCGACTCGGCTTCGCCATCCTTCCCTGTCCTGGGCACTCTCCTTCCACGCTTGACCATTCGATCCGATCTCCTCAAGGTCAAACCTAACATTGTCCTCCCATCTCCGTCGCGGCCGTCCTACCGGTCTCTTTCCCGTTGGTCTACCGTCAAGAATTCTATGCACGGTCCTATCGTTCCCCATTCGCGCCACGTGTCCGGCCCATCTTAATCTTCGCGACTTGATTACTCTCACTATTGTAGGTTTGCGATATAGTTCTTCCAATTCGTGGTTATGGAGTCTCCTCCATTGTCCTGCCTCCTCGTCATATTTACCTCCAAAGATGCCTCTCAAAACTTTATTCTCGAATAGACGGAATTTGTTTTCTTCCCGTTTTGTGAGAGCCCATGTTTCGCATCCATATAGAACAATTGGCATGATTATGGTTCTATAGACACGGAGCTTTATGTTACGTGATAGCAGTCTGGATTTCAGCAGTTTACTGACTGCGTGCCAACTCGCGTTGCCGGAATGCAGTCTCTTGTTAATTTCCTTCGACATTTCGTTACTGGCCGTCAGTATCGTTCCCAGATATTTAAATTCTTTAACTTTTTCAAAGATCTTACCTCTGACGTTTATATGTGTTCTCTGAGACCCACCTGCTCTCGCCGTAATCATGTATTTTGTTTTGTCTTCATTTATTTCTAGGCCCACCTCTTCTGCCGCTTGCATGATGATTTCACAGTTTTTACTAACAGTCTCTAGATTATCGCCCAGAACGGCGATGTCATCCGCATATGCGAGCACTTGTGTGACCCCGTTCAGGGATGATCCGGCCATGTTGTCGTCTTGTACCTTTCTGATGACATACTCGAGCACAAGGTTAAGGAGACACGGTGATAGACCATCTCCCTGCTTTAGTCCGTCCCGGATTTCAAATGGTTCTGAGAGGTGGTTTTCTATTCTAACTCGCCCTTTGTTTTCGTTCATGCAAATTTGAATGAGCGCGGCATATTTTTTTGGGACTACCAGCTCAACTAGAATATGGTAGAGTCTCTGCCTTGCAACTGAGTCGTAGGCTTTTTTGAAGTCAACGAACAGTTGGTGAACCGTCTCTCCGTATTCCCACTTCTTTTCCAGCAGTTGTCTTATTGTGAACATTTGGTCGCTTGTTGACCGGTTCCTACGGAATCCATATTGGTAGTCTCCCAGTATCTCTTCTGCGTAAGGTGTGATTCTCGCCAGAATGACATTTGTTAATATTTTGTATGCGGTTGGGAGCAATGATATTCCTCTGTAGTTTTCACAGTCAGATCTGTCGCCTTTTTTGAAAATGGGGATGACTATTGAGGTTTTCCATTCTTCCGGAGTGACTTCCTTATCCCATATTGTTTGGATGAGCTGGTGGATCTTTCGAGCGGTTGCCTCTCCTCCATGCTTCACAAGCTCTGCCGGTATGCAGTCGACTCCGGGAGCCTTGTTGATTTTCAATCGATTTATTGCGTCTACAACTTCGTTGAGAGACGGCTCTGGGATCTGAGGCTCAGCTGTATGTACGCTTGGTACATTTATCTGTGGTTGATGGGTGCGTACATTAAGCAGGTTTTCAAAGTACTGCTTCCATCTTGTCACGACATTGTTTGTTTCTGTGACCAGACAGCCGTTTGCGTCTCGAATTATTTTGGCTCTTCCTGGGTAGCCATTTCTAAATGAATTTATGCCGACATACATACCCCTGATGTTCTTTGCCCTAGAATTTTCTAGGATTTTTTCGATCCTAGTCTTCTCCCATTCGCGTTTTTTACGTTTGAAGAGCCTCATTGTCTCTCTCCGAATTGTCGCGTATCTTTCTGCGTTGACTTCATCATATCTTTCTAAGTGGATCACTCTGAGGCGTTTACGTTCTTCGATCTTCGCCCTGCACTCATCGTCAAACCAAGGTTTGGACTTAATTGTTTTCTTAAATCCTAATACCTTTTGGGCTGTTAGTTTGATTGTGTCTCTGGTGAGGTTATAGCGTTTGAAATAATAGTGAAGAAGAACGTGTGATTCGAACTGACGCTATGACTGTTTGAATCACCAAAAATTGTACCTAAGCGCTACCCACCAGGCTACTGGCCGATTTTTGAATTTTAATTTTTAAACTCAACTATACTCCACTGATGTGAATTGTTATGTTATCGCTTGGTATACGGCTCTGATGTATTTTCTTATTCGATTTTTCGTTCGGTGCTCTTCACTATTTTGCTTGTGAATTGTGTGTGCATCTGTTAGAGTCGCCCCAAGGTGTATCAGCGCAATGGTCGTCTTGGGCCCGGTTAGCACGGGAATGCTTGCAATGAGACACAAGTAATTTTCGGTTCTGTCTCGTTCATCGGAGACACCGTATTGGGGTAGGGTGGCATTAATTAGTTATCTTTCTTGATTATACCTGATTCGATTAATTGGATTTCAGTTATGAAAAATAATTAGTTATGTTATAGTGGCATACTTGATGTTATCAGTGTGTGTGTGTGTGTGTGTGTGTGTGTGTGTGTGTGTGTGTGTGTGTGTGTGTGTGTGTGTGTGTGTGTGTGTGTGTGTGTGTGTGTGTGTGTGTGTGTGTGTGTGTGTGTGTGTGTGTGTGTGTGTGTGTGTGTGTGTGTGTGTGTGTGTGTGTGTGTGTGTGTGTGTGTGTGTGTGTGTGTGTGTGTGTGTGTGTGTGTGTGTGTGTGTGTGTGTGTGTGTGTGTGTGTGTGTGTGTGTGTGTGTGTGTGTGTGTGTGTGTGTGTGTGTGTGTGTATGTGTTTAATGTTGAATGTTGGTTGTATCGTAAATCCCTGGTGTCATCGATGACCTTCTTGGACGTAGTCCTCCTTTGGATCGTAAATCCATATGTAGAGTAAGAATGTCTTTGACGTTGTCTAATGTTGGACCGTAAATCCGTAAGTATCGTATGAATAGTTTGGACGTAGTCTATGTTTGATCGTAGATCCGTAAGTATAGTATGAATATCCTGGACGTAGTCCTATGTTGGATCGTAAATCCGTAAGTACAGTATGAATATCTTTGACGTAGTCCTATGTTGGATCGTGGATCCATGAATGGTAATTGAGCGATGTGGTCGTCAATATGTTGAAGTGTTTGTGTGTGTCCTTGGTTGGAAATGTGGCCATTTGGAAATAGTTAAAATCTAGGTGCACTAGATGGAGCTGTTGATTCAGTCCAAAGACCGCTTAGTTGCGTTAAAGTCGGCCGGGCACTATCGTGTTTTCATCATTTTCTGAATACGGCCAGCCTGTGCCGATATTAGAAGCCGCCAACTGCATAGGATCATCTGCGTTACGAATCCAAGGAGTTTGCTGTGGCTGATGGTGTTGCAGTTGGGGATGTGTCCCACTTACGCCGCTAAACCAATGCTCGGCGTTAGGCGAATTTCTTGATGGGAGCTGAGATTGACGTTGGCCACATTGCCTGACAGAGGATTTGATCGACCGGTCGCGTGATTGTGTTGATGATGATGACTTCGGTAATTGTTAATAATGGCCACCATAGAAATAATCTTGTTGGCCTCGAGAACCAGAAGAAGTCGATATGTTCTTTGAATTGAGCGAATTCGCAAGTTTTCCCAAGATCAGAAGGGATTGCATTGTTCCCTTAATGGTAGTTCATGGTTGAACACCTTACGGCATATTGTATTGAATTAGGCTGGCACTTGATTGAGCCAGAGAGGTTGTGCATCCGGGTTGCTATCAGGAAGAATACTCTGCTGATCGATAGAAGCCTTCGCGCTATAAGATGGTAACCGTTTAAATTGTTCGATCGGCTGTTGCGTCTGCAACAAGCATACTAGGGAATGGGGGTTGTGAGGAAGAAGAAATTAACAATGCGGAGATCGAATGGGCATTAATAAGAGACCGGATCAAACAAATAGAAAACGTATTAGGATTTAAGAAAACAATAAAGTCCAAACCTTGGTTGACGGTGGGTGAAGATTTAGCATCACTTCACTTCACTTAATTTTTTTTTTTTTTTTAAACTTCTCTCAGGAGAGGCGGGCCTATAGCGCCGACACGGCACCCCGAGCTGCCACCAAGGAAAAATGCCACAGTAAAGAACATCAGACGAATGTATGTTGGCATGAATTCGATTAGAAACGGGTACGGAGTAAAAGCCAGAATAATTTGAGACGCATATGGTTGCCAGATCAGAGAAACAAAACAACATCGTGACAAGGTAGAAGCAGTACTTTGAGGACCTGCTTAATCAATCAACCACAAATAAATATACCAGACGTACTTCCAGCCGAGCCACAGAATCCGGAACCCTCATTCAACGTAGTATGAGGGTAGGTCAGTAAGTCCTTAGAAACGCCTGTGGGGGTGAGAATGTATGTGCGCCAAGACACTGGCACCTGGTTCACTTCCTTCCCACTTCTTATTTTCCGCACCTCCGGAATCGAATAAGATTAACTGTTTCTAGAATCGTAGAAAAGTGTGTCTCTACAAATACCGCTTTTCCTTGTCTCTCCACCTTCTGCTGACAATGTTAATACGGGTGAAAGGGAACACAATGGCCTACGACGATACAACACCGACGAAGGGAAGAAGGAATAAAAAATGCCGGGTAATTGAATATAGGTTTTCTTTTATTTTTGTTTAACACATGTAGTTCTTAATGGTTCCGTTCATTTAACTTAACACAAATACTTTGGTTTTAATGATTACTTTAATTAGTTTAATGCGCGTAGTCTTTTTAATTTTCGTACGGCAACTGATGCACTCAGACGACAACCACTGACCCCGTTCGCAGATTAAATTCGACTTTTTATGTCCGGCCCCGGTGGCGGTTGAATCTCGACTGACTAATGAAAGCGAAAGTTCATCGCGTCGTCGCAGTGGAGTCATAGCCAAAATAAACTCACTGCCACTTACGAGGAATTTCGAGAAGAGTTGCTATGCTTGCATAAGAATTCAGTTGCAGCGAATCCTCGCCGTATAAGTTGAGTTGGATTCGTTGGTTGTGTATGCCGGGAAATTGGCATAGCCAAGTATGATCAGGAGTCTTGATCGTTGTGATTATTTCCCGGGAAATTAGCTGTCGCTTGGTCGCGGACGAGAAGTATGATTTAAGGAGGAAATGAACCAAAGTGGTTTTCGGGGGAAATTGGAATTGCTTGGGTGCAAGCAAGGAACATCGTTTAGATAAGATATTAACCGAAGTAATTTCGGGGAAATGTATGCGGCTCGATATAGTTGGTGGTGATGGTTAATGTTCGTTGTAGGTTTGAATATGCGTTTTATTATGGCATATGGATTTCGGGGAAATTAAGATTACTTGGTCGCAAAGAGGGAATATGAATTAAGTAAAAAATTGACCGAAGCAATTTTAGGAAAATGTATGCGGGGATGATTTAGAATATATTCTGTTGAATTGTGTTCTGTTGTGGGTTTTGGAGTGTGTTTATTGCAAGGTTTGGAATGTATGCTGTTGCGGATTTTGCATGGTGAGTTGGGTTAAGGGGGACGCGCTGTTAGCGGTCAAGTTTGGTTAGGATTGTGGGTTGGTTCTCCGTGTTATATAGAGAACCCCCACACGCCTACGACAAGGCTCATAGCATCGCCAATGGTCTGTTCTTAATAAGCATCATTCCTCACTAGGTATCTGTCAATTTTCAATTTGTTTCATGTTTCAATTTTGCATGATTAATTCGATATGAAAAAAATATCTGCGAGATGAGTGCCGCATTTGCTCTCAGCTGAGAACTTTAGGAGCGCATCCGTCGCAACCCAAATGAGTTTCTGTGCAGATTAGTAACTTTAGTTGAACCATGGATAGAGCACTGCACTCCCGAGACGAAAGAGCAGCTGAAACAGTGGATTGTTAAAGACGAACAGGCTCCACAGAAGGCAAAGACTGTGAAATTAGCTGGAAAAGTTATGGCTGTTATGTATTGGGATACTTGTGATTTTATCTATATTGCTTATTTGGAAAGGGACAGACGATAACTGGACAGTACTATGCGACGTTATTAGGTCAGCTAAATGAGAAAATAAAAGAAAATCGTCCTCATTTTCTAAAGACTTACTGACCTGCCCTCGTAGTAGATCGACTGAAAAACAAGGCTCCCGGGCTCGACTGCATACGGGGAAAATGTATGAAGCATGGTTGAAAAGCAACCGCTCAGATAGGATATGGTATAAGGAAGTCACTCCGGAAAAATGGGATACCTTAATAGCCATCCCTATTTTCAAAATTACAGCGGAATATCATTGCCTATCAACCACATACAAATATGACGAGGAGGCAGGACAATGGAGGAAACTCTACAACCACGAATTGGAAGAGCTATACCGCAAACTCACAATAGTGAGAGTAATCAAGTCGCGAAGATTAAGATGGGCCGGACATGAGACGCAAATGGGCAACGATAGTACCGTGCGTAGAATTCTTAACGGTAGACCAACGGGAAAGAGGCCGACAGGACGGCCGCGACGGAGATGGAAAGACAACGTTCGGTTGGACCTCGAGGAGATCGGATCGGATGGTCGAACGTGGAAGGAGAGCGCACAGGACAGGGAAAAATGCCGGAGTCGAGTCAGTGAGGTCATGAACTTCCGGGTTCCTACAGGCCAATAAATAATAATAAAAAATAAATAATCAACCACATACAAATTACTAACAAATGTCATATTGGCGAAAACCACACCATATCCAGAAGAAATACTGGGAGACTACTACTGTGGTTTTCCACAGGAACCGGTCAACAAGTGACCAAATGTTCACAGTAAGGCAATTGTTGGAAGTCCACCAACTTTTTGTCGACTTCAAAAAAGTGTAAGACTCAGTCGCAAGGCAAAGATTTAACCACATTGTACTTGAGGTGGGAGTCACGAAAAAATATACCGCTCTCATTCAAATCGACAGGAACGAAAATAAATCTCTCAGAACCATTGGAAATCCGGAAGGTTCAAAACAGTAAGATGCCTCCTCACGTCACCATGTCTTTTTAACCTTGTATGTCATCAGAAAATACAAGACGACGACAGGGACGGATTATCTCTGAACGGAGTCACACGGGTCCTCGCATATGTCGATGACATCGCCGTTGTGGGCGATAATCTAGAAACTGTAAGTAAAAACAGTGAAATAATCATGCAAGCGACAGAAGAGGTGGTCCTAGAAATCAATGAATACAAGATAAAATATATAATTACGCCGGTACCAGTGGACCTCAGGGAACATAAATAAACGTCAGGGGAAAGATATTTGAAAATGTTAAAGAGTTTAAAGCAATACTGACGGCCAGTAACGCAATGTCAAAGAAAATCAACAATTGACTGTATTCCGGCAACGCTGGTTGGTACGCAGTCAACAAACCACTGTCACATAATATAAAGCCTCGTGTTTATGGAACCATATTCATGCTGATTGTTGCATACGGGTGCGAGACATGTGCGCTCACAAAATGAGAAGAGACAGGTTCCCCGTGGTCGAGAATAACGTTTAAAGGAGTTGGCGATTTCACAATCGAGAATTAGATGGTCTATACCTCAAACGTACAATACTGAGAATAATCAAGCCATGAAAACGAAGGTGGGGCGGGCATGTAGCAAGAATGCCCAATGACAGAACCGTCCGTAGAATTCTTTTCGGAAGGTCAAATGGCGGAGATGGGAGGACAATGTAAAGCGTGAATTTGAAGAAATTGGATCAGGTAATGAAGCGTGGGGGAATAGTGCACATGATAGGGAATGGTGGGGTAGTCGATTTAGTGAGATTATGAACTTTCGCGTTCCTATAGACCAATGATGATGATGATGGGTGCGAAATAGACGAATTCGAGCTGCAGATTTTTGTTTTTTTTTTTTTTTGGGGATGCACAGTCAATAACCTTAAGAAAACGAAAAATATCAACGGCAAGTATTATGCGAACTTATTGCAGCGTTTGAGAAATGAAATCATGAAAAAACGACCGCATTTACTCAAAATAAGATTGTTTTGCTTCATCAAGCCAATGTACCTATTCACACAACACTCATCGTGATGGCTATAATCAGCGAGTTAACATTTGAACCGTTTCAATGCACATTTTAAATGTTTGATTTAGGACAATCCTATTATTTGGAAACGATACTGACGGCCAGTAACGAAAAGTCGAAGTAAATTAACAAAAGACTACACTCCGGCAACGCTAGTTGGCACGCAGTCAGTAAACTGCTGAAATCCAAACTGCTATCACGTAACATAAAGCTCCGTGTCTATAGAACCATAATCATGTCAATTGTTCTATACGGATACGAAACATGGGCTCTCACAAAACGGGAAGAAAACAAAATCCGCGTATTCGAGAATGAAGTTCTAAGGGGTATATTTGACGGCAAATATGACGAGGAGGCAGTATAGCGTTTGAAATAATAGTGAAGAAGAACGTGTGATTCGAACTGACGCTATGACAGTTTGAATTACCAAACATTGAACCTAAGCGTTACCCATCAGGCTACTGGCCGATTTTAGAATTCGATTTTAAAACTCGACTATACTCCACTGAAGTGAATTGTTATGTTATCGCTATGGTATCGCTGATGTATTTTCTTATTCGATTTTCGTTCGGTGTTCTTCACTATTTTGCTTGTGAATTGTGTGTGTGTATCTGTTAGAGACGCAACAGCAGAACAATGGAGGAAACTCCACAACCCCGAATTGGAAGAGCTATACGGCAAACCTACAATAGTGAGAGTAATCAAGTCGCGAAGATTAAGATGGGCCGGACACGTGGCGCATGGGCAACGACCGTGCGTAGAATTCTTGACGGTAGACCAACGGGAAAGAGACTGGTAGGACGGCCGCGACGGAGATGGGAGGACAATGTTAGGTTTGACCTTGAAAAGATCGGATCAGATGGTCGGGTGTGGAAGGAGAGTGCACAGGACAGGGAACGATGGCGGAGTCGAGTCGGTGAGGTTATGAACTTCCGGGTTCCTACAGGCCAATAAATAATAATAAGGCCCATCCTATTCTTTTCTGTTTCCAATCTTGAAAAAAATGGTTCATTGTTAAAAAAATTTCCGATAAGGAGTTTGACAATTCTCATAAACATCCTATTGATCATCGCTGGGAAAAGCGTATCGAGTTAAAAGGAGGCTATGCGTCTCTATATTGATGGTGTAGCGCAAGAAGGGCCAATCTGCAAGTAAAACTTTGTAATCATCATCATCATCGGCACTACAACCAGGAACTGGTCTTGGCCTTATTTAGCAAGTCCTGAGGCTTGTGAAATTTTCCATAATGATTTATTTTTTCTGGGCAAGGTCATTAGTCTTGCGCCAGAAAACTTTGTAATACTTTGTAATAATACGAAAATGTTGTCCCTCTATTGTTTTATTTTACCAAACGTGAACATAGCTTCGCATCGCTCGACCGCGTATATCTTATCCGGATTCGTAAGCAATCCTTCACTAGCAAACAAGAAATGTGATTACGAACAACATCGGTTAGCCTGTAAGCGGACCGCCGTGTTGTCGAGCGAAGCAAGCACGTTCGAGTTTTCTTTGTTAAATGGAGTACTTCTGGAATCCCCTCATATCAATATTAACTATTCGATCTGGCTTGTATAATGGTGTGGCCGACTCTACACATTTTTTTTTTAAATATCTATTGGTTGAAGTAGCGGTAGAATTATTTGTATTTAGGGCTTGAAGCAATTTCACTGTCAATGGCGTCAAAAAATGCTGTCGTAACTGTTACTATGTTGTGCTGGTTGGGTGGAGTGTATTACTAAATCAAATCGAAACTACAAATGGAATGTGTAGCAATTCATGTGTTTCTTTATTTCTTAAGACGAAGTGAACTTATCATCATCATCATCATCATCGGCACTAAAACCGGGACCCGGGCGGCCTTATTTAGCAAGTCTCTCCGCCGGTATCCGGGCCATATCCGAAACTTGTTAAATTGTCCATAATAATTTGTTTTTCCGGGCAAGGTTACAGGTCTAATATCCTATTAATATCTCAGCAAGATTCCAGGGAATCTTCGAATTACTGAGAAACAAAAAATCTGAAGGAATCGATGGACTTCCCAACATTGTATTCAAACACCTTCCCCCAAAGGCAATGGATACATACACAATCCTGTTTAACAACGCCTTAAATAATGCCCACTATCCGAAGCACTGGAAAACAGCCATCGTGCAACCTATCCCAAAAAAGGGAAAGGATAGCTCAAACCCATTGAACCTGGGATCGATTAGCTTACTCATCATCATCATCGGCACCACATCCGGGATACGGTCTTGGCCTTATTTAGCAAGTCTCTCCACCGGTATCCGGTCCTTATCCGAGACTTAAATTGTCCATAATAATTTGTTTTTCCGGGCAAGCTTATTAGCCTTGCACAAACCTTTCTCAGGATGTCGCTGCATGCATTGGTTCACTACTTGGCTGGTGCCAAAGTAGCTATCCAGGGGTATCACGTGGAGACTGCATGTCAACTTGGATTGAACAGGGACAATGATCGCCCTGGCCTTCGCCGGGTTGAAAGCAGAGACTTTACCCCATATGTTCGCTCCCATCCCCCTGATTCGCTTACTACCGAGTATTAATAAAGTGTTCCAGAAGGTTGTAAATAAAGCTTTGCTAAAATGGGTCGAAGACAATGGCATAATTCCAATAAATGCAAGAATCAATGCACTGGTGCCTGTCTGATTGACATGGAGAAGACCTTCGATATAGTGTGGATCGAAGGACTATTTTACAAGTTACCCAAACTGGGCATACATAAACCCATACCATATACGAGTACGCCTTATATTGGGTTGTACCAAATGAAATGTCCGATTTTCGCTCTGTCGGAAATAAGTATTCTCGGCTGAACATCTGTGCCAGGATGTTAAATTTTCTTTTTTTATGAAGTAAAGTTATAGCGTTTGCGACGATAGTAAAGAACGTGAGATTCGAACTGACGCTATGACAGTTAAAATCACCAAAAATTGAACCAATGCTTAACACATCAGGCTACTGGCTGCGTGTACGAATTCAATTTCTAAACTCAAGTACACTCAACTGATGTGGAATTGTTATGTTATCGCTATGGTATACGGCTCTGATGCATTTTCTTATTCGATTTTCGTTCGATCTTCTTCACTATTTGCTTGTGTATTGTGTGTGTATCTGTTAGAAACGCCACAAAGTGGTACGTGTGCTTGATGTGTGAGAATTTTAGGGTTCGTAAAAAAACAATAAGTTTGTGGTGTTCAAAATATAACATTGGACTTCCAAACGTGATACATACCGGAGTGAACTTAAAAATTCACGGATGCTTATAGTGATTTAGTTTAATCCTTTGTTTTGTTCAGTTGTTCTGTGTATTTCTTAAAATGGTAAAATAAATTGACTGGTTTACATCGTGGTTACAGATACAAGCCGGAACTTGTTCAAATTCATTTAATATGTCTGTTCTGTTATTGGGTTGTGCCACATGAAATGTCCGATTTTCGCGCAGTCGGAAGTAAGAGTGAACATCTGTGCCAGAGCGTTAAATTTGCTTTTTTTATAAAGTAAAGCTTGACATGTGAGAATTTTAGGGATCGTTACAAGTAGTTATTATTTTTATTTCTAGGAATTGTTTACCATGCTGTCGGCAGTTCAAATTCGAACCCTCTTCCTTTATGAATTTAAAATGGGACATAATGCGTCATTGGCAAAGAAAAAACATTAATGACGCATTTGAGGATGTAGCTGTAAACGAACGCACTACACCACGTTGGTTTGGAATGTTTCGTTCGGGAAATTTCATCCTCGAAAATGAACCACATGGGAAGCCGGAAACGTTAGTTGACGACGATGTTTTAAGAGCAACGGTGGATGCAGACCCAACGAAAGCGGTGTAGGAGATTGCACAAAGCATGGGAGTATCCCCAATGACAATAAGTCGACACCTTTCTCTCATAGGAGAGGTAAAGAAACTCGATAAGTGAACTGAACGAGTCCCAAAAACGTTGGCGCCTGGAAATCTGTGCATCGCTTAGATTAAGAAACCAAACTCAACCGTTTTTGCACCGGATAGTCACCTGTGATAAAAAGTGGATTCTGTATGATAACCGTAAAAGACCTGGGCAGGGGTTGGATGCAGGTGAAAAGAGTAAAACACGCCCCAAGCCCGATCTTCACCCAAAAAAGGTTAAGGTGACAATTTGGTGGACATGGAAAGGACCAATCCCCTTTTCATTTCTTCAATTAGGAGAAACGATAAAAGCTATCAAATATTGTGAGGAAATCGACATATTGCATCCCAAATTAGCTGAAAAGCAACCTGCGTTTGTCAATAGGCACGGCCCTTTCCTTTTGCTAGACCCCATACCTCACAAGTAACGAGGCAAAAGCTGTTGCAGTTGGGATTTGAAATTTTTCCGCATCCACCGTACTCTCCTGACATTCCCCCAACAGATTACCATCTTTTCCGCAATCTGGATTCATTTTGCCGGTAGAAGGTCTTCCGAATTAGGTGTCCCGCCCACCAGAGTCTACCGAGCTTGATTTTTCTTACAACATTAGCTTCAAGGTAGATTGCGTACAATTCATGGGTGTAGCGTCTCCGGAATCGTCCTCCTCCACATACGGAGCCATCAATTCTCCTTAAGACCTTCCTCTCCAACGCGGCTAAGAGTTCAGAGCGCCTCTTATTGAGCACTCAGGTCTCGGATTCATACATGAGTATTGGTAAGACCATGGTCTTGTACAGTAGTAGCTTGAATTTTCTGGATAAATTTCGGGATTTATAAAGAGTTCATAGTAGGCTTTGTTGGATTTGATCAGCCGTTCCTGTATTTCTTCTTCCATATTGTTATTGGCTGATACTATTGACCCAAGGATGTGGTACAACCCAATAGAAATTAGTAATATTTTACTATTGTTTTTTTATAATAATTTTGTTTAACGTAATATTTTTAATGGGTAATACTTTTCAAATACGTACAATTATTTTGTGGGGGGGATGGGAGCGAACATACAGGGCAAAGTCACTGATTACTTTCAACCCGGCGAAGGTCAGGAGGATCCTTGTCCCTGTTCAATCCAGTGAGAAAATGCAGGTGGAGGAAATTAGGACAAAATAAGTAAGAATAATAGAGCAAAGTACGGTAGGGCGGGGATGGGACTACATTGTGTAGTTCGTCAAATAAAGAATTGGTTCGTTTTATAATTCATAGTTAGTTGATACAAAGTAGATTGTGTATTGGTGAGGATTTTTCATTAACTACATATTTGTGGAAACCCAAGAGACGAATGGCGGGTGCAAAAAGTTGTACGTTATTTTTTTATACATATAACGGATTTACTTTTCAGAAGAGATAAGATATTAAGTCGGTTATTTCATACACTATTAGCAAGGATGATTCTGTATACCCTTTTTCCTACATATGGTTATGTTTAAAATTGTTTTAAATTTCTTGTATAGTTATAATTACTAATGTACCAAGTCTTTCTGTAATTAATATATTTACAGTTTACCTTTTGAAACAACAGAAGGCGAAGTGTACAGCTCGCGGGTAGAAGTCGTTAAAGGCAGTAATTCTTTATTCACAGTTGCACAATACGGAAGAGGCATGGATGTAGGCATTTCAGACCAAATGGTTGCTTCGACTAAAAATTCGGCAACAAAAAATATATTGGAAAGCGAAAAGAGGATTCGAAGAGAAATCGCCAACAGTAATGAAAGGCGTCGCATGCAAAGCATAAACGCCGGTTTCCAAAATTTGCGATCACTACTTCCCAAACATGAAGGAGAAAAATTAAGCAAAGTGAGTTTATTATTTTATATAATATTGTAATACCTTTTTAATAATTTATTTAGGGATTAAGGTCAGTTGCAACTAGGTTCAGTTGACAGCTCTGATTTTTAAAAAAGCAAAGCAAAAGAATAGCCTCGTTTCTGTCACCGAATTGAGCTAATTGAATAATTTAAAGTTTTCAATTTCAGTTAATTTAATGATCACGTCCCAAAATTTAGTTTTTACAATAGACAAGTTAAAGCTACTGACCGTTTACATATAACCTTATATAGGACAGTCCCAAATTTATATTATTGCAATGACGTTATAAGACGTCCCGTGATCTCGATCTTGGGTGGGAGTAAATTGGAAACTGGTCACGTGAAAATGAACAAAGGCCGTTTGGTGTGCATTATCACGAGTTGCGAACAGGCTATTTCGGTGATTTCGGACGGTTATACAAGGTGGCTTCCCGATAGTATAGTGGTTATTATACTCGCCTGTCACGCGGGAGATCGGGGTTCGTCGAGGAGCCTCTGCCGCAAGACTAATGACCTTGCCCGGAAAAACACAAATCATTATGGAAAATTTAACAAGCCTCAGGACTTGCTAAATAAGGCCAAGAGCGGTCCCCGGTTGTAGTCCCGATGATGATGATGATGACACATAGATAGCGGTAGTTATTAAAATACTGTCAATATATTTTAATAACTACCGCCATCTAAGTGTCAGGCCGATTAATTCGGGGACTACTCTCGTATATTCCAACAGGGCGGTGTCATAGCTCACCTATCGCAAGTGCCAATGAATGTTTTACAGCAACCTTTTCTGAAAAGCCTCATTTCCCTGAAGAAAGATCTACCGTCGCCTGATTAGCACCCAGGAATTATCCCAGTCACTTGTTTGCTTCGATCGTCGCAGACCCTTAGCCAACCTAAAGAACAGCATTCGTCAGGCTGTCGGGAACATACCCATTATTATGTTGAAAAGAGTTGGATAATATTTCTAAATCAAGTTTCTCTGGTCAATGCAAACCGTTTTCCACCCGCTTCAACAGTGACGTATAAAAATTAGCTCCACTAATTTTTTTCACTCACTTGAAGAAGCTTCCAAACTTGAAATTTTTTTTGTAACCAGTTTTACGCACTTGGCTTAAAACCGTGTTCAGGTCGATCTGCAAATCTAGCGATGGCGTCAGTGCTTACGTGTCGGTCTACTTGGACCTTATTCATAAATTCTGGAAGTAATGATGACTCAGACACGATACGGGATACGACAGGCAACCACAGTGAAGTATCCAAACGAAAATCGGAAATATAATTATCAGAACCTTATACCATAGCAATTATTATAGCAATCCCACAGCAATAGGTAATAGTCGAGAAATATACTTCATTCCCTACATGCTCGTTGTTGGTCTGAAGCTTTGATGACCCGCTTCTTAATCAATTCTGTGTCAGATCGTCTCCCCGACGTGATCTGCACACGTAGTTCACACTCCCATAGTAAAATAGGATTTCACGTCCTCATTTCCCCACTAAGCACCATCTAATTCTGTCCGCATCCTTCGGATTACCTGCTCCGTCGTTTCACATATAAAGTTGATCGTGAAATAGGCACTATACAGGACACGAACATGCCACCGGAATGAGGAAAATCGAAAAAAATAATCATCAGTGTCGAATACTACAGTGGGCCGGACATGAGGCGCGAATGGGCAACGATAGAACCGTGCGTAGAATTCTTGACGCTAGACCAACGGGAAAGAGACCGACAGGACGGCCGCGACGGAGGTGGGAAGACAATGTTAGGTTTGACCTTGGGGAGATTCGTTCGGCTGGCCAAGCGTGGAAGGAGAGTGCACAGGACAGGAAACGATGGCGCAGTCGAGTCGGTGAGATCATAAACTTCCGGGTTCGTACATGCCAATAAATTGTATAGTAGTCAAATACTACAGTAATTAATATAATATTCACACAACAATAAATAGTCGAGGAAAATATTCCCTCTGGTCAGATCTGTTAAAGCTTTGGCTCCTTTTACTGTAATTCTCACTGTCATCGTGTTTGTTCAAATAGCGATCTCCACTATTGTTTAAAAATGATAATATACTCTATCTATGATAGGGTCGATCAGATCAAGGAGCGCTGTTCACATTTGAATTTTCAGATCGAAAACGGCCGCTTTCTCCCTTTCATCTTACTATCAAATATAGCATTTTTTCCAACATGTTCTTCATCAATAATCTCTAACACGACATTCCAATTTCATTAGAATGGTCACCAATTACCAATTAATCTGTCATCTGGCAACAAAATAATAATAATAATAATGTTGGCAGATGTAACTAACTGTTTCAATTCTTTTCCCAAGCTAATATTTTTATTATTACTAACTTTCCGATTTCACTTCAAGACTTGTATAATTCTACTACTGTTCTTTTATATTTGCTTCTATAGTTATAAGAGATTGAACTACCTACCAGTTCCCCGTCCGTACAACCCAAAACATTAAATTGCTTATTAAAGGACGTTCAATATTAAACTGACATCCATATTCACAAAGGTAAAAAAAAAATGAATTAAATATTTAACAGTCGCATAGATTAATAATCAGGCGATGACTAATGGAGAAATAGCTTCTCTTCCTCTTTCCAAAATTACTCTTAGCCTGACTGTCACCCTTTAATATAATATACCAGGTGTATGCATACGTTTTTTTCGATTTAACTAAGAAATGACGCCAGCGAAAAGTACGCAGCCTATTTATTTGACACATACGTCATTTTGTTCATCTGAGTTTTAGCTACAAACACACACAAGTTGAGTCCGCCAAAAACTAGCGTCTTTGTTTTATCGTTCAGCGATCATGTCGAGTTGTGTGCCTGGAAAAGAACATTTGCGGCACGCATTGCTTTTCTTATTTAATCAAAAGAAAAAGGCAGTTGAAAGTCTTTGTTTGCTGGTAGAAACATATGGTGAACACGCTTCATCAATTAGAACATGTGGGCCATGGTTTGGACAATTTAAAAGTGGTGATTTCAATGTGAAAGACAGTGAGCGCTCTGGTAGACCACAAAAATGTGAAAACGAGCAATTGCAAGAGTTATTGGATTATGACCCAACTCAAACTCAACGGCAATTAGCAGAACCATTACATGTGTCACAAGAAACAATCAGCCGACGTTTACGAGCAATGGGGAAGATCAATAAACTTGGTAAATGGGTCCCACACGATTTGAATGAACGTCAAACGGAAAATCGGAAAGTCACTTGTGAAATGCTGCTTCAACGCCACAAAAGGAAATCATTTTTGCATCGAATTGTGACAGGTGACGAAAAATTTTATTTTGAAAACCCGAAGGGGGAAAAATCATGACTCGGCTGGGGAAGCCGGTCCTTCAACACCAAGGCCAAATCACTTCGACAAGAAGGCCATGCCCCTATGAGTAGGGCGTTAGAATATGCTCACGCCTAGTCCGGCTTGTCGTAAGAGGCGACTTTCGGAGCTTGGCTGGGGGACTGGTTCGAGACAAGGTTGGTTTAGGTGGTAGTCGGTCCCAAGGTGAGATACCACCCCCTCACGCTGTACATTCCGCGATATCGTTGAGAGAAATCTTCGACGGTGTTTCGGATGTGCGACTGATGGCCTGGACTGACACGGAGGGAAGTTATGATGGTACCTTCTGATATAAAGAATTCGGGAGGTAAACTAGTTTCCCATTCGGATCTCCGAGGGGGACTATGTCAGGGGGAACATCATGCAGATATTATGATAAATAACCGAAATTTAAGAAATACGTCATCGCATAATCGGGCTCGCTCTCGAGGCTCTGTCCACGCTTGACTAGTAACGGCATTTTGAAACATAAGGGGCATCGGTTTCACCAATACGAATGTAAACGCCGTCCACCAATATTTACAGTGAAACCAGATATCCTTGCCCTAACTGAGACCCAGGTCGATTCGTCAACTTATTCGACATATCTTCGTTGCTCAGGATACGACTTATACTCGAGATTCCGTTTTCATGGTAGAATCTGCGTCTTCGCGCGGTCTGATCTGTCTTGCCAGAAAATGGAGGCGTTGGAACCCAATCCCATGGACACCATATGGTTGAGGATCGTGCTGACGAATTCTGTTAAATTGTTTTGTTGTCTTTGCCGCTCCCCGAATGTCGATCGACCAGCAACACTCTTTGAACATCTTTCACGCACCATCGACTGGATACAGATCAACTACCCAGCTTCTGAAATTGTTGTCCTTGGCGATTTTAATGTACACAATTCCGGCTGGTTGATACATTTTAACAGAACCGACGAGGCTGGGAGGCTGGCGGATATGTTTGCTGTAAGCTACAACTTGACTCAACTCGTGGAGGAACCAACGCGAGTGCCGGATGTCCGAGGCGATTATGCGACCTCCCTGGATCTGTTTTTGACATCCGAACCGAGAACTTATACCGTGGAGGTTGCTACACCTAATAGAATAGTACAAAACTGAAGAAAGCATGCTTTCCCAAAAATATTCCGTAGGTTCCTGTATGATTTTCGTACCTTTTCTTCGCCGTTGTATAGGGTTTCCCAATAGGGACTTGACAACTTTTTTTTGGTAGTAAATTTTTATAATTTGCAGACGTGGTTCGTTCGTGTACTTAACGAACTGTTAATGTTGAGTTTACTGATTAAATTGACAGTGACAGTTCGATGATTAGTGAAAGGGTGCGTTCACAAATTAAATTCAAAGTTGTCAAGTCCCGGAAAACCCGATATAATAGTTAGAGAGATGTGACGATCCTATCAGACATAAGAACACGCGACTACAGCGAAGAACACAGGACAAAAAGAGAATCGAAAAAGATATCAACCCGTATTCCAGATTATTAAACGTAGCACTCCATCGTTTAAATTGCAAATTGAAACTATCCTCTTGTACTCATGTTCGTTATGTGGTGTGTTGATGATTTAGTTCTAATCCTCTCAAAGTGTGGATTATATAGACTATATAGTCTTTCCGTGTCCTAACCCTGTAGAAACCATCTGTGTAGATAACCATTCCCTCTTTCACATATCCCAAATTCGGAGTTGACATTTCTCAGCTTCCGCGAAAGGGATTCATTGAAACTATAATAGTTGTGGCGGGCGGGGATTACTCTATTTGTGTTCAAAGGAATTAAACTAAGGAAATAGACCCAGTCGACGGAACGGAGACGACCCGATGAATGAATACTATATCAGCCAGGACGCTGTGCTCTTCAAAGTTTCTGTGATTGATTAATTAAGTTGAGGCAGTTAATGTACGGGGCAGCATTAAAGGGTTTTCTCGTCCTAGCTCTCGAAGAGCGAACCGAAGGAAGCGATGTTGAATACTTTCGATTCTACGGATATGGGTCTTGTGATAAGGGAACCATACCTGGCTAGCAGATTCAAGCAGTGGACGGACGGCGGTAAAGTAAAGGGATTGAGTTACGTATCGGTCGGAAAATTTCTTAGACCATAGTTTCACGAATCTGAGGGCAGAGTTGTCTTTCCCGATCGTCTCATCAATGTGAGAGAGGAAGTTACGCTCCCTGTTCCAAAGGATCCCAAGATCTCGAATAGATTAGACCATGGTCAGGCGTTGGTTTTGAAGGGAATAGGGACGTGAGGATGAGTGCATGCGCTTACGGAAAAAGGTTATAGATTGGCATTTGGCGATACTAAGTACAAAGAAATTGTTGTCACACCAAGGCGAGAAGTTGTAAAGGTCTGATTGCAGCAGTGCAGAATCAAGTGGTGACTCGATGATCTTGTATATCCTGGTGTCATCAGCGTATACGGACAAGAAGGAATTCTTAATGACCTTATCAATGTCATTATGGCTCCCAGAGGCGGCAAGGAAGGGGTTGGATATCATGGATCTGAACCGAACGGAATAAAATCTATCCTTTAGATTTGAAGAAATCTATTTCAGCAATCCAGGGTCGAAGCCGAGGGTGGATAATTTGAAGAGGATTCGATTGCGGGAGATGCTTGCGATGCTTTACTGAAGTCGGTCGAGACCATGTCGACCTCGTTACCGTCTTCTAGTGCTGAGAGTGTAAAGGAAGTGAACTCAACAAGGTTGGTTATAATTGATCGGCCATTGAGAAGACCACACTCCCTTGCGAGAATAAAAGATTTGCAACGAAAACTAAAACATTTGTGTAGTATGCTTTCGAGAAGATTGGGTAAGTGGGGCTGCTTGGCGATGGGGCGATAGTTCGCCACATCATTTTTGGACCCCTCCTTGTGGGTGGGAGTGATGGAGGTTTTCCAAATGTGGGGGAATATGCCTTGGGAGAGTGGTGGATTAAAGATCGGTGAGAGGGGAGCAGAGAAAATGGATGAGCATTTCTTGAGGAGGATTGCAGGGACACCATCAGGACCCGGTGTAAACTCGTTTTTGAGTTGGGGTAACTTGGATTCAATCAAGTGCGGATCAACGGAGTTGTGGAGAAGAGGCCCGGGGGAAAAGTTAGGTAGGTAGTTGATGTATGACGGGTCAGGAACAAAGGAGTCATTAGTAAATGACTGATTGAAGTGAGTGGCGAAGAAGTTAGCAATAGTAACAGGATCAGATGAGGTATGAGAGGTTAAGGTAAGCGATATGGGGTAACCATCGGATCTACGTTTATGATTGATGAACTGTAAGAAAGTTTTGGGCTCATTTTTGAAATTGGTCTGAGTTTTGATAAGATAGTTGCGATAAAGGATGTTGAAAAGTTCCGTGAATTGGAGGTAACAGCCAAGAAAGTTGGAGTAGTCGTCAGGTATAGTCCGATTCCGAGAGAAGATGACCCATAACGTATTCCTTTTGTTACGCCGGGAGCGAAGCTTGTGATTGCACCATGGAGGGGAAGAGATTGATGTTCTTTGTATAGATTAGGGAACCATCGGGGAAATAGAGTAAAGGATTTCGGAATATAAGTGGGTGACGGTATCTTCGACGGGTAGGTGATCGTAGTTGAACGAGAGGCGGCCTAGGAAGTAGTTGATGAGGAGAGTTAGTTTTTTGGAAATCGTAGGTGTAGAGAAGGGCGGGTGGGGTTGGACTCGAAAGAAGGTCGCGGGGGGGGGGGGGCTGTAGATGTAAGGAGGGGTGGGCTGGGTGAGACTCGTGTATTGATAGGGTCTGTTGTAAAGGATATTTGAGAATGACAATACCCCTTGTAAAGGGTGGTTAAATTTTAAGGGCCGATGTTGAATGTGAACCACACCTAAACGTCAAGTTTTTTTCTGCATTTCATTTGACATTTCTCAATTTCAGACTAACTCAATTTGAACCATGGAAAGATACACAATCGAGCAACGCGTTAAAGTTATTCGGGCTTATTATGAAAATGGGCGTTCAAATCAAAATGCATATCGTGCACTTCGTGATTTTTTCGGTCAATTTAATCGTCCAAATGTGCGTACAATCGGAAAAATCGTGCAAAAATTTGAGCAAACCGGGTCTGTAGGAGATGTGAAAACACCAGTGCATGCTCGTACAGCTCGTACTGCAGAAAATATTGCTGCTGTACGCGATAGTGTGGCTGAAGAGCCGTCCACCTCAACTCGTCGTCGTGCCCAACAATTGCACCTCTCACGCTCGTCGTTGATGAACATTATGCATAAAGACTTGCATTTACACGCTTACAAGGTGCAATTGACTCAAGAACTAAAGCCTCTTGACCATTTCAAGCGTCGTCAATGGTCAGAATGGTGGCAAGAAATGGCAACAGCGGATGATCAATTTTCGAAGAAAATCATCTTCAGTGATGAGGCACATTTTCACCTCAGTGGATTCGTCAATAAGCAGAATTGCCGCATTTGGGCGAATGATAATCCAAGAGTGATTGTCGAAAAACCAATGCACCCACAAAGAGTGACTGTTTGGTGCGGTTTATGGGCTGGCGACATCATCGGGCCGTTTTTTTTTTTCCAAAATGAGGCCGGTCAGGCAGTTACTGTGAATGGTGTTCGCTATCGTGAGATGATAACGAACTTTTTATGGCCCGAATTGGAAGATATGGATGCGGACGATATGTGGTTTCAACAGGACGGTGCCACTTGCCACACAGCTAACGAAACAATGGCTCTTTTGCGCGACAAATTCAATGGCCGTGTTATCTCACGTGGTGGCGATGTCAATTAGCCGCCAAGATCATGTGATTTGACACCGTTGGACTTCTTTCTTTGGGGTTATTTGAAAGAAAAGGTGTACGTCGATAAGCCAGCAACAATTCAAGAGCTAAAGGATAAGATAATTCGGCACATTAACGGCATATAACCTCAATTATGCCTCAGTGTCATCGAAAATTTGAACCATCGGATGGACGTGTGCCGATATTTTGTTCCATACATAATTGAACCATACCAATATTATCATAATAAAAAGAAATGACAATAATTTCCTAAATAATTTGTGTTTTATTCAAAATCAACATCGGGCCTTAAAATTTAACCACCCTTTACAACCGACATTAAACTAATGTATTGGGGCTTTGTTCGGCCTACCGAACCAATATTACTAGATCTTTCTTTTGTAAATTACTATTATTATTTTTTATGTAGATAATTACATTTATGCTATATTTTACAAATAGTATTTAAGAGGTTTAGGGTTGCAATTCCTTTACAACTATAATCTTAAATCTATATAATGACAATAGCACAATTTTCATGAATAATAAATAATAAATTAAGGGAAAACTACAAGAAAAAACCCTTATTTGAATCTTAAGACTAATATTGCACAGGTTTCCGGGTATTTTATGTAATAATGACCTCGATATAATTTTCATAGACAGAGTACATATGTAGTGATTTAGGATAACGCAAGACGGGAAAGGAGAACATTGTCATTATTATTATTGAAAAATGTACCTATAAACGAATCACTCGCCATTTTTAGATGTGTAATTTGCTTGTAAGATAAATTATGAAAAAGAGTTGTTGATTTAAACCATCCCACCCACCCACATCATGTTACAATTGTATTTTCCAATATACAAACTTTAAATTATTTTCTTCTTTATTTTTAGGCTGCAATTCTGCAACAGACGTCGCAGTATATATGTGATTTGGAGAATCAAAAAACTCAATTACTTGCACAGAACAGTCAGTTAAAGCGAACGCTGGGACAACACGAATTGACTTTTAGCGGCTACGGCAGCGGCGGAGGAAATATCGAAGAAGGATGCAGTGCAATCAAAAAACGTAAGCTTACTGACAATGTTATATCACTGCAAACGATTTCTGATTCGTCTGACGAAGGTCTCGGTTCAGTTTCACCGGAACCAACGACGCTATTGCAAGGAGGTAACACTAAAGGAACAACATCTATTGGTTTATCCAAAACTTCCCACGGTACTGCGCATATTACAGCTACTGTAAAAGAAGTCTTCGAATTAAAGAAACAACTGGAAAAGGAACGCCGAATACGTGCAGCTATTGAAGAAGAACTTCGTCAAATTAAGCGACAATTATACTCGGACAACTACATAACACGTGAAGTAATAGAACACACAGACAACATTCGCGAGGACGACGGTACAGTATCATATGTGGACTTCAAAACTGATCAAGCCGAAGTTGTTGTGTGCTCTTCCATTGAAGAAATACCTGACGATTGCACTGAAATTGTAACCGATGACACCATTCAAGAAGAAATCATTGTTACACAAGAGCCTGAAATTAAATACGCTGATACATCATCTCTACAGCCAATTTTGCAGGCAGCGATTAAAGCTGAACCCAAAGTTGAAGTCGAAAGAATCAATGACACTGCTATGAAGATCAATGCGGACAAAGATATGCAAGCAAACCAGAAAAAGGGCACCAATTCAATTGGTTTAACACGTTCAAGGCAAAATCTAGAAACAATCGTCGAAGCGATAAGACACCTAGAGGGTGATCATTTATTTGGCGATAGCATTGGACAACAGAAGAAAACACAAAAATCACAAGAATCTCCATTGGCACTAACTTCTAAGCAAGGAGTTACCACTGTCCAACCAGTTCAACAGCACCATCAACAACAACAGCAGCAGCGTAAAACTATAGCAGAGCTAAGTCCGTTCCTGCAAATAAAAGGTCCAAAAATTGGTAATCCGAACATCGTGACCATCGTTCGAGGAAGACCTGTTACATTAAAAGCTACTATCGAAGGTGGTACTACATCTGCATCAAGTGGGGTAACTCCATCCAACCACAGCAAAAGCATTATTGCGTCTGGCAACAGTAGCGGCAACAACAATAACCTTAACAACAGTAGCAATTCAAACAACAGTATAGTTACATCGAGTAACACGGTCATACCATCAGGAATAGTAAAAGTTCAAACAGCTTTGCCATCAACGACGCCAACTTCTGTTCCGATAAGTGTATCACCATCACATATCACGATAACAACAGCATCACTGAAACAGTGTAGACCGGGTGTCATAGTTGCTAAGCAAATATCTTGATTGCATTGCAATGCAAACCATAAGAGTAACAGCTGTACCACCAATAAAAATACTAGTAGTTTATCTGGCGTTAGCAATAAAGTTAGTAATATTAATAAATATAATAAAGATACTAGTAATAATATATCAACTAAAAACAGCAGCAGCAAATACATATGTGGCGACGTAGCGATCACTAATGTATGCAAAACAACAAAAAATAATGCCAACAGCAAACATAACAGTAAAAATGACAATTGTGATAAAACTTATACGAAATATAAGGAGTATCACCTCATTAATGAAAACAATACCAACATCGGTTCTTCTTCTCCCCTTATAAGTAGTAATTCTTCGACTAATAACTCTAGTTTTACTTTAGCTACCAACAACTATAATACTGCGCCATTTTCATTATCTATCGATTCATCAAACTCCCAACAGAATCATCAATGCATTCAAATCAAAGGTAATAGCAATACAAAAAAATGTTCACACAAATTACCGAGCTCATCGGTACAGGCATTCAGAATTCAAAAGAAATTGTAATCAGGTGAATTTTTTACGTATTCAATGAACAATATTTATTTCGAGAAAACTGTAAATTGATTCAAACATTAAAACAAACCTTACTTTTAAAAAAAGTATACAAAAATTAAATAAAGTTTAAACAAATTTGTTTTTGTTGAGAAGTACAAATCGTCCTATTTGATTTCTCAGAGGGATTTCTACTGCCGTTCACAAAGCACAACAATAACAACAAAATAATTAACGAAGTCTAAAATAAATGTATATACTGTGTGTGTTTTACTCTTTGCGAGTTACTCCAAAATGATAAGTTATCTGCGCCACCATCACTGCAATCTCTGGCTATTTACAAATCTGCTTTAAAACAGAACTGACTTCTAGTTTGTCAATTACTAAAGAACAGTTTTTGACTATAGAGCACACATTTAGATTTGAAATAAAAATATCCCAGCAAAAATCTAGTACTGTTGAACAACTGATAATAAACAATTTTCTACCTTCTATACCAAGTTGAAGTTTAAATTTGAAATATATATTCAATATAATTCTATTTCCATTAAATTAAAAACGACTTTATAAAATTCAATTGGAGTTTACAAATTAAAACCTGAATAATAAAAGACATTCGCTTTTAATAAACTGCTGATATTTTTATTTCAATATAATTACGCGTCGTGTTCTCCATTCCAAATTTATCTCTAAACATCTGTTTTGCTGAAAAACTGAATTTATCGTTTATTAAAACTAGATCGTAAATCTTTACAATTTTTAAAATAAAAAGTTAGACTACCCTTATCTTCTGAACGATAAATGAGTTGCAACCCAATGATAAATTTTTAATATAAAACATTTTTTTTTTTTTGGTTTTTAACAAATTGTGAAGAGTTGAATGTTTTTTAATTTAAATTAATAAAACCATAAATTTACATATTATACTGGGTTTGCAACTCTTAAACTTTATTTTCGTCTCAGTTTTGCAGAAAAGATGTAACCATCAATATGAATTGATCCGACCCTGTACGCAAATGGTTGCCTTAACCGTTAGAGTATCGAACAATGACATAGTGTCAAAGGTGACTGTGGTGACGACGCGCCGTGGGTGTTATGTGCATAATATACAACCCCAATGGGACACTGAAATAATTAAAAACTCTCCTGATTTTCTTAAAAGGAGCATTTAACATATTGTTACGCATCTTTAATTCCACGTCTAGCGGCTTCCTAGGTCCGATCTCTGGATTGCGAAATAATTCAAATCAAATTCCAACAGTTCGTTCTCCTTACTTTAATGGATTTACTTATTTGCACTTATTATTTTACACGTGTTAATTACACTTATTCTTCTGCATCGACCCTCGTGTTACGCTGTCAGTTTTTCTTCTTCTTGACTCTTGACTGACACTTATTATTCCGCTGTCAGTTTGCCTGCTTCTCTATGTCGTCTATCTCGCACTAGATGGCGTGCTTAATGTTCGTAAATTCGTCACACTGCCCTCCACTTAAGTCTGATCGTCCCCATGGACGACTTTTATTTTACCTCGTCTCTGCGTGTAGGATTGTATGCGATACACAACATCGTTCAGTCGCTTTAAGACTTTGTATGGCCTTCCTACGATGTCTGCAGTTTTGGAGACATACCCTTCTTCCGTTGCGGGTTGTACAGCAACACCAAGTCGCCTTCTTGAAATCCATGAGAATTCATAGCTCGGTCATATCGATCTTTCATTTTATTGCTAATCAGCTGTGTTCGCTGCCTCACATGTTGGTGTATGTCGTCCATTTCGGGCTGAAGCATTTCCCAGTAGCTGCCTCCAGTTTCAGTAAGTTAGTTGTTTCTTCCAAATTTATTGCCATCGTTGGCGAATATGGAGCTATACTTTTCCAGTAACCGTTTGGCTTTTGTCCTTTCTCGCCCGCTCACCTCGTTCAACCAGGTATCCATGACAACAGGGGTTTTCGTGCCCCCTTTGAGAACCTTGTTTTCGCATTTCTAGGGAGGATTGTCACAATTAAACGCAGCCTCCACAGCTTGGCATTGTCCTACTAATTCTCCTTTGTTAAGAGTGATCGGTGACCTGAACTCATTCATCACTCGAAATGGGATCCGCTTATTCCTTTCCGTTTGCACCAAAGTCCGTCCAACCAATATATTCGCAGTGCTTTCTGATGGCTCTACTACCCACAACTTGTCTTCTCCACACGTGTCCACAGAACTGCTTCGGACTTTAGTGGAATCTGCTAGCGGTGATTTACGCTTACATTCATGATCTGGTGCCGTTCATACCCAGTGCTTAGGGGTATCTCCATGTTCTGGCACGTCAGCATTCTTTTCTTCAGATCTAGAATGAGACCATGGGCTAGCATAAAGTCCACGCCGATCATTACCTCGTCCGTTATTCCAGCCACTAAGAAGGTGTGAATTACTCCTAGCGTTCCAATCTGAACCTCACACTCCAATTTTCCAGAAACCACAGCTTCCTCTCCCGTAGCTGTTCGTAGCTTGCAACCACTCAGCGGCTCAACGTTATCTCCTGCCAGGTCTGATCTAATGATGGAATGTGTTGCGCCCGTGTCCAGAGTTAAGATCAGCGATCGTCCATTTACGGTCCCGTTTACGGTTACATTATTGTTTTTACGATGTATTTGTGAAACGGTGACAGTACGGCAGTCCATTGTGGGGACCAACTCACGCCCCTTTGAGCTGGTCCGTTTTAGTTTAAAGATTGCCTTTCTCCAGAAGCGCCATTTCCACTCTCAGCGCTGCTTTTCGGTGTGTTTTCGTTTTTCCTACGAGACGAATTACAATTTCGTGCGAAGTGTCCTGTTTTTCCACAGCTTTAACACTTTGCTCCAGAGTATTTGTGTGAGGTTGGCATTATTTGAGAGATAGCCTGGATGAAATCCCTCATGATTTTCTCCAGACATTCTTTTGGCTCGACTTCCAACCGATAGACATGGTGCGTCTGTTTGCTCAGAGAGCGTAAGAGCAAATGACACTGTTTCGGCAAACGTCTTCTTTGGCATGGAGTAGACTGCGCGCTTGGTATCCGCATTTCGTATTCCATTCATAAACGCTTGAATTTTGAGTAATTCGGTTACTTCTGCTGGTGCTTCTGCATTGGCCAAATGCGCGAGCCGCTCTATCTCCGTTGCATATTCTTGTAACGGCTCGTTAGCTTTTTGGTAACGATTCATGAGCTCCATTTGGAACGTTTGTTTCGTATGGTCGATACCATATCGCCGTTCAATCGCCGCCATTACCGCATCGTAGTTTCCACGTTCAATTTCCGGAACTGTTTGCAAGACTTCGGCGGCAGAGCCCTTCAATGATACAACCAAAGCTGATACTTTGTCTGCCGTAGACCAGTGATTGGTTCGCGCTGTGGTCTCGAACTGCAGTTTAAAAATGTTAAACGGTACAGTTCCGTCAAACATTGGCGCTTTCAATTTCGTTGTACTAACAGGTGTACCTGGTCCACTGAACTGTATCTCTCGGATATGGCCATCCTCAATATCTCGAATTCTAATTTTGCGTAATTTTGTGTAATCCATCCTCCATTTCATCTTGCCTCGCCTGCAATCTGGCGGAATTCCCCCCAATGCGCAATCGTTTTTCCTGCAGTTGTGAAGCGTGTTGTGCCAGCTGGTTCTCCATACGTGAGGACTGTTGTGCCAGCTGCTCCTCCATGCGCGAGGACTGCTACGCCATTGCTGCTAAAAGCACATTCATGTGCTCTACCAACTGCTCTTCGACTTTTGATGAAGCTCCTGAAGCATCATGACAAAACTCGTGTCTATCAACGTCGATGCCCTCACTCTCCATTGCTTTGCGCAATCGTGCTCGTAGATCTGCCTTATTCCCTGTCACCAGCAGTCTCGAGACTCCAATTCTTCC